>CM023626.1:14904535-15524535 GCA_013358685.1 Antennarius maculatus | reverse complement strand
CATTAAACTAAAACCAACAAGTGAACAGGTTTGAACTTAAATGCATGGTGTCGTCCTCGTCTCTTTGAGATCTGTAGTTTAAGTCAGATAAACTTTATATATATGCTTCAATTTCACAAATCATTTAGATTTTTCAAACAACCGTGAAGATTTCATTACATTTTAAAAACAAGAGCAGATTTAGAGTCTCAGGATCTAGTTTCACCCACAAAATCAATCACTTCCAGTATTATCCTTCAACTTCCGGGTGATTCCGACACGTGGAACGAAAAGATTTGTTCCAGAGTGAATAAAAACCTGCACAAACATCCGTGGCGTTGAAAAGCAAGGCGGCAAATCGACGGTCGATCGCTTTTCTTACAGCAGAGGAACAAAAGCGCATCCAGAAGATGAGTCGAACTCCACGCTCATTTTTCACCGACCCCCTCCCTCCAAACAAAAACCACACAACCTTCCATGCAACTCGCATCCGTTCAGCTCCCTGGGGTTCAGAGCAATCTCTGGTCTCCAACCTGCAGCCGCCATCACAGCCATTAATCCATCTGCCGAAGATGACTGTGACTGATTCGGCCGCCAAACAATCAATTTGTATCCCTCTCATCCAGCGTGGATGCACCAAATATCACCGAAGGTGTCAGAGGTAATCGTTCCACCAGAGGGAAATAATAGAGATGTAAAGCAATCAGTGTTTGACCTTGTAGGACGGCTAATTCATCCACACATCTGTCTTAATTATGTCCCCGCCACCGAGAGAAAAGACAAACGGAACATTTCATTCATCCTAACGTGACATTTTTTTTATCTGAGGCTTTGACTTGATGCACGTTTCGTCGCTGTGAGTGATTTGTGGACAAACAACATAAAAACAACACAACATCAACACAATAACACAACAGTACAGTCTTTAAGTGTGATCGTCTGAAGGCCGGGAGGAAAGCAGAAATATAAATATACTTTAAGGATTTCCATTAAATGAAAGTGAAAGAGAGAATATTTTAGCTTTACTTAAACTTTTGATTTGAATTGTTTAAAAAAATATGTACTGTATTTCTAAGCTTTTAATGGACAAAGTACAAAAACATACAAACTTTTGTCGTTGATTCTATTTCAAAGCAGTTTTGATCCAGACTTCTTCTTTATTCCATAATACCCTCTAAAAAATGTAACTCATTATTTTTCCAGATTAAATACTGATAAACAACATTTCTAACATCTAAAAAAAAAGTGCAAAGATTTCTTATTCAATTGTTAATAACCAAGTTTCTGTTGTGAAATGTGACGAGTCGTATAACAAAAGTTTGCCTAATTTTCTGGTTGTTGTAACTTATAGAAACATTCAGAAGTAAATTTCTACATTTAAGCCTCTTTAATCCATTCTGTGAGATAGCACTTAGCCTTTAGCCTCCAAATCAGAACCATCTCTGATTTCATTCCAGTACAGCTCCGCTGAGCTAAATGCCAGCAGTTTAGCTCGTGAAAACGGGCTTTTCACGAGTCTTTTAAGCTACCTTCTAATCACACATGAGACGCCACGTTCTGTTGGAACTGAGCGTGTAAACCTCTTCCGTCCTCGGGTTCTGGTCGCCTCAGAGTCGCCGGCGTGAGGCAGAACCTCCTGTCGCCGTCAGTCAGCTGGTCTCCATCACTGCAGCGTTTACGTCTGACAGATGACTCGACTCGTTCGGCGCCGGCTGTCGGGCCGCTGAGGGCGGCGGCAGTCAGTCCATGTTTGACAGCTCTAAATAATGCTGTGAACACTCTAATAACACCCGAGCTTTCGGCACAGACGTTTGATTTGTGGGATTTTTGTTGCTGGTGTCGTCCGGGATCCAGCCGACCTCGGCCTTTAAGGAAGGATCGTTCACCGAAAGTTTGACCTCAATTAAAGATGATTTGACGGCAAGTCGTGAAACTTTTTCATGATTCTTGGTTTAAATATCTTCTGCTTCCCGTTTCTAAACCAGTTTGGGGCTGACACCTGAACCCAGGTTGCTTCAGGTTTGGGGTTCAAGTCAGACGACACAAATCCTTTTAAAGAAAGAGAAAAATAATTTTGATTCTTCAAAAAAAATCCCCAAAACTAAGGATTCCACTGAATTCAAGGGTAAACCTCCACCATAGAACCTCAAATGTGGCAAAGACGTGGCTCAGGTTCTCGGAGTGTTCCGTCTGAGCTCAACTCAGAGCCTTCTGGGTTTATTTTAAAGGATTTTACATCACTAAAATAAAGATGAAAGCTGATGGCTCAAGAGAATTTAGTGAAATATGTTTGGTTACATCAGTTTTTTCCATCTGTAAAACCAAAGAAAGACAAAAATCCACTCAAATAATGAAAGTAAAGGAAAAAAACGAATTATCTAAAATCCCAAGTGATGACTTTTTGAAATGTTGTAGGTTAAATACGTTTTTCTGGCCCTCCAGCTGTTTATTCTCCTAGTTTGGTTGCACCGCAGAAACTTCATTTCCTTCATTTCTTACAGAACAAAGGCTTCATGTAAAAATCCTTCATCTGAAGGGGTAAAAAGGTGTCGTCCAGGTTGGATCTGTCATCATCACTCAACCCCGTGACCCCGCCCCCGGCGGCCTTGGCGACGAGAGGATGCAAAGCAGGCCGCTTGATGGAGCAGAAGGCAGGAGGAGGCGGGCTTCTGGGAAAGGCGGCCAACCAGCATTTGTCAGGAGATGCTGACAAAAGAGGGCTGAAGTGGGGGGCGCGGGGGTGGGCCACCCCCATCTCGACGCCATTCACTGACAATTTGTACGGCGGGGTGTTGAAGCCAGGCCAAAGCCTGGAGAACAGCTGGAGCCCCGGCCTGATGGATAAACGCCGGCCTCCAAGAACTTCATCTCGATATGAATGAAGACAAAAGCCCGACAACATCCAGCGAGTCTGTAATGTTAACGCCGTTAAGTGTTGAGGGTGGACAGACACCCCCGTCCTCAGCTGGGGGGACACAAGGCGCCAAGAGGGAGGTCAGCACCTCCCTATAATTAACATTTTTATGACAAAATACACTTTTTGGAGCTGATTTTTTTTAAAAATTCGTTCAGGTTTTCAGCTGATTTCAAACAGAAGATGTTTTTATATCTTAGGGAGGAGGGTTTTTTGGGATCTTGTGGCTTCGCCGTTGTCACGGCGACACGTTTGAACCCTGATCTAATTACTCCTGCAAGCAGTTTGTCATGCTAATCATACAATAACCGAATTTCACCCCACGTATTGACAGCTCGCCGTGGAAAAAAAAAACCCCGGCATCGCTCCGTCGCAGGCGTTTGCAGATGTTGTGACCTGTTTAGCGACGAGGGGTCACTGAGGGCGAGGGCGGGGCCGTGATGCTTTCACTTACCCGGGTTCACTGAATTTTAAACCCTCTGGAAACATCTTAATCCACAGCTGCTTTTTTTTTTTTAATTTTATTTTATTATTATTTGACTATTTTATCTCATGTTTTATAAGAATTGCATTCAAAGTGAAGTTTTTAGATAAAACAATAAAGCAGCCATGTGGATCAAATCCCTTTTTCTTTTTTTTTTTCTTTTTTTTTTTTAATTGATTGTGCTTTTTTATCAACAGGATTTCCATCTCTGCTGCAGAACTGAGAGTAAACTATGCACATTCATCCCTGACCTATTTAATGGCTGGGTTGTGCCAAAGACCTGCGCAGGTAAATTGAAAAGTTTGCCATCATTAAGTGATATATATAGCTGTGACCGGAGTCCATAAAAATTGGGGAATTGTTCTATTCTAATTTAAAATTCCATTTCAGACACTCCTTGCGGTGACAAAGGAGAACATCCATCCGGCGACACGGAGGAGAATCTGCTGCCAGGATTCACGATGAATGAGTGAATATTGATGAAGTTGAAAACTCCACTGGGTCCTTTTTTTTTTTTTTTCCCCACATCACTCCAGTGGAGGATGGGATGGGATAGAGTGGTGGTGGTGGGGGGGGGGTGTCAGGCTCACACTGGTTTCCATGGAGAGAGGCACCTTTCTCCATATTCAGAATCCCAGTTTTCTGTGTGGAGTCTCAAAGGGAGATCAATCTCACTTTGAAGCACGGGGGGGCTTCATTTGTTTGTGAAGGATGTGAGGTGCAGCCTAAATGACGACGACAATTCTTCAAAACCCACTTGTGGTTGACACGCCGCTGCCTCTTGCATTCATTGTTTCTGGAGCTCAAGTTCACACGACTGAATCGGGGGCCCGGAATAAAGATGGAAGAATTAAAAAAAAAAATTTTTAAAAAGCAGGAGGAAATCTGGAATAAATGTGTGAAGAATTGAAAACTAAAGATGGAGGGTGAAGGAGTGTTTTTCTTGAAGAAGTATCAGCGCTCATCTGCTGACCGGTTCAGCGGAGGACGAAGTATTTTAGACATAAATCAGAAACTATCAATGCGTATTCCTCCACCAACCAAGAAATAGTTCTCCAGGAAAAGCCACAACAGAGCAGTAAAGATTTGTTCCCAGAAAACAAATGTTCAAAATTATCTCCACAGATTAAAACAGAAAGTTGAATTAGAACCGTGCAGATTCTTCTCTAATCAAAGCATTTTTACTTCCTGCTTGCTTGATAAAAATGTGACCCATTATTTCATCTTTGTTTTGTTTTTTTTGTATGTCATCTAAAAACACGTTTAGAGTTCACGTTTGTGTTAAAATAAAAAATAAAGACTTTAACTTACTGGACACAAACGTCACGGCTGTGGTGAAGAGGAAGTAACATCATGGTCTTCTTTCTCACGTGAGCGGGGGCGTGTCCTTTTGTACTTTTCACTTCCTGCTTCGGGTGAGATCATGTGACCTCTTAATGAGGAATTCTGGGAAAGACCTCGATCTGACAGTTTAAAAGCTATATTTTCCAGTTATTTATGTATTTTAATTCTAACGCTCATTTCTCTGCAGCTTTATTTGTGTGTGTGTGTGTGTGTGTGTGTGTGTGACACCGGCATGAACCAGTCCGGCCTAAATGAGTCCGCTGGGCCATTCTTCTCGCGGTTTTAGCGGTGCAATGGTCCATGCGGTTCCCTCGCAGAGCGTTTAGAAGAGGAGGCTCTGCCTGCTTTTACCAACACTATTGATTGCAGGTGATGTTCTGGACAGTGTCCACCTGACCTCTGGGGGGGGGGGGCTTAAATACATCATTGTCCAGAGAGAGACCTCCTGAGACTCTGGCGTGCAGAGCCGCCCTCCCCTGATAAAGTGGCCCCAGAAAAAGTCAACAGGACTCATGGATGAGAGTTCCTGCCGCCTGAGGGGGCGCGGCGGGATTTAAACCTGCAACCAGGGGGCGGGGCTTAGAGGAAAGAGACTCCAGGTCAAAACGGTGAATTAAATTTAATTTGAGTTTAGTGTCTTTAAGGTCAGATGGGTTCGAACCGACAACCGTCTCGCTGTGAGGCAGCGTCAGACCTGACGGTACCGGATAAACCCTGGAATGTGTTTACTTCTGGCCCCATCAAGTAGATAAAATGGGTTAGCTAAGATGATGGTTCTTCAGTTAGCAGATCAAACTTTAACCATCAACATTATAGTTTAAATTTGAATTCAACTTAAAATCTCATCAGACGGTAAATAAGAATATTATCTTGATTTATTTCACATTTTTTTTGCCTCTATGCGGCCCGGCTGGGTTCTCCAGACTCGTCCCTCTTCAGACGATCTGGCTCCTCGTCGCCATGGCGCCGATCTGCTCTTCCGGTTGCTTTGCTGTGAATTCTAATTGGCGTTATTAATCAGCAATCGTGTTAACACTCCCGCTAATCTGTGTGGCAAGCTTCTTGCTCCATACACACCTCAGAGCCATTGATGGAAATCCAATGAGACATTGGTTTACCTGCCATGAAAGTACCTCAGCAGCAGTCATCAACACATTGAGGGGAGTGAGGGGGAAGTACACTTTAAATTAATTAACATCAGGCCTCTTGTAGCACTTCATCTCTGTAAACAAACACTCTAATAAGAGCTAATTAATTAGATATGCCAAGCTTCCTTCCTCTTCCTCAGTCTTTCCGCTTGTGGCTCCGCCTCCTGTTTTGGGTCAAATTTCAAGTTTTATCTCCAGAAAAGACTTGAAACTATAGAATATATCAGTCCTCTAGTCACACACACACACAGGACCAATGATAGATGGATCAGATTGTAAGAAGAAGATTTGATTTAAAAATCAGAAGAAGAAGAATTACATTATTTTCCACACTATAAGGCACACTGGACTATAAGGCGCACCTTCAATGAATGGCATATTCTAAAATGTATATGTAAGGTAAGGCAAGTTTATTTGCATAGCAGAATTCACACACAGGCAATTCAAAGTGCTTTACAAAGGCAACAAAATACAAGAACATTTCAAAGACAAAAGGGGATTAGCACAAGACAATAAAATATCAATAAAAGAGCAATTAAAAGGAAAAAGTCAATTAAACAGGAGAATAAAATATTTAAACTAAAGCTAATGATTTTTTTTTTTTTAAATGCAGATAATTAAAGAACAAATTCAGGAAAGTGAACAAAACTGTTTTTAGCCCTGATTTAAATGAAGTGACGGTTTGAGCAGATCTCAGGTAGTCAGGCAGTTTGTTCCACAGGTGAGGAGCGTAATAACTAAATGCTGCTTCACTTGGTTTGGTTCTGATATATAAGGCGCACTGTCTGTATTTGAGAAAATTAAAGGCTTTTAGGTGCGCCTTATAGTGTGGAAAATACTGTACAGTAAATGATTTGTTATTCTACGCCGCTAATCCTGGAAGCCGAATCTGATGATAAACACTGAATATTTCTGTATTAAAAAAGAAGATATTTGTTGTTTACTCCAAAATCAGAGCCCCCCCCCCCCCCCACAACCCCAACCCATTTCCATTTCATAACCGCCCGGCTCTGCGTGATAGCTGCTCATGGCTGATGATTTCTGAATCGATTTGCCATTCTCACAAACGAAGGGCACAAAAGGCTGAGCAATCAGTCCAAGGCTGGCTGCTTCTGGCCCGGAGAGAGGAGAGATACTGAGAGTGGAGGGCAAGCATGGCTGATCTGAATCATGAAGAATAATGTTTAGCCTGGCAGATGATTAGGGATGTTAATTTTTTGGGGGGGAGCGGTTGGTGATGCTGATGGTGGTGGTGGGGTAAAGGGGGCTGGCACTCGGTGATGTCACGTTGGCTATCTGGCAGGGCCGATCCTGGCGAAACGCTGCTCAATTTGCCGGGGCTGCTGCTCCATTTGCCTGTTAATGAGCACTGTTGTTGGAGGTACCCATGTGTGCCATGTCACCAGGCTAGCAGGCAGCACCTTCACCTGACGCTCTGACCACAGAGAAGGGGGTGGGCGGGGGGCGCCAGCCGCCGTGACAGATGTTTTCGCCGTCCTGGGGAGGGAGCCGTGGGAGTCAGAGGGCCCGGATGAATCGGGGACGACAACTGCTACAACATGTGTCTGCCAGGACAGCAAGGAGTCAGCTCCTCTGAAGCTAGGTGACAAATGCGGCTAAAAAAAAGTCACTTCCTCCTGTTTGGCACGATGGCTAAAATATTTAGAGGGGACCGGGAGGGGCCCACTGGGAGGGGCCCAACGGATGGCCGGGGTGAGGTCATGACGTCACAGCGTGACAGCAGCACTTAATTACTGATGAAGGGGTGAGCTCTCCACGGGACGCCAACTGGAGACGACGGCTGATTGAATGTACAAACAGTTACCACTGTTTTCACCGATGATAGTTTGTTATTTATCTGTAAACTTTCATCACAGATGTCAAACTATGAACAACAAACATTTATGTTGTCATACAGCTTGTCATTGTTGGTTGGTTGGTTGGTTGGTTGGTTGGTTGGTTGGTTGGTTGGTTGGTTGGTTGGTTGGTTGGTTGGTTGGTTGGTTGGTTCTTTTGTTAGAATTATTATCCATAAACTAAAGATTTCCACCAAATTTGGAGCCAAAACAGAATCCGTTGGATTAAAAATTTTCCTCATTATGGAAAAACTGCTGAACCAGCCTCCGTGAACATTTGGGGGGGTGAGGGGGGGTGAGGCAGGAGCTCATTAAATTCTGGATAGATAGGAAGATGTTTTTTTTAATTTCCTCAGCCCTGAAGGACAGGATATTCCACCTCTGCCAGGAAGCTATCTTTTCATCTGTGTCTGTTTGTTTGTTTATTAGCAGGATTATGCTAAATCTGGACAGATTTCGGTCAATCTTGAGGGGGGGAGGAGGGGGGAAAAAGCTCATAAATTTTGATCCAGGATTCCTTTTTTTAACAAGACAGGTTTAATTTGACTTCTTCCATCTTGGGCTGGTCCGATTGGATTTTTTATTCTCAGCAGATTTATAGTTTTCATTTTTAGATCATTTAACCTGCTGTTTGATATCCACCAATCAGCAGAGGAAAACCTAAAAGTGTGTGGCCACTCTGACCCCCCTGCTGTGACCCATTGGACCATACCGGTCCCACAGGTTGGGACCCCCCCACTTTGACCACCACCAGTTTCCATTCATTTCCCTATGGCATGAAAATCAATGGAAGCATCTCTTGGAGCAAATATGACAGCATGAAAGACTCAGAAACTGATCAAACGATTTTCACATTGATTAGAATCAATATTTGTCTGGAAATGTGTCTAAAAATAATTAGAAAAACAAAGACGCGGCCCAGTTGAAGGAATTCTGGGTTGTTTCAAATGAAAATGTGGATTTGATTACAATTTATTTTGTATCACTTTCATACAAAATCATCATATACTATAAATGTTTAAAAAAATTTCTTTTATTACAGTCCTGTCAGCTGTAATATTTAAAATTTAATGTGAGAATATTATTTTTAAAAACTGCATAAAGACATATTTGACTTTATACAATGATATTATAATGATATAATGACATTTATTTTAATAAAATATCCTGCATTGTGAGGTCTTTGTGCTGCTTTGTATTTATTCTTTGACACATTTTTATGCGGGGCCTTCACGCGTCATCATCTCAGCTGTGACGTCACCAGCTGTTCTTCTTTGGACGAGCAGCCAATAGAAAACCGACCCTGACGACCCCAGCGGGCCTCCAGCTCCAGCAGCTCCTCTTGTGCGTCTCCACACTGTTCCACGGCGCGTCATTTAATGCATCCATAAAGCAGACAGGCACCCAGACCAGGTTCAGAGACAAATGTGCTGATCTGAGATCAGCATAAATACGGCGTAATTCAGTCGGGTTTCACGCCTGGTTAAGCATGTGCGTCTTTTGGCGGCCTCCTAACTGATACGACTTCAGCGCAATATTTCAGAGCGCATCAGCATCCCTCTGAAATTAACTCTGATGTGTGAGCGGACCCGGTTCGGGACTCCAAACTGAGATGGATGGCGCACAAAGATCCGTCCCGGAAAATTGAAACCACACCTCAGAAAGAGAATAAACGCAGTCCCCTCAGAGTGTTTTTGGAGCTGAACCCACTGTTGACGCTGCTATACGCCTCCCTCCTACTCCTCTTCCTCCTCCTCTGCATCCCCCTCCCTCTTCGCTTCCATCTGCTAGACAATAGTTTAAAATTCTTAATCCATGAGCAACCATTGAACATTAGTGAATTGCAAATTACAGATGTTTTACTGCCTCTCCCTCTTCTGTTTTTTCCTGTTTTGATCCGTGCGTCCCACTGTCACTCAGCATCGCGGGCGCACGCCTCGCTCCTCTGCATTCATTAGACACCCCGTGCCATCATGGCACCATATGACACTGTCATCATTTGGTAATTAAACCTTTGCTCGTTTAAATATGAAAAGCTGGCAAGGGTGTGATCATAAACAAGGTTGCGCAAAGCAGATTTTTTTTTTTTCTTTCCAGACTAAATGAGAATTCGAGCGACATCACGCCAGAGGTTGTTTGTCTTTTTTTTTTTTTCTTTTCCTCCCTCATCTTCACTTGGAGCAAAAACAAACATTAGAGAAACTTGTGCCAGAACATCAGACCGCATCACATTAAAATGCATTTTTATTTCAACAAAAGCCACATCTTTCATGTGTGACGCTGTGAAAATGTGTGTGGGTTTTTTCTATGCCGGTAGTCACAGATTAAAGCTCCACGCGTAAACAGGAGCAACGACGTCCGACATCCGTGTGCGCAATGACGCAGCGATGGCGGAGGGATTTTTTTAAGGCGCTCCTCCATCCCTCATCCCTCAGACTCCCTCGTTCTCTCCTAAATAGAAGATTTAGCCAAATAGCTGCAGAGAGGAGAAATGCCCGAACCATGACAAGCCAAACTACTGGCTTTTTATTACCCCTAAACAGCCGTCCTTTCGCATACCTCCAAGCTCGGAGTAAGGGGGTGAGGAGGAGGTGGTGGGGGGGGAGAAAGTACGTGGGAGGAGGCCGTTCAGTCACATTATGGCTTTCCATAGATCAAGGTCACAATTTTCATGATCATTACACCACTGAAGGTGACAGGAAGCATTTACAGAAGTGATCAGGAGCTTATGTGGGAGCTGCTCATCCGTGGATTTCCGGGTGGAGAGGAATGTATGTGCATACACACACACACACACACACACACACACACACACACACACACACACCCACAGACACACAAACTAATCAGCAGATCACGCTGCGCGGCTTATCCCATCATCATTACGATGAAGACAACTGGTGCAGACAAAGACGAATGGGAGAAATGTTTGGAGAGAAGAAAAAAAGAAAAAAAGAAAAGTGATCCACATTTGTGAGGTCGCAGCCCGCCACCAGGAGGTGACTGCTACATTATGCATTCACACGCCATAGGCGCACACATGTCAGCGGCCCAGTGGACACAAGCACTGCTTCCCATATTGCTGACATGTGATTGGAAGCTGTTGGCTGTCTGGTCCGGGACGCAAGCAGCTGGCGGGAACCCCCCCCACACCACCACCACCACCACCACCACCACCACCACCACCCCGAGCCGCCTCGGGCTGCACACACCGGAGGATCCAGACCGGGAGTCGGCCTCTCCCACAGCGAGGAACCCACCGGGGGCCTGATGGGGAAGAAGGGCTGGATGGTGCGCGCAGGCTTCATCCGGGCTTCATGATGGAAATAATAGAAAAAAAGAGGAGCGTTTTAGTTGCAGGAGATCATTTGTGCCCTTCCGTTGTTTTTTTTTTTTTAAAGCCCCTCCACTCTTTGTGGAGTTCCAACCAGAGGGGCACACATTTAACTACTCATGTGGAAAGTTTGATGGGGAGGAGAAGGGATTTAGCCCTCGTTCCCCAGTCCAATAAATGCAACCACTTTTGAAAATGACAAGATACGGACCTATTTTTAATCCAACACTGCAGGGCATATTTAACAATTACTGGTGAATCTGCATAATGAATGAGGAACGCGAGTTTATTTTAAGGCTTTTGTGCTTCATTCCAACTTTAGTGTGTTAATACAAGAGAGAGGAGGGGTGGCAAATAAAAGGAAGAGCCCTGGAAAAGTGCTCCTAATAATATTAATAATTGTAATTATTATGACTATTTTTATGGTTATTCTTTCACGCTTAAATGTAAATGAGATGGTAATTTTTCTTAATGATTTGTTGTACCTGAGGCTTGGAAAAGCTCTGGAAGTCAACTCCTCATGCGTTCAGGGTATGAAAAGTAATTTAACAAAGTGATTTCTAATCAATGCGATCAGATTCCTCCTGCGTTTGGATCTTGAAGTCACTGGAACCAGTCAGCATGTGTTGGGAATTGAACTGGTGTTGACACCAAACTGGTGGAGAGGCTTTTTAGGGTCCAGCAGCTTCACCTTCACCTGCTTTATCGCGTGAAATACGAGCCTGACAGCCGTAAACTTCACTGACTTTTACGTCTATTCTTAATTTTTGATGATTTCCCATCAAGGATAGTAAACGTGTCAAATTGGCTGCATTAAATGAACATATTTAGAGATGAGTGGCATCGAAGTGAAGCGTTAATAAAGGGGAAAAGGGTTTGAATTTGTCCTTTATTTCACTGTTATTCTGGATGCAAAAAAAAAAAAATACAATTTAAACTAATTATTTACTAGTGATGTCCCTTTCACACTTGATCATAAATGTGTGCAAGATGAGAGTTGTGCACATATAATTCTATACAATTACAGAATAATTCATTTTAATGTGATATTAAAATAAAAGGATGTCAAAAAATTATAACTATTTTTTAAATTCTGGTCTAAAATTAGAATTATTAGAAATATCACATGAATGTCACTTCAAAACAATCAAATAAAGCTTACAATCGTGACTTGCGTTGTGACATGTTTAAGCTGTCAGAGTTTAAATCTAGTTTGTAATTAATTAAAATATAATATAAAAAAATTAGTTATTTGTGGAAAGATGATTGTTGATTTCCTTCCAGAGGAGACAAAATAAAATAAAAAAAAAAATAAAAGACTGGTCCCAGTTTTACATTTAAACTATGGGGATCGATGGAAAACAGTTGTAATGATCCAATTAATTATGGGCAGAATTAAAAAGCAAGTGCAAAATCAATCTTTCACGCTGTCGAGGACGGAATCAAATTGATGCTCCATCTGTTCACCAGTGAGATTTGTAGCCCGGAGAACAGAAACACAGGAGGAACCCCGATAGAGATATTTCTGATGGCTCCGGGATTGGATGAAGGTGGAGTGTGTGGAAGCTCCCCCCAAACCCCCTCCTGTTTATAAAAAAAATATTGGAAATACCGCTCGTTTGCGTAATTTAAGAGAAAACAGCTGAAGTTTGACGCCAAAATTAGCCAAAGAAAGAGCGGAAAAATGGGATCATTTAAATAAAAAAATCAGTTTTTAAATCGACAAGAACCCCCCCCCCAAATCCAAAACCAACTTACACTTGGCGTCAGCTCCCCCCCCTGCAGGGAGGCGCGCATCCATTGATGACGCGTGGGATTAACGCGAGAGGAGCGCGGGAGGAGGAGAAAGAAGGAAAGAAAGAAACGACACCTCTCACACCTTCACAGGTTCTTCACCTCCACCCGGACGCCTCCATCATCATCCTCAGTCTCCTGGAAGCTGGTCGGGAGGAGCTGATGCTGCCTCCTCCTCTTCCTCCTCCTCTTCCTCGTCCTCCTCCTCCTCCTCCTCCTCTTCCTCCTCCTCCTCCTCCTCCTCCTCCTCCTCCTCTCTCCTCCTGCACAGGCCATTAGGAAGCGAGGCAAAAGATAAATAGCTCTCTGTCAATACATTACACCTCTGCTAATGGGGCTCCAAAAACATTTTCCAAAATCCTGACATGCTGCAAAATTCATCCAAATTTTTTTTTTTTTCTGAGTGACGTTTAAAAAAAAAAACGAGGAAGAGGAGGGAGAAGAAGAATCGATAACTGATTGGGTTTCAATGCCTTTCTGACCCCCGCCTGAACGGACCCCTTCCTAAAAAAAAGAAGGGGTCAAAGGTGCAGAGGCGCGCGTGCGCGTGTTTGTTTACACAAACAAAGTAAACAAAACGGTTTGTGTTCAAAACAAAAACTTCAGCATTTTAACCCCCCCCCTCCCCTTCCATCCCTCCCCTCCCCCCCCCCCCTCCATCATCCTGCTTAATTTTTTTGCGGCTCAAATTGTGGGGAGCAGGAGGGCACGGGAGAGAAACACTGAGGGAGTGGGGGTGATGATGAAGGTGGTGGTGGGGGTCTTAGAAGAGGGGGAGAAAAAAAAAGAGTGCTTTAAGGGAAATGTGCAGCCGGGTGTGAAATTACAGCCTATAGTGCAACATATTGTACCAGGAGCTCGGTCCAAAACCAGTAACAAAAAGAGAAATCATCCCCTAACCTGACCAGGAGGCAGAGCGCCCCAAAGACATGCCCCCAGCCACCCCCACAACAAAAAACCTGTGTCACAAACATTATTATTATTATTATTATTATTATTATTATTATTATTATTATTATTATTATTATTATCATTATTATTATATTATTATTATTATTATTATTACTATTATTATTATATTATTATTATTATCATCATCATCATTATTATTATTATTGAGGTTATTAATTTATTACTGTGCTTGTTTTTCCTGTTTAAAGCATCACTGTGAGATTACATTTAAAATTATTCATTCTAAATTATTTCTCCACCCCAAACAAGCATAAATTTTATTTATTTATGTTATTTGTTTCAACGACCTCTTTAGAAATTTTGACAACAGTGGTTTTAAAAATAGGATGCAGTTTGATTTAAATAATAAGGCTCGTTATAAATGATTTATTTCACTTTATTTACTTTATTCTGCAGGTTTGGGACCAATCAGCTGCTTGATTTCTTCCAAAGAAATGAATTATTGTTCATAATATTCTCACCAGTTTGACCACAGATTGTTCTCTCTCACCAGTTTGACCCCTCCAGCGCCTCAACTTTTACTTTTTTAGACTGACAGTACCTTTAAATTTGAGAAACTCTGCAGCGCCATCTACAGAAGACAGGCGGCACTGCCGGTTTCACCTCCGACCTCCCCACTGCTCCCAGTTCGGACCAGTACAATCATGACGCCATCATCAGCATGGGAAAAAGGTCATTATGTGATGTTCCAGGTAGAAACCAGCAGGCTGACATTCTCCCCATCGATCCCTGGATGTAAACACATTTATTTTAAATCCATTTTAGTTTAATTTTTAAACATGAATAAGCATAAAATGCATTAAAAAATAAACTTTTAAGACGAATGCAGCTAAATCCGGGCTATTAGAAGACATGTGAACACCGGGATGCGAGGAATATCCCCAGGAACAGACTGCGCGCGTAATAAAAGGGAGAAATTGTGTCGTAAATAAAACGCAACTTTAAAAATAATCTATATTTCATTCATCCAAAACTTCCAATAAGCGGGTGTGTAATTCACAGCTGTTATAACGTCTCATAAACTGATATTTGCAACTCGAAATTCGCTCTTATTTATCTCCCTCCCCCTTCCTGCCGGTGTGTCAGACCCAGAGACCTCCTCATTTGGACCTCCGTGTTTTTGCGTTGGCGAATCACAAAGTGTTGGCATCTATTGCCTTTGTCTGACAAGTCATCCATATAAGCAAAAAGGGGGGTCTGCAGAGGGGGGAGGAGGAGGGGTGGGGGGGTGGGGAGGATGAGGAGGGGAGGGTTGCAGCTTTTAGAACCACAGACACAGAGAGAGGCTTCATTCCCAGCCTAAAGATCCAGCCGAACGCATCAAGACGAACCCGCCGTGTGCGTGTGCGCGTATTTCGGCGCCGTTTTGACGCGTGAATCAAGGCCACCAGGATTTGAGGAGATACCGGGCCCGTCGCGCTGGACCTCGGCGTTTCACTTCCTCCATCAACGCTGTGAGAATTTACCTCTGGGGGGGCTCACCAGGCTTTGACAAATACCGAAACGCAGGTCCCGAAATCCTCCGGTCATGCCGCGCACCTGCCAAACCTCCGCGCCCGGACCGGACTGCTGAAGAAGGGAACTTTTTGGCGAAGAAGTTGCCCCTCAGATCGGCTGTTGAAGCAGTGGGAGGTGGAGGGGCAAAAGCAGGTCCCTTCATCGTGTAGAATCACCTTTTTTTCTTCACAGCTTCATAGATAGGAAGGCGAAACGGCGACTTCGGTTGATTATCTGTCTTTCCTTTGCTATCCAATGGATATTCACTGCAAAGCAGACCCCTTCACAGCGATGCACCGTAAGTAGCACAACCCCAGCCTCCCCGACACTGCATGCAGGTACAAATAAGAAGAACGGATCGTTTCTGTGGCGGAGAGGACGGCTGGCGCATAAACAGTCCCGGGCTGATAAACAACAGCATAGATGGGGGAACAATCTGACCGCGCGTAAAATTTAAACCGGTTTTTAATCTGAATTAAATAACTGACAGCAATGATTCTGCGCACATGTGCACAAATTTAACTTGTCATAGTAAACAAAGGCAGGTGGAATCACACCCCCACCCCCACCCCCCCACCCCTACCCCCCCCCCCCAAGCTTCCCTCGCACTCCCCGGGCCCAATAAGTCAGGACACGTTAGTTACACGTGTGTTTTCACCTTATTCAAAAAGGGATTTAGTGAGGTTTTAATTTGCAGTGTGTGTTTGTGAATAATTGATGAGTTCTTCGTGGGCTACACAATATGTAATATGAGTAATCAAAGCTCCTTCAATTATTTAAAATTATCCTGCAGGGAGTCATCAGGGAGTCTTGCTCACCAAATATACTTTATACTCAAAGAAATATTTTTATTTAATCTATTTTACATTTATTTATTACATTTAATGTGATTGCATGAGAAATGTGGTGTCAAAGAATGTAAATTTTGAGAAAAACAAAAAAAAGTAGAATAACTAGGAATTCAGAAATCATACGCTGTATTTTATTCTGAAAAACAATGATTTAAAATATTAAAATTGGGAATATTTAGTTTTGTTTTAATGAAAAAAATATGAAGTAGACAAGAAAGTGTGGAAAAAACATGGAAAATTAAAAACAAATAATTTAAATTTTTTTATCCATTTAAATATAAAACGTGTAAAAAGGTCTGTGTAGTTTTCTGTTTCATGATTATTTTGCTGTTTATTTTCTCTAAATGTCACCAAAACTTTTAATATTTTATACAATATTTATTTATAATAATCTAATAAATTAGTATTTGCTCGTCGTCATCATTTATGAAACGTTTTAACCAAACGGCGCCTTCTTGGTGGCAGAAAACAGTTTTTTCCATGAATTAAATTTTGAAAAAAATCTAATCAAAACGTGTTGTTTTTTAAATCTACAAATAAATTTTGAGGATCCAGCGTCTCCCTGCTCTATACGACTTTATGTAATGTTACGGTGGTGTTTGTGCGGCTGTTGTATCCCACGTAGGGCACGGAGGTGTGAACCAGCTCGGCGGGGTGTTTGTGAACGGCAGACCCCTCCCGGACGTTGTGAGGCAGCGGATCGTGGAACTGGCCCACCAAGGAGTCCGACCCTGCGACATCTCCAGACAGCTGCGGGTCAGCCACGGCTGCGTCAGCAAGATCCTGGGCAGGTGGGTGGAACGTGTCCAGGTGGATGTAGGTGATGGAGGAGAGAACTTAACCTGCAGCTTCAATTATAATTTCATCGATTTATTAATAGAATTATTGGTGATTAGTGGAGTTCAGATGTGGTTCTGCTTTATTTTTGAAGGTATTAACCCATAAAATGCATATTTACCGCATTTTATTGCTTTATAAAATAGCGTCTACTTGTTTGAGATATTATGTGTATTAGAAATCACAAATTATATCAATAAAATACAAAAAAAATTATTTGTTCTGCGGGAAAGTTGATTTGTGGACGCGTTGTGCAGAAGCTGGACCTCTAACGCAACATGAATGTGGACCTAATTCCTATTTTTAATCAGGTTATTTGATTTTTGCAGATATTATGAGACAGGCAGCATCAAACCGGGTGTGATCGGCGGCTCTAAACCCAAGGTGGCCACGCCGAAGGTCGTGGATAAAATCGCAGATTACAAGAGACAGAATCCAACCATGTTTGCGTGGGAAATCAGAGACAGGCTTCTGGCAGAGGGCATCTGCGACAACGACACGGTTCCCAGCGTGTCCTCCATTAACAGGTAAGGAAGGAGAACCTTCTTCTTCTTCATTTGTAGTTGTGATTTGGGTAAAAGCAAAGAGTCCAACGCGCGTTAATGAAGAGGGCCTGCAGGGCGCAAATTGGAAAGCATTTATCACCGCGCGTCTGCGCGCAACGCGCCACGCAAACAGAATATTGTTTGAGCAACTTCGCGCCGAGGCTGCCTGCGGTCTCTGAGGTGCAATTCAATCCTTCAGACCGAACTCCCTCAACAATCAGCAGTACATCCAGGACTGAGTGAATCTGTCGAGATGAAAACCGATCAATATTCGGTGACCAGATCCCGTGGCGCTATAAAGCAGGCCAATTTTCTCCAGTGCGTCTGACGTGCTGGAGCTGCAGAGGAAGAACACTGACGTGAAGGCAACGCTTTACATTTAGAATGTGTGCATAAGGTGCTGGAATAAAAACAAGGAATTTAAAAAGTAAGCTCGACACATTAATATAAAAAAATAGGTTTTTAATTTCATTATAATTTATTTGTCTGACATGACGTGACTTGGAATTTTAGTACTTTTTAACATGATGCAAGTCTTTCATGATATTTCTGAAATATTTGAATAATAATATGATAATATGATAATATTTCTATCTTTAAAAAAACCTCTTTATTTATTAGAGTGCTGTAATTTATATTAACATAACAAGGCGTTTCATAAAAATGAAGCATTATTGTTATATTTTTTCTTTGATTGTGTGGTTTACATTTTTAGAAACTATTTCATTAAATTTTATTATTTATGCTTCAAATTCTCATTTTTCTTAAAGCCCTTAAAGCTCTTCCACCTACAGTTGCATTTTTTAGCTTTTCCTGAATCTGTTTTATACATTTTTTGACATTTATTGGGTGCAAAACTGTGAATTTTCTCCAAACTTCTTCATAGAGGTGGGGTTAAAGCGTGGTTTGTGACATCACAAATGAATGGGAAGCTAATATTGACAGTAGTAAAGTGGAAAGTTGAATTCCGGTGCACTGAAAATGGATTTTACACTACAAGAACAAACATTTTAAAGATTAAAAATGACAACACATTTGCTTTTTTGTACATTCTGAAAGAAACTGGTTCCATTTTAAGGATTTTAATGAAGTCGTTGTGCTTTTTTGTGCAAACAACCAAACTCAGACACGTCTGATTTTGACATTTGCTTTAATACACATGTAGAAATTGAAAGAAATTCATAAACAGCACTATTAGAAAAGCAGCTACAGGAGGACCCAGGACGCCCCCCGCCCTAGCAGAGATCCCCGGTGATGAACTTTGGTTAAGAGGCACTGTTCCATAGAGCCAGCATCAGCATTACATTTTAATGAGCTGATGGCAGAGCATGGACAGCTCCACACAAGACGTCTTTTAAATAGAGAAAAAAGGCTGAAGAAAATTCATTTCATGCTTCGTGGCTGCTTAAAAAGCCCCATTTAAGGAGGCTCAGACACATGTATGTGATAAATTCAAAACCTACATTAATATCATTAAAAGGGCCCCCGTAAAGTTTTTTTTTTATTCCAATTAAAGCTTTCTATTTAGGAGCCTTTACTTGTCTTTGTTTATGTGGGAAATTAAATTGTGAATACAAAAGAAATGTAATTCTATCAGCCGGATCCAGCATGAGAGCTGCTTTGCATTTCTATTATGGCTTCATTCTGAAGATTTTTCCTTTTTTAAAGCATTTTTTTTTCTCAATGTGATGCTCTGCTCTCACACACACAAAAAAAAGAACGACACATAAATGAAGCGATGCACATTTATGATGACTGACCCAGGGGTTGATATTCCAATCTGACGTTGGAGCTTCTCGAATCAATGAGAACATCCTTAGAGCTCCATCCCAGCTGGAGAGCATCAGCTGCTTGTCTCCAAGTTGAAACCAGTTAGAGCTCAGCCTTTTCCAGTTGGGTGATCCTACTGGGGGCCAGTCAGGGGGTGGGTGGGGGTGGGCTCTGTCTGACCTCAGGACTGTTGACAAAAGAGAATGCTCTTTTTAAACACCTTTCCCTCCCCTCCCTCCTTTCTGCATGCATTATTAAACGTACCACCAACAAGTCCCACCCGTCCGTCCCGCTGGTGGACATAAAAAAAAAAAAACCCACGACAGGAAAAAAAAAAAAAGGTTCTGGTTTTTTATTGATTCTGAAGGAAAGTAATTTTAATATTTCTTCAGGGGGGGATTTTCAGCAGCAGCCAGGTCATTAATTCATTCTCCCAAATTGCTTATTCAATATCAAGAACATGGATACCAAATAAAGTCTTTTGGATTTATGTTGCGCTCGTGAGTCAAGGGGTCAAATAACTGTTATGGGGGAGAAGTGAAAAAAATTAAAACGTCAATACGAGCTCTGTGGAAAGGCTTGTTGTGGTGGTGGTGGGGGGGGGGCTTTGCCTCCAAGGGGAGGTTTTTTTATTATTTTTTTATTTTTTTTTATTCGTGACAGTGTTGGATTTTCTTTCTTCTTTTTCCTCCTGGCGCCATCGATTAACCAAATCATATCAATGCATTCCTGCAGAAAAATATAAGAACGAAGCGTTTATTCTCCAAACTGCAAACTTGGAATAAAAAAAGCGGATGGAGGATCCATATGGAGTTCCAGCTTCTGGTGGCTAGCGTGATGGATAGTTTTAAAGTTTACGAATTACTGTGACAGCTCCCTTTCTCCCCAAGTGCCATTCAGATTAAAGGAATCTAATGCTGGCGTAAGCTTGTGCAAGGCAATAAGGAACTATTGCTTTCCTGTCACATATAATTTATAGCTTTCTATTTGCATCTGTTTGCCCGTGTGACTAATCCCCAACTTTTTCCTCCTCAAGCCCCGATCAATACGACCTCATCCGCATTGGCACATAGGGGAGGGGGGGGTGGTGGTGGCTGGTCCTACAGAGATGTTTGATCCAGGACACGCAGATCCCCCCTCCCACACACACACACACACACCTGATTAGTGTGGGCCAGGTAGAGTCAGTGAAGCCGATCATTGAGGTGAATGGATGTGATTTCATGCTTTGTTTGCAAGGCCGAAAAAGGTTTTTCTGCACACCTCACCCGCAGAAATGCCAGTTTTGGGGGCGGGGGTCACACGTATGATGAAGATCTGATATCTTCATCATGCACCAGCTGATTCCTCCTTTTCTTCCTGCTCCCCCCCCCACAGGATCATCCGAACGAAAGTCCAGCAGCCGTTCCACCCGTCTCCAGACGGGACGTCCCTGTCGACGCCGGGCCACACTATAGGTAACGTCATGGTTACGCCACTTCCACGAAATGGGAGGGGGGGGGGGAGTTCACGTGAAGCTGATGCTTATCATTTCTCCTCCTCATCCTCAGTACCCAGCACGGCCTCCCCACCCGTCACCAGCGCCTCCAACGACCCAGCCGGATCCTACTCCATCAACGGGATTCTGGGTATTCCAAGATCCAACGGCGAGAAGAGGAAAAGAGATGAAGGTAAGAAAAGAAAGGGAGAAAAGGGTGTATGTGTGTGTGTGTGTGTGTGTGTGGGGGGGTTCAATAGGATTCAGCTATAAAACCCACTTTGCTGAAGTTGCAATTACAGCATTAGAAGCTGCTGCGGTTCCAGCGGATGACCCTTATAAAACACCTGAGTGTGAACTCGGCGTCGCCCGCCGTGTCAATCTGCCAGCGAGGCTTTTTGATTTGAAGACACGACCTCCGCTGTTGTCTCCTGCAATTAATCTTTATGGAAGTGATTAAAGGGCTTTAGATAATTACATGTCAAGATGATGTAGCCAACCACCCGGGTCAGTCAAGAAAGAGCTCCTATAGCTCTTCCTTTTCTTTTTTTTTTTTTTCTTTTTTTTCTCTCCCCCCCCCACCCCCCTCCTTTAACAAAAGTGGCTCCTCTTCCTCGGTTGAAGCAGAGGCGGGTATAGATTATTGGCGATCGGCTTCCCCGTAAGCGTTTAAACACATGCGTGTTACCAACACGTATGAGGTGGCTGCTGGGAAAAAAAAACCAAAAACACAACAAGAAAGGGGTGGTGGTGGTGGGGGGGGCAGTTATCTCAAATAGGGTGGGGGGTGGGGGGGGGGATGGGAGCCTTATTTCCGCAGTGCTCCAGAATGAGAGCTAATCAGAGCACGGCGGAGGTTTACACAGCGTCTTCTTTGTTCTGGCGTTTGAGGGATATTGAGTGGAATTGATGTTTTATGTGTGAGCAGTGGAGTGGGGGGGGTGGAGGGGGGGTGACTAATGACCTGTCAGAGGTAGATTTCCTGGCAAAGATATAAAAACCAGCATGACGTGGACATGGCAAATGACATAATCAAGCCTTTCCCTGTAAGAGATGCAATCGCGCGGCCATAATGCAAACGTCTGGTGTTTTCAGGGGTTCATTTTCCGCCGGTGGAGGACCTCTCATATTAGCCGGGGTGTAATGTCTAGTCACTGAATGATAGAATGCACACATTTCTATGCAGATTGCTACTGAAGGGCAAAGAGGTATTAAAGGGCATGGAGAGGAATAAGGTGTGTGTGTGTGTGTGTATGCGTGTGTGTGTGTGTGTGTGTGTGTGTGTGTGTGTGTGTGTGTGTGTGGTTGTGGGTGAGGGGGAGCTGGTCTGTTTTGTGGAGGTCTTCCAGGTGACAGCACCATGTTTCTACGGCTATTCAGTCTCAAATGATTCCCCTGATGCGCTGCCATTTCTGTGATTTAGGTGCTCGGCCACCATTACGATGAAAGAGAAGAAAGCTGTGTGTGTGTGTGTGTGTGTGTGTGTGTGTGTGTGTGTGTGTGTGTGTGTCAGGGTAGAGCTCGGTTCTTATGTACTCCAGCTGGGGTCTACCCGGAACCAGTGAGTCAGGGATGCTAAACATGAACCCCAGGTGGAGCAGCATCTCACCCGGACCCACGGTTTATTATAAAGGATGTTAGCCTGGAGATGCTAATATCCTGTTAGCTCCCCCCCCACCCCCCCACCCCCCCAAAAAAACAACACAGCCTTTAAAACAAGGAAATATTGGGAAGCGTTTGTTCAGAAGAAGAAACAGAATTATTTTAAAAAGGGCTGCAAATAATTACATTTGAAATTCCTCTCCAAAAATGACAAATCTGATTTGAATTCAACAAATCCTAAATGAATCAACCAATCATGCTCGATTCATTCATTCGATGCCGCTTTAAAATATCGTCATGGTGACAAAAAACTGCTTTCTTAAATTCCAGTCAGCTCATCCTTGACCTTTGACCCCTTCCTTCCAAACGCTTTCAATAAAATCCGCCGATTACTTTTTCTGAGTTACGTCAGACACAAACAAACCAAATGACGCAACAACCTTTTCTTGAGCATCGCCAAGCATTAGCGTAGCATCGTTAGCATTTGCGTGGAAACGGCGACGAGGAGATTTTTTTCCCCACAGGAAGTGGAATTCTTGTGCGCTTCCTGGTTTGACTCCTTCCCTGAACTCGGTTTGGCTCGTGATGATTATGACACAAGTGGTCATGATCAAGAGTTGTAAACACGAACAAAAACCAAGGGAGGGGGTCGGGTAGAGGAGTGGTGGTGGTGGTGGTGGGGGGGGGGCAGCGGTGAAAGGGATTGGCCGTGTCGGCCGGAGTATTTGTTTTAGGCGCCGGCGTGGCGTCCTGCCAAGCGGCCAGACAGTTTCCAAGTCAGCAGTGCCCTTAAAAAAGGAACCGCCCCCTCCCACCACCACCACCACCACCATAACCCCCCCATTACAGGAGGGATGTAGAGATAATGTAGTGTGACACACGTTATGTACACTGGGTCCCCGGCAAGAGGAGCTTCAGGGACACAGGTGTCATAAGAGCCATTAATCTGCTATCGTCACGTGTTACTGCAAATTAAAAGTAGCGTGTTACACTTGGCAGCCATTGTTGTGCTCAGACAGAATGTGGGGGGGGGGGGTTGGGTGTGTGTGTGTGTGTGTGTGGGGGGGGGGGGGGCGTCAGGGATGTCCGTTTTACAAAAGTGACATATACTAGAATTTGCAATTCTGCAGAGGAAAGCTATTACCTCTCAGATTAACGTCCGAGAAGTCGACACCCCCACACCCCCCCCCACCCCCCACACACACACAGAGGAAGAGAAAGGAGGAGCTGCTAAACACAAATGTTTCATAAAGAGTCCCATATTAACGCACAAATCTGCTTCGGCGAGGGGTTTTTGTTCACCTTTGTGCGACGAGCGAGCGTCTGAATCGACCTGAGACGACGACGACGATTCTGTGTGTGTGTGTGTGTGGGGGGGGGTCCGCCGTGGGGGGGGGGGTGAAGTGTGTCCGGCCTTTTCAAAGTAGGAACCGCCATAAATTGCACAATCAGACCCACGGTTGATTCTTAATTTCAGCCTTTTTTTTGTTTTTTTTGTTTTTTTTGTGTTCTGATGGCTTTCTGGTTTGGGTGTCGACGCTTTCTTTCTTGATTTATGAGAGAAATACCAAGAGAGAAATTTCATGATAAGACGATCATCATAAATTTGAAAAGCCAACAACAATCACCAGTGGCAGTCAGAATGGATGTGATTCTGTGCTTCAGTAGCTGTTGAATTAATTATTTCTCCTCTCTGAGCGTCATGACGACCGAGCGGAGGGTGATGAGTGATGGAGCAGGACGCCATCACCCCCTCCCACCCCATCTCACCCCCCCCACCCCCGCTCTGTGTATCAGCATCTGTTTTGGATGGGAGGGTAGGTGGTGGGGGGGGGGGGTGAATCAATACAGGAGCAAACAGCAGAATGTCATCTGCAAATTAACACAGCCTTCAAAAGCAATGTTTTTAACACAATCAGGTGATATCTTGATTATTTTCATTATTTTTTTGGCCTGTAAAATGTCATAAAATACAAAATAAGCCAATGTGACATCACCTAATTTATTCTTAATCAATGTATAATGAAATAAAACCAAAAAAAAAAAAAGAAGAAGCAGCAAATCTCGCATTTCTTTCACTGTTTTTTTTTTTTTTCTTTCTTTTTTTTTCTAAATCGATCGATTTATTGTGGAATCCTCTTCAGCACCGATCACCTTTTCGGTTTGGCGGCGAAGCGGAACGTGCATCGCCAATGTTTCGTTTGATGTTTTTCCACCAGTCGAATCGTTCAATTAGAAAAACAAAATACAGATGAGTTCATCCAATTTGTTTTAATTTGATTCCATTAACGGAGAATTGAATGAGGCAGGAATTTATAGAGGAGCGTTATTGTGAAATCCGTGACAGTGTGTGTGTGTGTGTGAGGATATGTGTGTTGACATGTTAGTTAAACAGGGGTCGGGGTGGGCAGTTGGAGGTGGGGGGGGGTGATAAGCTGATTTATCTTAAGGGCGGGCAAGGGGCGGGGGCTTTGGTGACCTCGAGGTGCCGGCTCACCTCCTGGAGTCCATTCTGTGAACGCTTTTATTTTGAAATCCTCCTCCTTCCCTATTGGAGGAGAGAGAAAAGCTGCTGCTCACACCCAGACTGCACTTCATTCACGATGAATGTTTCATGTTTGGCGGTTCGGTCGCTCGGACCCGCCCCCGGTCACCAAGTTGCGTTGGACGACTCCCCACCCCCCCAACCCCCCACCCCCACTCCCCGCTGGGGGTCGCGACCTCTGGGTGTCAAACCCGCAGAGAGGAGTCTGCAGCGAGGAGCTGGAGATCTGATCTGATGGGGGCCGCTCCCTCGTTACCAGAGTGTTAACACACACCCATGTCAAGATGAATACACTCCTGTCCTCAGATGATCAATAAATGGCCATGGGGGGGGGGGGGCAAGAGGGGGTGTAATGCAGTGGGAAAGCATTAGTTTCTATGCAGCATCTCTAAATCTGCTCATCTGTGCAGCTAAGCTAATGAGTGCTAAATGTTTCAACCAAAAAAAAAAAAGTGTGTGTGCTTTATTAACGCCGCTTAAAGGAACAGTTCACCCAAACATTTGAATTCAGTTATTACTGCTCCCCTCATGGCGAAGAAAAAGCGAAATAAGTCACTTGGAATAAAAAATATGAATGAAATTTGATAACGAAGCGTCGCGTCGTCGCGCTAAATGAGGAACGTGGATCGGGACTTGTTTTTGAAAAAGTTACAAATCCTCAAGCAGCAACAAAAAAAGACTTCCTGCAGCTCGAATAGAGAGATTCTAAAATTAAACATGCTTACTTACACATCTAGTGAATATCTGTAGTTCCTTAGACCACATGTGTGCTAACAGTTTTAGTTTCGATGGTTTTGAAAAATGGTGTAAATCAATTTGGGATCTCAGAAAAAGATTTCTGGAGATGTTTATTAAGAGTAATTTTTTATTATTCTTTATTAAGAATAATTGTTATTAAGAATAACTATTTTAAAAAGTAAGAAAAAAAAAAAAGACAAGTCTCCACCTTCTTCAGGTATTTTGGACAGATGATGTAAAATTATTTTACTGCAAATCTCCAGAAAAAAGAAATTTCCTCCGACTTTACTTTTTCATTCGAGAACTAGACAATACTGAATTTATATTTCTGGACGAACTGTTCCTTTAAAATTCGTAGATTTTGTAGAATCACCAATCAGCTGATGGGGATGAGTCTCTGGGAGGGCAGATGGGGCTGTCAGTCTGCGTGTGTGTGTTGGGGGGGGGGCTGTGCTGACCTGGGATGGTTTGTCTTGTGTGTGGGAAGTGTATTCTTCAGTGCTGAATGACAGATATGGTGGGTGGGTATTGATCAGGTGCTGCGGCTCAGGCTGGCTGATGGAAAGTAATTAATGACTCAATTTGCTTTGGTAGCAAAGAGAACAATTGAGTTTGATGAAGTGACGAGCGGCGGCGAGAGAAGGTGAAGCCCTTCATCCAGACTGATGATGAATATTCACCGCAATGGAGCAGAATATCCTGGTTAGAGGAGGACTAACTGTTTACCCCGAGCTGTTTTGCATTAAAAATTAAAAGAAACAATTCAACTTCAGGAAGATTTTTTTAGAGAGGTAAAGCCAGGCTAGCTATTTCCCCTTTGTTTCCAGTCTCTATGCTAAGCTAAGCTAACCATCTCCTTGCTGCAGCTTTGCATTTGTTGTATTTAGACTTCTAGTTTTGCACAAAAACTGCAAACGCTTGTATTTATACCCCATATCAACGAAAAAACAGGTTCATTCTCCGATGTCTCGGAATCCCCAAAAGATCCCAAATTAATTTGCAAGATTTTATGTCGCTGTAGCGGCTGAGCTAAAAGCATTAGCATGCATCCCATTTGAGGAGGGTGCACAAACTCAATTAAAAAAAAAAAAAAAATTCTCCACCTTCATGCAAAAAAACCCCCACAAAAAACAAAAATGAATGAAATCCAGGCTCTGAGATTTTGGGGCCGTTTCTGATGAATCATCATTTTTGGGTGAACTGTTCCTTTAGTGTGTGTTTGATAATCGCACCGGTGCGTCACTCATTTGACCAGAGAACAAACTGTAACAGCACGTTGTTAGCAAACTTGACATTTCACAGCTATCAGCACAATTTCTGGTCACACACACACACGCACACCCACCCACACACACACACACACACACACACGTTTATAGCTCTTTCGGCTCTTCATGGGGGAGTCGGGTTCATCCTCTGGTCTCAGCCTGTGAAAAAAGGTCAAGCTGCAGAATAGAGTGGCAATAACCCTCCCAAATGGTACTATCACGCAGACATGATTGATCAATTGAATTCCATGGCAGGAAAAAATGTGGGATTAAGTAGAGTATTATAGGCACAATGAGTTGAGGCATGATGTTCATTTCAAGTTCATTTCAGCTCCCTCCTGCCACCAGATCAGGCAATCAATACGAGCCTTGCATATCATATATCACCTCTCTCCCAGCGAGGGGAGAACATAATCTGTCACAAATTTAGAATGACAGATTTGCGAGGGAGCCGAAGCTTTCTGGGATCCAGGGAGGAGACCTGGAGGCTCTGCAGCCAGGAGGAGTAGGAGTGGGGGGTGGGGATGGGGGTAAAGTAGGATGGTCTGTAAAGGCTTTACAGCACATGTGTCAAACTCAAGGCCCGGGGGCCAAATGTGGCCCTCCTCATCATTTTTTGTGGCCCGCGAGAACATAAAAGCTCAGATTGTCTGAAAATAAATAGGTCACAAGTGTGCTTTGACCAAAAACTACATTTCCCACAATGCAGTAATTAAGCCCATTTTAACTTTGACTAAAACGTTTTGAACTAAGCTATTTTCCTAACTTGTGTTTGATGTTATTTTTCTTTATTCAGTTGGATAGTTTGATCCTTGATCGATTATTATTGATGACAAATTAATAAGAATTTATGTTTATAACAGATAAACAAACATACATATTATTTCTGTGTAACTGTAATGCTTGCAGTTGGAATAAGTAATATATTCAGTTATTTAACATCAAGGAGAAGTGATATTTATTTTACATTTATTTTACATTACATTGAGTTACATTTAGTTACATTTATTAGTTCCATCTGACCCTTTGAGGACAGCCGTTATGCTGATGTGGCCCCTCGGTGAAAATTGGTTTGAAATCAATGCTTTTCAACAGGAAATTCCTGGATGTTGGATATTTTGGTTTCCCCAGTGCAAATGTGAAAAAGGGAGAAATTTTGCTAAAAAAAAAAAAAAAACACCTCTTGATTCCTGTCAGGGAGGGAGGGGGTAAGGAGAAGAAATCTCCCGGCTGGAGGATGAAAAGGCGCCATGATGCTCTCGCTCCTGCTTACATTCTCACCACAACATGTGTATATTTGCAAGTGATGGTAATCCATCAATTACCAGAGGGCTCTGAGATCATGATGGTGCTACTGCTGTGGTGGTGGAGGTGGTGGTGGTGGTGGTGGTGGGGGGGGGGTTGCAGGGAAAAGCCTCTATGATGTAGCCGGTGGCTCACTACAACCATTAAGGAGTGTAAAAACCTGCACTCCATCCCTTCCTGTCCTCCTCAGATCCCCCACAGTGGAAGGGTGGGGGGGTGGTTCGCATGAGGAGAATATAAAGTGCACAGCTTGAAGTGAAGGCCAAGCTTCCCAGGCTCTCGATTGTCGCTCTCTCTTCTTGTAGATGGTTCAGATGGTTCTGGCCCAAACAGTGATTCTCAGGGTAGTGTGGAGAGTTTACGGAAACACCTTAGGGCCGATGCCTTCACCCAACAGCAGCTGGAAGCGCTGGACCGGGTCTTTGAACGCCCCTCGTACCCCGACGTCTTCCCCACCACGGAGCACATCAAACCGGAACAGGTTAGTAAAGCAATGCAACACTCCACTCCATACACACACACACACACACACACACACTCCAGCTAATTATGGGCGAGTATGAGTAATAATACAAGGATGACGCATGCAGAAGTCATTTTTGTGATGACAAACACACTCCTGGTGTCCCCTGTAAGCTGGAATAAGAGTCAGGTGATGTAAAATGAATCCACAAACTGGATTGTTCTTCATTTTTTTGTGTTTTATTTGCTTCTTTCTCGCTTCTTTCTATGAAATGCATTCACAAAACCCTGATGTCACAACCACAGCCGCCATCCATCCTCATTTTAAAAAAATTAAGAGGCATTCTTAGAACAAACCCCCCCCACCCCCCCCCACCCCTTCAAACACGCCAAAAACAAAAACAAAAAAACGACAGCCGCTAAAGTACCTCTTATTAAAAGCTCCAGGTTTATTACAATGGATAACCTTTATTTACTTTCATTAAACTATTAAACAACAAGCGACTATTAATTTCTCCCACCAAAAAAACTACAAGTCCGACCCATAAAGCAAAAAGCAAGTCGACTAATTGAGTTCATTTTAATTTCTTTCCAATCGGGGCGAATTACGCAGGTGATAAATCAGTGGGACAGGCCTCACCTCCAGAAGAGGGCCTAATTTGCAGCTAATTACAAAACTGATTTCTACTGGAAGATCAATACCAAAACGAATTGGAAATGACTTGCAATCACAAAGAGCATCAGGGAGAGTATTAAAAAGGCACAGGGTCAAAAAAAAAAAAGCAAAGAAAAAAAGGGAGACAAGTAAAGGAGCGGTCTAGAAAAATCAACTTTAATTTAATGCGATATTAATCAGAGCATGGGAGCCTCTTCTGGAAAATGTGGCCCTATTAGCCAGTGTCTGGGCATTAAAAACCCATTCTGGAGATGCACAACTCAATGGATGCACCCCTCCCACACTTCTGCGAGCCATTTGGTCATCCCTTTCAGACGCATCTTTTCAGCACCCCCACCCCCCCATTCCTGCCCCTCCATCTGCATGATAAAACGTCTGTTTGGCGTCTGAAGCCTCTGAGGATAGAGGAAAACATCCGACATTGTGCCGGCGAACAGTTGTAGCAGACAATTAGAGTTTATCGGTGATAGTGGCGGACAAGAGCGGGGTCACGGGCGTCCTCCTGTGGGACCTCGGTGCCCCCCCACCCCCAACCCCTCACTGGGCTATGGACAAACGTTGTCATCACTCAGGCTCCGGAAGTCTCTTCTCATTTATAAAAGCTGCAGACATCTGCCTTGAGCGTCGTTCACAAGGAAGCAGGAGAGGGAAGTAAAGGGTCAGTTCACCCAAATTACAAAAATTGGAATTTTGCTGCAGGGATTTAAAAATTTTGGATATTTTTTATGTTTAAAAGTCTTCCAGAAGCAACATCCCACTTCTTCTGCATAGACTGGGAATGGTTTTAATGGGTTCCCAGTTAAGATCGAGGTCGAGAAATCAAAGTTCAACCAAACAGATTTCTACACAGACCTTTCAGCACCATTGAATTTAGCAAAAATTTAAATTTGACATTAAAAGTGTGATTTATTCCCATATTTTTGAATCAGACATCTCCTGATTTAGGAGCGTGAATGTTCAGGAAAAACTTTTGAGAAGTTTGGTTTCATTCCTTAAATGAATCCAGAATGTAATCTTCCCAAAATTCACAGGAAAAATAACTGTTTAAAGTTCCAGGAAGGAATTATTAAAGTTTGGGCTCATGAAACTACAAATGATATTCACCATAACATGCTAACAATAAAAATGTTGTGTTTGTTCTGTGATTTCTTCAACATATTATTATTTCACACAAGAATCGAGATCAGATGTAGTCTGATTTACATCCTAATTTTGCAATTAATTAAAAATTGACACTTTCATAAAGAAAAATAGAAAAAAATGTTTTCAAATTTCTTGAAAACAGAATTTTAAAACAAGCGTCAAACTCTTTTTCTCTTTAAAACAAACTAAAATAAAAGCGTGCGTTGAAAAGCATCTCTGGTGTGATACGGGTGAACAGGTTCTTTAACGACTGAATGCACAAAGAACAAAAAAACCTCTTTTTTTAGTCGCTGCTTGAAAAGAAAGTTTCAGAAATCCAACAGATGCATCTTATTGTGCATATTTTAAATTCTGAAGCCTTCTTTTCAGAAACTTTAAATGGAGTTTGAGTCATCATTGGAAAAGATTCTAAACAAATAAGAAAATAAAAGCGTGTGAGTTGAGTTTGTTTCTTAGGAGGCCTCAGTCGCAACACTAGCGGCGCTTAAAAATACACATTTCCTTTAGAGGATGAACAAGTCCTTGAACACAACACTTGACTTTAGACCAGGTTGTACAAGCTCTTCTTTTCAAAAAATAAGTAGCAATGAAATTTAAAGGTGCTTTTTTTAGTGTGCAGACTGAGGAAGGTGCCACATGGCGAGCCGGTAACAAAGCAGACCTGCTTTCTCCCTTGGCTGATCAGGGGTAGGGACGGCAGCGGAGCACAAAGGGCCAGCTGACGCCTCGGCTTTTCACTCATCTCAAAATCCCACTTCCTCTCAGACAATACCAAAATACATTCATGATATGCTTGAACTGCCACCCTGCAGCACCGGACGGCGCACACACAATGCTCTCATACAAATTTATACGGCGCGGGCCTGTGTGCAGCTTAATGGAGGAGGAGAAGGGAGGATTTCCATCTTGGTATTGTTTGCTTGTGTAATGATTCAACTGTCCTTTTCCCAGGCTAATGAGTACTCGCTCCCTGCCCTGAATTCCGGCCTGGACGAAGTCAAACCCAGTTTATCCTCCAGCACCAACCCAGACTTGGGCCCCAGCGTGTCGCAAAGCTACCCCGTAGGTAAGATCCAGTGCCGCCTTTCCGCCAACAGCATCAGCTTGAGGAGGGGGGGTTTGAATGTAAAACAAGCCAGGAGGAAGTTAAAGTGTGCAAATAAAAGCAAAACTAAAAAAAAAAAAAAAAGTTAAGTGTGACGACTTTTTTAATCCCATTTCACTCCGAGTTGGAAAAAAAAAAGGTGGATCGATGATGTGAAGAGCAGCTGTTTTATTTTATTTATTTTTTTTGTTTGTGCTGAGCGAGCAGGTTGATAAGAGGGATGTCGACTAGTGGGGGGGCAGGGGTGGCGGACAAGGACCTTTTGGGGCGTCAGCACATCAGAACCATGACGGTGTATCAGAGCGAGGCCACCGTACAGGACTGACGGCGCCTCGGCCGCGTTTTGCTCCCGTGATTTGTTCGCCCCGGAGACAGTTTGCGCGTCTCCAAAACACGACTGATGTTCCTCGGTAAATACTCTCTGGCATTTTCTGCCGCCTGACGCCGTGATCATTTTTTTTTCTCCCCTCCCCACCTCCTCCTCCCTTCCCCCTTTTTTTTTCCTCCCTCCCTCCCCTCTTCTCCCTGTCACAGTTAATGGCTGCCTGGCTAATTGAAATATTGTTCCGTTGTTGCCGTGTTATTACCAAGAAGAAGGTTAGGTTTACTGAAAGTTTACTGTCGGTGGGGGCCTGAGATTAATATACAGAGCTTTTATTAAAATTCATATAATTATGCAGCTGCCATCAAAGGCAACGTGGGGGAGGAAAAGGGTGATGGAAAATTGCAGCAGCCCTCCTTCTCAGATGATAGCCAGGGCCAGGCTTATGAGAAAAAAAAAAAAAAAAAGCAAAAAGAAAAAAGAAAGGCTCTTTTCTCATTAACATGTGGGAGGTAGGTTTTCCCTGTAAGGCAGGCCTCCTGAGAAGAAAGGTGTGTGTTTGTGCTTTGTGCACCGATGGCCTCTGTAAGAAAGAAGGTCCGGCTCTGCAGGCGGCTTTGTTTGCACCTGGGATATCTTAGATGGCCTCCGCTGAGGAATGGGGGGGGGGAATGGGAAGAGGGTCTCCTTACGGCGGCACAGGTGCAAAAAGAGGAAGAAGGTGGAAAAGGAAGGATGCATAAATTCACCCGAGTTTTTTTTCCATCCAGAAAGGAAGGAAACAATGGAATCAGAAGGAAAAACTCCTCGGGTGAAAAGTCAGGCTGACATTTTGGGAGTGGACAGATGTTTGTGGACAACCTGAGCTTCATGCCCGTCCCTGACATAGTTTGCATTGCTGAAACTGAACTGAAAACGGTTTCATTCTTGATTACTAGAAAAAAAAAAAAAAAACAACTAATACTGAATGGGAATTTGATTTTTTTTTTTTTTTACATGGAAATATTTCATTTTTGGTTATGAATGAGAAGCAGTTTCCTGTCGGGTTTTTATCTTCGTAATTAAATAACTGAATTGGCACAACCGATTTAAATACTAGCAGTGGCTAACGTCGATTTTATCGTGCAAAACGCGAGTTTTTGGCGCAAAACTTTCCGTTTGTTTGCTTGTTTGTTTGTTTTTATCCTCTCACTCCAGTTTGGCTGCAGTGTGGTTTCGATAACATAGATATACGGTGAAGGCTTGAGCTGAAGTTAAGCTGCTGAACTCACCAAGATCGAAAAATCGATCGATCTCTTCTTCTGTTGCTTCCTGACAGTTTAAACACCACTGCCCCTTGTGTTTGGACTTGAGTACTGCAACAATGCATAGCAGTGTGTGTGTGTGTGTGTGTGTGTGTGTGTGTGTGTGTGTGTGTGTGTGTGTGTGTGTTCCATGCCCTTTCCTGGTATCAGAGATAGAACGTGCACAGAGGTAAATCTGATGTTAGCATCGACACCCTGACTCCAGGTTTAATTACTATTTGGCTCGCGGCCCCTCTGCTGGGACTCTTGCCGGCGTGGATGATGTTCAGGTGCGTCGTCCCCCCCGATGGCGGAGCATCACACTTTAGTTGCCAGCGATAAGCCTACCAGAGGAAAGAGCAGTAAATTATCTGCAGTGCTTAGGCCGCGATCCAATTTCAAATTAATTGTGTCTTTACGGGGGGAAAGAACTGGAGATTACGTTCATCCTTAAAATGTTTTCGAACACCAATTAAAACGCCTGCAGTTATTGATCTTGTTGATTTTATGGCTACGGAATTTGCATAATCTATTAAAGATGAATGATTCATGAAGTGTTCCTTTGGCAGAGATCAGGATGGAGTGAAAAGACTTGAGAGATAGAAATCTTTTGTGTCCTCTGCTTATCCTATTAAAACCCAGAAGTACCTGCAAAGCAGCCTCCAATAAGAAAGGGATTTAAGGGCATTGTGCACATCATCAAAATTCAGAGGCAAGAAGCCACTTCCATTAAAATGTCCTTTTTTCTCTCTCCCTCTCCTCCACATTAATGCTGTATTACCTGCTAAATAGTCCCTCTTACCCCATAAAAACACCAAAGGGTTCCATGAATATGTGGATAGGACAATTGCATATTGTGAGGTAATTTCTATTGTTGGTATGGGAAGTAATTTCTTTGATGAATTCCCTCCGAGAGATGAATTTCATCTCAAGTGCTTCTTATTCTGGTTCATTCAAACTGCTTAAAATTCAAACAGTGTGGGCAGATGAATAGCAGGAGGAGGACCCTCAACTTTTTTTTCTTTTTTTTTTGTGTGTGTGTGTGTGTATTTGGAGAAATAAATGGAGAGATAGCCTTGATACGGACGATTGTCCACTATTTCTATACAGAGTTTCTGTATTTCCTGAAATTATTCGGAGCCCACCTGTTTTTTCGACGGCGCTCTGGGCTTCTTTTCGATCGCTGAGTGGATTCCCTCGAGCTCTCAGTGGGAGTTTTACACTTCTCCACTCAGCGCCTGCATACTGAAGGCTCTTTAAACATATTCCCTGCTGAGCCTGTTAATGGAGGCCTCTAAAGGCTTAAAGCCCCTGTGTCAATGACTCCTCCAGCAGCTGCCTCCATACGCTCCCGTCGATGCTCAGCCCACACAACACGACCGTCCACCCAGGAAGACTCAACTTCACTCCAGTGAAGTTCCTCCTTATAATTTTGTAGCTTCACAACAAAACAGCGATGCGTTATCCTCCTAAGAATTGAAGCAGATGGGGATTACCTTTAGAAAAATGCAGTTTGCACCCTTTTATCCACGTTTGTCAAACTCAAGGCCCGGGGGTCAAATGTGGCCCGCCACATCATTTTATGTGGCCTGCGAGAGCATAAAAGGTCAGAGTGTCTAAAAATAAATAGGTCAAAAGTGTGCTTTGATCAAAACTACATTTCCCACAATGCAGTAATTCAGCCCATTTTAACTTTGACAAAAAAGTTGTTGTCTTGTGTTTGTTGTTATTTTTCTTTATTCATTGATAGTTTGATCCTTGATTGATGGAGTTCTGTGGGTTCAATAACCTGATAAATTAATAAGATTTATGTTACAACAGAGAAACAAACATATTTTTTCTGTGTAACTGTAATGTTTGTAACTTGATCATAAGATGCATTCATCGCTGCAACTTCTGCAGAACTTCTGTTGTTTCAAACATGGAGTCTAACGCTTTTAGCTTGGAGGCTAAGTCCCCATCTTCCTTTAGAATTCCAGCCTGCGTGAGTTGATGATAACAGGACATTCATTCTGACTCAACTGTTCCCGTAACATCGCCGAGCGAGTGTCGGCAGGGCGAACTACAGACGAGGGGTCGCGACCCTCCGTTCTCCAGTGAGCAGCGAGCAAAGATCAGACGGCGAACCTGCCGTCAGTGATGAGTGGCCTCGTGACAAACCGTCCCCCCCCCCCCCCCCCGCAGGCCTACGCGCTCCGAAATTAATGCTTATTTCATCTTCACAAAAGCAAACTAACCTTTGAGCACACATTTGATAATGAATGACTTTCAGCCGGCGTGTGGGGAATTAAAGCAATTTGGCTCTCCAAACATTCTTTACTTAGTTGTAATTAATTAGGGCGCTGAAATTTTTTGGCTTGTGATAAATTGCCCCCATTCTGCATATAGCCTAGAAAATGGAGGTCAAAAGTTTTTTCCGTTGTTGTTGTTGTAGCAAACATGAAGGTGTCCCTGTCATGCTAAATTTAATACTCTTGCAAGCAAAAAGAGCGATTCGCAAACGACTTTGTTTCAGTGCCAAATAAAGGGAAGGTCACCCCGCTGCTCTGTTTGCGTTTTAAGACACTGAGGCGACGCTAATGCAAAAAAAAAAAAAAAACAGAGCGCCAACCTTTCTTGTCATGTTGGAAATATAGTTAGAAACATGTGGATGTTCAAAAAAAAAAACCCCAAAACGATGATATCTCCCAACTTTTACTCAAATTCCACCACTCCCCAACAAAAGCCGATACTTTAAAGCACCTTAGCAGCAGCGATCGGCGTCCTCTCGGCTCGGCTGCGACCTTTACCTCCCAAATTAAGACGGAAATCAACAGGCGTTCGCGGCAGCAAACCGAAAATCTTTGAATTGATTTTCACAGGGGAGGAAAAGAAAAAGAAAAAAAAAAAAAAAAAAAGGAGGGCAGACGAGAATAAATAGCTTGATTCGCTGGCGGTCAATCTGAGGCAAGCAGGCAGCATAAAGACGATCCTTTAATGAGAATCTGGACACACATCTCTGTTGTAAAAAGCAACAAAAGCTAGGAAGCAGCTAATGAGGCTATCATTACTGTACAGAGTTCTCTGTGAAAGAGGCTTTAAAAAAACGGGTTTAAAGCTGCAGACGGAGCTGCCAGAGTTTCCAGGAATACATGAATCAGGCCTCAGTGGATGATTTCTCATTAATATGAACAGAAGGGATTATTAACCGGGTGAGGGAAAAACAAACAAATTTTTTTGCTTTTTATATATCAAAATATCTTTGATACTCGTCTCTTTTTGGATTTCTAACCTCATTCCTCCAGGTTTTGTGTAAAGTTTTAGAATGAATGAAAATGCGTCTTGTATCGTCTTCTGTTCAGACTCTGGTGTGTTCTAGATTTCATGGTGATGTCATTGTTGTCCAATAATCATTGACTTTATCCTTGAAATCAGAATAAAAAATCTCTCTATGATCCAAATCGGATTAATTCTTACTGCATCCTAAACCCTTTCTATTTTATGTTTAAGGTTAAGTTAAAACTGATGAATCACGGTTTTTTGCTCGGTTCTCACAGCCAATCTGACTCAGCATCAGTATTTGATTAGGAAAATTAAAAGCATAAGTGTTATTTGCACATCTGCACGCAGTTTAAATAAACTAAAGCGTCCTTTAAAGGCAGGGATTCTGCTCTCTTTATGGGTTTCATCTTTCTGAAGGGAGGTAATGAAGAGATAGGAGTGTTTACTTTGATCAAACGTGTGCCGCTGCTGCAATAATAAAGAGGAAAAGATTGGCTTGGTGTTTGCAGAGACAGTCAGACAATAGTTACTAGGCCTACACGCCGCCGCGCCCTGCTGGACCCCCCAACTACAGCACTCCCACGGCTCCCCCTGGCTTATGTGCACTGGCTTGTGGCTAACTAATTCTTATTGTAAATGAAAGGTCCAGCATGACCTCACTCTAAAGCTCTTTAACTCTGCAGCGCCGGAGACTCGTCTCCCCAGGCTGCACCACGCAGGCTTCAGAGCTCCTTTAGAGTCGGATTCATGGTCGCAAATGGAAAAGTGGTTTTTTTATGGCATGGATTTGATTGGGAATGAAATTACCAATGGTGGAAGTTATTGTTGGATTGTTTTCCTGAAGGGTCTGGGAGGCGTGTCTGCACGAGTTTCACTATGGAACTATTTTCTATCTGTATCACTACGCGGAAGCTTGACTGTTGCAGTACAATCGTATTCTCAGACTAAAGCACATGTGTTTGTATAATAGATGTCAAAGGTTTAGAGACAACTTCCCATGCAAATGAATGGGAATGTGTCTCAAAACGTTTGACATCTTCCACTATGTTGTAATCTACAAATTTTTTTATCTACTGGGTGCATAAAAACACTTTTATTTTCATGCATTTTTTGTAATTTAACCAGATAAAAGTTCTCTCTTCAATAATAAATATCTTTTTAAAGACAAAGCAAAGGATATGAGAACTTTTTTTTTAAAATGCTACAGCAGTAAATACAAACTGAGAATCCAGTTAAATGAATAAACAGATTACAAAACTAAAATAAAGCAGGAATGACACATTTTGTCACTTTTACCAGCGTAAAATTAAAGATTACAATAATTTACTGTTGATTATCGACATAAAACTTTTCCCTTTAGGGGCTCTGACGGTTTCTCTGTTTTCCTCACGCCGACAACAGTTGTGTTATGATCATCACATCCACCGGTTCCTCATTAAAGCTCCAGTTGGAGATGCTTTTCCCTCACAGCTGACAATATAACAGGGGCCTCTGCCACCCCGGCCCCTGTGCAGATTGGGGTTACGTGCCGTTGTCCAAACGTCCCGGCGGCTAGCGGGGACGACCCGGACGTCACTTTCAATTATGGAGCTGAATATCTGCAGCCAGACGGGGCCGGCGAACTCGGACTTTACAGCCACAGAGGAAGAAAAAAAAAAAAAAAGGGTTCTATTTTCAGACACGTCTGAACTGTGTAATGAGGACACGTATTTATTCAGTCGCCTCAAAGCAGCAGCTGCCATATTGTTTTAGTTTTGACCCGGGCAGGTTGAGTCGCTACGAAGTGTGTTGTCGTTCCGACTGACCAAGTGATGAGTCAGGATGCAGAGTGGAACCCTGGGAAAGCAGAAATGATGACGACTGGTGCTAAAACACCTAAAACAGACAAATAACTAATAATCAGAATATACAGCAGGTCAAATAAGCTCCGCCTCCACCTGCTGGATCAGTGATGTACACGCCAACCTGCTTCAGCATGTCTCCAGGTGGCGCATTTAGCTAGAAATCACTGATGTTGTGTTTGATTTTGCCCCTCCAGGACGAGATATGGCCAACACGACCTTACCAGGGTATCCCCCCCACGTTCCCCCGACGGGCCAGGGCAGCTACCCCACCTCCACGCTCGCTGGAATGGTTCCTGGTGAGTGACAGATGACATCACTGCTTCGCAATGTCATCAGCAGGAAATTGGCTGCAAGGGGGGGAGGGGGGGGCGGGGTTTAGGCGCCGATTTATGCAGAGGTGATAAATAGCAGCTCAAAGGGGAAGAGGCGCCCACTTCCTTATATCAGCTCTCTAATATGATTGGACCAGACAGGCCGAATAAGCGATCAGAGACAGGAGAGGACAGTCGCTCTCCTCTTATTTGTTCATTATCTGTCCATTCATGCTCCAGACCATATTCACCCCCCCCCCCCCCCCTTTTCCACTTAACCTGCAGTTCAGGTTCACAGAAAACAGCCGAAGGTCAAAAAGGTACAGGAGCGTAGTAAATATTCAAAGGTTCAAAGGAGGCCAGATTCTTTTTCAAGTCCAGCATCACAAAACACGACTGTTTTTTTTTTTTTTTTTTTTGCTCCAGTGTGATGAGACCAGGAACGCAGCGGCGTGTGTCCCGCGTTAGCATATCATTTACCGATCACACCAGCCATCACAGGCCCAGGCTCTGCTCCTCTTCCCTCCTTTATGAACGGCCGCCATGAGGCGTTTATCACCTCAGCTGAGGGGGGGTCGCGTCAGCCGTCCCATTTATTTCACCCGCTAGTTAGCAGCTAATCTGGAGGAGGGAGCGTATTTCACTATTTGGATTTTAAGTGGATTCCTATCTCGTGGTATTTATTTATTTTTCTTTTGTTTTTTTTTGACCTTGTATGGTTTAAAAATGTGAAATATCTGAGCACACATTTAAACCAATCACAGTGCAGATGAGTGTAAAATAAAAAGTGATTTAAAAGAAGGCAAAGTCTGATGGAGGAAATAAATAAGGAGACATGCAAAATGCATGGAAATACATATTTTAAGATACGCATGTCTTATTTTATGGACATATTGGTAAAAAGAAAGCAAATTTAATTGATTTCGTGATGAAAAAAAGCTTTAATTTGTTGCAATTTGCACGAATTAACCCTTTAAAATTGCAAGAAACTTGACTAAATTTCCTTTCATTTCTAATTCCTTGCCCCAGCCACATGCATCCGCACCTCTATAGGTGCAGATCTTTTCCTTCTTTCTTTCAAATTCCATTTTTAAAATAGCGACATTCCATTTCTTGACATATTTTTGGAAAGCCGTTTAGGAGCCACCAATAAAGCACAGCTGGATGTGGCAGCGCTCCTCAGTATGACTTTAATAAAACTGTTAAATCATCTCGGTGGGAAAAACGTCATGTCAAACATTCTTTTACTTTCCATTTGTTCTTATGTGGCACAAAGATAGGGGGCCTTAATCCCATGGCTTGTGGTTTTGTGTTACAACCCATTCATCCTATACACAACCACTAAATTTAGTGACAGGCGCAAAACACTGTTAAAGCAAAGCCATTTCTCACCAGCTTCATATAAAATCTGGCCTTTATTGTCTCGTAAAAAGGAAGAAACGTGTTGAACCAACAGCAGTGCTCACTGACGTGCTCCAAGTTACTTCCCCAGCTATGAAATTCTGCCTCCACCAGAGCTCAGATAGGAGAGGTTTCAGATTGGAGATGTTAAAAAAAAAACCTCCAGGAAAGGTTGCAGGATTTATTACGCATATCAGAAATGTATGCATGGAGCTGTTTATTACCACTCTGTATTTATTAGAGCGGTTTGGAATATACCAGAGGAAGAAGAATGGGAGGGTATCCATAACTGGGACGGGGGGGGGGGAAGCCGCCTTCGGTGTCACATCCTGTATTGTTCAGTGTTGCATAACTTAAGTGAAATGAAAAAGAAATAAATTACTTGCTCGACTGGTCTCAAAACGACAACGATCATTTTGCCCTCAAATTGCATCCTGTTTTGAATGAAGAGGAATGAGTGCATGTGGGGGGGGGGGGGGGGGGGGGGGGGGGGGGGGCTAATGGTTCGACGCATTCAAATGCTAATTGATTTGCTGGTTTTTGTTTTGCAGGGAGTGAGTTTTCGGGGAATCCCTACAGTCATCCACAGTACACCACCTACAACGAAGCCTGGCGATTCAGCAACCCAGCGTTACTAAGTGAGTCGCCGCCGGCAACACGACCACTGACTGACCGTTAGCTAAACCCTCAACCCAAACTGTAGCCTCAACAACTGTCAAAGCGTTGCATTCTAACTATTTTTTTATAGCATATAATATACAGTGCGCCCTGGTTCTTTGCGGTTAATGCGTTCCAGGAACCACACGCGATTAACGAATCCCGCGATCTAGAGAAAAACTATTTATCTTATTATTTACGGTAATTTAAACGTTCATGAACCCTCCCCATACTGATATTAAACCACCGTCTATCTGTATTACCTTTTCCCACACTCTGATAGACAGTTTAAAACACTTTTGTGTCTCACGTAAGTCTGAGACTTCAGGAACGTAGCGCACTTCCGGATGCCGTCAGCCAATAGAATGCTCCGTACGGTATCACGTGACTAGTTACCAAAAATCCGCGATGATGGCGAAGTCGCGAATGCGCGAGGGCGCACTGTACATACAATATATATTTATGGAAATTCAGCATTAGTTAGCACAGTTAGCATGTTTTGCTAACTCGTCTGTTATTTAGTAGTAAGTGAGCATTTCTCCAATTTATTAATCAACTTGGGGACAAATAAAGTTTTTTTTTTTCATATATTTTATTTTATTTGAATCAGATAAACTGAACTGAAGTGTGCAATCACTAGCATATCATGCTAACTGGCTAAATGTTTATCATACAGTAGCAATTTAGCTTTGCTGTTATTAATTAACAAGTTATTAAATTACCATTAGCCAGTTTTCTCCCCTTGAAAAGGAATCGTCAAATTTTATTCTTAGAAAATTTCCAATCATTAGCATGCCATGCTAAACGTCTCACTATTTAGCACACAATCTTTACATGTTGTCTGATTGGTGAGATACAAGCACAGGTACCAAAAGGGGCGGGACTTAGGCAGCGGTCACTTCACTGTAAACATAAACAAACAACACATAAACAAACAGTAAATTTGGTATTTGTTTCAAATGGTTCGTTCTTCTGTTAACTTCCAGGTTCCCCTTATTATTATAGTGCCGCATCGAGAGGCTCCGCCCCTCCCACTGCTGCCACTGCCTATGACCGTCACTAGTTACCATGGAAACCAAATCAACCTGCAGGACCATGGCCTTAGCCTCCATATTGCCCCGGTGTGAGTGTCATGGCCCACCGGACGCTGAGCAGCGGCGCTTAAAATGTTTCCGGCTCACACCATTAAGTTTTGGGGGTTTTTTTTGTGGGGGTGGGGGGGATTCCAGATGACCCCCATCTTCACATCCCAAAAAAAAGAAGTGTCACCTGAAGTCTCACACATGAAGAAACGGTTTGCTTCAAAATAACAGAAAAAGACTGAAAAGATCAGAATTTACTTTCCCCTCTTTCATCCCATCACGGATCAATACTGTACATTCCTGTTATTGACGGCCCCCAGCAGGGGACCCCCCCCCCCCCAGGAGCTCATGCAGGCCGTCTCACAGTAACGTTTCTTTTTTTTTTTTATCTATCCGATCACCGATCAAACATCCAGCATGAGTAAATCGCTTCTGATGCCATGAGAAGATTAGGACATGTTCTCTGTGATACACAATCAAGATGTAAAAATGAAATCAGTGAACATCTGTGCGAGCCGTGACTCTGTATCACCGTGGCCCGCTGTTCACAAGACGTCAAGGAACTAGTAAATATATTCTTAAAATTTTTTATTTCATTTTTATAATTTGTAAACTGCAGATTGCTTCTAGTGTTTTTTTCTTGTTTGTCCGGATACAAGAGGCCATCAGGCAAAACCTTTAATGTGTTTTCTTTTGTTGTTGTTGTGTTAATTTTGCACTATTTTGGAGGTTTGCAACACTGGAGTGTAATTATGCAGAAAAATGATGATGCATATTTGCTTTATTTCACGTCTCGGTCTGAAAAGGCACTTAGAGTTTCACCGTTTTTACCCCTGGAGTTCATTGTGTCACCGCCGTGACCTGCACTACTACCTTCTCACTGTTTACATTTTTATTTAATAAGTCTTTGGCATTCAAAAGGTTACGATAGCCGTCCCAACCAAAATCATTTGTGTTTGTCTGATGCCAGGAGATTTGGAGAAAATCCAACGACTCCGATAACGTCAAAAAAAAAAAAAAAAACCAGGGCGACGATTTCAGCTAAATGCCTTAAACATGTTCCCTCCTAACTTCCTCACGTGTTTCAGGCCAAGTCGTGTCCTCCAATCACGTGTTTCAGGCCAAGTCGTGTCCTCCAATCACGTGTTTCAGGCCAAGTCGTGTCCTCCAATCACGTGTTTCAGGCAAAGTCATGTCCTCTAATCACACTGGAGCAATGGTTTATTCATCTGTCAAGTGAATGTATTTGCATTTGCCAAAGACTTAGTTCTCATTTATGTTTATTTACAGGCCACTAAATGAATAATGAGAGCAGTATTATTATTATTATTATTATTATTATTATTATTATTACGAGACACCCACGTTGTTCATGAGGAAAAGTCTATGTATAAATTCTATGCAGTGCAGAGATGGTCATCATATGCATACTCAGCTGTAAACCTAAAGGTATGTGGAGTTTATTTAATTGCGTTATTTACAAATTATTCATTTTGTAGAAGGATTTTTTGTGTGTGATGTGAAGACACTTCTCTGTAAATACAGTAAGAAAATCTGTCTTTCATGTTCATGGGTATTATTATCACTTTCATTATGCTGGTCTCACTTGTACAATAATAAAAGTGGAATCTTTTACGCAACCCTGGTGGAGTTTCTGACTGTCTGGATCAATAATTTGTTATTGAGAATGGTTTTTTTATATTTGGTTTTTACAATGTTAGGAATTTGCGAATATCAAATAAAAACACATTATTTCTAAATATTCTCACCATATAGGAGTTATTTTTTATTTATGTATATATTTTGGATTTAAATACTTTAAATTTTAATCAATAAAAAGTGCCTATAGTTTTACTTTGCAGTAATATGAAGTAAATTAAACAATTTGAAGCCCAAAGGAAGTAGCTGAGTGAAAGAAAGTTATACTTTTATAGATTTTACATAAAGTTCCGCTTGTTGTTGATTAAGTTAATGAAGTAAACAAACTAAGAAAATTTTAACAATAATAATAATAATAATAATAATAATAATAATAATAATATCATCATTTAATGAATACATTTTAAATAAATATGTAGTACTTTGAGTATTTTAAGATGTATTATTACAAAATAACAGTAATGAGAACAGAAACAACAACATTATTCATTAAATTCTGACTTTAAACTGAAAGCCAAAGTATTTCTGTCTAATTTCTTCCGATCAAATGAACCAAATAACAGAAGGTCAATCTACAAGAAGTTGTGGTCACAACAGAATGAATTTTGGGCCTTATGGGGACCCTTATATACAGTAGCTTCAAAAAAAAAAAAAAAAACATCCAAGGAGGAACCTTCTATCCTCAGATCAGGAAATCACAGCCTTTGATCACTCAGAGTCACACGTAAGTTTGATATCTGAGATCTATCCCATAATAAACATAAAACAAGAACAAACAAATCAAAGTTATAGATCAGAAACCAATAACCTTCTATATCTCATTTATAGATGGGAGAAAAAGTCACTTTGACACTAAATAATGTGTTTACATCAGGGTTAAGTTGAGTTGTGAATGTGTGTATGTGTGTGTGTGTGTGTGTGGGGGGGGGGGTGTTACAGTGAGAATGCCTCTAAATGTTTTCTCCATGATTTGGATCACTGAGCAGCACATAAAGTGTTTAACCTCTCCTCGCTTTGTAAAGCTGAATTAATTTTTCTAGCAGTGTGCCTGAATTCAATTTGTGCTAAGTTGGTGGGAGAGATTTATGCATGAAATCCCTCTCACAGCTTATTTTCACTCACTTCCTTCGCCCCGTAATCCCTCCGCCGCCGCCGCCATGTACGACTTAGTTATATCATTATTGATTTACAACAAGTGGACGCTGTCCTGATTAGCGCTAAAGGATTTGGACTGTGGGAACACGTGATAATAAAGCGGCGTGAGTGTCTGAAAAGATGTCAGACAGAATGGGGATGCCTTTCTCGGTGTGGACGCTGCTTGTAATCTGACTTTAATGACAAAAAAGTGAGTTTTTCACTCTGCTCCTGCATTGATAGCAGTGATATGAGATTAAATTAATGCACTATGAGGTTTCTATTTACTTTTTATCCCTCTATGGTGTATTTTTCTGCAAATTCCATTATTACAAAAAGAGGGAAAACAGTTTATCTGAAGAAATCCTGCGCGTTAGGTGGCCCCTCTCTCGGGGTCCACAAGTGGAGGCCCCCTTTTTTGCTTTGTAATTCAATTTCTCTGCCTCTTGTTTATTTCATATCTCCCCTGTGAAGCGTCAGAAGCTGATGTTCTGTCAGCCCCTAAACTCACGTATATGTTTGTCATTCAAAGCCCTTGTTAAAGAAGGAAGGGAGGGGGGCTCCACTCTTTCCTCTCCCCAGCTAAGAATTCCCAGAAGCTGAATTATTCTATTTAGATGGAAACTTTTTTGTCACTTTCCTACTAAATTGGCATATCTGGCTCTCTCTCTCCTCCAAAAACCAATAAAGTGTGAACCTGGATGTATCTGTCAATCAAGCTCAAATTGACTGCAGCATGCCAGATGACAACAGCATCCTCTGGAATAAAGAATAAATATGGATATATTTATAAGTCGCTTATGAATCAAACAATAAGATACAGAAAATGAACCTTGGCAGCAAAATAATTACATTATTTCTCTCAGATTGAGCAAAATACATTTTTAAATGTGCATATTTCCTGTTAAAAATATATGTATGATCATAAATCATATATATCTTTATTCCAAACAAGAGAGCTTAAATCTTGATTTAAAACAGGCCTCTCCAGCTATGATTTTTAATTCTTTATTTCTTTTTCGCTCCATACTTAACCGTGACATTAATGCTGCTGCTCCTAATTGGATAAGTAGTAATTATCTTAATGTGTAAACCTCATTCTGTAGATTGCTCCTGAGGAAATTCAATTGTTATGCCTCAAAAGTTGCACCAGACAAAAACATGTACATATGGAACGATCGGTCTGGAAAATTTATGACTGGATAAATACTGTTTGTCTGTTTATGGAGATGGAGAGAAGAAACAGGTTGGAGCTCATCATGTGGTCGGACACGTACGAAAGTATATATGAACAAATAGAGCAGTAATTAGGATAAAGGAGCGCTCACGTCTGATTTGATTAGCTTTCCTGACCCATGCTTCACCCCTACAGGAAGTTATACACAAATCGGTTCAGTACTTTTTGTGTTCTTTCGGAGTTCCTGGATCCCTAATCCAGATTTTGAATATTATGCTGTTTCCACTTTGGATGGAGGTGATCTAGACAGACATCAGAACACATTTCAGAACAAAACAACTTGATCAGGCATTACTGTTAGATGATGTTAGCATTCCCAGCTAACATTACCATTTGGTAGCGTAGCAGAGGTGTGATTTAATTCTGAAGTATATCTCATCACACCTGGGAAATCCTCGGGATCCTTCAGAAGGACAGCGCTGATGGCAGGAAAGTGGAGTCTCCTGTTTCATCTGCTGCTGGATTAGTGGATGAAAATGGAAGCACGGGTAGAGGTTTGGTTTTATTAGAAAAATCATGTTGTGTCCTGACTGTAGAGGATTCATGATCGCTTACAGTAATATAATAACGTAAACCTCGGTTTACATTTTTAATCAGTTCCAGAAGACGCAACATACGTCAGAAAACGACGTAAGTTGAATGGACTCGTCTCCAGACTAAAATGTCGATAATAAAGTTCTGTACTGAACTTTATTTATGAACGCATGTTCAGTAATATTTGGTTATTGCTGACAAACAAATCTTATTTTTTAACATAGTGTAGAAAAGATGTCACTTCTCGTCTTCAACGTCTTCTTCCTCATTGCGGGTCACAGGCGTTGCTACGGGCTAATACGATATTACTTGTTGTTCTTCTTATTTATGATACAGTAACATGATATTATGTGCTTTTAGCAGTTTTGTAGTGATTTTATGATTCCAATATTTGTGACAGGCAAACGTAAAGTGGAGTAAAATGACGTCAACTTGATTTTTATTATTCCATTCTCTTTTTTTTTTAATATAAACAAAGTTAAATCAAGGACGACGTAAACAGAGGTAAACCTGCGTATTCTCAATAAACGTTAAACTCTGCCCTTCCACTGAATTTTGCAAGAAATCTTTGGGTAGTTCATCATCGCCGCTGAAATTTGTGAAACCCTACCCTCCTCAGCGACGTTAATAAGAAACATTTCTATTTCAAGTCAGACGGAACTTCATCATGCATAGCTTCAAACACAATGTCAGATCACGCTGTTGACCTTTTCAACCTGCTCTACATTAATAACGCCGACTGAACGCCCTCTCTCTCTCTGAGATCTGTAGCACGCCGCTATGAATGCCACCCAGCAGCTGAATTATAATTTGGTTACTGGTGTGTCAAATGTACAATAAATCCTCAGGATGTTATCATTTGCGGTGACAAGACGAGGAGGCTCGGCGGAAGAAAAATATGAAAATGCATTTCACATCTCTATATCTGGTTTGGACGTTATGAAAAGAGCGGAATGGATCTGCTGCTTTATGTGCTGTATCTAATTGGATGTGGCGATATATAACACCATTCTCCAGTATCCATCAATTCCTGTGTTAGACCTGTTTGTATGGTCGTGTCGCCGGGGCAGCCTAGCTTGTTATGATGCCTGAGCAGCAATTATGAGGTAATTTTTGACTCTGGCTGCGCCGGGGCCATCCAGAGGATACTGGAGGGGAGGTTCCTAATGAGGGGGCATTGATTGATCGGGGGTAATAAGCGCTCGACTGAAAGGAAGGAAGTGTGAGACGAAGTGGGATCCAAATGAAGCCGACGACCTCTGATTAGATGTTAGCGAAAAAAAAAAAAAAAAAAAAGACGGGCGCCACGCCTCGGCCCGAACTAGGCTAGCTGCCCGGCGCCAAACCTCATTTACCCTCCACCGGTAAATAATTACCCTAATGGCTATTTTGTGATACATGCTGCAATTAAAGCCTAATGCAATGCACCTCTTGTTGGTGTCAGGTCCCGCGCAGCCGGCGAACGCGGTTTCGAGAATAACGTGGCGCGCTATCTGACCGGCTAAATGAGGATATCCTCCGAAAGACGGAGGCGCCTCCGAATCAGTGAGGCGAGTTGTGTTTGGAAGCTGAGAAATATTCCGACAGAGGAAAAGCAGGATTTGATGCGAGCTATCCAGTTAGCGAGAAAAAAGGGGAATAATAGCAAGGAGGGCACAATCTCCCCACCCCACCCCTATATAACCCCATCTTCTCCTGCAAAGCTCCCCCCACCCACCACCTCCGCTGCCGCCGCCGCCGCCGCCGCCGCCGCACTCCCAGCACCCCCAGTCACTGTCAGGCCAAACACATGATGAATTGCCCTGTCAACAGAATTCATTCAGGGACCAATTAATTCAGCAGAAATGAACTAGAGCCATCAGTCGCTGAAAAACTCGGAGCAAAGAGAGCAAAGTAGCTCTTCTTTGGAAGAAGGAGAGACGGCGAGAGGGAGAGCGAGGGTGCCAGGGGAGAGCAGTGGAAGTTAGCCTGACAGGAATTGGTCATTTAATGCTTTAGCGCACTGGAGACAGCCCCTGTCATAGAGGAAGCCATGACGGGACTCCCCTGGTACTTTATTTATTAATTATCCAGAGCAGCGAGGGGCATTTAACTGTCTCACTTCAGGCCTGTCAAGACGACTTCTTGTCATTTTCCTCGCCGTAAACAGGTCCTTTGGCAACAAACGTGGAGGAACCCGCAATTATTCACAGAGCAAACAAATATTAGGTCGTGACAGCTGTTGCGTTTGAGGGAGGAATACATTTAATTGTCGCGCTCGGAAGTGTTGGCAATTCGGATTCGGATTAACCCCGTAAATATCCCAACGTGACCCAAATAAGTTCAAAAGTGACCTTTAATAACCTTTTAGAAACCCATTTCTTCACGCCAAGTTGGATCTCATGATGTGCGAAATATAACCTCTAATTTTATTACATCACATCCTCCTAAAATAACCTCTCTGATTGAGGAATCTTAAATAGATGACAGGTAAATTTAAAAAAAAACAACCCTTTCCAACACCGTGACAACTTCTACAGACTCTCTCAGGGCGGCACCCACGTGGTTCTGTTTAGTTTGCATGAAACCCAATGAGTCTGCCGCTGACCTATTCCGTCAAAGGTCTGATCTTTTGCTATTGTGCGGCGTTGATCAGGTGATAAATATTTGATGCAACCGTCCCCTTTTGTATCCCGGTGTAACAGGAGGACGGAGAGGCAGCTGGGAAGCCGAGGACGCCGTCAACGTTTTTTTTTTCCTTACAGGGAACTTCACCTCTCCTGACATGCGTTAAAAAGCATTTTAATGGAACGGGAAAAACACGGGAACTTAATGAAGGAATGTTCGCCTGGTTCCTCCTTCCATTACGGGCGCCACGGCGTTTCAAATAGGTGCATTTCGGCGAGTTGATCAACCAGAAAGTGAGTTAAATCCACTAACTGACACAGGAGGCGCGACCTTAGACCGGGCAGAACCTTCCCGAGAGCCGATCTCCTCCGCAAGTTTGAAACAAAGGTGAGGAAGCACACAGGAAGCCAGGAATAAGGAGATGTGCTGCAGAATATAATTAATTAAATGAGACTAATTAGGAACATGAGAGCAGGTGCCAGGCTATGAGCTGACAGCACAGACAGCCAGACAACAGGAAGGGGAAAAAAAACCCCGCTATGGGTAAGGGGTGTAACGTGACAAGAGGAGGGACAAAGCAACTTTCTGTATTTTGTCACATGAAACCTCCAAGGAATATATGTGACAGAAACTGTAGACCCAGACGCCATGGGGGTCTCTCCTTTTGTTTAAGACAGATTTTCATTTCGCCAATTTGAGGTTGATGCAAGCAAGAGATTTTCCTCCTCATTATTTCTGCATGTGGATTGAAAAAAAAAAAAAAGAGGGTAAGAAGATGGGGGGGGGACTGGAATATGAGCATAGAGATGTTACGCTTTTTTTGCAAGGCAAGGCTCACATTTCAGATGGCAATAAAACTTTATTTATAACGCACCTTCCACACAATAAAAGAAACTACAAGTACAAACATGAAGTAAAATGAGATGAAAAAGTCCATTAATACAGAAATAGAAAATGAATAGTGGTTATAATAAGGTTAAAAAAATCCTGTGTGGTGTTTTGGATGCATGGTATTCAGATGATGACCAACTTTCAGTGTTTCCATGGAAACCAAACCAAAAAAAAAACCCCAATTTGTGTAAGTTAAAAGTAATAAAAAAAGACACAACTGTTCATCATAGTTTGCGTAAATGTAAAGTTTGTTGACGCTGCCATAGATTGTGAGATATACTTGTAATTAACATAATAATCACCTTTATGTTAGACGACGTTAAAAAAGCCTTTGAAATAAAAATTTTGCACACACACATTGCTTATTGTAAAAGCAGGAGTGGGAAGAAAGATAATAATAAAAACATGTATTCTATAGCTAGAAAGTAAAACTGCTGGATCAAAACAGGAAGCAATAAAGAGCGAGATGAAGAAAAAATGAGTTCCTCTACCTTGCAGCTACCGCTAACGTGTACAGCTACATTTTAGCTCCCTTAAAACGCGGCAACTAGCTCGATTTCCATCTCCAGAGGTATTTACAGCTAACTATATGTATCACAGAAAAAAAAAATCTATGTTTGTGCCTCCCATCCTCCTCTTCCTACACCGATCTGGTTCCCAGCGTTATGAAACGGTCCAGCTTGTGCAGCCAGAAGGGGCATCAGCCTATTTTATCACAATTTGCTCGCTAACCAGTTACAAATGTGGCATGTGATGACAATAATGAGGCTTGATGTCACTTAGCCTTTGGGCCGTGTGCGTGGAATAGCAAAGCAGGATGTCAGGGAGCTGCAGGTCCTCTTATCTGAGAGGCCTCCTGCACGGCTAGGTGACAGACACCTCGGCGAGAGCGGGAGCCGCCTCCCTAACAGCATTATAAATTACTGTAGATCCTATTTGTGTCAGTGGAGGCAAGTGAGGGGAAAATTCAACATCAGCCTATTTATTCATTTACTTATTCCCTGGCTCGGTCAGGCTCAGTGCTGCCAGCGAGGAGCTCCGCTTCGCTCTGCTGTGCCACTCACGACAAATGCTGTGTGTTTACAGGGACACATGGGCATTTGATTTCAGAGGCTCGGCTCATATCAGAGTCAATCAGGACAGAAAGGGGGAAGCGTTACCTCTCTGGATGGCGCTGGGGATTCCAGACAACCATAAAGTGCAAATAATCAAACCGCCGAGGACGAATCTTCCTCCATCGTGGTAAAAATGTTGACAGTTGTCGCAAATCTTCAACGCTTCTTCAAATTAAATTTCCCGGTGAGAGTTTCTACACTTCTAGAGGCGTTCATGATGTATTTTTAATGGGGGTGAAATGGGTTTATCCCATACATAATCTTCTATTGATGTGATCTGAGATAGTTCATGCTACGTCTACTACAACTACGACGATCAAACACTAAAACAGAAGTCGAAAAACGAGCACCCGGACTATTCAAGTCATTAAATTTGAAGCAAACGGTTCATATTTTAATCTAAAAAGCAGGAGCTCATCTGCAAAGAAAAGATAGTTTTGGACCTGCATTTTGACACCTTTTACAAATCCGTCGAGTATAACTTGGTTTCTCTCTGTCAAAATACCGAGGAGACAGAAAATCTATTTATTGGACATTTAAATCTTGATAGAATCCAAAGTTCGGAAACAGTTCAAACTCTTGCGGATTCTAATGTATCTCAAAAATACTGACATCCGTGTGGCCAATAAACCAGCTCACCTGACTAGACATCCAAAACAAGAACGTCAACACTTCTTACTCTGCTGTGATCGATAGCGGGTGATAGAGAATGGATCCTGAAACGAAGTCATTTCTCAGTTAACAACGCCACCAGTGATTTAAAGGAGAGTGACCGCGGCTCGATAAGCTTTTTTTTGCATGCACCTGTTAATTCACGTTGAAGAAGCTAATGCAGAAGAAGAGATGGAGCTTGGGTTTAATTATCAAGGAATGGTCCGGACTGTGCATCATCATTAGTTTGACTAAATAGCGTCGGTCAGTGACTCAAGTAGTGGTAAATGGCACAATTAGCAGGCTGAGCAGGGAGAGCTATATTCAATTTGAGAGCCTTCTTTCTTAATCCATCTCCTGTGATCATGAGAAATGCTGAGCTATGGTCTTTCACGCTCGTTGGCATTAATCAGATTAATTCCAAGTAAAATGTCAACATTGTAATCAAGAACTAGCACACTCCAGCAGAACGTAAATGGATGCTAACTTTAAACGTCCAGCATCTTTGGCCCCCATCTTTCCTGCAGATTCCTCCACGTTTGATTAGCAGCTAAGGAAAAATGGATTAAGGTTCCAAACCTACGTAGCAACCGGCAACAATGACTATCTTAAGCGCAGACACCAGGGAGGTGTTGACATGCTTCCTTAGCATGAATCTGTTGTTCCTCGTCCTGCTCCTGGCGCCCCGGCCCTTAATCCCCCCATCCACTCGCTCCGTAACCCCAGCAGGTTCAGCAGGATTCCATAAACACAGCTGGAGCGTCCCGGCGTTGAAACCCTCTCTGATCTGCCCTCACCTCGCAACCTCACCCCTCAGTTTTACCCAGAATGCCGCACCGTAACCCAGATTCATGCCGCTGCTTGCTTTTATCAGGGTTCATGTCGACTAATTACGAGCACTCAGTGTTTCCGTCAGGGTTTTAGGAATCTGTCAGAGCGGGGAAACATCTCGACCACCATTAAGGCAAACTTTTTTTTACACTTCGACCTTAATTTGGTGCAAAAAGCATCGGAAATGGCAGAAACGGATTAGCGTCGCTGTAAATTCTGAACCACTCAAGACTGTTTCTACGCTTTCACAAAAAAAAAAAATTTCAACTAAACAACGAAGTACGACTTGTTTAGTGACACAAATTACAGTTTTGATGCTGGATTTCTAGGTGTTTTCCTAGCATTTTGATCACAGCAAACATGCTTGTTTTTAAGATCATTAAAAAACCTTACTGTAAAGCAAAATGATGTGCAATGCATGCATGCACCGCCAATTCTTGCATGCTTCAATCTGCAGGAAATCACTGACGATGCAGCAAGAGAGGAAACTAATGAGTGCAAATGCTGCAAATATTGGATTTCATATGACACATCATTATAATGCACGTTTCGTTTAAATATTTCATGAGCCCTGCTGACTTTCTCTGCGGAATTATAATGTCACAGTCATTGCATGTGCAAGCAGAGGTTTCCTTGTAAGGCAAAGAGAAAGGTCGTTTATAACAAATGTCCTTTTCAAGTTGAGGAGAGTCTAAAAATGCAGGATGTAAGAAAAGTTAAAGTGAGACGAGTCTACGCATCTTCGTAACGAGTGTTTATGTGCAGACACGTCACTGTCGCTCATCTCCTCTTGAAGCCTGATGACTCCGGGTATCGGTTGTCTCATTCGCTCTGATTTAACATTCGACTTGGCTTTGCATTTTAACTCGTTAACGTGTCTTAGTCTATACCTGCCCATGAAACGCCGGTCCTGATTGCTCAGGAAATTCAGCGCTGCCTGCCAGTAATGAGAGCGGACAGAGGTTAGAACAGCTCAATAGAAGAGATAACCAGTCTTTGATCCAAACAGCCATGCAGAACATACAGGCAATACCGTCAGAAAATGTCCTGTCAGGAATTTTGGATTTTAAATTACACCTGATTAACCTGACGGGAGGCGGAGGGGAGAGTTTGTCGGGACGAAAGAGAAACATGTGGTCACAAAAAGCTGTCAACTTTCCTGATGACAAAGAATTAATGGTTGCTAAACGCGCACAGTTGTCACGTTTAATAGGAGAGAGTCTGAGCTCGCCTGTGATGAGGGATTTTATTTGATGCACCTGTCAGTCAATCTCCGTCTCCGGCGCCACGGAAGCGGGAGAAACAGGCCTCGCTGATCAAGATCAGTGAACAGTCTCATGTCTGCAGATGTCGGCGGCGTCTTTGTCAGGAAACGTCGACGCATCAAGACGGCTGCCGAAACATCTCACAGAGGTTTGATTCAGTCAAAGTGAAATTTTAATTATCCTCACTTTTTTACGACTGTTTTCAAAAGAAGTAGAAGATGGCGACAGTCTTGAGGGCCAATGTAAGAGAAACATCTCAACCCCGGTCCAACCAGGGATTTAATAGCAGTCAACGTTTGGGAGGATGAGGCTAAGTTTTTATTCCAATCAGAAAGTGCGAGCTAATCTGCTAAAGCTACGCCGCAACTTTAGTGCTCCTTATGTTTTCTTGGGATTTGACAACGGACAGTGTCCGTCCAACTCAACCAGTTTGTCTCATACTTTGTACTGTACTGTCTGTTCTACTGCCTGTGTTGTATTGTACTGCCTGTGTTGTTCTGCCTGTGTTGTACTGCCTGTGTTGTTCTGCCTGTGTTGTTCTGCCTGTTGTACTGCCTTTTTACCGTGGGTCTTAGAGGACTGCAATTTCATCTGTGCTGTATGTCGTGCATATATGGTACACTTGACTATAAAGCTGACTTTGACTTTGACTTCAGTTCTCAAATCAGTCTCAAATCAGTTTCTAAAAAGATCATTTATTTTGACAACAGTAGGAAAACAACTCGTAGATCTGCACCGACATGTCATCCTGATCCCTCTCCTATAAACCAATCCAGTTGGTTTCCTGGATGGATGATAATACATTAATGGGACCTTTTCCAACCCAGGACCCAGTCTCCATGAAACCCATGTGTAGACTGGACCCCACCCTGACCAACCCGCAAACATACTGTATAAACCCCTTCCTGTTGTGTGACACGTCTTCTTCCGTCTTTTATTCAAACTGTAAATTGATATTAAACATCGTCTCAAATCCCTCGGCTCTTGAATATTCAGAAGGTCAGCTGATAAAATATTCCGAGCTGCTGCCACCGCAGTCTGACGGCGCTCCAAAACACCTGAGGGGAGAAAATGATTTTCTCATTGCAGGCTAATGGTGTTCATTTCTGTTAATCTATGGCCCAGTGTTTTCCAATTTGGAGGGTGTATCCTCACTCTCCACTGTCTATTATGCTCCAGGGCCAGAGAGGCCACTTCCTCCCCATCTCTGTGGCACTTGAATTAAATGGAAGCAACTTGATTGCTGGGAAGCACAAGGCTAAGTGATAAAGCAATTAAGACCCTCCCAATTCTTAGCCAAAGGACGAGCAGCTAGCGCTCTGGAGAGAATTAATTTGTGTATAATGGTATCCTCTAGTCGTTTATTCACATTTTTGTTTCATGGCTCTTTTGTGTAGAAAGGAGGCTGCACTCGTCGTCTGGCTTGTCAGAGAGATGAAAACAAATCTGTGGTTAATAGGTCCTCTGTGGACAAAGGAGGTCTATTAGGGGAGCGGTTTAGGAATGGATGGGAGGACCGGCTGAGGACACCAGGAGAAGGGACGCTGATCACCGGGTGGAGGAACAGCGACAGCCTCAATTTGTGGTTGTGGTTTATTCTCCGGTGTCTCTCTAAACGACAGCTTCATCATATCAAACACAGATTTCCCCTTCCCTTATACCAGAGGAGAAGCCAGGTGAGAACCGGCCCAGGTTAAATCCTGGGAGGCTGACGAGGAAACGGGCTGCAGGTGAGGACGTGTGGGCGGGGCTTATCAAGTGAAGGGAATACGCTTCAGGTGTGGTTGCATCTGAACAAACAGGAGGGTGATGCTGTGTTCAAACGCTGCGTTTGTTTCTCAAACCTGAAGACAGATCAGACATCGACAACAAAACGTCACAAAACGTCAAGCTGCGTTCACACGAAATGTTTTTATAACCAATTTTCATCTGTGATGTCATGGGATGAAACATAAAGAGGATAATTAAAGATGGTCTGTGTGTCATTCCCTACATTATGAGCTTCAGCTTGTGTTAAAGCATTAAAAACAGAGTTAGGTTAGGTTAGGTTAGGTTAGTGTTAGGTTAGGTTAGGTTAGGTTAGGGTAGGTTAGGTTAGGTTTGGATAGGATAGGATAGGTTAGGTTAGATAGGATAGGATAGGATAGGATAGGTTAGTGTTAGGTTAGGGTTAGGTTCGGGTACGGTTCGGTTCGGTTCGGTTAGCTCGGACTCGGTTCAGGCTCGGCTCGGTTCGTGTTCGGTTCGGTTCGTGTTCGGTTCGGTTCGGGTTCGGTTCGGTTCGGTTCGTGTTCGTTCTGTTCGGTTCGGGTCGGTTCGGTTCGGTTCGGTTCGGTTCGGTTAGGCTCGGCTAGGCTCGGCTCGGTTCGCTCGGTTCGTGTTTCGGTTCGTGTTCGGTTCGGTTCCGTTCGGTTCGGTTCGGTTCGTGGTTCGGTTCGGTTCGGTTCGGGTCGGGTCGGTTCGGTTCGGTTCGGGTCGGTTTGGCTCGGCTCGGCTCGGCTCGGCTCGGTTCGTGTTCGGTTCGGTTCGTGTTCGGTTCGGTTCCGTTCGGTTCCCTTCGGTTCGTGTTCGGTTCGGTTCGGTTCGTGTTCGGTTCGGTTCGGTTCGGTTCCCTTCGGTTCGTGTTCGGTTCGGTTCGTGTTCGGTTCGTGTTCGGTTCGGTTCGTGTTTGGTTCGGTTCGGTTCTGTTCGTGTTCGGTTCGGTTCCGGTTAGGTTCGGTTTCGTTTCGGTTCGGTTCGGGTCTGGTTCGCTTGGGTTTGGTCTGGTTAGGCTAGGTTAGGTTAAGTTAGTTTAGGTTAGGTTAGGTTAGGTTTAGGTTTAGGTTAGGTTAGGTTAGGTTGTGTTAGGTTTCCACTCTGGCCTTGGAACCAGTTCAAAACACAAATGAGTTGTGACGATGCATAAAACAACTTAAGTCATGAGTGATTTTCTATTTATTGACAGTTGAACAAGAGATTTAGAGGTTAAGTATCAAAAATCAGTATAAATTGAAAACCAGTGACTTTAACTATCTGGATCATTTCCACAACATAACTGTTTAAGTTGCCTTCATCCACCAAAACACTCAAATAAGTGTGTTCCAAGAACACTTTAAAGGAAATGCAAATGAAATCCTTTGCTGCTGTACTGGGGAACAAAAAAAAAATCTATAAGCATAGATTCCTATGAGGTGAATGAGAAAACGCATTTTCTGGTAATCTGTGTGAACCTTTTAAATTCATTCATCTACTGAAACTATTTTCCACACACAAACACGGAACTGTATTTTTCTCATTTAAAAAAAAACAAAAAAATACAACAACACAAAGGAGTTCAAGGAGCGATAATCATCTCCTAATCACGGCCGTGATGGCTTATAGACACTAAATGTTTGAGAGCAAACAATTTTCTCTCCAGCTGGTCTCTTTATAGATCATGAAAATATACTACTTAAATCAATGGGAGACGTCCCGCACACAATGGCAGCCCTGCTGTTCAATGATGGCTTTGTATTGGGGGATAATCTGCTGAGGTCATCAATCATGTCACGCATCCTCCCTCTGAAGGAAGCGCCGGCTGATGTAATGGATGGAAACATACCTCTTATGAACGCCCTCTTCTTATTGTGCACAAAGAGACGGTATCTGTAAGGAAACGCAGCAACTTTTTACGCCGAACGCCGAGGGATCGGATGAGGCAAATTGTTCCGGATTCACCGTCAGGCATGTGGCGAGAGGCGCGAATGTACAATTGACCCTGTCTGGCTTTTTGAAAATGGTGCAACATTATAACCTGGGGGAATGTGTTGTCATCCAAATGAGATAAGTTTATTTTCTGCGATGTAGCATTTGTTCCATCAGGCGGGGAGGCTATAAAGCTGGGAGGATCAGCGGGGAGTCGAGCTCGGCACATGTGGTGCGAATGAGGAGCCCGACGAAAAGGCTTGGCCGCCGCCCAAATCTCTGCCTCTGCCTTCTGTGCGGGCCCAGCCTTCAGAAAGCAGGAGGCCACAATATTGTGGAACAAATTTCCTCTAATCTGAGCGTGCCGGTCCCGGGCCCCTGTGGGAAGGCGGCCCTCCTGCGCCCTCCCCACCCCGTCCCGCAGATCAGCCCGATTTACCCTTCACAGTGCCAACACACGGCAAGACAGATGAGGTGTCGCTGTTGTGCTGGTAGTGGGGGGGTGGAGTGTTGGAGCTGTCAGCATCTCGGCGCGTCCCTGGACCGCTCGTGTGTGCTCTCAGCAGGTCGGAGCTATGCCCCCGAGAAAGGAGGCGAGCGGAGACGAGCTGGCACGGGATTGGACGGCTCCCGCATGCAACCTGACGGCGAAGTTTTCTCAACTTAGAAGCGTGTAAGAAATCACTGCTGATGGATGAGCACGAATGTTTCTAACCCTAACCCCTAACTTTAACCCTAACCCTAACCCCTAACTTTAACCCTACCTCTAAACCTAGCCCTAACCCCTAACCCTTAACCTTAACTCTAACTCTAATCCTAACCTATAAACTCTATCCCTAATCTTAACCTTAATTCTAACACCGAACCCTTACTCTAATACCTTAATCCGAACATACCCTTAACCCTAACCCTATTTCTAACCCCTAACCCAAACGCTAATCCTTGTTCCTAACCCTGACCCTAACCCTATGGCCCATAACCCCTAACCTTAACTCTAACTCTAACCCTAACCCTAACCCATAACCGTAACCCTTTACTCTAACAGTCGCTCCTAACCCTCACTCTCACCCTCACCCTTAACCCGAACCTTCAACCCCACCCTAACCCTAACCCTAACCATAATCCTAACCCTAATCCTAACCCCTAACTCTTTTTAACATCAGAAGCGGTTCTGCAGGCACAAACTCTCAGGATGGAAATGGGGGGAGCCCCCTCCCGTTGTCAGGGACTACATTTAGATTAAACGTGGTGCCATGAGCGCCGATGGAGACGGGTCACATGGTCCGCCGGGGACTGTATCCATCAGTTTCCAGTCATTCGGCGGCGGCGTGGAGGCTCCTCGGCTCAGGATTGATCGAGGCAGGAAAGGAGTGGGAGTGATGAAATGTATAGCAGATAATTATTTATGGCGCAGACGCGACGAAGCTCCTCCAGCGCTTCCTCCAAGCAGCTTATGTGAGGAAAACATCAGTTATCACAAGTTTTAAAACTTTAAGATGAATGTGTTTGAGTTTGGGAAAGAGATGAAATCTTGACAATTAGAGAATTAAAACCTCAGTGGAGATTTAACCCATAGAAATGAGCATTATTTTGTATTTCCTGCTTTGTTTACAGCTCTGGAGGAACAGGTTTCTGACGCCATGCTGGTGGAAGATGTCAGAATTATTGACATCCCTCCTGCAGATACCAACAGGAGCCAGATAAACGTGCAGGCAGAGGTTCATATTTACAGAACAAGCGACTGAGACGTTCTCCTGAACAATTACCTAAAAAACTCTGGAGGTGAAATCGGCGGGATCGTCACCGGAGCGTGAATTAGTTTGTTTCTAATTCGTCTCAACCCCACTGGAGAGAGAGCCGCCTTCAAAATAAAACCTATCTTTGACATATTTAAAGGTAGGTAGCTGGTAAGCATAGCTGCAAAGAGCTTTACCTCCAACAAAAAATGATTTCCTCTCTGTTTCATGTGGCTAAACTGATTTATTCTGCAACGATTAACAATGACTGTGAGTTTGTTTTAATGATATATTTCCAAACTGAAATAAACTCACATGCAGCTGGTATATTTGCACGTGTGCGCAGAGCCTGTTAGTCCTCATGCATCCTGCACAGTAAAGACCGACAACCTACAGACGCAAATATTACATGAAAATGCATTTAAGCGCAATTATGGACGTAAATTGTCTCAATAATGTTAAATATAACGTAAAAGATGAGGATAATAGGTTTTAAAATAACAGCTTATCCTGATGGAATATTTCATTTTCATGATCCATAGAATTCGACTGCGTTGCTTTTATAAATATGAGCCAGTACTGTGGAGCAAACAGCTTCTCTGTCTCCATCTTTAGCCGGCGTTCAGGAGCCCATTCTAGGAAATGTTCCAGCTGCAAAGCTGAGCTGAGCGCCGTTAAGTACCCCAGTGCACCCCGAGCCATTTTCCATTTGCAATAAACCCTGTTTGAAACGGGGCAGAACAACACAAAAGTTGACTTGTTAACACGGGGAGAGGAGAGAAGACTTGTATGGTCTCAAATGAGCGGTCTGGGGCATTTTCATGCACTCAGAGGGGGTGGGTGGAGAGGCAAAGAGGAGGAGGGCGAATGGGTGATTTCCATAGCAACAGTCAAGTCCCCAGCTGTCACGTTTGGGCTGAGATAGGTGCCGAGAGCATGGGGACCACTTAACCCCAGCCACACTTCAACTTAGGAAGTTAAGATGCTGCTGAGTGTCTGCGCTGTGCCTCACTTAAAATGCAAACTCTATACCCACAGGGAGATAAAGAAATGCTTCTGAATTAACCCAGGGACACGGGAGTTATGCTAAAAGCCTCCTCAGAAATAATTAACCATCAATGTTTTTGGATGTCACTGAATGATGTGCAGAAACGGAGGCGGAAAACACAAAGAAATCCCAGTTTATCATCCACAATTACAGCAAGCTGGGATCTTTGATACGCCATGAGATGTATTCTTTATCCACTTTCCTGCACTCGTGGATTCAAAGCTCACCCCAGCATTGCTGGTTTTATTGAGCCGGGATGTCAAAATAAAAGCATTGATAAGTTGTTTTCTATTCAAATGCAGCGTTTTCGTATTCTCTGCACCAGCGCGAGGTTTTTCTCCCTCCAGTTACGACCATCTGAGAACCGATGCTCGAATGAATTCATATCATGTCTGGAGCTGCGATCCTGAGCTCAGACAGAGAACACGGCATCATTACAGCGTTTAAACTGCACGGCAGCGTTAACGCCTGAAGCGCAGAGGTGGTGGAGAAAAAAGGAGGGAAAGATGGTGGAAGAGTGGAATTGATGAAGAGAATCTGCTAAAAGAACATCTATGTGGGTTTATTTTTATAATACTGTTATTTAGAACATGATCAGTGAGGCTGGATTCACTGAAATCTGACTGGTATTCAAATATTAGGCCTGTAATCTGGATTTTAAATAAAACTGTGTTGTTTTAACGACTTGAAATGATTATTAGATGCTGTTGAGATGAATTTGGACCTTTGATTTTATAAGATTAACTTTATCTTTTAACTGTTTTAAGGTACTGAATATTGATGTTTGCCCCTTTCTAGTATTTCTAGCAAGATCGATGCAATTCTTGTGGTATTTTTTTATAAACGACAAGCTACAAGCTAACACAAAGACAGGAAACAGCAGGAGGCAGCTGGTTTGATTCTGCCTGAAGCTAGTAAAGTACATATCAAAATATTTGGTTTCATCTGGCTTCATGCTAAGCTAAGTTAGCCATGAGGATAATGCCAATCTTGTTTAACTCGAACAGGAGAGCAAACAAACATATTATCCTAAATAAAACATATAAATGGATTTAATCACCCTTTACTGAGACATTTCTCTTATTGATGCTAAATATTTCCATATATTTCTCTACTGGTAGTCGAAGACATCCAGGAAACATCCCGTCTGATTGGAGGCGACTGCAGCTTAAATCTACGTGCAGGATCCCCTGTGCCCCCCCCCCCCCCCGCCTTCCTCAACATAACAGATATTGCTCGCGACAGGCCAGACAAAATGTCCCTGTTGTTTTGCAAGAGAAAATGTGGCTTTGTCCCTGTCCGGCGGTCCCCTTCTGGGTGTGAATGGCCGTCTAATCAAGCTCTCCCTTTCACTGCAGCTGGTTTACAGCGAGGAGCGGGGGCTGACCTCTGAGGGGCCGCCTCCTCCCCCTCCCCGTCCTCTGGGACCCTTCAACAAGCTTTAGAGGCCAAATGAGGTGTAAGTCTATTAAAAGGGAGTTTGTGTGTAGATCACAGTCCCTCTGGGGGGGTGGTCGGGAGGGGCGGGAGGGGCGGGAGGCTTCGCCTTGTCATTCAGGTGCGGCTAATTTCCTTCTGCTCCCAACGCAGATATGAGGCCTTACCCGCGGTCGCCGCTGTCGCCAATCGCCACGGAGACATTGCTGGAAATTCAAGTGACAGCTTCTAACAGAGGCGGCGGGTGATTTATTAGAGACGTGGCGTTTTGTGGATGAATGCAGAGTGAATATGCAATCCTGACAAAGCATCATTAAATTCATTTAGGAGACTCATAACTGCGGCGCGAATATCATTGAATGCAAATTATGATGGGAAAACAAACTGTGAGAGTTTCCGAATCCGTTTCCGAACGACGCCACCGCCACTGATGTTGACGGCAGTGTTTATCGAGCTGAAGGGGGGAGAGAGAGAGTGAGAGAGAGAGGGAGGGAGGGAGGCGGCGGAGAGGAGAAACGGAGGAACAAGGCGATGCTTGAGTGGATGTGAGATAGAATTTGTGGCATAAGTTGATTGGAAGTGAGGGTTGTCAGAAAAACATCATGTACTACCAATCAGAGTCCCATCCAGAGATCTGTTTATCGCGGCGCCACTGAGGCACCTCAACCGCAAACACGGAGACGACAACATCAGAACGTTCGCACTCAACTTGACATTTCTAGTAGGAGTCGGCCGGCAATGGCGCCTGAAATCCAGACCGTGTGCGAAAGGAAACAAGAGGAGGAAGTGACATTCAGGTTTAATTTGAGGCATCCAAATGAGGTCAAAGTGTTTGACCTCTCGTTTCTAGACAGCAAAAGAACGATTCTGATTGGCCAGATCGGTCCCATGATCTCAATCTAACACCAAACTGCTCATCCTTACTAGGTTCACAGCTCAGTCCAAATTAAAGTACAGTATTTTCCGCACAATAAGCCACACTGGACTATAAGATGCACTGGACTATAAGGCACACAAAAAAGAAAGCTTATGACAGGGTGCCCAGAGAGGAACTGTGGTATTGTATCAGGAAGTCTGGAGTGTCAAAGAAGTATGTTAGAGCGGTGCAGGACATGTATGAGGACTGTAAGACAGTGGTGAGGTGTGCTGTAGGTGTGACAGAGGAGTTCAAGGTGGAGGTGGGACTGCATCAGGGATCAGCTCTGAGCCCCTTCTTGTTCGCTATGGTGATGGACAGGCTGACAGACGAGGTTAGACAGGAATCTCCATGGACTATGATGTTTGCAGATGACATTGGGATCTGCAGTGAGAGTAGGGAAGAGGTGGAGGAGAAGCTAGAGAGGTGGAGGTTTGTCCTGGAAAGGAGAGGGATGAAGGTTAGCCGCAGTAAGACAGAGTACATGTGTGTGAATGAGAGGGACCCAAGTGGAAGAGTGAGATTACAGGGAGAAGAGATCAAGAAGGTGGAGGATTTTAAGTACTTAGGGGCAACAGTCCAGAGCAATGGAGAGTGTGGAAAAGAGGTGAAGAAACGTGTGCAGGCAGGATGGAATGGGTGGAGAAAAGTGTCAGGTGTGATGTGTGATAGAAGAGTTTCAGCTAAAATGAAAGGAAAGGTGTACAAAACTGTGGTGAGACCAGCGATGTTGTTTGGTCTAGAGACAGTGTCACTGAGGAAAAGACAGGAAACAGAGCTGGAGGTAGCAGAGATGAAGATACTGAGGTTCTCTCTGGGAGTGACCAGGAAGGATAGGATCAGGAATGAGTACATCAGAGGGACAGCACATGTTAGAGGTTTTGGAGATAAAGTCAGAGAGGCCAGACTGAGATGGTTTGGACATGTCCAGAGGAGAGATAGTGAATATATTGGTAGAAGGATGCTGAGTTTTGAACTGCCAGGCAGGAGGCCTAGAGGAAGACCAAAGAGGAGGTTTATGGATGTAGTGAAAGAAGACATGAAGGTAGTTGGTGTGAGAGAGGAGGATGCAGAAGACAGGGTTAGATGGAGGCAGCTGATTGGCTGTGGTGACCGCTGAAGGGAAAAGCCCAAAGGAAAAGAAGAAGAAGACTATAAGGCGCACCTTCAATGAATGGCCTTTCAAAACTGTAATCATATATAAAGCGCACTGGATTATAAGGTACACTATTGGTTTTTTTGAGAAAATGAAAGGCTTTTAGATGCGCCTTATAGTTTGGAAAATATTGTATGATGTATGTATGATGTGGACACGCCCACATTGGACATTTTTTTTGTCTTACTGATTTAAATTTTTTTTTAAAAAAGTCAAACTTTCTCGTCTTAGCTGCTCTATGATGTCATAACCGTGTCGTGATGCGAGCATCAACAGCGTTTTGTCAGAGGGGACGGGGGAGGGAGCGGGGTCACCCGGACGGCATTAACCTCCAGGATAGCCACCTCTGGGAGGTGCATTAGTCACATGACAGAGGAGGAGGGACGTCCCGTAATAGATTATTGACCGGCGGCCTCCTCCTCGTGCGCCCCCCCCTCCCTGACCTCTTCATCCCAGATGGAGAAGCCCACCTGCAGGCCGGAGGAGGCAGTCGTAATGAACAACGAACGAGTCGTCCTCTCCTGGTGGGAGACGACCAGCAGGACCAGGAACCCGAAGTGGGGGGTTGGGGGGGGGGGGACGGAGCCTCGTTCATTCATCGCCATAAAATGGGAGTCCTTGGCTCATCAAATTGAAAGTGCTGGAAACAACAATTGCTTCCATGAACTTAGACTACCTAATTAAAGGAAGGCAATTTCTCTCTGAGAGTCACACTCAGGATCTTTAATTGAAATCAAAATGAATATCGCTGGAATGCAGAGAGCCGGGCGGAGCGGGGGTGGTGGAGAGGGGTGGTTGGGGGGTTGGGAGGAACGGACGCATCCTTTGCCGTTTCATTGCTTTCAGCGTCGACTAAAGGAACAGTTTGAAAATGATTTTCTCTTTTGTTCATTGGTGAAGCATCACAAAGGACAAAAAAAAAAAAAAAAAAAGCAGAAACCGTGGGCTTGAACCCACAGATTCCATCACCGTCTGCTCTCTGTTTCCCTTTGGCTCCGCTTTCTTTTTAAATTTTAATTGTTTGATAATTCATCTCCGAGCTCCAATTTACCCCCCATCGTCAGCTCTGTATGTTCGACCATTTTTGCATTTGAAATGAGCTCCTAGCGTATAAAGTCTCTCTTCCAGCGAAGGCACCTATTTATGGACGTGTTTGTTTGTTTTCCATCCACATTAACCCTTTGGGCGAAGAACGTCCGTATGCCGTCTTTTTCAAGAACGGTCCCAGGAACGTCCTTGGGCGGGAAGTCACGCTGTTTTCAGTTAGTCTGGCTCTTCCACGACTCCCACGGTGAAATTAAGAGATAATTAATTTTGTTTTCGGCATCAGAACGCGCGACCTGTGAGCCGGTCCCTTTAAGTCTTTTGGCTATGTGTGAAAATCACCTTTAAAATCCCACTAAGATGCAACACGGCTCTTTAATTAAGATCTGTAACACAAAGACAAAGGTGCAAAATAATGACCTGTTTGTTTTAAAGGAGCAATCCACCCAAAAATGAAAATACAGTCATTCTCTACTCGCTTCTTGGCGTCATTTCTGGAGCTTCACAGCAGAACAACTTTAAAATCAAATAAACCGAGTCTCCAGAAATCCTGAAATTTCAAAGTAGATTTAAAAAGGTTCTATTTATTTTATTTTCTAACCAAAATCTTAACTGTAGACTCTGTGAAGCCACAAGGAGCAGCTAGTTTGATTGTGGCGGGCCACATTCGGCCCCCGGGCCTTGAGTTTGACACATGTGGGATAGAGTATGCATTTTGTTAACAGCATCTTTGATTTAACTTTACTGTATTTTAACAGCCTCTCCTGTTGTTCATGTATCAATTCATTTTAATTATTCTTTTGTTTCATCCCATGCTTCTACAAAGCACCTTTAATGACCTTATGTGTGAATGTGGACGTAGAAATCAACTTAAATGAACATCTAACAGTTTCCAGCCTTCATAGTGGACTGATTCAAATCTTCTCGTTCGATTCGCCTTGAGAAAACAAATAATCATATTTCCCCACACATTGAGGCTCAGCTAAATGCTAAATGCTAACTAAACTGACAGGATGTAATGATTGACGATGATGGCGCCGCCCACAGCTTCCATTGGATTCACGAATCCTTTCTGAATTTTTCTAGATATCCGTTTTTTGTCGGGTTTTTCTTCACTTGCGGTTTAAACCCAAATATGAAAAACACATCAAAATATATATTTAAAAAAAACACACACACACACACACGCACAACCCTTCCAGTGTGCACACAACTGCACATAAACAAACACCCCCACACCCAGGCAGGACGGGGGAATATGAGGCTATCAGAGCCTTGCACATTACATTGACTGGTGGAGGTCTTCACTGTTTAAGTGGAGCTGCCTGCTGAGGTTTTCCTCCCCGGCAGCAGGCCTATAAGGGTGGTAAGTGGCGGTGATGAGACACTGTCCCCTGTGCCTCCTTCAGCTGCCATTCCCTTTAAATTGAAACAGAGTCCTGCAAATAAATGCCACATTCTGCACAGGGAGAACACTTGAAAGTTGAATTTCATATAAGCACCCGTTGGGGAATTGGCCCCAGCGCAGTCTGCTTTATTCGTTCTGCTTTTTGTTATTTATATGATGAAGGAACGGGGGGGCTACGTCAGGGTCATTCAGTGTTCATTTATCTTTTTATGTCGCTCCTACAGCCGGCCTGCCTATAGCCACCAATCCTGCCACGCGACTCCCCTCCTATGGCCGCAAATATTACCCCAACGCTTCACCTCTCCGTATCAATATGCATTCATTTTGCCCCCCCCCCCCTCCCCCCCGTTCATTAGCTTTAAATGGTATCTCTCTTTAAGATTAATTGAAGCTGAGATAAAAGAAGATGGCTCCCATGAGCGGCCCGCTGTTTGTTATTCATGTTGGCCTGAAAACGGCAACAGTAAATCCTCTAAGTTGTTGTTAAGCCGGCTGCATTACCATATGTGTGCCATTTCCAGGGAGTGACAGACCCCCCCTGGATCAAATGGGGACTATTGATCCTGCAGCACTCCATTTCAAGTTAATTGTGCTTGAAATGAGGTGCACACACTGGAGCATACCTGCATCGGGGGAAGGCTTTATTTATTTATATTTGTCAGGGAACTTGAGTCGGATCAACAGAAAATATTCAATTCATGTCTCTTTCAATTTTGCTCCAAAACAAAAAAACAAAAAAAAACAAAAAAAACAAAAAACAAAAAAATCCGGTTGTGCTGAAGTCAAACTCGCCAACCGGTGAACCAGATTGAATCGGACTTTGATTCCCATCCGGGGGCCCGGCACGGCTGGGGGGGGGGGGACTCCAGGCGTGTTCAGGAGAACATGATGCGGCGGATTGACTGAAATTATACTTGTAGAGCAATGATTTAACCTCATCAGCGGGGAAAAAACCCTCCTCCTCCTCTACAGCTCTTCCTCTAGACGTCGGTAAACCTGGCTGCTATATTTCAGGAGGGGGTCAGGTGAAATCTGCCCTCTCCCTGACCCCCATTCCCTACGATACTAACAAACCAGGCTGTAAGGTAACCAGGCATGAAGAGCCCGGTGGAATCCCTCAGCAGACATCCCGTTCAGCCTTCAAGCGCGATCATGTGCCAGATTATGACTTTGAATACACACTTCAGCCCCACGGAGCGTTTATCTCTCCGCTGCAAAAGCGGTGAAGCCGAGTGGAAGAGAGGGCAAAGGGGATTAAACGTTTTCCGAACACAATGGAATCGGAAAACATGCTTAAAGGCTTGCTAATAACATGTTGGACGCGTTTAAGCTGACGTCCTGCTCGGTACGACACGGAAACCACCGATTATAAAAATGTTGTGAGGACCTGCGGGAATTAAAGGTGTGCTGATCTTTCGCTGAAAGCGTTATCGTGCACGCTAAAGGTGTACGAGTCTGTGAATGCACCGCTTCCTGGCAGTAGTGTCGCACAGCGGAGCAACAAGTGCATGAGTCGGATTCACGTTTCTGCTGCACGATAATCCAGGCAGACATGATGGAGGCGATGGCGCTGAGGCCCAATCCCAGTTCCCACCTGAGCGCTTGACCCCACCCCTCCTTTTTTTTTTGTGGGATACTGTGTCAGTTTCTTGAGCTGACATAGCGGTAGTGGTCATTTAGACCCCCCAGATGTAGATTAAAAATGGAGAGGTAGAAGAAAAAGCCCAGAATGCTTTGCAGACAGGAGGAAAGGAAGAGAGTTTGGGTAAAAAAAAAAAAAGCAAAAAGCGGGGCTAAAAAAGAGGAATTGGGATTGGGTTTAATCCAGATGAGTTGCATGCTAATGCTTGTAGCTGAGCTGCTACATTAAAGAATTAATGTACTTAATTCAACAAATGGATTTAAATGGAATTAAAAAAATTTTTTTTAAACCAGTTTGCCTTAAGGAGACACGAATCGTCTGAAAAGTTTGTTCAACTCGCCCCCGTCTTCTTCTTCTTCTTCTTCGTTGGTTTTTCCTCCAGACATTTTGTGCACTAGTTCACTGAGCGCCGAGCAGATAACAGATGAATGAATGTTCTTTTTTGTCTTTTTTTTTGGGGGGGGGGGGGGGTGAACTGTACCTTTGAGGCAGCTGAGTGTAATTTTGTGCCCCACTGATAGTGAACAACAGTGAATGTCACTGCTCCCTCCACCGGGGGGGGGGGGCCACATGGGGAACCGGGTCGGCATGGCGCCATTTATAGAACAAGCCCCTCCCCCAGTTTGTTTATAAGCCTATCTTTTCATAATAGTATATATAAATAAGTGAAACTAGTGTAATGGATTGCATTAAACAGGCGGGCATATTGCACAGGATTTAATTTGCATGCCAGATTAGCTTGCCGTTGGTCGGGGCAGCGCCGTAGGGCAGACTGTTCATTAATAGGATCTAGTCTCTTCAAATCCATTAAGTCAATTGAACCCATACATAATCTGATTCAGAGGCACCGTGGAAATGTTGCCCCGGCACGCCTGTTCCGGGACAGGCCTCTGTGCTCCCGTGGTTAACCCCTTAATCCAAGCCTTCTAACGCCCCAAATGCGGAAGAATTAAATGCATTTCATTGGCTGAAATCAGTTTGGGGCGGTTTACATGGTGGTAAAATATAAGTATATCACGCTAACGGCTGCAGAGACATGAGTAAAATGATCAAGATAAGCATCGGAAAGTGATGCAGGGCGGTCAAGATGACCCAAATCCTTGTTTGTTGGGGGGGGGGCGCTGCTGGAGGCGCTCAGAAGACGAAGCCCGACACAGTCCAGGTCATGCCTGAGCGACCCAACTAGCCCCAGATTTACACACTCAACACACCCCGGCATCTGGGCCATGTGGGGGAGCCACACACACACACACACACACACACACACACACACACACACACACACACACACACACACACACACACACACACACACACACACACACACACACACACACACACACACAGACATGTAGCTCACACATACATGCACACACTGCAGCGGCGAGGACAGGACAGGGGATTCACCGTGGGGAAATCTATAGGGTTTATAATTGGGGGAGACTGCAGAAGGAAGAAGAGAACCATAACAAATCTACACAAGGGTGCATGAGGCTAAATAGACTTGGAGGTCTGGGAGGAAATGGGAAGAATTCTGCAGGAAGAAACGCATTTGGAGGCGTCTAACTGACCAACAGGAGGGTTTAAGCGTGTTTTGGGCGTTAATAAGAAAGCCTGTTTGGAATGAGTTTCTGTTTCAAAAAAGAACACCCTAAAGTATATTTAATTGGCTGATTATAGGTGAAAACATAATCTTAGATAAAGCATCGCAGTAGGAAGCCGTTAATACCTGAATACATCATTTACAGTCCTTAAACTGCACCGCTGTGACTTCCCTGTCAGAGGATTTGTCTGAGGTCGTCCTGTTTTTTAAAAAAAAACACACAATAGGGGAAAAATTAAATCCTTGGAGGAGGATTTAGACACTTATATAACTCCCCCAATTATAAGTTTTTTTTTTCCTCAAGAAGCCACGGCGTCCTCCCTTCTGTTTATATGCCTCACAAATATCTAATACTGAACTGTGTATAATGCCAGTATGCCCACATGACTACAGAAAAGGCTCTTTCGCTTTCTGCCCGACTGAGTCAGGCATAATGGGAGGCTTGAAAAGCTGCGAGCTTAAACCAGCACGGTCTTGACAAAGCCTCGGCGGCTCGCCGGGAAGCTGCGGATCCCGGGAAGTTGCCAAAAAACTAATTTTCAAGAGCACTCAGCATGGTCTTAAAGCTATCTAATGGAACCACACCCAGGCTGGACGTTAAATACCTCACTCCTGCATGGGCAATTTGCTGACAATGACGAAAGAAATGACTGAAGATTTTAGAACCTGACTGCAAATGCATACACACACACCCCCGATTCAACCACAGGAGCATTCTGGGTCAGAAAAGCGGCGCTTTTATGATAAGGATGGACATCCCTGTCGAGATCTTCACACTAGGGGCGCAAATAACGATTATTGTTTTCATTATAAATGCATTTGACCATTAATTTTTACTGCATTTATAAACTGCATGTTTAAAAAAGATTTTTAAAATACTCAGCATAACTTCCCAGAAGCTTAAGTAACTTAAAGGAGCAGTTCCACAAAATCTGATGATATAAAGGCTTATTGATGACAGGATGGGAATGATTCAATCAGCTGACCTCTCTATCTAGAATCATTAATCAATATTCAGCTTCTTTTCTGCTTGAATACGGTAAAAAGGAAGTTTCTTGTCAACCAATTTATTAATTTTTTTGAAAAATTAGGGAACATGTCAAATAAATCCCATTTAACCACATTTAAAAAAGTAGGAAAAAATTCCAGGAGCTGCACTTTAATCCGGATTTAGACTTAAATGTTTTTACTGAATTATTCCCAAATAAGTTCAATAAATTTCATCTATATCCTGTCTGTCGTTTTTGGATAAATCTGCAAAAATTCTAAAAATATAAAAGCTGTGAACTTCAATGGGTTGTTTCCTAATTCAAACCCCGTCGGATCTGTCCTCCAACTGAGATCTAGAAGTTTTCATGTTAGATTTAAATAAAAAAACTTGTCTCTCTCTTCTATATTTAAAACCACGACGGCGAGTCCTGCAGAGGTTTGTGGCATCTCTGATCCCTTACCTGCCCCACCCCCCACTCATCTTATATTTCAAACCACCTTGATGTACCTGTTTTTTTTGCCTGTGGGTGGTCTAGCTGTTGCTAAAATAAACCCCCCCTCCCCTCGCGCCGACGGACCCAGAGTATGCCCGTTTATCCGATTTCAGGAAAAGCCAAAGCGATCCGCCCGTTTTTGCGTTTTGGAAGAGAAAGGATGGACGCTGGGCCGCATGGGGAGGAGGGGATCATTCAGCCAAAAAGTCCCTCCCCTGGCTCGGCCTCGGGACCACCTAACCTGTGGCTTCAATTCCTGACCCCATAATGTGTGCGTGGGAGGGGGGGAATATTACCTTTTTGCCGACAGTGCTTCCCCATATTCCCTGACCCCACAGAGACATTACAGTGGGCAAATATAAAGCCGGGTTTCATGGAGCCGGAGCTTATCGGGGCCCTGAAAGTATGTGAGACATGCCGGGGAACAAAAGGCCGTCTCTCAGCCTGGGAGCGGGCCAGGAGGATCTCTTTCAGCGGCCACAGATTGCCCTGTGTTTTCTTAATTGACAGACCCCGGCCACATTTGATAGAAATGACATGCAGCTGGCGGGGAGCCCCAGTCTTCCAGGTAGGCCGGCTTTCAGCAGGAAAATTGTCCTCAATCTAGTTCTTAAGAAAAGTTCGGTGGAGGTCTCCGCGGCGGCGGTGGGTTCGGCTCACCTGTGGAGGGAAAAGGGTTAAATTCACGTGTCTAAATGTGTTTAACACCCAAAAGCAAAGAATGTTCTGCAGTTAAATTATGATGATTGACTTTTTTCATGCTTCAAACTCCACGTTTAACGCTTCCAACAACAGCTTTGTTTGTTTTTCACTTTCTCTGAGTTATAATTATAGCGGATTGAATTACAATTAAAACTACAACAGCTTTCCAGGGATGAAAAGTCCTCCACCCGTGCTCCCCCCCCCACCCACCCCAGTCAGCTGTAGTGAAGACTCGTACTATAAGAGTGCTATAGTAATACATATGTGCATAATAATGACTTATAATGCTGCATAGACACCTTTGAAGTGATGGAAATGCATAACGATAATAAATAAAGTATTCCAGTGAGTCATGTTTTATTATAGATGCACAGATATGGACTTCACTTCACTTAACACCTACAATGATGCTATAATAGCACACTACGAGGCCTTAATACAGCTGACTGGTGAGGTGTCTATGAGTAGGCACAATGCATTATAAGCCTTTTTGTTAAGTTTATAACAAGTCAAGAGAATCAGTTTCAAAATGTTTTAAATCTGTTGCATAATGAGTTGTATTCTAATTCTCTTCTTGTAGCTTCCTTCCTTCTACACACACACACACACACACATACACACACGCACACACACGATGGTGTACTAGGGGTAAATGAGGCTGCATGCTTGTCACCTTTATCCCAGTCTGAGGAAAGCGCGACCTCCGCTGGTCAGAGGCGGTACTGCATCTCCTGTCAATCACTCTGAGAGGCGGAACCTTCACTTAATCCGTTTAAAATGTATTTACAGTCAGATTTAATGCTACTCTGGAAGACAACATTGGTATAATACTAATATTATTCTTATGTTTAAGGTGCTATTTAGAATAAAATTTTATTATGTCCATGACTTTATGATCAATTTACATCTAATTCTGGTTTATGGAATATTTAGTGTTACTCATCTCCTGTTGTGTGTCTGTGGCTCAGTATTATTGCTCCTCACCTTTCACATGAATAAATGTCGCACCTCACAATAGACTTGCAAGAAATTTTATTGCTCTTATAATCCTTAATATTAATTAATGGCTATCTTAAATTAATGTAATATAACTTATTGTGGGTCGTGTGGCTGTAAATGTTCTCAGATCTCTCCCATAAAGGAAATCTTGATCTTAATAATAAATCGAGTCGATTTACAAAGTTACAGCAGTCGATGAACACATCCTAATCAGCCCAGTTTTAAACATTTGCATATAAAGATATTCTATTTGAATCTAAAGGAGTGAAAAATACAACAAACAACAACATCAGCTGGCAAAAAGCCTTCCTCCCACCACGTTTAGTCATCCCAGAGGCCCTGAACTCCACAGAGAATAAACCGGGGCCATATGGCATCCACGTCCCAAGCCTCTGTGATCCACCCAGGCTGATCTCCCATCCAGTGCAAGAAAAAGGATTCGAGGGTGCCAAACTGTGCTGTCCCCTGTGGATTTTAGTGGGCCGTGGAAGATAAGGAAGCAGCCATCCTAGACTGCCAGTTCCATCAGCAGATAAGAGGCCCCTCAGCTACACCTGAACCTCCACTGATCCACTTCAGGCCTGATGTGCTGCAACTTTACAGCATGAAACCGATTTGTTTTTGGCCTCATAAAGTGCTTCTGATAATAAATCTAATATAGTTAATGCTTTTAAGCATCACTTTTGCTGTATTTGTGCATAATCTTGATTTCAAGTAAAATATATGACTTGAAAAAATGAATTCCGATTTTTGAAATTGTAATCTTTGACTCTGGTTGAAATGTGTCGGTGCTTAAAAAGACTTTGGTTGACAGAAGCAGAGGAATATTTGAATAAAATAACAGATGGCTGTATAATTAAAGTCTAAAGGGCTTTCTGTTGCTGTGGTTTCATCAAATGTTGTAAAAAGTGGACTGAATAAAGATTTAAAACAGTAAAACATGAGTTCAAAGGTGTCCGACTTCTGACGGACATTTAGAAAAATCATTTTTTATAATTATTTATAATTTTCTGCTTCACTTTATGCTCATATTGAAACTTAATTAAACTTTTTATATTGTAAATTGTATATTATTATTATATTTTATATTTTAAATTATATATACATATAACATATATATACTGTATGTATGTGTGTGTGTGTGTGTCTATATATATATATATATATATATATATATATATATATATATATATATATGTGTGTGTGTGTCTATATATATATATATATATATATATATATATATATATATATATATATATATATATATATATATATATATATATATATATATATATATATATATATATATATAGACACACACATATCAACACCATTAATTTGAAATGTAATTGATTTCGGAAAGGGGTGGAAAGTGGAAAACTCTCCTTGCCTGCTCCAGATTATTCCGTGCTCCAGATTATTCCACCCAGGTGAGTCTCGGCGGATTTCCCGGCGTGTTGATCTCCTCTGGTTCTGCTTCAGGCCCCCCTCCGGTGAGGAAAGAGGAAGACGATGGGTCACAACTTCCCTCCTCTGCCCTGCAGATGCTGGTTGGTTAATGAAGTAACAACAAATTGGGCCGCGGGCTAATTTGGAGTGGCGTTTCCTGGCCCCTGTTGGCCCATAGAGATGTGTTTCATTTTCTCTTATCAGTGATTCAGTCATGTGGATTTACGCATGGACGCCTCTGTCTCCCCCAATCGCTGCGCTAATGGAAACTTCGTTAATGTCATTAATCTGTGGTCAGAGACGCGTCCTAAACACATATTTTGTGTTTGTTCACTGGTTGTCGAATAAATGCTGCTTTACGACAGTCAGAGAGAAGATAATTATGACCAGACACTTTGGTAATATTTGGATTTAGACACCCAGACTGCCTCCAGCGGATGATCGTTCATCTATATCCCATTCATGGTTTAAATAATGCGCAAAGGAGAAAAAAAGTAAAACGCACAATCAGAGGTGGTAAAGCGCATCTTGATCTCCAGCATCTCCTCCGCGCGTAATGAGATGTGATCAGCGATTAGGACACATCCTTAATCTTTAATCTCTAATCTCTGATGACTGGAAGCCTCCACTTCAGCGCCATGACGCACGATTTAGCACAAAACGCTCCTGTCAGGACGGATCGGCGTCGCGTTTATTGTGTACATATTCTCAGTCTGCGCGTTTATATCACGGGGAAATTGGGTGTAGCTGCAGAAACACGGCCTCTGGGGTTGAACTCGAGTGCGCGTGGAGGAGGAAGGTCACCTCCTCATCCGTGGAGCTGAAGGCTGAGCTCCATCTGCTTTTAGAGGAGATGGAGACGCGACTTTGTCTGATGAAGCAGCAACAGGATGAAAATATGAGCGCTTCCAGACGTTTTCTTTTATTTATAGCAGGAATTCAAACCCATAATATGAAAAAAAAATAAAATAAAATAAAAAAAACTTCTGTTCAAATGAACAATTAGGCTAATGTTGGATTTTTTTTGCATCAAATGTTTAAAAACCTTAAAACCCAGGAAAATATGTAATTTTAATTCAAGGTGAAGTATTTATTCTGTTTCTAGGAAAGCAAAAAATCCTCTAAACTAATTTAAAATCTCTTGATCAAGACATTAAATATCTTGTGATATAATACTGTATGGTGGTGGTGGCTGATGACTGCTGAGACTTAAAAAGGCTAATGTAACGATGGAAGTTGGTGAATCTAGCTCCTAGTGGTCTCATTTGAAACACGCCTGTTTATTCATACTGATTTTAAAACCCAACACTATTTCCTGCTTGGTCGATCGACATTTTGAAGGCTACGCTCACGAAAACACTTTAATGTCGTCATTAGTTATGCTCCTCTGGTGGCCAAAAGATGGATCCCTAAGTCGTGGGATCCAATAAGGTTGTATGTGAATGGTTGAGGGAGATAAACTACATCAAATGTACCAAAGAAAGACTCATTCACTGATGGAAGACGACAGGGAAAGTCTGTTAATTAAAAATATGAAAATGAACAAAATCTCTGACAGTTTCGGGCCCATCTGAACGGCGACGCTAAATCTCTCTCCACCTTCGATGAACTTTCATTCACAGAACGGTGAACAGCCGGTTGTTATTTTCAACTAGATGAAAATATTCTGCATTCAATTAAATAACTAAAAAAAAAAAAAAAAAGATCCTTTAATCACGCCGACTATTATTCACTTGGTTAACGTCACATGAAAGTAGATGTTTTCCAAATATGGTCGTAGTTTCCTCTCGCCAATCGATTGGAGTCTCTTGTGAGACAAATGGCAGACGACCTGCAGCCAACATCGACTGGATGAAGAGCGTTTTACTAAAATTGCTTTTCTATTTATGGAAAACCTTTTATTTGAACAGATGTAAAGAGAATTAGAACGTGCCAGCCTTTGTTAAGATGATTGGAATGTAAAGCTCCAGAAATATTGAACTAACAAACTTAGGCCTAAACTGTTATGGCTGGATGTATGTACATATATTTAGATACATATATATAACTCAGATTCATCCCCAGAGGTTAACACCACACACAGAACAAAGTGGACCACCTTCATTGCTCCGCCTTGGTATAAAATGATCAGAAGCTATTGATCAATAATTTAGACAAGTGCTAGATTATTGACAGGAAGACAAAATATGTTAGGCTGGCTGTGTTTGAGAAATCCCTCCATCTACTCAATCACTGGAACAGAAATTGCTCTGTGGTATATAATAACGCAGCAATGTTTCTTTCCCCTGCAGATCGATGCTAATTGAGGTATTACATGATGAATGTAGTCTGGAGCGTTTTTAACCCGCTGACTGCTGAGCAGCAACCAGGTCACGCTGCTGCACAGTGACCGCTTTTATTCTGTTCTTTTTTCATTGTAATTTTCAAAAAAAAATGCAAAAAAAACCCCAAAACAAACAAAAAACTTCATTTGGAATTTTCAGAAGCAAAAAGTTTATTTTTGTTTGAAATCATGCTGGGAGTCGTTTCTTTTATTGACATCTCAAAAATGGACTTTTTTAACTAATGACGGCGTGACGCCTCCAGTGCAACAGAAGCAAGCTGATCCCTGAAGCCCCCCCCCACACACACACACACACACACACACACACACCAAAAAGAAGCAAATCTCTGCTGGTGCAAATTCAGCTTCTGGACGGCTGGCAGCAGATGGGCTAAACCATGCCATCAAGTGGAAAATAGACCTGTTGTGTTGTCACGGAGACAATAGAGTGTGCCAATCAGCCCACCAGAGGAAACTATAATAAGGATTTTTAACATGTAACTATAGCAACAAGGGCAGCATGAACTCATCTGGGCATTCATCGCATCGAGAGTTAAGCTTGTGTTTTCACCACTCAGACATCACACTGATCTAAATCTAATAGATTTTTTCCACAGGCCTCCGTGTCCTGACCCGACTGTCCCTGAATGCATCACAGTTTAACCATCATGCAGCCTCTAAATCAGAAGAATGTAAGGAGATAAATATTCTGACTTGTTGCTGCCACCTTGTGTCATAAATCAGTGACGTGTTGAAGAAGTGAGCCTCATGTTTAACAGCGGCCACCAACAAAACCACAAGTGTTTTTCCAGCTCCTCATTCAACAATTCTTCTGTATCAACACATTCTGCACACATTCTTCCTTTAGTCCTCTGCACTGTCAGGGCATCTGAGTTCAGGCAAAAATCCTCTTTACGCAGTAGTAAAGCAACAAAAAGTGTGTTTTCACACAGGTGCATTATAAAAACAGTCCTAATACATAGAATATACGTGTAGCATTGACTTATGCATGAAATATCGGTTTTTTTCACCCACTTTGCAAATATTATCCTTAAAATTTTTGTTCTAATGTGCTGCAGATGCAACAGTCAGTGGGCGATGAACAAAACCCACCTTCATGGTCACATAGCCGCAGCAGAAGACTCAGCAGTGCAGAAAAAAAAGCCTGGACTAATAAAAAACAATAAGATGTTTCTGTGCAACTGGGTGAACTGAGCTTTTAGATTAATTCTTTAATGTTTCTAAAGGAAACATGGAATAGCATTTCATATACACAACAAAATGTGTACTTTTTTTTGCAAAACAACAACAACGTCAAGTAGGAATGCCAAATTATGACGACAATGCAGGATTATAAAATATTCAAGTGCTATCTTTAAGAGTCATTCTTGACAGGAACATTGATTGCATGGCTTTCTGTAAGCGTTTAAATATTCACATCTTTCACATTCTGCGGTTTTTTTTTTGGTCCATGTATTTTTTTACCGCATAAACTTGAGAGCAAAAGGTTCAGGTCTTCACAGACGTGTCCATCTGATGCAGCTTAGACATAAAGCTTCAGACACCTGCAACAAAAGTTGGTAGGCCGTCACCGCCATGATAGTGGGCAGAAAAACTGAGTTACTCTTCGTACACAAATCTGCTGATGTTACCTGTCTGTGCGCTCTAGTTGAACAGATAGATATGCCTCGGGTTATATCTGCAGGTTGATAAAGCGGGGGATCGCCAGCCTGTCCTGAAGGAGAATCAGAGCCCTTTGTGAAGGCGGCTCCACATCTATGACAACGTTCCGCTTCCGTAGAGGTTCCAGGCTCGTCTCGGTCACGTTGTGGCAGTGATTCACCTTCAGGGACAGCAGCTTTGGGCAGTATTCTGCAAGAGTCCTGTGAGCACAGCATGCAGAGGCCCTTATGGTGGGTGGATGCACAAATGAGGCTGTGGGATGGCAGAAAGTGAAAGTAAAATACAACGCACCTGATGGACTGGTTCCTGACCCGAAGGCAGCCTGTCAGATCCAGCTGCTCCAGGCTCCTACAGTTCTTGGCCACCTCCTCCACTGACTCGTCGGTGACGTTGGCGTTGACTGCCAGCGACAGAGACCTCAACTTCAAACACTTTTTTGCCAGGTAGCAGATGGCGTCGTCCTTGAGCTGGCGGCAGGCCGTGAGGTCGATCGACTGCAACCCCCCGCAGTGGTCGGCCAGGCTCAGCAGGGACAGGCTGTCCACCCACTCGCAGTGCCCCAGGCCGAGGTGCTGGAGGTGCACGCAGCTCAAGGACACGGCCACCAGGGAGTGGCGAGTGAGCCAAACACAGCCGCTCATATCAACCCTCTGCAGTTGCTGGTTCTGCCCGATAACGGGCAGCAGCTCCGTGTCCGTAACCCAGTCTGAACAGTTCTGAAGTGACAGGCTGTGGAGAACCTTGTTGTCCTTTAACATGGAGCAAAACGCCTCTTTTGGGACAGACGGTCCGGTCTATCGACACCACAAGAGAGCAGAGAGCAGATTATTTATAACATATTCATTGCAATTGGAAGCAAAAGTGTTCAAACATTGTACAGAAAGTGTCCTTTTAAATAAACACTATTACGTTCAACACAGTGCAACAATCCAATGTATTTGATTTTGTTGATTTTAAAATCAGCTGTGCAAAACCATTATTGTGTAACTTGGTTACTGCAAACAGGTGCTAAATCGTCTATTTTGTTAATAAACTGATCAGGACTTACCGATGGAAGATTGAACGTCCTACAGTTGGACAGGTACACCTGGATCAGGCTGTGGAACTGTTTGCTCACCCTTTGCAGGCTGACGATGTGTTGCAGCGGTAAATGACAAAAAACATGCGGGATGAGGACGTCCTCCCAGGGCAGCTCCAGCAGCTGACATCTGCCAAAGCAACGGTTCACAGCTGAACTTTGATTCCGCAGCGGGGAGACACATGTAAACAAACGCCTTAAAAGGCAAGAAAAGTCTTCAGAAGTAAAATATATTTGTCACTTAAATGTATAATAGATGTAAATCAGCTGTAATAAACTAATACCGGGAACAACAAACACACCTCTCGTCCACTGGTTGGATCATAACAGCTAACGCTGTTAGCTGACAAGCTAGCTCACCGGGCTAGCTATCCAGATGTTTTGTAAATCTAAAACTCAATTTTGAGGGGCACTTACGTTTGTGTTTTATTTTCTTCGTCCATTTTAAGTTCGCTGGTTTATGTCGATGTTTGGAGAGCCCGTCTTTCTTCGCAAATATGGTAAAATAACATATTTTTCTTTAGCATCTTGTAAGCGTTTGAAGAGCAACCTAGAAACACAATGATGCCTTCATGGTTCACGGATAACTTCATTTCTTCTGAGCGGCGCGCTTGAGCTTTCCAACAAGATCGTACTATTTATCTTTAACAATGGGGCTTAAGAAAACAGTTCGCTAAGACTTTGTGATAACAATTATATATTCAAAAATTTATTGCTGTTTTTTAGGCTACCTTGCCTAAAATTATTCACTTACCAGATTACAAAGTTTTATAAATGAGCGTATTTAAACGTGTTGACAACAACAACAATTTAGACTGCGTATTTAGAGGACATATTTGTAGAAATTACATTATACATTATATCTTTAAATATCATATGCGTTGTATTTACGTGAGCTGTGTATACTATAATCACAGATTGGCAATTTTACGAGGGACTTTGAATGCAACAGTTGCGTTTTTCTGGGTTTACGTCAAATAGAAGGTTTTTTAACTTATAAATACTACGAAATTACGGCTACTGATTTGGAGACGTGACGTTTATTTTCTAGTATTTGTTAATGGTTAATTTTAAAATTTCTTCATTGACAAAAATACATTTTGGAGCGAAATAAAAAGACATCTTGAAAAGTAATCATTTCAGGGGATAAGAAAGTAGGCCAGGACTATGAATGGACTGGACAACTAAGTAGTATGCATTCATTGACCAAATAAGTAATACTCATAATTATGTAGATGTTGTCACAGACGAGAAAAAAACATATTTTTAAAATAATTTGAAGAGTTCCTGATTTTTTTAATTGAAAACACCTAGACTAACTTCTTAAAGGGACAAGATATAGACCCATATATATATATATATATATATATATATATATATATATATATATATATATATATATATATATATATATATATATATATATATTTATTTATTTATCTTGAATAATTAATTTCCCAGTGCCAATTAGCCTTGATGTCATCATGTTAGCAGCCTCTTCTCCTGGAATTGATGTGTTGAACAAATGGCCATCATGTCAGCTCACCTCTGCGCAGGAGAACAATGAAGTCAGTCATGCTGAACAACTGCTGACCCGTGAGTTATGTTTCTGTGAATGAGATGAGCCAACAGGAGAGCTGGGAGAACACTCACTCTTGACTGACTACAATCCCATATACAAGCTAAGTACAAGCATGGCGAATAAATCAATCTATGATTTCTCTGCTGAGACCCTGGATGGGCAGCCGGTTCCGCTCAGTAACTACAGGGGTAAAGTTATTCTCATCATCAATGTTGCCACGTTCTGAGGGTCAACAATAGAGGAGGTAGTATTGTGTGAAAGGATTGATCAATTAGAATCAGATCATATGTGCCTTGTCATTTTTACTTAAAGTATTTGATTTTGTGTCCATTTCCCTCAGTACCATCGACTGAATGCACTGATGGAAATGTTTGGCGACCTCAGCTTCACTGTTCTTGGATTCCCTTGCAACCAGTTTGGCCTTCAGTCACCAGGTAGGTGGACAGAAACTTGATATGTGATGGAAATAGCTGTTTATTAGCTATTGCTATTAGCTATTGTTTACATGGTCACTATTTTTTGTTTCAAGGAAAATACTATAGTCTTTACCGACTGAAGAAATAAATTATGCATATTTACATATAATATTGAAGTTTTTCTTAGTCTTGTCACATTTCAGATGCCAGAGCGATGTCCTGTCCAGACTCTGGTTTCACTTAGTGCCTGTTTGGGGTTCAGTATTATTACAGTAATATCACTGATTATTTAAAAAATAAATACAGTGCTCAACAACATAGTAATGGTCAAACCAAACATCACATTGAGCAGTTGTAAATAAGTAAGGTGGTCTTTAAGCATTACTAATTATGTAATGAAACTGTGAATAGCCTTTACAAGGGTGTGAATATTTATGCAAATTAAATGCGCGTACTTTTGAAATTTTAGGCATGTTTTGTTCTGAAACTGTTGCAAGCTTTGAAAGCTATTTTCAACAACAGATTTGTGATTTTACACTTTTTTCAAATTTTAAAAGTAATACTTCATCACTCTTTTTACTCTTCTTCAGAGGTAAATCATGAAACTCTCAATATTCTTAAGTATGTGAGACCTGGTGGGAATTTTGTACCAAAGTTTCCTGTGTTTGGAAAGATTGAAGTGAATGGATTAAATGAAGAGCCCCTTTTCACATATCTAAAGGTATCGTCATTTACACAGTATATAGATGAGTTCTTTAACCTTTATAATTTACTGTTTTTTTGATATTTTCTGTCAGTACTGCTTGACCCTAAAAAAATGAAATGCTGTCATTAATTTCTTGTTCACCACAGGAGTCTTTGCCATATGTGAACCCTGTTATTGGAGATACAAAGAAATTCTACTGGTGCCCAATCAAAGTAAATGACATTCGCTGGAATTTTGAGAAGTTTCTAATCACTGCAGATGGCATGCCCTTCAAAAGGTACAGTTATAAACCATAAAACTCAAATTAGAAACCAATTAATCCTTAATTTTGTCGGGCATGGGTCTAACCATTATAATGGCTCTAATGTTCCAACTTTACTGCAGGTATGATCTTCATTGCCCCATTGAGAAAGTGGAGAAGGACATAGCAGAACTTATCTGATGGATTTTGGTCAATATGTCACCAGTGACAGAGTGATGATCCCCCAGTAAATGCACCTGTGCACCTGAGCTGGATCTGATGGGAAGAGGAACTGGCCTTAGGGCTTCAGTGCATTCACTCTGAGGAAAAGTTCCTTTCAGTCATTGGAGAATTTTTTACGTCACCGACACATTTCTCTCTACAATTTAAAATGTATGACCCTCCCAAATATGAATAACAATAAATAAAACATTATGAAGTAACTTTCATTTCTGTGATTTCTGTCGTTGTTCCTTAGATATCAGTATGCTTTTGAATATATACGTTTCCAATACTAACTTAGTTTGTCCCTTACGCCAATCCATACCTCTGATCCTGCGCATGCGTACTTCAGTTTGTCAGCTTGTAGCCGCTTGTAAACATGGCTGGCGTCGGTTTCCGACGGTGGGCCCAAATCCTATCTAAAGGGAAAAGTTCTGGCATTTCAGCCCTTTTGTCGGGATGTAGAGCAGGTCAGTAGAGTTACAGCTTCAGACAATGCTTTGTTTACTTTCAGATATGAATAAAAGTTTAAAATTCAAGCCTCACAACAGCGTAACCTTGACATGCTAGCGCTAGCAACCACTGTTGTATGAGTGGACGCAGATAGAATAACACTGTTGTCATTTCATTCACATTTTCTACGTGCTTTCTGAATTTCACTTGACGTATTACTAACACACGTAAATGTTGGTGTTTCAGCCTCCGGTTCTTCAAAGGATACCCAGCTTGGTCCATACCCGAAGACCCCAGAAGAGAGAGCTGCTGCTGCAAAGAAGTACAACATGACTCTTGAGGAATATGAACCGTATCCCGACAAAGGCGAGGGGTTAGTTGTGTTTTCAACAACTTCACTACAATATGCATTTTTGGTTTTGTTTTTTGGATCCAAATATATGACTAATTGTATTCCATCATTGTGGTTCTAAAGCTATGGTGATTATCCTAAGCTACCAGATAAATCTCAGCATGAGAGAGACCCCTGGTACCAATGGGACCATCCTGATCTGAGGAGGAACTGGGGAGAGCCGGTAAGATACTGAGACCTTCGTTCCTTACCACTGCGATTATGTATTTTGTGATTTCAGGATATACATGTGTTGTTGGCTTATGATGTGTTTGAAATCACTGCTGAGGAATGCCTTTATGTGATGTGCAATATGTATTGGTTTTGATAATGCATAAGCTGAAATTTCTATCTTAGAATAAGAGGCTAAGGCATGACGATTCTATATAGCTTAAATGTAATGAAGTTAGTTTTTTCAAAACTCATACACATGACAGTGCCTCTGCACCACCCACACTTCTCCTAAATGACAACATAAGCTAATTAATTACAATATACCATTTAATCAACCACTGCTCTTTGTCTATTTGTAGATGCACTGGGATTTTGACATGTTCATCAGGAACCGTGTGGATACATCTCCTAGCCCTGTAGCCTGGTCCAGCATGTGCAAACAACTGTTTGGTTTCATCGGGTTCATGCTCTTCATGTTCTACCTTGGGGAGAAGTTTCCATCATACCAACCTGTTGTAAGTACAAACCAAGGGGCTATTTTGTATTTTTTGCAACATTCTATTTTCTGGGGGTAGTGACATACAGCAGCTTCTGCATGCTGTATGGTCCTAAGCATTATCACTACTCATTTATTATATACTTCTAAAGTCAAAATACTTCACAAACTTAGTAAAAAACTGTTAAAAAGGGGTGGGGGGATTATTCCAGTAAAAGAAAAATTAGACATATGAATAGTTTTTTTATGTGCATACCGGTATTTCAATGGCAATGTCTATGTGGGAGGCCAAAACCAATAAAAACAAACAAAAAAAACATTACAACTGTGGTATCAGTAGAGTCAGAGTCAGATAGGTTAACAGGTTTACCAGTCTGGTTAAAGTTCGTGTGAAACGGCTGAACCAACAATTGTCAGGTGTAGGTTGGGAGACAGTGCCACTTTATCCATCACAGAAAGCTATCATCAATATAAATTATGTGAAGGTTATTCTGGTTAGCTTCAGGTAGATGCAACAATACTTGAGTTCAAATCATTGTTGTTATGCACACCTGTTTTTCCCCATTATTTCAATTCCTGCTTCCATTTCTAACCAAAAGTTCTCTGATATTCCGGCTGTCCGAAACAAAACAAGGCTTGTGTTGGGAAACACAAGCCTTCAATTGATTAAACAGCAATCATTTCCTTTACAAGAAAATCAGTGCTTTCAAATAAGTTGTAAAGGTATAAGAATGTTTATCATAAGGATTTTATATGAAAGGGTGTACTTTGCAGGGATTTTTGTTAAGCTCTGTGACACCTGTGGATGTCTTTGTGTCTGTTATTCAAGAAAATGCTGATTTTTCACAAGCATCTTCCTCTTTTTCAGGCCCCGAAGCAGTATCCATATAACGACCTATACCTGGAGAGAGGCGGAGACCCAGAAAAAAAGCCAGAGGAAGTTAAAAATTATGAAATTTAATGACTAAACTCATTCTACATGTGTATATTTCTGTCCAGAATAAAGATGTTAAACTTACGTTTGCATGTGTGTTTTATTTATGTTTATGTCGACATAAAGAATATTCAAAATATTTAAATTAATTTTGGTTGACCAGAAACTTTGTTGTTTTGGTTATGAATGTGAGTAAACTGTGCACACATGCATTGTTGTTGGACCTGCAGTGACAGCGGGGTTACTTCAGGTCACTGCCACAGGGAAAAAGGTCCGTGTCGGCTTCCGTAGCGCAGCGACAACACGGCAAAGCACTTTGGTCGGAAGCGTCCTGCGGCTAAGCTGCTAGCTTGGCACAGAAGTAGCGCTGCTCGTTTTGTCGTGGATGCTGACTGTCAGGCTGCGATTCGAACTGTTGAAGTGAGTTGCTGTCAGATTAAAGTTTTTTTTTTGTGGTATTTTTATTGGTGTTAAATGCTTGATATACGTTTACTTTAGTTGTTAAAAATTATAAGGGTGGTGGCTGTTAGCTCACTTGCTAGCGCCTCCGGAGCGGCTAGGTACTGTAGCAAAGATTTGTGAGTTGTGGTAGCGTGCTAGTGAAATTCTGAAAATACTGATATAAAAATTAATTCAAGTCACAGTTATGTAATTATTTCACCCATATCCATTATGTATTAACCCAGCTGAGCTGGTTCAGTGTGGGAAATTGGTTTGAGAGGCGTAAACGTTTAATGCTAACGTCAGCTAGCCGCAGGTTAGCTTGTGTTGCATTGATTTGTAAGCTGGTAGATGACATTTTAATTATATTTACCTCAGAGGTGATTTCACCACGTCCTATAATATGTACTAAATCTGTATAATATATAAAGTGTATATTTAATCAAGCTAAAACTGTGAACCAAAGCAGCAATTTCAGGAAATAGTCGATGGATAGCTTGAATGAGTGGAACCTGTTAAACTGTAGGCAGACAGTATGAATTTTGATTTATGAGTTTTGCAGTAATTTAAGTTATTTAAGAATTTCAACTCAATTTAAATGTGAAGGATGACAGGTATTTATTATATTTGGTTTAATTTGGTCTCTCTACCCATCCAGGAGCTGCAACTTGTAGGAGACAATGAGGCTGAAGGAGATCCAGCGGACTGCCCACCAGGCCTGGAGCCCAGCCGCACACTATCCCATCTGCCTGGCCTTAGGAACATCCGCACAGCAGCTTGATGCCTCCTTCAACACCACAGCTGCCCTGGAGATATTTGAGGTGGATTTTTCTGATCCGTCACTGGAAATGCAACTCAAAGGGTCGTTACCCACATCAGACAGGTAATTCACCCCAGATGAAAGTCTGTCCGGAAGATTTTATTGCAGTATGCAGATGATATCTGACTGCTAAGAATGATTTGCTGGGAGTATGCTATTGGTAGCAAATAACTGCCTGCATTGTATGTATTCAACAGGTTGCACAGTATCGTATGGGTGAATTTTGGAATGGGAGCTGATGGTGGCCGAGGCAGATTGGTTGCCGGTGGTGAAAATGGGATAATTACTGTATATAACACAGATGCCATCATCAACTCTGGAGCAGATGCCATAGTGGGACAGTCCGACAAACACACAGGACCCATCCGAGCTCTCGATTTCAACCCTTTTCAGGTAGATGTCATCATTTAAAATCTGCTGTGTCCTTACAGACAGTCTGTACTCTACTGCTTTTCATTCCAGGTATTTTACCTCGTAATTCTCTCCCGATGTTGCCTCTTTCAGAGTAATCTCCTTGCATCAGGAGCAAATGATTCAGAGATATATATCTGGGATCTGAACAACTTCAGCTGTCCAATGACACCAGGAGCAAAATCACAGGTGGGTGTGAGTTCAAGCTAGAAATGGAAAACACAACCCCAGCCAGGCAGGTTACTTCCTGTGTCTTCATGTTCGTATGTCACCATTCAGGAATGAAAGTCACAAGCATGACTTTGTGCACAGAACTTTGTTTACATTCTCTTTGACTGCTTTTAAGAAAGTGAGGCATTTATGTATCTTTAAGGACTTTTTAATGAGTGTATTTATCCTACATCACTTGAGACCCTTTCTCTAATACTGCGTTGAATGTTCCCACCGGTTTTCACACAGCCTAAAATACCGTCACTTTTTTCAGTGGGTTTCGACAACCTTGGTTTCTTTTTTCCAGCCAGCAGAAGACGTCAGCGTTGTGTCCTGGAATCGACAAGTTCAGCACATCCTGGCCTCCGCCAACCCCAGCGGCAAAGCAGTGGTGTGGGACCTGAGGAAGAACGAGCCCATCATCAAGATCAGTGACCACAGCAACAGGGTCAGTGTGGAATAAAAACCCCCAGTGTGAGGTCATCTTCCACCCAATCTGTGTTTTAGAAATCAACAAGGCTCACATCTCATCTGTATTTTCAGTAGTTATTAAAAGGTTTGTCCCTGAAACTGATAAAATGGCCGCTGAAATTCTCCATGTGGTAGATGCACTGTTCGGGGATGCTGTGGCACCCTGATGTGGCCACTCAGCTGGTGTTGGCCTCTGAAGACGACCGGCTGCCCGTCATCCAGATGTGGGACCTCCGCTTTGCCACGTCACCCCTTAAAGTCCTAGAGAACCACACGAGGTGAGCTTTGCGCAGTTTGAGTGTCCTTTCTCTCTTTGTTTTGTAGGCGTCTTGTAGATGATACTACTTAGACTTTCTGTTGGGGTTTTTCTTTCAGGGGAATTCTGTCCATATCCTGGAGCCAGGCCGACTCTGAGCTCCTGCTGAGCAGCGCTAAAGACAACAGGATCCTCTGCTGGAACCCGAACTCTGGAGAGGTATTTGACAGCGACTGTGCTTTATCTGTTGTCAGTAACATGCGCAACATTATTCCAACTTTATAGCGAGGCCCAGGATCCTCTCAGATGTTACATTTCCTTTATCTCAGGTCATTTACGAGCTTCCAACAACGAACCAGTGGTGCTTCGATATCCAGTGGTGCCCCAGGAATCCAGCCCTGCTTTCAGCTGCCTCATCTGATGGGAGGATCACCGTGTACTCAGTGATGGGGGGGAGTCTGAAGGCTCAGCAGCAAAGCACGGCGGATAAGGTAGAGGCTGTTCCTGTGTTTGTCCACAAGGTGGTGCTGAGAGATGAATTATAAAGCGAGAGGAAGGGGTCGTCAGGTCTATTTGGCCTTGGTGGAAGCAGCACCGGTCACCATGGCAACTAATGCTGCACATCTAACCTGGCCAAATGAAGGGAGTCTAACAAATCAGGAAACAGTGATGATGTCACTAAAGCAGTGTTAAACTCTGCAAAACATGTGGTGCTTTGCTTGCGGTTGTTCATGTTTATCAGTGAACACTTCCTCTCCAGATTTCCTCCTCCTTTGACACGATGGATCCCTTTGGAACGGGACAGGTGCTGCCTCCTCTGCAAGTTCCTCACCCTACGGTTCAGGAAACTATTGTTCCCCCTCTGAAGAAGCCACCCAAGTGGGTCCGCCGGCCAGTGGGGGCTTCCTTTGCCGTAAGTGAAATATTTTTGATCGAGCTAACGGTTCCAGCATTGCTTCATCTTCATTTCCTGTGTGACCGACGTCTTTTATTCCCCTTGTTTGTTTGGCAGTTCGGTGGAAAGCTGATAACCTTTGAGAATCCCAAGCTGCCTCCCGTGCAGAGTCCCCAGCCCGTCCCCAGGCAGGTTTTTGTGAGCCAGGTTACCACGGAGACAGAATTCCTTCAGCGCTCCAGGGAGCTGCAGGCTGCGCTGCAGTCGGGCTCTTTCAACAGCTACTGCCAGGCCAAGATTCACAACGCCAGGTCGGACGCTGAGCAGGACATCTGGAAGTTCCTCCTGGTGGGCCTTCGTGTGTCCTTCATGTTGGATCTGTAGACAGCGTGTCGGTTCAGCCCCGTGAGCTAACTCACTCTCCTTACAGGTGAACTTTGAAGACGAGGCCCGCATTAAATTCCTCAAACTTTTGGGATTCAGCAAAGATGAACTGGAGAAAAAGGTACCAGCTTTGACTGAAATCCATCATTTATAAGATAGTGTTGGCGAATCTTGTGTCTAAGCATTTAAACTGTTCAGATTTCAAAACGTCTGGGGAAAAGTTTCCAGCACAACGGGCTGGGAGTCGATGCCAAAGATCTGGCGGAGAAAATGCAGCGACTCTCCACTGAGGTGAGCGCACAGGATGTTTAGGTTCAAACCGTCCTGGTCACCGCGGTGTAGCTCGTTTCTGACGTAGGGTCTTTTTGTCTTCCCAGAGGGCCGATGAAGCAGCCGACGCTAGAACTTCAGGTTCTGTCTCACCAGCAGATTTCTTTAGTCAGACCCCAAAGGAAAACTCCAACTTCCACATCCCTGTGTCGTCTGGTAAAATCTCACGCCGTTAAATCACACCCAGCATTTTTTCGTTGTCCGTCGACAACTAATCGTCTTCCTGTTCTCTCCAAGACACGGACGGATTGATCAGCCAGGCGCTGCTGGTCGGTAACTTTGAAGGAGCCGTGGATCTGTGTCTGAACGACGGTCGCTACGCCGAAGCCATCCTGTTAGCCATCAGCGGAGGAGAGGAGCTGCTCAAGAAAACCCAGCAGAAATACCTCAGCAAGCAAAAGAACAGCGTCTCCATGGTGGGAGTGGCTCCAATGTGTTTTCTATCAAAGTGTAGGGGGTTTTAAGAGCATGTTAATTTAATTTGTCCCCAAATGTAGCTCATATCCTCAGTGGTGACCCAGAACTGGAGAGACATCGTGCAGAGCTGCGAGCTGGACAACTGGAAGGAGGCACTGGCCGCCCTGCTGACCTACGCTCACCCCGAAGACTTCGCCCATCTGTGCGGTACGGCGCGTCGTTTCCACCGTCACTGCAGTTCTTCATATACCTGACCCACCCCCCACTTTGGCTCTGACATCCCGTCGTTCCTTAAATCTCGTCGGCAGACACGCTGGGCGGCCGGCTGGAGCTGGAGGGGACGGAGAAGCGCTGCCTGCAGGCCTGTTTGTGCTACATCTGCTCCGGGAACATCGACAAGCTGGTGGAGTGCTGGACCTCGCACCGAGACAGCGCCACCCCTCTGGGGCTAGAGGTATAGCACCTGGATGTGAGCAGTTAGCATTCCTGGAATGTCGTGCAACATGTGTTTCAGGAGTCACCCTATGATTTGTTTGTTTTTTTGACTTTCTTTTTTTAGGATCTTGTAGAAAAAGTCATGATGCTCCGTAAGTCAATCGAGCGCCTCCGCAGCAGTGAGGTGGCGGTCCAGAGCCCCATCCTGGCAGAAAAGCTAACCTGCTACGCCGGGATACTGGCAGCAGAGGGGAGTCTGGCGACCGCCATGTCGTACCTGCCTGACAGCTCAGACCAAGTGAGATCCACAGACTCGATTCCACATCTCAAACTCCACATTTTCCTACATTTGAATGGTAGTATTTATTGTCTTTTTTTACCTCCCAGCCTGGGATCAGGATGCTGAGAGACAGACTGTCCCGCGCTCAGGGAGAGGCTGCCGCCGGACAGCAGCAGCCTCCAGACTCTTCCATCCGAGGCGGCGCCTCAGCAGCAGCCAAGCCGACTCCCGCTGCTCAGACTCCTGCGCCAAAAGCACAAGTTATGGTACGTGGGTCGTTTCACCCGACCGCCTCTCAAGCATGTTGGAATTCTGCTCCATCACGGCATCTTTCCCTCCTTCAGCATCAGTACCAGCCTTCCTCCGTAGCCCAGCAGCAGCAGCCTCCCATGCCGTCAGTATTTACTCCAACCAACACCGGCCCTGGCCTGCCCCCGTCTTCTCACGGGCTGCCCCCCCGCCCTGCCATGCGACCGCCCTACCCCCAGCATCCTGCCCCAGGTGTGTTTGTCGACTTCCAGGTGTCTCAGGGTTGTGTTTGCCGCTGGAGGTGTTCAGTGTTTCTTCTTCTTTTCCAGGTTTCCCTCCTCATCAGACATTCCAGCCGGTGCCCGTTGGCAGACCTTCCTCCTTCCCCCCTCCTGGTCCTTCTCTACCAGCTGCTAGCCTGTCAGGACCTCCACTCCAGCCTCCATCATCTAACCCCAGAGGCCTGCCCCCCATGCCCAGCCCTGGGGTGCCACCGACGGGCTTCATGCCGTCTACCTCTTCACCCTCGGGCTTCATGCCCCCCATGTCCCAACCTGGACCTTCGGTTCCCATGTACCAAGGGGGCGTCCCGAACCAGGCCACTCCTCCGATGGCTTCCGGTCCGTATGCTCCTGTCGGGGCAGGGTATCCACAGGGGGGTCCGGGGGCTCCTGCCGTGAAGTCCTTCTCTACCGCTGCTGTCGCTCCTCCTCCTCCTCCTACAGGTAGATGATCAGATGAAGAATTTCTAGCTTGAGTCGGATTTAAACGTCAGCGTTGGGTCGGTTTAAACTTTTCTGACACTAGGTGTCGCTCTGCACTCAGCAGGTGTTTTAGTAAAGCCTCACCAGTGCTAACATTAGCAACATGGCAATTTTTGTGCGATTACGATCTACCTACCCAACCCTATCTGCCGGAATCTGTTGCTTATGTTTAGTCCTTCTCAGCCTTGTGCCTTGACTTGCAGGATATTATCCCTGGCTGGATGCTCAGTGTGACCCACAAGGTGACAGAGTCAGGATTTGTATGGATGTGGGATGTGATTGCATTGAATTATTCAGTCAGTGGCCTTAAACGTCTCGCAGTGTCACTGCTTCAGGTTTTATATGTAGCTGATCGCACGGCGTGTTGCAGTCACTCGGGTGTGTTTCAGTGACGTTTGCTTTTGCTGCTTGAGAGAAAAGTAGAGAGCTGAAGAATAAAAAAGAATCGTGATACTGTTTTGTCACTTTTTTTCCACGTTTGAGCTCACGTATGAGATGCTGGTAATGATTGCTGCTGCTGCCTGAACGCTCGGCTGCAGACGTGGATCCGTTTCTGCCACAGAGACTAACGTCGGCTCAAAGAGCTCGTCTCGTTCAGCGAGTGTTTGGGTGTAACATCAAAGTCTAATTCTCTTTCTTCCTCCTGAATTTAGGGCCTCATGAAGGCTGGAATGACCCCCCAGCAGTGCGAAGTGGATCCAGGAAGAAGAAGGTACCCCCCCCCCCCATATTTATCGGAGGAGTCTTAACACCTGTAATGACGTCTGTCCTCACAGACTGATTGTGTGTCTGTCTGGTGTGATCAGCAGGTCCCTGATAACTACACTCCACCCGCCCCCATTACCGCCCCCGTCATGGGATTCCCAGCGGAGGCTCATCAGCCGCACGAACGGGGCCAAGTCCCTCCCGGAGCCCCCCAGGAGCCTAGCGTGCAGGTTAGCTTGCGACACGTGGGCCAGTTGCGTTAAATCCCATAAGCGACGCTCGGCAGACGTGATCAAATCTGCGTTGTTGTTTTTCCTCAGCTCCTCCAGCAGCTGCCGGCTGAGAGGGTGGAGCAGAAGGAGATCCCAGCCGAGCATGTGGTCCTCAAGTCCACCTTCGACAGCCTGGTGCAGCGCTGCCAGCTAGCAGCCAGAGACCCCGTGAGTGTGCAGCTTCACGTAACGCACCGCTATTATCACACGGAGAAAGAAACGTGACTGCAGATGTTTTCTCTTCCAGCAAACGAAAAGGAAGCTCGACGACGCGTCCAAACGATTGGGATACCTGTATGACAAACTGAGGGAGCAGTCGGTGAGAAGTTTGGAAAAAATCAGCTGAGGAGAGACATAAGAGATTTATAACATTTTCAAAGCCTCCAGAGTCCCAGAGATTTGAAAAGAGACCATTTACAAGCTGAACTGTAGCCGCTAAGCTACAAGTACAACCCCACACCCCATGCTAGGTTAACTTCACCAGCAAAAGGAGCATGCAAGCTAATGTTTATAGCCTGGAGGCTACAGTGAAGAGCGAAACAGAAGATGTAAATAAGTCTGTATGGTGTCTTATTTTCATTTTAAAATTATTACTAGACAATGAATGAATGAATGAATAAATAATTACTAACAATTGATAAACACATAAATCAACCAGTGAAGTACAGTAGAACCTCGAGATACTAGTTTAATCTGGTCCATGGCTGAGTTCGTAAGTCAAACAACATTTCCCCCTTTAAAATAACTAAAATCATTTTAATCCATTCCAGCCTTGGGGGGGGGAAAAGGCCCCAAACCCCTTAAATTATGGAAAAAAAACATTTTTATCAACCAATAGACATGCAAATTTTACCTGTATATAATTAACTATATAGATGTTAAGTAAACAATAATAAAGAATGAAAAGAAACGCAAAAGTCAGCAAAACACACAAGCTAAGTCTTCACTCCATCAACGAGAACAAGATCCGGTCTCACTGATGTTGTATCCATCCGCCAATACCAACAACTCAGATTTTCTGTCGTATGTCGAACAAAAATATAGACGAGGGACGGCTCGTGTCTCAGATAACTCGTATCTCGAGGTGCTACTGTAAAAAAAAAAACGGATAAATCGTTTGATTGAGATTTTTCCAACCCAGACATGACCCTCATTCTCTGCTGACCTTGCAGCTCTCACACAACATCCTCAACGGGCTCCACGAGATCAGCCGCTGCGTGGCGAACCAGAACTACCAGCGGGGCCTGGAGGTCCATACACAGGTGGTCAGCAGCAGCAACTTCAGCGAGATCTCCGCCTTCATGCCCATCCTCAAGGTGCTCATGACCATTGCCATTAAGCTGGGCGTCTAACCGCCGGGCGCGCCACCCAAACCAGACTCTATTGTTATCACGCTGTTAATATATGTATTTATTTCTCTTTTTTTGACCTGATCATTCTTTACAAATGAAAATAATTACTGAGAATATTCCCAATCGTGTTACTCATCACTTCTTTTTTTTCCCCGGTGAACTCGGCTGTTCAGATTTTTGTGGATTTTGTCAGTGTTGCTGTGGTAATTTTCCAAAAAAGATGAATGTATTCTGAAGGTGGTGATTTTGTGTAAATTAAACGGATGATGTAATATACAAAGAAATGTTTGCAACCATGTCCAGAGTCCACACTAGACTCTACCCGTGCACATTTTTAGTGCCGATTCTGCAAGACAAGCATCTCCTGGGGCCGAAACCATGAGAATAAAATCTGGGTTGAACTTCCTAGCTCTCCTGTGAGTTTGTACGAGACAGAAACTGTTTGATTCTCTCTCTTTGCTGAGATGACAGAATTCCAAAATAATCCCGGAGAGCATTTGGAAGCGCTGTAACATAGAAGCAGATTGATCGCTTCAGCTGATGTCAGCTTTTTAAGGTGCCATGATTGTCAAAAGCTGCTCTATTTGTTCATTTCTTGTTAGCTTGTGAGAATGGTTTGCTTTCTGATCTGTGTGCTTGCTTCCATGTTTTTACTAACTGCTGAGGTTTACTGGCAGCTCCTGAAGAAAAATGGCACTAATTTATGTCGGTATGTGAGCTGCAGCTTCCACACAAGCTGCATGTGTTGTTTTTAGAAGGCGTGGTGGTTTTAGATTAGATCATGTTAAGACACGACTACATGAACTGACAGATGAAAACATGTTGCTGGCCGTAAAGCTGGAGTGTTTCATGGCAGCAGAAGGCAGTGAAGTGCCTACCTTTTCCTTTTTAGTTACGCATTTATACAATACATGTTGCTTACCTTGCTCATTGCTGTTTTTTTTTTTTTCAAATAAACTCCACTTCGGATGTTTTCATATTTGATTCCTCTCTTTAAATTTATGCTATATAGATGAGGTTTTTGTCAGGAATTACTTCAGTGTCAGTGATATTTCTCACAAATGTTTTAGAACTGAAAGAGATTAGAAAGCAACAAAATTTCACACACCAAAAAAAAAAAAGATGCATAAAATACTTTCTGTATGGTCTGTATGTCATTTTGCATTCATGTATACTCAACATGGTAAAAACTGTATTTTTAGTTATGTAATACATTTCCATATGAAAATAGCCAACTTAAATTTCTGGTTTTACTTCTAGTCCCTTACCATAAATAGTTTGACTACCTTTCTATAATACAGGTACTGTGTACATACAGTATACCCTGAAGAACACATTCATGCACCATTGTTCCGGGTTAAATAAAAGTTTTTTTAAAAAAGAGTTGGTTTGTCTTGAAAGCATCAAAACTAGATTATAAACTGTAATCCGAATTTGAGCAGCTCCACTGGTGATGTTTTATTTTCTTTACAGTTGAACTCTTCCAGCAGTAGGTGGCTCTCTGTTTCACGCATTCATTCTGTTTCACGCAACTACAAGTAAGACCTCAGAAAAACTACACTGCCGGCTGAGGAGTAATTTCCTGGTTCTTTATCAGAGTCCCGCCCCTTCCGGAAGCGCGCGGGAGGCCCACATCAGTTCAAGCTGACAGGAAACGGCATAATTTGCATGTTATGACCGATTCTTTACGTGCAGAGTAATTATTAGAGCAAACCATGTATTGTGATTCTTTTATTGCATTTTTATACCGACAAATAACGTGAAAATATACTGTAATTTGTTTTCACTCCATCAGAATCTAACGAGATAGGGAACTCTGTTAGCCACACGTTCTCGTGATATGAAGCCCACTGTTTGTTATACAGAGCAGTAATTATATGCTTTATCGTTGCTATAACACGTCTTTGCTAACTGCTCTAATCAATCAGTCTCAGTTCTCCCTCAGGACAATTACTTTTACTGTTCCCCTACTTTCCCACAGTCGCAGGAGCATGTGAACGCACCAAACTGTACTGTGGGTTTTTTTTTCCACGATGTGTTTAATGACCCGCTTCGTTCACTTTCTGATCCTGAGTCAGTGAGTAATTTGCAGATGGTACAAGTTGTTCTCGCGCCCTTCTTTCATTGGCCCAGCAGGATCACAAGTCAGTAGGTCGTCTCTGATTGGCCGGTTGGGGTCAGACGCTCGGAGGAGCGTGGTGAGATCTCAGGGGGGTGAACTGTAGTAACCTCGGTCACCGCTGTCTGGAGTGATGTGGATTTCATCTCCTCACGAATCACACCACGCTGACGTCCCGAGTCACGGTAGAGACTCGAGGAGTTCATGGAGTTGTCCTTCTGCCAAGAAGCACTCAGATATCAGCAGTAGAGGCCAACAAGTCCACCTCAACTAAACTTATACTTCACATGTTAAAATGATGCACTTTACAGATGATAATACACACTTACATTGCAATGCATTATGTATGTCAGGTGGAGAACTGATTAATTAACATAGTTCATAATGTGAACTATTTAAACTACAGCTAGTGCTTTCACGAGGGAGCTATATTCAATGAGTAACTTTTACTAGTATCACTAACCAGAAGTCAGCTTTGGAATGTTTATTCGTGACAATGCTTTTATATTTTAGATCCCAGCACATTATGCATGCTTTATGAACTTTAAAGTACTATATATTTTTGGATTTGTTAATTCTGAATTTCATCACACTGAGTGAAATAATACAGTAAAAAAGTACATTTTCTCCTTCCCACTACTTTCTTTCTCAATAAGGAACACTGCATTATTTCTCAGTGTTTCTCAAGGTTACTGAAAACAACGTCAACCTTGAAATGCTGCCAACATTTAAACACATCATCCGAAATAGAGTTTCATAAAGGAGTTATTTAATTTGATAGCTGGCACTGCAAAGCGTTAACACAAACTGGTCACCAGTCAGCACACTGGTCTGACATTCCTCTCTGCCTCGAGTGAAGCATTTTACACATTCAGACCGTTCTTCATCTGCAGGCAATGAAACAGGCAGGATATATTTGACATGCACACATACCGCGTGTCAGACGCTAACGGGACGTGTTGAGTAATTTTTAGCCCTCGTTGGCTCCAGTGTGGAGCAAATATAGCATAGATTTAACACTGGTTACAGTTCATCCAGCAGCAAAGCACCCAGGAAGAGAAATCTTTAGATCCAGTCACCCGATGATGATGTGAAATAAAGCTCCCCGCTGGTTCTGGGCTGATCGGTCGACCACGCTGGAAAGGTGTGACATCATCACATCAAATTGTAGTTTGATTGTTGGCTGGATTATCAAAGGGATTAGATTACACAAACAACACTGAATGTATTCCTGTGGGAGTGGATAGGATGGTAGATTTCTGACTAGATCTGGAGCAGATCTGGATAAAGAGGTGGATTCTGGAACGTCAAAGCTGTTCACCTTAACTCATGGTAATTGGTTTATAGATAACTTCCTCTCACTGATGGAAAAGGGTTTTAAAAAACCTAAACAGACATTTTATTGGACTCAGGGAGGCAGAAATGAATTTAAAAGCCACATTTAAAGATCCAATCGGTGTTTAAAAAACTGTTTGTACCCAGATTTGCATCGTAGACGATCAACTAAAAGGAAGAGCAACAATCAGTTTGAATTCCAAGTGTATTGAAAATATCTTGGCTTTTATTTGAGAACAGAATACAGTTGAGATCTGACGTGAATCCATCATTGTGAATTGATTTCCGGGCAGCTGTAGCGTTTACATGGTGACGTACGTTCGGGTGGCGTGGCCAGAGTTGTGTACATGACGTAATAAGGCATAAGGTTGAGTCCTGACTCAGAACAGACGTTTCACAACATAGCCAAGTTTTCTATTCAATAAGAAAAATAAATACATAAATACAAATCCTAGAAGCATTCCTCTTAACTCAAACATGGATGCACCTGAAACATCGAAGGGAAACCAGATGCCGTGGAGGGAATCCACCGGCTCTGATGGTCAAAAGACACACGGCTCCGCGGCACATTACGACTCACCACAACACCGACAACATATCATCATCATCATCATCATCATGCACGGGCGTGGCGTTGTGATGCCAGAACTGTCACGAGACGGGCCGCTGCCTTGACAAATGAGATCTCTGCTGGAGATGTCGCAAAGAAACCTCAAGACGATGTCACAGTAGCAACTTCGTACGTTTCAACAGACTGCCGAGGTCCTGACAAATAAATCTCGCTCTCAGCACGTCTTTAAAAATAAACATTTCCTGGTTTAGCGTTAAGAATTTAGACTTTTTCTCCAGTAATCTTCAAATTTAAATTTATCGACAAAAACTTAGCTAGCCAAAAGGGAATTTTAGCCCTGGAATTAGAACGGAAGTTTGGGTGATGTCATGAGTCACTAAATAACGCCATCCACCAATCACACGAGCATCTGTTGTGTGCCTGTCTAAAAATGACCTGTGTTTCTCACAGCTATCTGACCCCAAACGTGGCGGCCGAGGCATCATCACCGGATGTTCATGCTGCAGTTCAATCTTTATTTTTAGGTTAGCAGACACAGACTACCGCCACCTGCTGGTAAGGAGGGTAACTTCCTCTGATGAATCTAAAACTGATTTGGGAAGCCGAGACCTGATTCAGCAGTAAGGCCAAAAAACAAAATTTCTTTTCCACTTTTAGATCAAAATTTTTTTTTTTAGTCACGGCTACAAAAGCACAAAAAAAGCTAAATGTGATCAAGGCCCGCGTAAAGCAGACGTTTATCCTCAGAGGATGAAAATGTGCAGCTGTAGGACTGTGAAGCTTTTTCGTCGTCTTGCCTGGAAGCTGACCCCAAGTCCGAACCCTGTTAGCCACTCCAGTGGCTTCCGTCCCCGGTGCGCTGTACTCGGGACCTCACCATCTCGCTGGACACTCTCTTGCGGTCCTTTGCCAGACCCAAGGAGCACATGAGGTTAATGAACCAGGTGGTAAAGTTAAACCCGCAGCCGAACTCGCTGGCTGAGTAGTCGTACGGGAAAGAGTGGTGGTAGTTGTGGAATCCCTCACCTGGTAGGAACAGGAAACCACGGTCAACAGCCAGAAACGCCAATTTAAACAGTTTGCAGACAGATAAGATGTCGGCCCTCCTTCATATGAGAGGCTTTAGCTTAAAAAGGTCAAGGTAACTTTCTACAGTTTGTGATCGTTCTTTTAAAACACTGCTAGGACCTTCAACTGCTGAGTCGGATTAAGAGTAAAGTTTTTCTACTTCTGGTGATGAATTAATTTCCCACTATTTAACCTCTCTTTTCGTACCTATGGTGCTGAAAGTGACGAATTTGTTCTCCCGGGGGTTGATGGTCACGTCGTAGGGTCTGTTCCCCCACATGTGAGCCGCACTGTTGACCAGCCAGGTGGCGTTCAGGACCAGGGTGTACCTCAGCAGAGCCGGGATGAAGTACCCCACCCACAGGGACTCCCCCCACAGGTAAAAAGGCACCAGCATGGGCACGAGGAAGCACATGAGCACCACTGACAGTTTGTAATGCCTGAAGGGACAGAGAAGGGAGGGGTGAGCTGTCAACAGGTGACAAAGCATACCTGGTCTATAATAACATGTGATCAGCAGACAGACACAGCCCCCCCGGCACTGAGGATTAACGTACGGAAGATAAATTAAGCCATTAAACACAGTCATGCATGTTGAATTTCCATACTGTGAGCTCAAGTTGTAAAATGCACCTGTTTCACTTTTAAATGTCACTGAAACACTTTGTTCTTTTAGAAATGCAAAAAAAACCTATCATTAACCGCCTCTGCAGGACTGAGCGTTACATTTTTAGCACATGATTATGAATCTGCATGAATCATGCTAATGCTTTTTAGCGTAGAGACGACAGAGAGGACAGTACAGCCTGTGTAGAGATCTCTCCACAGCTTCCAATTCCTCTGACCCAGTTGTCGTCTACTGTTTTACTCTGTAAATACAGACTAATTTATGACAGACAGCTCTGGCAGGTTAATTCACTCTGGCTGCTGAACTGGCTGGCCCATTATTCTTCAGTTAAAAAAAAAGGAAAAAAATCTCCAGCTTGTTTGTGCTTCAAAACGTGATCACCTCTGGTGGAAATGTAACTTGCGGGGGAAGGCGGGCCGCATTTCTGGCCCTGATCCAAATATTTGGCAGTTACCGACAGCATGCATTGTCTGAGTCAGCCCGTGTGGAGCCGCTCACCTCTTCTGAAACATTACAACGCCGTCAGCCAGCAGGTCTTTGAGTTCAAGCTTGCGTCCCTTCTCGATGACGTCAGGGTGTTTGCGGACCAGTAGCCAGCCGATGTGGGCAAAGAAGAAGCCCCGCGAGGCATTGTGAGGGTCGGCGTCTGTCTCTGAGTACTTGTGGTGAACCCTGTGATCTCGAGCCCATTCATAGATGTCATTCTGTGCATCCGAGCAAAGACAAAGGTTATGTAACCCTCCCACGCTGCAGACACAACAAAATACAAGGTAGCTGCTCTTATCACAAAAGGTGTGTTTGATCTACACGTGATCGGTACCTGGAATGCCATGGAGTTAGCAATACAGAGGAAGATCCTTAGAGGCAAAGATGCCTTATAAGATCTGTGACTCCACAGGCGATGAGCTCCTGCAGTGATTCCTAAAGCGCTTATCAAAAAACATAATAGAGCTGTGAGGGGGGGAAAGAAAACACATCATATCATCAACATCTAGTGGCCAAGGTGATCCTGCAACAAAGACTGAGGCATTTATTATTGTATAACTCACACAATATGCAAATTAACGCCAACACATCATGATTTAACACAATTGAAATAACTCCGACATGACGGAGTTGTTCTTTTATTTTAATCCTGGATTGAAGCAGCAAATTAGCAAATAGAAATATCACAAGACAATCATCTAACTGACTTTATGACATCTTATGCAACTTATAACAAAGAGTTTGAATGGTTTGACTTGAATTTATGAATCACTCAGTCAGAATGATGACAAAAACAATATTTGTTCCTGTAAAATCACTTCCCAATATCTGAATGTCACACCACACAGTTGATGACTGGGTGGGTAAAACCAACCAATGCCTGCAGGCAAATTAAGACTGGAAGCCTTGAATCTGTTCATATTTACTACTCATCCTGAATCAATTCTAACATGCAGTTTATCTTTCTTCATCTGCATGCTGCAGCATTAAATGTATTATTATACATCCCTGATCTATAATCCAGATTGAATGCATGCACCAGCAGTGGGGAAAGATGACATAACAGCTGTTTTCCACGTCATAAAAAGCCACGATCAACATGTGGGACTTTTACTTACACCAAAGCAAGGTCAAAGGAGAAGCGGAGGGGATGAGGAATATGGCGTACACGGCTCCTATATGCAATGCAGACATCAATATGACATTTCTCCATACGATTCTCCTGCAAGGTTTGGGGCCCTCTTTCTCCCTGTACGTGTGGTCAAGCGCGTCTTCTCTGGCGGATATGAGCCGCCCGTCCGCCGCCTCCGCCTCCGTCATGGTGGTTCGGTGATGCTGAGCGACAACAACAACAAAAAAATCAAATAAAAAATGACAAGAATTTGTCGTTTCGCTGTTTTTTTTTTTTTTTTTTTGTGACGAACAAACGTCAGAGAGGCTTAAAAATCTCTTTGATGTGAATATTAGCTGTTTTTCTGGTTAGCCGAGCTAGCTTGCGCTGCCAGAGAGAAAGAAGGCGGTCATGTAACGATAATGCTGATTTATATTCATATATTTATATATTTATACATTTACCGCGATGTTTAACAGTGATTTTACACCTGTAGAAAAAAAATATGGCAGATAAATCACTCACCGAACAGCCGAACACTTGCAGAAGAGATGCTGACAATGATATCCCGGTGTGTTAAACTACAGTAACCAAGACAGGGAGACTGATAGCAGCTCCGCAGCGAAAGTATCATTAAAGCGCTGGAGCGCGAGGTGCGACTGACCAATCAGCGCTCGGATGCCGACTCAGCCTCCGGCTCTGATTGGCTGCTTACTTATCTGCTGTTCACCTTTTATTCATTCTCCAGCCAGATGTAGGATGTGCTTACTTTCCCCGGAGAGCGGCTGCGGCTGTTGGGTGACGTCTCGAATCGGACACATTCACATTTTTTGTTCCGTGTCGGAGTGTTTAAATAAAAGATGGAATGTGAATCGAACGAATCCAGTTTTGCAGGCACAGCAGTGATTATTGCTGTGTGACGTCATTGTATGGAAAAAGGATAACCGGAAAATGAATGTGCGGGTGCTGTTAGAAGCAGCAAATCCGAAAAGCTTTGAAATATTATGCATTAGCGCCAAGCATTGCAATACTACTTTCCAATTCTATTTATTAGTAAAAAAAATTATGAAAAAAAAAATTGTGCAGTAAAATGCATAAACTGAGGTGAAACTTATATTCAAACGAAAGTAGGTTGAAATAAATACGCTCGTCGGTAGCATTTATTTTTAATAAGACTATTTGTCTCCATCTAGCGGTTAAAAACATAATGTGCAACAAAAAGCAGCACAGGCAGCTACAATCTATTTGAACGTCAGATCTATATGCATCCATGGCCAAAATGGTCTCACAGATAAATTAATTCCACTGCCTGTTGTTCAATTTGCAGCATCTGGGATGTGACGTAATCACCAGGCGCCTTTATTTACTTCTGGTCCAGTTAGCCGCTGCGATGGAAGTGAACAGGGATGAAGCGGAGCGCTGCATTGATATTGCCACCGCAGCGTTGACCAACGACCAGCCGGAGAAGGCGCAGAGGTTCCTGGAGAAGGCGCAGAGACTTTTCCCGACGCTAAAAGCCAAAGGTGAGTTAAAATGACCGAGTATCGGACGCTTCTTTCAGCTGCGGAAGTACCCATCATCATCATCAGCTGCAGCATCACCTGCATCTGAAGCACCGGTGGCCGGGCCTGTGATAGCATGTGAGCTAACTGTTTAGCTCATGATAGCAGCTCCTGAATATCATGAAAGAAGAATACCGAAATATTAATATGTGATTACACAGTTAGGCGACTTGTATTAATGAGTATATGTGTGTAGCTGTTATCAAAGGTTTGTCCAGAGGTCCATTCCTCAAACCAGGGTCAACAAACTGAGTTTTCTGTTCTAAACGGTTCCACAGGCGCAAAGTGCAATTGGCATCACTTTAAAATTAATTATAAGATATAATTAGGTTCAATAACGTTTAATTAGGGGCTCATAGGACGTGTATTCCGGGTCTAAAGATCCTAAGACAAGGCTATGTGAATTAGTCGTGCTTCGACATCTATCGGGTTACCGAGGAACGGACACCCCATGTCTGACAGCTGCTTCAGGCTCAGCAGGAGGGAGGACACAGGGATAGGTTCATAGTTACAATGGTAACCGACCTCAGTTTAATTCATACTCTTTCTGGAATTGAAACGTCAGAGTTTTTCTCATATCAGGGTTAACAAACTCAGTGTTTTCACAAAACTTTCTGAAATACAGTATACCCCAGAAGGAAAGGGATCTGGGCAGTGACGGTTCCCGTCCTACAAATCTGATTGGACAGAAGAACTGCCTATCGTATAAACTTTAAGCGTGATTGGCTAACTGCCCCGTGAGAGGCAGGACCTTCGTTTAAATCAAAGTACTTTTGGATATGTGTTTTCCTGAGTGTATAGCTCACTTTTGGAGGTAATTTTTTTCAAGACTTAGAGAACAAAGTATGTAAGCTTTATATTATATTTGTCATATTTATTACATTTGTCTGCCACTAAGAGGTGCCGTGATTGGTTGTTGAATATATCTTTATTCCTTAGGATAAATGTGTTAGTTAATCAGTGTTTTAGAATAGTCAGACAATGTGATCATATTAATTTAAGTAGATATAAGAAAATGTAAATCAAAGTTGGGTATCATGCATTTTCTGGCTGATTGATACCTACTGTACAGATACAGAGTATTTATTAATTAATTTGTATATTAAGTGCAAGTTTTAAAATCTTGTAGCTCTGCTGGAGCTAATAGCAAAGAATGGATTCACACCTGGGGGAGGTGGCGTCTCAGATGTCAATGGAGTCCCGAGGTTTCGACAGCAGAACCCCAAGAGTGAGGAAACCAAACCTGAAGAGAAACCCTCGGACATGTCCAGACCTTATACCACAGATCAGCTGGAAGCCGTGAGGAGGTGAGACAGTAATCATGTGACTCAGGTAATGTTACCAGTCTACCTGTCACTGAGACTCATGTGTTGTCTTCCCAGGATAAAACAATGTAAAAACTTCTATGAAATTCTCGGGGTCCAGGTAGATGCGTCTGAGGATGAACTCAAACGATCCTACAGAAAACTGGCTTTGAAATTTCATCCAGACAAGAATCGTGCTCCGGGTGCAACCGAGGCATTTAAAGGTGACCAACCATCCGTAAATATGGTTGCAAAAGGTGCTTTTGTGATGCTCAGACATAACCTTATAATTAACTTCCAACAGCTATTGGTAATGCATATGCCGTTCTGAGCAATGCTGGCAAAAGAAGACAGTACGATCAATATGGAGACGAGAGGAGGCATCCTTCCAGGCAAAACCCCGACAACGGAAACTTTGAGCCGGATATTTCACCTGAAGACCTCTTCAATATGTTCTTTGGGGGAGGCTACACATCAAGTAAGTGTCTTTTTCTTTAACTAATACTCTGTGTGGTGTGTTATTAAACATATGCTTCATTTATCCAGCCAATGCCAACGTGTACGCTAACGGGCGACGCAACCAGAGGCGAGAGCGACGGGAGCGACAGCGAGACGTAAGTCATGAAAGTGTCTTTCAGAGAAGATGGAAATTAAATAAACATAATGAAAAGTTAACGGATCGGTGTCTCGTCTGGCGCACGTGACGCCGGTGTGTTCTCTCTGCAGGGAGGCCTCGCGCTCTTCGTTCAGGTCATGCCCATCCTCATCCTGGTCATTGTGTCAGCTCTCAGTCAGATCATGGTCAACAGCCCCCCATACAGCCTCAGCTTCAGACCGTGAGTGTCTTCCCTATCCCTGGCTAAATAGTAAGCCTGTGTTTAAGCAGATTTCGTAATCTTTACGTCTTCCAAAGACATCTTGTTTGATATAAATAACTTTTAAGCTGCCTTCATATTGCAAATAATCACAAACTTCTCTTGTATTTGCAAGGACTGCTGTTTCAAGTCACAATAACAGAGACAGACAGTCCCAGATCCGTCCTTCTCACGCTGCTTTCGGTCATGTGACGTCTCTCTTATCTCCACACAGGTCAGCGGGTTACACACAGAAGAGGCTGACAGAGAACCTGAAGGTGCCGTATTATGTGGGTGAGCAGTTCTCCAAGGAATTCACAGGAGTGATTTTGAAGAACCTGGAGCGCTCGGTGGAGGACGATTATATTTCCAACCTCCGCAACAACTGCTGGAAGGAAAAACAACAAAGTAAACATTGCTTCTTTGTGTACTTAATCCATGAAAAGAGCTGCTTCTGCTCATATCAGTGGCGTGAGAGTCATATTGTTTCTCTTGCTTCCTGCAGAGGAAGGCTTGCTTTACAGAGCTCGCTACTTCGGAGACTCCGATCTGTACCAAAGAGCCCAAAGGGCTCGCACGCCAAGCTGCGCCAAGCTGTCCGAGATCACGGCGTCATTACATGGCTGAGGCTGCTTTCACCGTTAAAAGCAAGTTCTCCAAACAAACCCAGTATCCTCATGTCTGAACTCTTTTCATTTCATTTCCCAAATTAATTCTCTTTTTGTCCTCTTCTCAGGTTTCCAGAATCAACACTAAACATTATTGGCTGCAAAGAGACAAGCTTTAACAATCTGGAGACCGACAATGAGCAACTTTCACAAACCAACAGCAACCGACATCAAACTGACAACAAGAATGACACAAAACGTTTCTGTGGAATTTTAGTCAGTCGACTGAAATTATATATAAAGTTAGTTTAACGTTATGAAACGGAAAAGCCATTCAAAAGAACAGTTCACCCCAAAAATGAGAATTCAATTGTTATCCACCTCCATGCTGTTATGAAAGTCTGATGAAGTTTTTTAATCCACAGCAACACAATATTCTGCTAAACAAATAAACTAAACTAAAACTACAACGTCAAAAATAAAATAACTTGTTAGGAGTAATAAAAAGACTTTATGGAGCCTCTAAGCTAACAGCATTAGCATGTACGTGTATTGGACGGAAGTGTGTTCACACGCAATCGTTTGTAGAAATGCAACTAAATTAGATCTGATGTTGAGTTTACTTCCAAATTGCAAGTAAATGCACCGTTTGTGTGTTCAGTCAACCTGCAGTGCATCTACAACAGTTTGTGTTCACGCACCGCCCCCACATGGGTTGTGTGCTAACAGCTGTAGCTTAGCGGCTAGGAGAAAACATCCAACATTCTGTTGAGTTGGCTTTATTACATTATTTTTAAACTTTGTGGGTGAACTGTTCCTTTAAAAAAAACCAACCTCATCCTCTTGATAAGAATTTGAAGGAATTTCAAACTCTCGCTTGAAGCTGACGGAGGTCTGGTGTGAAACCAGAGCGCAGTGAGGTTAGATTTTTATTCATGTAGCAGCTGATTAGACACCGCAGTTAACGCTTCCTCTTCTTTTATGCAGTCACATCAGCAGAGGAGATTTTTGCTGATTTGACTCCAGAATGCACATTCTGAAACTATGCAGGAATAATGTGAAACCTCAGAAGGATACACACCGTCTTGTCCAGGGTTTGTCCCACACCTGAGATTCGTTTTGTTCTGCTGTGTGTGTGAGAGATAGAGATAAATATAAGAGCGTGACCCCTCACTTTCTGCCTCCTTAAACCATGTACAACATCTTCCCTTCATAATAAAAGCCAAGGAAATTCAGATACGCCCCCAAAACGGGACTTCAATAGGCTCTAGCTTCAGAGCATAATGTATGTGATGTGGAAAAGCCTTTTGTCTCACTTAAGTTCATATTATGCTATTTATTTTTTGTATTATTTATTGAAAATGCTTTATCATGCTCACTTTTTCCTCATTCTTTTTACTCCTGGATGAAAATAAATGTGGGTACTTAAACCTGTTGGTGACTCATCGCTCTGAACAGAACACAGACAGCAGCTGAGTCAGCACATCGCCAGTAGGTGGAAACATGGCTCGGGACACGTTCACATTTTTTGGAGGACGTGCAGAACGGGCAGGAATGGAACCCTACGTGCTCAGCTGTTTTCAGCACACACTGAACCTCTCAATCCGTCCTGCATGTCAGCTGAATTGAACACCTTCATCATCATCATCATCATCATCCTGTGCATTTGGCAGAATCAAACCCTATTATGAAACAGAGGTTTTGATTTTCCCACATTTCCTCATGAAACCTGGAAGTAAAAGGCTTCATTGTATCTTCCATTACTAACAAAAGAGGCAAGTAGCATGGGATCATGGGAGTTGTAGGCTTCATTGTTAAACATTCTTCATGGATACCACTAACATAAGCTATATAAGAACCCCTTATGAAGGTGGAGGGGTTGTTAATGGTGGTTTAATAGACATCAGGTTGAGGATTTTGATGCAAGATTTTTTTTCATAATCTTAGATTTAAGATAATAAAACAGCAGAAAAGAGAACTGGTTAAAAAAATAATTTATTAGCAGTCATTAAAATACAAAACAAAACAAAACAGTGCAATGATGAGAGTATTTGAATGTCAAATAAATAAAGACGAGAGCAGGACAGGTCCACACAGAAACAAGATGAGCTCTTAGCAGTGGTAGGCCTTCTCTTTTGAATTGAAGCAGTTCAGTTCACTTTACCATGAACAGCCATGAATAGAAAAGAACAATGGTCCACTATTAACGTATATAGCTAGCTGCCGTTGTGTGGTTTCAATAGAAACTGAGGTACGCACTTTAATGCTCACAAAATGCCTATTTATCAAATACATGGTGATGGTACATTATTATATGAATGTCTGACCATCGGCGATGGAGAAACGCCTTCTCCAAGTACCATAAAGTTCATCTCCCTACAGTGGGAACATGTCAAAGTCCGTTCTTACACTTCAGAAGGGATAATATACAGTTTCTGTTGCCATAGCAATAAGGCCTGACAATAAAACGGTAAAACATTCGTTGGTCTCTAACATAGTTCAACACTCCTCGATCAGGAGCTCTTCAGAACAGTACAGTTTCTTCTTGATGACACGGAAACCAGTACTTAGTTTGATGGCCTGCCTCACAATGGGAGTGGAGGAAGACTTGGGGCTGAAGAGTTCCTGGATTTTTGGCCAAAGCCCCCCAGATTCCAGCCTGAGCACCAGAGTCAGCTGGAAGGTCGGGACAAGGTAGGGGTCCACAGAGAGCTGCCCCATGCTCTCGCAGGAGGCCCCCTGCTCCACGCAGAGGTCGATGAGGGCCCCTCTCAGACCGCAAGGCTCACTGGCCGCCAGGTGAAGCAGCTCCTGTCCGATGTGCTCCAGGAGCTTCTCCGGGATGAGGAGTTTGGCGCACCTCAGAGCGCAGTCCGACTCTTTGGCTTCTCTCAGGCTTCCTTCAATCAGGTCCACCACTTCCCTCAGGATGGTCTCCTCCATCGGATCATAAAACTGTTCTTCCGCTGAGACATCCGACCCTGAATGAGAGACGCCACTGGGTTACAAAAAAAAAAGGAAGGTGCATACAGGAAATTCAACCGTTAACACTGGCGGTGCTGGCTAACCTGAGTCTGAGAGGTCGCTCCTGCTCCCATTGTTGGACCTCGACTCCATGCTGTTGTTGGATGTCAGTCTTTGCACCAGTTTGCCCCAAGACAGCCTTCTGGGGCTGCTGTCCACCGGGGAAGGGGGCAAGCTGCTGACATCGGTGGGTGCAGAAAGAGCTGGCATGGCTGTCTTCTTTGCAGTGTTCAACAGGATCAACTGTTTATGAGGAAACAAATACAGCAGATTAACACTCAAGCTCGAAATAGAATGCATTAACAAGCAGATTTATTACACATAAGTATCGATGAATTAAGAATACAAGCCTGGTAAACAAGTTTGCATTGCAAAAACATTTGCTAAAAGCTTTTTAACTGTTAAAATTCACTGAAAAGCTAGCTAAAAGAGGAAATTTCATTTAATACTTACAATCTTATTGGAAAAAATGGCGCCGTTTGAGTCCGATGTCGATGTTAAAGATGTTTTATTCAACGGTTATTGTCTACAACAACAGCTTTTCTGCTCTGACTGCCCCACAGATGATCACGTCCGTCTCGACAGCTGCCAAGCTCTGCGGATTTGTCCTGCAACAATGTATTTATAGAGGATTTATAGGCGCCGCCCACCTCTCCGGGGCCAGCCAATCAAAAAGAGAGGCACGCCATCTGCGCTCTGTCCTGCCTGGTAACATGCCAGCAGAAAAGGAAGACAAACAAGAGAAGAACGTGGAGGAGGAGGAGGAGGAGGGTCCGGGTGATGAATAGCAGACCACAGCGCCGTAGGAAAGAACAACGACTTGCCTAGACTTGTTATTTCTTTGTTTAATGTTCGCCATATGTTTAAATAAAAGCTTCATTTGTGGATTACTGGCAGCATCGGTGTCCAGCAGGTCCGTGCAGGCGAACCTCAGCAGGTCCAGTGTTGCATTGCACATTACGTCATCTGTTATGCTCAAGCATTACATCAGAATTTTTCATTTGCCACACGGAGCTGCAGCTCATCAACACTGTCATCTGCATAATGCACCGCTGTGCGAGGTTAAAAGCTGTTTACTTCATTAAGATGTGCAACATCCTTTATTCACACTCAGCTGGAAAACTGTTAAAACGTGCAACAGAGACACAGGACTGTCACAAAGCACTTTGTTGTACACATTGTTCTTTTAATGCTGCTTTACCCTTCACTCCTACAGATCAGAGGGGAATAATCATACTATACTGCATTACATGATTCTAACAGCTTTAGTTACTATCTATGCAAATGAAGATTTTTCAGATAGACTCATGACACAGTTGGACAGAAAATTTTGCTACATTTTTTAATCTAAAACCATTTATTAGTTCTATTTTCTCCAAAGTGAGAATTATTTCAGAGTGTTTTAATATCTCTAAGGTTTGGACTGTTGTTTTTGCAAAGCAAATACATTTCAAACAAAAAAATCAATTGATTAATGTAGAAAACAATCAGCTGAGAATCTATAATGACCCCTCCCCCTCTACACACACACACACACACACACACACACACACACACACACACACACACACACATACACACAGGGGTAGAGGAAATAGGATGAAATTGGGCAGAAATTATCTAAATTGTCTGAACTGTACAGAAACAAATTGATTTCATAACAGCATAAAATTTATTGTGGTCATAAAGTCTGTTATTGTGCTCTAAAGCAATAAAAGGACTGTTGTAACAGTTGTGTTTGTCCAGATGGAAAAACACAAGCAGGAGAACAGAAAACCAAGACTTGTGAGGTGTTTTCGTGCCTCAGAGCTGTACTGTACGGACACTACACGCTCAGTGTTTGCTCAAAGAAATGTTTTTGGAGATCATCCAGATATAATTTGTGCCGCTGCACGTGAGGGGGATGGACCACAGTATGGCAGGGAGGAACTGGGATATAAACACGTGTGGGGACAACATGTTCTGAGGAGGATGTTGTGAATTCAGTTGTCATGAAGATGTTTTTTGTGAAAATTCTTGGAAAGTATGTGGTGTAACAAACCTCCGGCTGACTCCTCCAGGTGAGGGCGTGTCTTCTGATGACTGGAGCTGGCTTTACATTCATAACATTACATTCTGTTTGCCTGCCCCCCACCAAGATCTGTGTTTCCTGGTAGCCTTCCAACACAAAAGAAATCTGCCCAGTGTGGCGGACGGGGGACAAACAAACAGCTACTGACCTGAGGCACGTCCAAGCAGGACTCCATTTACAATCTGTCTTTGTGTTGTTGCAGCGACAAACACCCAAAGAAAGACACTGAGGTCTTAGCTTTTATTAGCTGCTGTGTCACCATTACCAGAATATTCTCTCCCTCCACCCAAGCAAAACAAAGTTAGGAATAATCTGTGTTTTTAAAGTCTCAGGTGTTGTTCATTTAGCCTCCTAACTCCACATTTTTTTGTTTTTGTCTCTAAATGTCTGCATTCTTCTCTAATCTTATTTTAACTTTGCATTGTTTGAATCGTCCTTATAAATTAAGTTTGCCTCATTAACACTAAGGCTAAGAGCAAACTCAAACAAACAGCTCTCTAAAAAGGTAAAAGATTTTGAATTGTTTGGTTATTAGTTTAGAAAAAGAACATTTTTGTTGGCAGGATTTTATTTTGAATAAAATATCAGGTCATTTAAAAAACAACAAACCATGCTCACACAATAGCAATAAAGTACATCTCACATTCAGTTAACTCTACACAACAATACATAATTTGTAGAAAAAAGCCACACAGGAAGGATAGTATTTATACAAAGAAATAAACTATTTGCTCCTATTTGGCTCATTTATTCAACACAGGCTTCAGAATCTGTTTATTTATGAAGGTGTAAATCCCAATAGTTGTTCGATTGGTTTGTAGCGCCACTCGTCTGCTTCCAGCTCTTCCACCAAACTTGCTAGTTTCTCCATTCGAGACACTTGTTGATCTGGATGAAGATAAAATTGTTGCTTTAGGAGGGACCAGTTTCTTTCAACGAGCCATATTTTCCATGAATAGTTTCAGACTCACCGTGTTTAACTTGTTTAAGTGTGGAGGCCACTTGGTAGCTGAATACGGACTCACATAAAAATCTGTCAGAGCCATCTAAAAGATACAAGAAATGACAAAGGAAGTTAAATCCTAAAGAATATTTGGTCTCTAGCTTTGGTCTTAAATTCAAAAGTAGAGCCTTCATGCCAACCTAGAATGAAAATTCCATCTAGATTCAATGCAAATTTCAGCATTATTTATCCGTTTTTTACCTTGCTGTGCAACACAGGGAACAAAGTTGAAGCACAACCCGACATGGCCGTTTATTCTAACACATAAAACCTATGTGGAGAGTCAAAAACAGCACATGCCCATAAAATGACAAAACCACTGTTAAATTTTAACAAAATCACACAGCCAATGTATTACGAGCAGTTTCAAAGCTGACAACAACATAAAAAGTTCAGGGACTGGAAACCCACTCCTAGAATTTAAAATCGAAGGTTTACCATAAAGATTAAGATTAACGATCTTTATTTGTCATTACACAGATGGTACAACGAAATTACAAGGTCAGATGGAGAGTTGGTCACAGTTCATCAATGACAAACACAAATATGATCTTCCATCATTGCGCAAAACAGATCTATTATTCGACTGGAGATTTTACCTTTCACAAGGTCATCAAAGCCACTTAATTGATTTTAAGTTTGTATTATCTCGGCTACAATTGTGCAAAATGGTCTCTGCACTGGCCTTTTATCCAGATTATGTGTTGAAATATTACTATATTGATATTTGATACTCCTGTAAAAAATTTGTAAAGAAGGACCTATTCCACAGTGTCATAAAAAATGATCTGAACTCAGATCCACCTAAAATTTATTAAACGCTTCGATGGCCTAAGATCTACAACTACAACTCATGGAGATCATATTGCAGACAACCAAACACACAACCAGCAAACTAATCTAAACTTATCAGTGTGTGTGTGTGTGTGTGTGTGTGTGTATGTGTGTGTGTGTCTGTCTGTCACCTCACCTTCCATCATTTCTCCTGCGCCTTTGGGGTACGTGTACAGGACTTTCCTGGGTGGGATGAGTTCCGAGGCGCTGAACCCAGAACCGGTCACCGAGCTGCCGCTGACGCCTCCCGCAGAGGAGGACGACGAAGACGCAGCCATTCCCTTCTAAACTTCAAAAACACACAAGAAAATCACATCAAATGTCACAGTTATAAACTCTGAAACACGTGAGTGAACAAAACTATAGTTTTATAAACGCAAAGGCAGCGAATATTCGCTCGGCAGTCTGACAAACCCGAGATGAGATGTTTGAGTTTGACACATGAGACACAGAGTTAGCCTAGATGCTACTACAAGTTAATAGTGGATAGCTAGGAAGCTAACTATCGAGCTAACACCGATGTAAGCAACAGCTTCATGTTAATGTTACCAAACAAAACACGTTATAAATACAGATTAATGTAACAATTTAACTTACAGTCGATGCCACAATAAATCGTTAAATATTCTAAATCTGCGCAGTTGTCTCTGTTGTTTGTTTAGCTGTCTTAGTGCAACTTTACGACAAGCGTTCAACTTTACGTTCGGAGTGACGACAATAGTCGTAAAGCAGGAAACCCGGAAATAGAAGCCAAGTTGCTAACCGGCTATTTTTGACGTGTATTTATGTTTTTTGGTTCGCCCAATTTATCTCATTATGGATGTTTTACGTCCGCCTCTTATTAATATAAAGGGAAGAATATACAGAAGAAATATCGTTAAGGAAGAACATTATGAAGAAACAGAAGAAGAAGAAGATTTGACGTACACGGGACCACCTGGTAGCTTCTGTCAATATAACTAGCATCAAAATATATGATCCCACACAGTGTTACAAACTGTAGCTTGATTTTATTAAACTAAAAGGTGACGGTGAGTTTATTTACTTGTGGTTTTAAAAGGTGACGAACTTGAAGATGAAGCTTGCGATGCCCATGTCATTGAACAAACTAATAAAGGATTCCGCTGTGCCATAGATGTGCCGAGTGCTCTTTACAAGTGAGTTAACAATAAATTATATTTTTGCTCGTTGTAGCTTCTCTACCGTTAGAATTTATCCAATTATCTTAATATAACTAATTAAGTTATAAGACAATTCATAAAATTAAATGGGAAACGCGTGTTTCATGTGATGCAAACAATCTTAACATATTTTTAGATAAACACAGTGGTTCATTTTTTTGAATTCCTCGAGTGTTGAAAGCATAATGTGTTTGTTTACTTGCATACTCTACAGATATATCATTGGGAAAAAAGGCGAGACACGCAAACGTCTGGAATTTGACACAAAGACGTCAATCAGCATCCCAAAACAAGGAGTAGAAGGACAGATTGGTGAGAAGTAGGAGCACCACGGCGGTTAGACAGCATTCTGAGGCGCAAAATATATTTTCTAAACTGCCTTCCTTTGCCCAACAGTTATCACAGGTCCCCATAGAGCATCAGTCTCATCTGCAGTCACACGAATTGAAGTTCTTACTGAGAGTTTCCGGAAAAAGCAACCTTTCACTCATTTCCTGTCATTCCCTCTGAATGATCCCGAAATCCAAGAAGGATTCCTGAGATTTAAAGAGGAGGTGTTGAAGCAGTGTTCACAGGTATTGTAGAAGGAAATGACGATGATGCAGCTTACAGCTTTCCTTGACTCTGTTGATATATTATTTTTATCCGTGTAGGATCATGGCGTGGAGGAAAGCATCTTTCAGAACCCTGCAAAGCTTCACCTGACAATTGGTACCCTGGTTCTGTTGAATGACGTGGAGGTGAAGAAAGCAAGTGAACATCTGAGAGAGTGTGAAAACATCATCAGGTAGACAAACAATGTTATTGTATGATGGATTTTTACTGTGTTAATAAAAAACATGATGTGTGGAAACACAGTACATGCATGATTTAAAGTAGAAAAATTTTGCTCGTGTAACTCATAGTTTTTAAAAATAAAATGAGTGGAACTAATGTCAGCATGTTGTCGGCATTAAATGGAGTGAACGTGGAGATTTACGTCCTGGCCTGAATTATCATCCCGGTCCACCCTTGTCTGAACCAGCATGAAGAACAACATCCAATTAAAAACTGGTGTACCATAAATCATACAGCCGACCTGCTGGGTTAGTTGTGTTTGCTGTCTGCCATCAGGGACCTCACAGAGGGAAAGCCTCTGCCGTTGGAGGTGACAGGCATAGAGTACATGAATGATGATCCGGCCATGGTGGACGTGTTGTACGCCAAAGTCAACGTGAAAGACAACTCTGACAGGTGAGTGGATGGAAGCTGACACCTCACAAATCTCTTCTGCTGAAATCCCAATTTTCCCGGAATGTTATTGAAAGTCGGTGCTCTTTAACAGTTCAGGTCACCCAGGAGTTTTATTTCAGTCTTGATCGATTCCCCTTGAAATTTCTTTGTTTCTCAAAAAATGTGCGTCCTCCTTAAGTGATGATTTTGCTCGGCTTGTGTGTCGTAATTGAAAGAAATGATTTGAAAAGATGTGATTTAGGACTCCTCATTTAGTAATTATTTCAATATTTCTTACTTGGGCTGTGTGGTTATGCTATGAGCTCATAGGTGACAGTCTTATAAAAAATGTATGTTTAAATCACTGAGGTGTCAAGGCTCCTAGAGGTTTAGATCATTCCACATGAGCTATACGGAGTTTGTTTGAATAGATTTTGACCTCATTTTCACTTTCGGGTGACTCGTCGCTTCAAGGTTGCAGGTGATCGCCGACCGGCTGGTGGAACACTTTGTGTCGGCGGGCCTGATGGTCAGAGAGTGGGACCGAGTGAAGCTGCACGGCACTGCGATGAACACTCTGTTCAGAAGAGACTCCACAGGTACGGATGTTAAGCTTTCACCGGCTGAACACCACAGTATCTGCTGTTTGCATACACTATCAGCGGCTCCCGCTCACATCCTGTTTGGTCCGTGTCCCCTCATTACGGTCCGGCCCCGGCCTGAGCCTCAACAACACGACAACACATTCCTGATTGAAGGCACGGGGCGGCGCGCTCTCCGTTTGACCGCTGCTCTGTTTACATGCAGCAGGCAGCGCGTTTTCCAAGTACTCTGACAATGGCCGCATTCATTTTGGCTGTGGATGAAGTCCAGCCCCAACAACAGAGCACAAGCGAAGGGCGAGTCTCTGACTGGGGGTGCTGCCAGCACAGAGAGGAGCAACATTAAAATTCAATGATTTCCTTTCTGCTGCTCACAAACTAAATGACCTTGATAGCCATCTCACTGTCGCACCCAGCAAACACGATTATTTCATCAGGAGATAGGCGATCTGTGTTCGGTGTTTCATTCCATTTGTTTCTCTGGTGTTTTTCCAGTCGAAGACACTGGCGGCCCAAGAAGACAAACCCCGAATGAAAGAGAGGCTTTTGATGCCAGAAACATATTAAAGGTTAGATTCAGTCCTTCCTCTCCCATTCTGCTGATGAAGACTCCAGTAAGATTCTTTAGATCTTGCTTAACTATTATTTAAAATGCACAATAAAACAAATGAAGACTGTTTATTCGTGGAAGAGAAATAAATCTTCATTTCTCTATTTTGGCCGCTCTGCCTCACAAAACTATAGCAACCCCGTCTGCATATTCATGATACTGTGGCTGGCATTTGGAATCCCATTTGGATATTAGAGCTTGGCACTTTAATGGGTATTAAATTAGAGAGATTTTGGTCTTCTGGGAGGAACACTTTGATATCACTCTTGCATGCACCGAGGATAATCAGGCTAATTTAAGGGTTTGACTCACTGTTCTGAAAATTGTAAAAGGTGCGGTGATTCCATGCTGGTAATAAGCGATAATGTTCCCAGAACAGCTGCAATAATAATAATAATAATAATGAGACGTTAACCCACATGATCTGATTGGAAGGCAGGGGACACCAAAAATCAATGTTCCCACACAATTTATCAATATGTTCTTGTTTTCCAAAAAAGTTGTTATTTCTGGAGACACAGCAACTGTTCCAACAACGTGCATCAAATTCCTTCCAGTTTAAACATTTCTGTTTGTTTCCAGTATCTTAGATAAAAACGACCTCCGGGGATTAAATGCAAATTCACAAAGTTCTAAAATCAAAGTGTGTTTACTTAAACATTTAAGGGAAGAATAGATTTTTTTTTCCCACTTGTCACGACCAGATTAGCATTTTCTTTGTGACTGACACCTGAAATGTGACATCGACTTCATGCTTCACATGAAAACTTGCTTCTCACCCGCTCAGCTGCGCGTTACCATGCCAACGCCACGTTCGTGAGCGACAGCCTGTCAGCTTTCCTTCACAACTTTTTAAATATGTCGCTGGCTGTTTCTATTTAAAAGGTTTAGTGTTGTGGAGTTCTTCCTTCCATTATTCCACAATTTATTTTAGCTTTTTCTTTTTATTTCAGAGATTTGGGGCTCATCATTTCGGGGCGTTCCAGCTGAACACCATCCTGCTGTCCACGAGATATTCCTCAGATTGCACGGGTTATTACGCCTCTGCTGGGAGCATCACATTCTCATGACTGTCATCTGGGCAGAGTGTTTTCTGAGGTGGGAAATTAACAAGAGAGGAAATAATTTAGTTTTGCCGCTCAGCAGATCAGAAAGGTGTCTTAAAGATGCTGTCCAGCAGGGGGCAGCAAAGGTTTGAATTCTGTCGAGCATAAACTAAACTTAACAGTTTGAAAGGCAGCAATCTGCCTTATGATTACTTTTGCTGATGCACATTTTCTTTTGTGCTACACATTTTACCCTAAATATAAACCCTGTCGTCACCTAGAGGTTGATAGAAAGTCAGGCGACTTCAGGCGTCCACAAAACATTCCTGTAGCTTCAGAGAAATATATTAAAAACCTTTTCTGCTTTAAAATGGAGACCGCGTCTGTGTACGCACAATAAACCATTAGGCAATAATTAAAGTGTAGCAGCAGATCCAGCAGAGACACTTGTTGCTGCAGGAGAGGTTTTAACGATTAATAAGCCTAAATATATTGGGTTCATTCCTGGTCTAACAAACAAACAAACATAACCTTTTGTCAGAGGGAGACTAGGGAGCCATCAGAGCTACTGAGGCATTCTGGTTGAGTTTGGCCCTAATGTGCTCTCGCCGCCTCGCGACTGGAAGTCAAAAACAAGCCTAATCCCTCCGCTCTCGTCGCGCCGCCTCATGAATGTGTTAATGCACGGCTGACATGATTTATCACAGCGGGCTTTTTTATCAGCGCGCCGCCGCCGCACGAACCACCCCCTCCACCCCCGTGGAGTGCGCCGGTGAATACAGACATCAGCTCCTCGCTTCGCCGTCAGACTTTCATTATTGTTCCATCCCCCCCCCCCCCTCTCTCAGCTGCTCCGCTTGGCATTCAGGAGGGCGATCACAAACGGGCCAAAAGTTAGGCTGATCAAAACTGAGGGTGCTTTTTGTTTGTCAGCTCCGCCACCCAGTGCTGTCCACCCTCCCATTTCAGCGGTGGCGTGACCCCCCCACCCCACCTCCACCCTTTCTGCTCTGGCCCCACATCAACGGATGCCATTAGATGAGGACATGCAAATTTCTCGGCCAGCCGAGCCGTCTGAGCGACGACTCTGGGTCTGTCTGGGAATAAAATCCGTCTTAACAGCCTAATCAGACGTCTCCTGAGAGGCCGGCCTGTCATGGGGTCAGAAGAACACACCCAGCATCCAGGTACCGGATCCAGAGAGAATACTGGGAAGTGTCGATACTGTTACTCATGAGCGCACACAGAGAGAGAGAGAGAGAGACGGATGATTTGCAAGTTAATGAAATTCAATGAGAATGTGCATCCTTGTTTCTGTTGGCAGGGACATGATTAAGGACGTGTTGGGCAGATGTCCTCTGTGATGATGCTGCCGAAAACACAACAAGAGACATATGCCGTCCACACGGAACTCGCACGATTTAATCCACACATGGGCTCCATCCGTTACTCGTTGGTGTGAGACGAAAGGAGAAAAAAACGCTGAAGAGAAGGTGGGGGGAAAAATGAAGGGATAAAGAGTTGAATCGATATTTTTATCATAAAGATTACGCTAGAAAAGACGAGACCCTCCTGGGCTTCCGTAGAAGTCAAAGCAGTCGTTCGGTTCCACCTCTATCTGAGGGTTCTGATGATTTGGAGGGACGTGAAGTGAAATCCTGCAGCTCTGCACGTCTGTGTGGGCGGGCTGCGTTTTTTTTCCCCTTTACCTCTCTGACACATCACTCACCCTAATTAGTCGGCTTTCCGCTTCCTGCTGAGGGAACTTCCAACATGGCCCTTGAGATTTGTGCCCCCCACCCTTCCCACCCCACCACTACCACCTCTCAACAAGCCGGATAAATGAGACCTCAGCGTCCTGCCGGCGTTACGTTTCCCTCTGCGGATCATCGTCCTTGTTCCTGAACTGGATTTTAATTTAGGCGTCGCTCAGGCCGAACATTCAAACACCCCCCCCCCCCAGTCTTGATAATTAAATGTTCCTTTTGTCCTTACATGGAAAAAACAATCTGTTTATTTTCAAGACACGTGACCAGAATTGTGTTGGCTGACCCCTGACACCCCCTGAACCTTTCAGGAACCATAAATCTTCTCATGTTTGCTAACTGAACTGTTGTTATCTCATTAGACTTCAACCCAATATGCATATTTAATTCAGGCTTTCGCAAGCGGGGGGGGGGGGGGGTCGTTGGAAGCACTCGATCAACGTCGAGGGGATCCAGCATACTTTTTGTGGGGTTATAATATGCAGAAATTAGCTATGCGATTTTTCTTGCAGCAATTAGATATTAAGATTTCATTCCGGGGGGGGGGGGGGGGGGGGGAGTCGGTGTTAACATCTGAGAAAAAAAAAAAAAAAAGCAACGCTTGAGAGACGTGACCTTTTTAACGTAGTGGATAGATTTGATTCGCCGCCTCGGAATAAACGAATAATAGACACGAAATCGATTAAACGGCCAATTACTTTTAAAGGTCAGCGTGAGTTTTACCTGCGTGTGCGCCTCAGAGCACAAATGTTGATCAGGCCCATTCATCAGAGCGGCGTGCGGAATATGTTCACTCGACGCCGGCCCGACAGCTCGCGTCCCGGGATTGTTTTATGAAGGTCCTTTGATTGATTAAACACGTCCGGCTGATCTATAAATGATCCTGCTGGACAAATCTTCCTCACCGGATGTTGTTAGCGGTAAGAAATACGGCGCCGCTGCTTCCTGTTGACGGGTATCGCAACGCGTGACGCGCCTCTTTAGTCGACTTGTCGCCGACGTTTGAGATTCACGCTAATCACCGCGTCGCTAATGAGGACGGGCGGCGGAGATCGGATCACACGATGCATCCAACCGAGTAGATGATCCCTCCATCAGTCAAGAGAGGCTGGATTCCGCTCACGTGCGTTCACGCCGCCGTCTGCGGAGGAGGTGATTGAGTAAGCCGCGGCCGCCGCCTGACTCATCTCTGCTGGCTTTGCTCTTTTAATATCTGTGTGACCCAGTTGGAGTCCGGAGGTTTGGACGTATCGCAGCTCGCCTCCCAGCTGAGGTGACATTAAAGGCGTCGCCAGGCGGGCGGCTCTGAACTCCTCACGCTTCTGCTATCCAGGAAATGACTTGTTCTTTAAGGAAGTGAAGTAAAAGTCTCACAAATAACTACTAGAGGAGAATCTGTGAAGATCACCTGCTTTAATGTCAACGCTTTAACGCTTTCTGTAACCTTCATTTAAGCTTTTTTTTGTCTTTAAGATTAAGGTGAAATCCTTTTGATTAGCTACTAATCCAAGACCCGATCAACAATAGTCGCGATTGATCAATCCATTCAGCCATTGTTTCAAATCAAATATCTCTTTTTCTGACAAAATGAACAATTCCAAACATCATCTTGGACTTGTTCACCTTTTTTAAAAAAAAATTAATCCAGCTAAACAATAATAAATAATAAATATCTATTTTAGATTGAATCATTTCTTGGTGCAGTCCTGAAGTGATCTATAGTTATTGATCGCTGATTATCTGTTGCAGGTCATCTTCTGACGCAGCCGCAGGATGAAGACATTCAAAGTGGCGTCGCTGAATCATCAGCTGAGATCAGTTGGAAAATGAGTGTGAGTGTCTGTGTGTGTGTGTGTGTGTGTGTGTGTGTGTGTGTGTGTGTTTTCCTCCACTGTGGGAGGAGGTGCAATGTTTTAGTATTCAGTTAAAGCCCCGCAGGAATAAATAAACGTGTAAATCATCCGCCCGTGGCCCGGCGCCGTTAATTGTTGCTCCTGATTGTGGCGTTCGTGCAGCTGTGACGAGCGCAGGAGCCGGTTTGGGCCTCGCGAGCTGCTTGTAAGACAGAAACGGGACACGCTGACAAATATTTACGGACCGACGAGCCTTCAGATTGAGACGCTTTGTCTGGCGTTATTCAAATAAAGCTCCCCTCCCTCCCTCCTGTTGTGTAAACCGACGCTCCAACAGGATAGATAAGTATATCAGCATCTGACTGGAGAGGAACTGATGGCATCAGTTAATCTCTCTGCAATTAGAGGCGCTGTTCCACAGCCTGGCTCCGGGATGGAGAACCCGTCGGAAGCTGCCTCTGTGTTCGAAACACAACAAACCGAAGCGGTCGGATGATAACGCCTCCTCTGGTCTGAGATGTGTGAACCAAAGTTGAGCGTTAATCTCTGTTTGAATCTAAGTTGGGTTTCTTATTTCCCTCGGAGGAACGATCCGTGCTTCACATGCGACTTTAAGGATGAGGAAGACCTCCATGGATGGAGCCAGAAGTGGTTTCCATGTTGGAATCTGTAGATTAAGTTCATTTAAGTGTGGAACATGAAAAGGCTGTATTAATCCAATAAAACCAGAATTCAATCCCACCAGTGAAGCTCAAACCTCTTCCACATGTTGGATTACTGGGAATCCTGGTCCTTCAGGATGAGATAAGGACAGAGCAGATTAAAAAGGAAGAAGATCCGTCATAAACGTTCCCCCCACCCGTTGGAGACGATCCTCATCAACATCCTTCCCTTGCACATGTATGATCCCCCTGGGAAACGTTTTCCTCAACAACCATCCCATAATCATCTTCCTAGGAACAGAACTCGTTCTTTTATGCGTCCGTCTGCGTCATGTCACCTCCCAGGAGATCTGCTTCCGCTTGTCGCATGAGGCGGTTCAGGAAGCTGAGCAGCATCCCAGGAGCTTGATCCCGTCTCCGACTCCCCCGACCTGAAGAGGAGCCGGGATTCTGTTTATCATCATGCGATGCTTTTCTCTTGCTGACATCGTCCTGTTCCTGATCTGTGTTTGAATAAACAGATTTATAAGAAATAAAACTTGATTTTTTTTTTGTCTCTTTATAAATTTTATTTCAGGTGAAATAAAGTTACAACAAACAAAGGGATGTTTCCTGAATGAAATGCTATCATTACAACAATTCATTAAGTAATCATCAGTGTGTGTGACATTTCTGTGCACTCGAAAACATACGTGTGCTTTTTGTTTGTATGATTAAACCAAACTACTCAACACACATTTGTGAATCCAGATTTAAAGACGTCCTGTGTGAAAACCTTTTTTTTTTTTCTTTTTTTTTTTATGTAAACCTAATAACCAGGATGAGCAGCTGCGCCTTTAGATTTTTATGTTGTGTGGTTGCCATGGAAACACGTTGTCAGGCGCCCCGGAGCCAATCTCGCAAACTCCAGATTCAAGCCTGACTGAACTCAATCCGGTGATTAGATATTATTATCTGACGATGCCTTTTGATCTTGATTTATTTCCTATTTAAAGGTGATTTTAAAGCGAGTTTTTTTTTTTTCTTCCACCCGCGGCTTGAGGAAATGACGCAATCATACAGGTGTCCGTTTGATATGTAAGAAAACGTCAAGGGTCATTTTTTCTTTAAAGAAATCACTTAAAGTAACGGAAAAAACAGTTTTATAACCAAAAATTTTATAATTACAAATTTTATTTTTTTTTCCAAAAAGATAATTATCTAAAAAAAAAAAAAATCTGTTATAATTTTTGAAATATGTAGTTTTTATTAACTTAATCAATCCAGTTCTTTTTTTTTTTTTTTTTTTTTAAATTTCTGCAGCTTGTTTAACACTGTGAAAACTGTCAGGATAATAAGGATATAGATTAATCGGTTAATCAACGCATGAATCGGACTTTTAATGATGTGTTCGTCCACTTTGCAGCAAAAAAAAAAAAAAAAAAAAAAAAAATAGAAAGAAAAATGAAAATAATGAAATTATGAAATCAAGTATGCAGAAATAAAAAGCTTAGCGCCCGGTGGAGTCTCTCCTTTAACTCCCTCCTCCTCCTCTTCCTCTTCCTCCTCCTCCTCCTCCTCTCTCTCTCCGTTCAGCCCGGGGAGGCAGCAGCAGTCTGGGGTGAGGATACCTGGCAGGAGGACGGCGGCAGCAGGAGCTCCATCTCACACCGAGGCAACATGGTCGTTGTGCGCGTCGTCGCTTGCCTGTGCGTCCTGGCGGGCTTCTCCCTCCAGGTGGACGTGAAAAGTGGGAAAGATGCGGGAAAAGCCGGGAATTTCATGGAAGATGAGCAATGGCTGTCAACCATCTCCCAGTACAGCCGTAAGATCAAGCACTGGAACCGCTTCAGAGACGTGAGTGTCAGGCTGGGGGTCAGCGTGGGGGGCTTTTCTCGGGTGGTTTTTGCGCAGTTTCTCCCTCAGGTGCTTAAAAAAAAAAAAAAGAAAGAAAGACTTGAGAGGGAGGATGAGACGCGCCTTCCTCCTGTGACCACAGATTGTAGATGTGTTTGCTCCTGCATTAGAAAATGATTCATAAATCCATCCCATTCATTCACTGAATTGAATTTTCTGACCTGGACCCTCAGGATTGTCTTGGGCAGACAGGTGGAGATGAAATGTGATCATTCTAGAACAAAGGCATGAAATGATCTGTTTCAGGAAGAACTGATTCAATTCCATGTCTAGTCCTGAAGATGAAATGTGGGCAATATGTTTTTTATTCCCAACCGGAAGGCCAGTGGGTAGAGAGGATACCTCTTGCCAGGGGCCTGGAAAAAAACAATCCAACTCCAAATTCTAAAAGACATCTATAATGATAGGAAATAAAAGAGTTCCAGGGATCTATCCTTCTATCCGGATACAGAATGGGATGAAAATGTGAATATGTAATGCCCCACCCTTCCACGCAGTTTCACCTCATCCATCTGGTAGTTCATATAACTGATATAACTGTCAAAAATGGATATCTGTGTTCCAAAAAAGAGGAACCCTTCTACTGAGTCTCACCTGAATCTATCAGGTAGGTTTCGTGTTATGGGCGTAATCAATAAAATCTGCCCGGATACAAAAACGAAAGTTACATTTTGTCATTATTTTGTCCACACAGAAAAAAACAAACAAAAAACCTCTGCCGAAAATTTCCATTTAAATTGGATTTAACAAAAAATTAATTCCAGCAAGAAAACAAAAAAGGTTTGGTTCCGAATTCTGCAGTCGCTCCTGGCTCCGCCCCTCCAGATCCACTTCGGAATTGAATCAGGTCCTTCCAATCATGTGCCCAACACTTCCGGCGAGTTTCATCATTATCCATCATGTAGTTGAGAAATTTCATCGCAGAAAAGATTTTCCAGCACAAAAAGTCACAGAAGAAGAAGAAGAATCCAGTCCGATCCGGAAGATTTTCTGAACCGACGTGAGGCAGTGGTGTTTAAAACGAGACCTTCAGTCTATCTGCGGACATGCTTACCTTAGAATGAATGAGGGAGGAAGTACATTAGTCCTGGTCTGGGAAGCTATTTCCAAGCTCCTCCTGGGTAACCGCGGTATATTCCGAACGGCGTCAGTATCCAGCGATCGATGGCCATTGATCTCCTGCGTCGCACATAAAATGTAGAACTGACTGAGATCACAAACATCAAGCGAGCGTCGTCATTCCCACATGGATGACTTTGACTTAAAGGGATCTTCTGATCCATGACTTTAATGTAGCTGCAAAGAAAAAAAAATCCCCTTTGGGACGAAAAAAAGAAAAATTCTCCGTCCAAAATCTAAATTCAGGCCGATACTGACTCTGATAGCGGCGCTCTCTGGTTCCTAAATTTTGTAATATCCCAGAATGCAATCTGGGGGGTGGGGGGAGGGGGTGTCCTGCTGACGCCACCTGATATCTGACGTAAAAAATACTTTTTTAAAGGCCTGAACCTCAAACTCTTTTTTTTTCTCGTGAAGCCCGGCCAGTCGTTTCATCTCACCACGGAAAAAAATGTCACCTGCGACAGGTAGTCTTATCAGTGTCAGCCAGATGTCTGCTGGGTAATTTTGGCCATGCTTGGTTTCATGCAGAAATGGTGTTCCACTGCTCCGGACCCCCCCAGGGGGCCCGGAGAACTTATTGGAGCATTGGTAATTGAATTGCAAATTTGTGCCGTCATGCAAAATTTAATATTATCTTCGGCAGTTTTTTGCCTCACCTGTGTGATTGGATCGGAGCTCAGTTGGGGGGGGGGGGACAGGAAGGGAGGTGGCTTAAAGGAGCAGTTCACCCAAAAAGTAAATTCAGTCACATGGTGAAGAGTTTTTGTGTTTTAAAAGCTCAAAAAAAAAAGACCCAGAAAAAGATGTCTGGTGTCTCTTGAAAGCTCTGGATTGATCTGAAAATGATTTAGCTGTTATGCTAACGGTGCTAACACACGTGAGGCCACACCCTTTTTTATCACGATCATGACTTCCTGTGACTGTGTTTTAGAAGTCTTATTTGGTTCGATAAATAAAACTTTAAGCGCTGTTGGTGTTCAGAGAATTAACTGCTAGATGAACAGTTAGAAGGAGACTTTTGATTGGGCGGATGTTGATCAGTTTATACCGCATTCTGTTCATTCGCTTTTAGAGGAAGATTCGCGAATGTTAAGTGATCGTTTTCATGAAAAAGGAATGAATCGGTTGTGATCGATGATTGAAGGTAATAGATAGACTAGAAAGAGTGGCAGATTGACTTCAAATCGAGTGTGATTTTTGGATTATCTTTCCGTATGCTGGGTGTCTGTGACGGTTAGCGCCAGCTCGCAGTGAGATGATGGTTTTTTAATTCAAAGAAACACAACAGCATCGAAGCATGTTCATGTTTTTGTTTTGTTTTGTTGATTCTGTTGTTCTGATTTGTGATCTATAATGTTTAAAATCATGATTTTAATTTGTTTTAGCCTAAAGCTAAGGTGTTACGGTAAACGCCCCCTGGATGCAGCGCCGGTTGGCTTACCTAGGCCTCCTTTCCAAACGTCGCTGTCATCGATAAACATTTCATGGAGGCGTCAAATAATTTAAACGTCTGAGGACTCAGTCCGGTTGGTTCTTGGTTCTGCACAAACCGAACCTTCCTCTGCTGCACAGGGCAGCGAGACACACCATATAAAATATTGAAATCTTCTATTTCTACTGATGGGCAGGTGGTGTGGAAACAGCAAGCAAGAATTTTCATATTGCGTCTACAATAAAAAAAATAAAATAAAAAATCTCCATCTGGGCTTTACAAAACAGCGATGGCGGCTTGATGATTGATCCGCCTTCTGTTGGAACCGGACCGGCGTAATGAGCAAACGTTGAAAGGAGGAACAAAAAAGAACAACAGCTGCAGAGGCAGGAGGCGTCTGGATGATCCACAGCAGGTTGCAGCCAATTTCTCAGCCTCCATTAAGACCGGATTCGACGTCTGAGCTCTGATTGTGACACAGTTTCAACGCGTGCAGATTTTTAAATCCACATTTGCACAGAATTCAACCCCAGCTGATGGGATGGATCCACCTTGGATCACCTCATCCCTCCTATTGGATGCGGTTTTTTTTTTGTTTTTTTTTCGCAACTTCCACTTTACATTCTGGTGCGTTCGGGTGCATCTGCTCAGTGGGAGCTTTGGCCGCCGTTCGTGTGAACAATACTGTGCTGTTCATCCCGGGCCAGATCTTTCTCGTGGCTCTGAGGGGAACTCATTAAACGGCTGCGTGGCCTTTCAGCCAACCACAGAGGGTCGTTTTTAAGGGTCGCACCTGCTCTACTTCCTGCTCCATTTTTAATAAGGAGACGTCTTTCTCAGGTAAACGGCTCCTCGGGTCGGCTTTACGCAAAAATAAGAGTCATCATGAGCCTTACTGGCACTTAGGAATAATTTAATAATTAGATTACGGTGAAAGCTTCCCTCTCAGCAAGTTTAAATCCACAATACATCCTAAAATATTCATCTGGGAATAAAAGAGAGAGAGAAAATACACATTTGGTTTGCAGCTAAAGATAATTTCCATATTTTCCACCTTTATCATCGTCGGTCGATCACTTCCTTTACGGTTTACATAATGATCATCGCAGCTCTCTACTCCCACAGCAGATTTCTTTCCTGATGGAAATGGGATCATCTTCCTGGTTTGTTCAGACGTTCCTTGAAAACATGAAATTATTCCCGATCCAGAAAATCCTGTCGCTGCTGCCGATCTGACCTCATCTGAAAACGCTTCATCTGGAGGGTTGGATTATCTCTGCCCCCCTCCATACCCTAAAGAAATGGGACATGCTAGCCATGCAAACTGGAAGGGTGGGACCAGTGAATTCAAACCAGCTGAATTCAAATAAATGACCTGATGCTTCATCCAACTGGGTCAGTCATTTATAGCCGCCCCTGTGACGGCGATGGCGACGGCGAGGTCGGCGATCCTCTATCAATCTGGAAACGCTCTCAGTTAAACGTGGGACCAGAGGTTGTCCCGTTTTTTTTTTTTTTTTTGTTGAACACGATGACGCTTAGCTGGACGGAAGGCCCCCCCCCCCCCGGCTGAGGCGTTCTGGGCTCCCGTCGTCAACCTCAACCGTTTATTAGCCTCCCACGGGATTAACGCTGCGGAACTAACAACCGGTGTAATTACGGATATGAGAAATTAGAGCAAAAGGACAGAATATGCAATTGTGGAAATTCTGATAATGAGCCCTATTTCCAATTAAACGTGAATGGTGGCGTGGGGGGAGGGGGGGGGGGGGGGGTTGTGCCCCAAAAGCGCAACAGCTAAATGAGCTCAGAACGATCCGCATCAGCGTGAATCTGAAGATCGGCTGTCGTTTCAGTGAAAATCTTCCCCGTTGTCGTGACATGCAATGACACAAGTGTGGGGGAAAAAAAAGAAGAGGTTTTGTCATCCTGTTGTCGTGACCGTGCATGTCTCCTTTTCCTAAAGGCGGGTGTCGGGTGGATTTTTCTTGCATGCGTTTGGAGAGCTCTGATACAATTCACAGAGGAAGCCAACGAAAAAAGGGGCTCCTGTTGGCTTCCTAACACGAGCGTGGGTGATTCCTAATTGAGTGGAGAAGCTGTTTTGTGTGGCGGGTTGTGAAAAGCATTGGAAAGCGATTTAAGCTTTGCAAAAATAAAAAAAAGAAGAAGAAGAAGAAGATGATGCAAAGGAAAAAGCGAGAGAAGCTGCACGGAGCAGCGGGAGGCTTTTTTCATAAAACCCCGTTCCAATGCTTGGTCAAACATACAGAATCCTTTACGGCTGAGTATGTGGAAGCTACATGTGGTGATGGGACAGTAAACGAATGTATCCCATAATGCAGCTACTACATCACCGGAATAACACACCCCAGCAGTGACAATGGCCTCCGCTCAATCTTTTTTAGCCTTTAACTTCTCCGTGACTTGCTGAAATGTCGGCCTGAATAATTAGCTCTTCCAAGGTTCTTCTGGCTCTATTGTTCATGCATTATTTATAGTGGCATCTGCCTGAGAGTTGCTTCTGTACTTGTGAAGATTCTCTACGTCTTCCTGCAGGCAGAGCGATATACAGTAAGTTAGCGCCGAGGTAACGGAACGGCCGACACCCGATCTACGATAATCACGCTTCGATTATGGAAAGTGTTGTTTTTCTCGGCCCGTGCTGCTTCCAAAGACAAAATAATTTCACATTATTATCGTCATAACATTAAAATACTTTCAAAAAGCTACAACTAGGGGCTCTTTCGCTGCAGGCTATTAAAGTCATGATGCTAAAATGCATCACAGTAATATTCTAAACATGACTACTAAACATCAGCATGTTACAAAGGCCATTTAGAGTATTTTACCATTTATTTAGTATTTTTACAATGTTCACCATGTGCATCCTCTACCCTAAGCATTTATGCATGCTAACAGCTGCATATTAGCCCAATTCGAGTTTCATGTGTTAATTTGTAAACCAAAATGTCATATAATTTAAAAAAAAAAAGAAAAATGAAACAACGATGGAACGTCTGATCTTAACATTCACGTCAGTCATTCCAAAAAAATTGAAAAATGTATTTTAAAATGAATATTTTGAATATAAAAGCTGGTTTAGCAGAAGATAAAAGCAATATATATATATTTTTTTTCTACTTTATTTTGACTTTAGCCCGCCAGTGGCAGCGATTCGTCCTTTAAATGTTCTTCACAGGTCGACCAGTCGACAAGTATCATTACAGACAGAAGGAACTGGATGATAAGAAACGCACCTATAGTGGAAATTCATCTGCCACTCGACAATGACACCCCCCTGCTTTTTATCTGCGATGACCTTTATTGTTATCGCCGGCAGACAGGAGGCACAAACCTTTGGCTACCCTTCGCTGGATAAACACTTTAGAACGGCTTCACCTGCTGGATGAGTCTCCAGGAAGGGCACAGTCGTGGGACCTGTTATTTGAGCGGAAATTATTAAACCGGAAAAATACTGCAAACATGGCCGTGTTTATATTAGCCAGGCGGAAATATATTTAGGCTGCGGGAAACTGCTCACCTGAATGCATTCGGGTGCGCCTCGGGTGTTTTTGGTAGCGTTTGGCGTCGTCGTTGTGAGCCGTCTCGGACCGAGGAGCCGTAACGCACCAGCTAATGTTTGTTTGTTAGGAGCTGCATCCTTTGGAGACTTTTTGCAATTACCTCATGTAATTTAGCATTTGTAGCTAAAGCCCCTCAAAGGGGCTTTAAAAACACAAATAAACCAAAGCCAACTGAATGAAATGAAATGTTGATCTTCTCGGAGCGTCCGCTTCATTCGCCGTTGTTTGGTTTTCCACTGACAAGCGTCAGCGTGGAGCTTTTGTCTGCGGCGTGGCCGTCGATATTTTCATCAATCAACACGTTGGGATGGTTTGTTCGTGTCTGCTTTCTGTACTGATGATTGCATTTCCATTTAAATGGATTTTGTCTTTTCCTTGCTGCTGCGTAGTCGAGAACTGGTTTGGTATTGGGATCCAGTGGGGCACGCAGAAACCGACGCAAATCCTGAAGGAAGGTTTTATCTAGGTTTTAAACTAGTTTTTGAACTAACTAACTAACTAACTAACTAACTAACTAACATGGTTTTGAAATTAACTAGGTTTTGAACTAACTAACCCACCAGGTTTAGAACAAATTAGGTTCTAAACTAGGTTTTGTACTAACTTGGTTTTTAATGATTATTTAACATAAACATTCTATTTATACTTATATTTATGTTATTATTTTATTATTATTGATGTTTATTGCTTATGTTTACACTGTTTATGTTTACACTGTATGTTTACAATTTTATAATTTTGAATTCGATTTGAATTTGAATCTTTGCTGTTTGTGGAAGTTGTCAGCTTCTGCACTGGAACCAGCTTTGTTAGTTGGGTTTTAGCCCACCAGCTAAAGAGGGGATGAAGTTTAGAGCATCTTATACACATTTTATTTCTGCGTTCTTTATTTTAAATAGGAGGTAACATTATGGTGTTGGAATGGAGACTGGATGTAGGCTGGCATTGGAGCAGGAGGATGCAGAATAAGCTAAACAGGCTCTGTTAAATAGTGATTAAATCGCATATTTTAATATTTACATCTACCGGGGCTCGGCTGCAGAAAGGTGTGAAAATTTAAGGCTTTGATTTCATCTTTGCTTGAGGCCAAAAAAAAAATCTCTCACTGGAGAAGCAACGGGGCAGGTTCTTCACAATTAGGCCAGGCAGCTGCAGAGACAGGAGGACATGCTCTTGCCTGGGGAGAATCAGCCTCTTTTTGTCTCTTTCGGTGTTTGATTCTAATGTGGGACGAGACGGCCGCCTGTTCTCCTTTGGCTCCAACCGACCCCCCCCCCGTCCGAATCAACGAAAACGAGGCATCAAGGACGTCCTTTGGAGGGACTGTATTCACTATTTGAGTCTGGTGGCAGATATATATGTTTGTACGCGTGGGAGGGAGACGGAGGCTGTTAATCTGTTGAGTTGGCATGGTAATGGATACTCTTCAAAGTCATATTGAAATGACCTTAATCAAGCGAATCATATAGAGGGGATAGAGCGCGCAGCTAAGGCGCTAATAGCTTTTTTTCTCATTTGAAAGAGCCCGACTGAATCTCATTTATGCGTGATGTAGTCGTCCGTGAAGCCGTAACATGACATCTCCATGTGACTCCCAGTTTTTACTGTAATATCCCGCTGCTCCAGCCGGAGATTAGCGTTATCAGCAGCCACAACAACCCAATTGGGTTCTCATTGCTGCAGCAGACTGGGGTAGTTAAATGTAATCAGCAGGCTAGCATATTTAACTCAGCTACCCCCTGTGAGATGTCTCACGCAGATCCCTGCAGCATTTCAACCGGGATGGATATCATCATTATCTTCTCTTAACCTTGCTTCCAAACTTGTGTGTCTGACAGCACTAAAAAGGGTTGTAATTAATCTAAACAGCTGGAAAATTATTCATGAGTGTAAACCGAATCAAAAACAAATACAGTAATAATTGCAGGCGGAGATAAAGCGGTAGCTAAAACGATCATGTAATCCCTCAAATCTGGAGGTTTGCAGAATGCAGACAATGCTGCAGAGAGGCTCAGGTGATCCGAGGAGCAAAGGAGGGTTTTTTAGCTCCTGCAGATTAGTCCAGTTAAAAGGAAAAACGCTGCAATGTGTTGGTCTGCATGTTCACTCGTCTGACCTGCATTTGCATTGAACATTAAGTCCATTTTCCAACTGGATTTTATAGTAAAAGTTATTCAGCCTCTGGTTTATTTCCCAATATTTTTGTCCACTGTCATAATTAATTTCACGAAACTGACTTTTATTCCAAAGAAGTAAACCTGTAAAATCAAATTTTTCCTCCGAGGCACCAAAGCTAGTGTTTACTGGAGTCGAATTTATTTCCCTATAGCCTCCACCACATTCCATATTGATTCCGGTTTCCTGCAGTAGATAAGGACGCCGGCAACAAACTCAGTAATCTATTTATATATGCTGATAAGTTTTTGCATTTGCAGATCAATACTGATGAATCTAGTGAAAACAGAGCGTCGACTTTGGGTATCTGCTGCTCCCCAGCTGCTGTTTTTCTCTGCTAAGCGTTGCAGCACGGCGGTAAAAACGGCCCCGGCGTAAGCTGCTGACTCCCAGGGGCATCGACGTGGAGCTCAACCTGAGGGCTCGCCTCTTCTCTTTCCGCTTCTTTGTTTTTTTTGCAAACAGGGGGAGGGAGGGAGGGAGGGAGGGAAGGAGAGGCTTAAGATGCTGCAGAGACTCCGGGGTTCTGCTTGGCTCAGCAACCGGGTCCAACAGAATCCATTTGTCTGCATTTGCTCCATCTTCCTCCACTCCAATTACTGCACCTCTAAGAGCGCTCGAGGCTTTGATCCGACTACAGTCTGCGACGGCGAACCCAAGCCTCCGTTTTAATCCGTCGCTGCGATCTAGAGACAGATTTTTTAAAAGGCTCCAGAGGATGTGAAAGGTTCAATCCGTGATGCAACTTCCTGAAACGTCTCTTTATTAGCCCTCGGTAAAAAAAAAAAAAAAAACAAAACACTTGTTGATGGTCCTGATGTAATCAGACCTTCAGGAACCAGCCTGCGCCTTGATGGAGAGCTCCTCTCCTCCTGCCTGCTAATTAAATCATCTGGATTCTTCGCGGGAGCCCAACTCCAGTCCGTCTGGACGTTTCTGCATTTCAGCACAATGCAAATGCCTCCGATGGACATTTGCTGGCTACTTCAGGCTGCAGAGACCTTCAGGATCGCCGTCTGATCTTTGCTGCATTGCAGGCGGACGCCGTTTACCTCGTGAAACAACATGTGTCCTTTGCTAGCAGGACCCCCAGCTCAAGATGATCAATTTGATCCAGCTCTGTGTTGCCGGGCGACTTAATCCCCCCCATAATGCTCTGGTGGTTTTGTCCTCTGTGGGCTTGTTTTTTCATTCATTTGCGGTTGCGTGATGAGAGATGTCACGCTTCTTTCGCGCACGCCAACGTGTAATCACCTCGAACGCGGTCGTAATACAATCATTGATCACGTCAGGCGTCCGTGACAGCGAACACGGAGGGGTAATATCACACCTGACGTGCATCAGGAAGTGTTTTTCCAGAGGCGTATGAATCACATTATAGTCGGCTGGAAGGACGTATGAAAATCCGTCCGTCTTGACGTTGGTAGGAAAAAACGTGATGTTTCAGACTGGAAGACATCGCCGTGGCGGCGCTCTAATGCATTTCTGAGTGGGCCAATCTGTGGTTGGTCTGCACCATTAGCGTCTCCATCGCATTCAGAGACAGCAGGGCACAAATAGAACGAGACATTACCTCCACCGTCGGGCCCCAGCGGGGCCAAAAACCCCGGCGCCATAACGACAAAGCAAAGACAAGACGCTCTCCTGCTGATGGTAACTACAGAGACACGGAGGGTGGAATGAAGGCTCATGATTGGCCTCTGCCGGCGTGCCCTTTAGCAGTGATTTAAAGTGGGATGGGAGACAGGACTAATTCACCTCCATTAATCAGACGGAACTCAACGCTGACAGTCGTTGCCAGTCAGAGAGGCAGACCCGCCTCGACGATTGTGATAACACCGTCATGGGGCCCCGGGGGTCCTCTCGCAGGGGTGCGTTCATTACAGACGTGACCCGACTCGCTAGTCCATCCATCAGCCGGCGTTTATCCAGTCAGTGTCAGAGCGAATGACTTCATGAAGCGGGGATGAATGGAGATGGGAGGTGGGTGGGGGAATGCAAAGCGTCCAGATCGCCGTTTAACCTCCAGCTCATATCCTGCTGCTGAAGCCACGTCTTCACTGCAAATGTTATCTCCGTGCGTATCGATAAAGCACTTCAAGAGGGCGGAGGGGCAGTTATTGCCCCGAGAGGGAGGCTTAACGTCGTATGGAGGTAGTTCATTAAGGATTGGAGGGAAACCGGCTGCTTTTAGATCCAAATAAAATGATTTTTAGAAAAGGTTATTTCATTCATTAAATATTTGTTTTATTGGATTTATAACAATCGGGTGTAATTTCCTTTCAAAGGTCATTGAAATTTGCTGACTTGTTGAGGATGGATAAAAAACTGATGTCCGTATGCTAAAACACAACGATCAGCCTGCTAGCTTTACTTTATCACACATGTGTCAAACTCAAGGCCCGGGGGCCAAATGTGGCCCTCCACATCATTTTATGTGGCCCGCAAGAGCATAACAGGCTAGTGTCTAAAAATAAATAGGTCAAAAGTGTGTTTTGACCAAAACTACATTTCCCACAATGCAGTAATTCAGCCCATTTTATCATTTTGAATGATGTCCTAACTTTTGTTCGATGTTATTTTTCTTTTTATTCTCCTGGATAGTTTGATCCTTGATTGATGGTGTTCTATGGGTTTAATAACCTGACAAATTAAAAGAATTTATGTTAGAACAGAACAACAAGCAAGCATTTTTTTTTTGTGTGTGTAACTGTAATGTTTGTAACTTAAATAAGTAATAAATTCATAGTTATTTAACATGAAGGAGTAGTTACATTTATGTTACATTACAATGAGTTACATCTATTTACATTTATTAGTTACATCTGGCTTTCTGAGGACAGCAGTGATGCTGATGTGGCCCTCAGTGGAATTGAGTTTGACACCCCAGTCGTTCTACCAATGCTCTCATTTAACTCTAATGAACATAATTCCCAAATATCAAGCTATTCCTTCGAGGTGGGATAACCTCTTCCTCATAAAAGGCCGTTTGGACGCTGAAAATAATCGTTCAGGATCAGGAAATACGATGTTCAGTCTGAGATCTAATCACACATCAGCTGATGCCTCTGATATCCGATGCGTGAAGTGTGTGTGTGTGTGTGTTCTGTTCTTTGTTTCAAATGTTCACATCCTTTTTTTTCCAGCACATTCTGCTTAGCTTAGCAGGTTACCTTGAGGATGCAAGGCCGTCACATTACTGAGACGGACATGGACATGAAAGACGAATGAAGAGCTGAGAACATGTACAGATTTACAATCTGACTTTTCTTTTAATCTGTTAGCATCTCTGCTGCTGGTCGCTCCCAGTTTACGTCCTTATCTACTGGAAAATAGACTGAAAAAGACGACTTAAAACCTGCTGCTTATTTTTCTTCTTCTGTAAACTATTCATGAGTCATCCGCTCCGAAAGATCTAAAAAAAAAGAAAAAAAAAAAAAAAGTGACACATACAGATAAATTCCATCCCTAAAGTGAGGATTCATAAACCGGCTGTGATTTCCTCAGCTTTGCTTTTGGGAATTTCTTCATGTTGTCAATTTTAACAGCCAAAACTTTTTCTTTTCTTCCTTTCACTTGTTCTTCTTCTTCTTTTCCTTTCGGCTTTTCCCTTCAGGGGTCGCCACAGCGAATCAATTGCCTCCATCTAACCCTGTCCTTTGCATCCTCTTCTCTCACACCAACTACCTTCATGTCCTCTTTCACTACATCCATAAACCTCCTCTTTGGTCTTCCTCTAGGCCTCCTGCCTGGCAGTTCAAAACTCAGCATCCTTCTACCAATATACTCACTATCTCTCCTCTGGACATGTCCAAACCATCTCAGTCTGGCCTCTCTGACTTTATCTCCAAAACCTCTAACATGTGCTGTCCCTCTGATGTACTCATTCCTGATCCTATCCTTCCTGGTCACTCCCAGAGAGAACCTCAGCATCTTCATCTCTGCTACCTCCAGCTCTGCCTCCTGTCTTTTCCTCAGTGACACTGTCTCTAGACCAAACAACATCGCTAGTCTCACCACAGTTTTGTACACCTTTCCTTTCATTTTAGCTGAAACTCTTCTATCACACATCACACCTGACACTTTTCTCCACCCATTCCATCCTGCCTGCACACGTTTCTTCACCTCTTTTCCCCACTCTCCATTGCTCTGGACTGTTGACCCTAAGTACTTAAAATCCTCCACCTTCTTGATCTCTTCTCCCTGTAACCTCACTCTTCCACTTTGGTCCCTCTCATTCACACACATGTACTCTGTCTTACTGCGGCTAACCTTCATCCCTCTCCTTTCCAGGACAAACCTCCACCTCTCTAGCTTCTCCTCCACCTCTTCCCTACTCTCACTGCAGATCACAATGTCATCTGCAAACATCATAGTCCATGGAGATTCCTGTCTAACCTCGTCTGTCAGCCTGTCCATCACCATAGCGAACAAGAAGGGGCTCAGAGCTGATACCTGATGCAGTCCCACCTCCACCTTGAACTCCTCTGTCACACCTACAGCACACCTCACCACTGTCTTACAGTCCTCATACATGTCCTGCACCGCTCTAACATACTTCTCTGACACTCCAGACTTCCTCATACAATACCACAGTTCCTCTCTGGGCACCCTGTCATAAGCTTTCTCCAGATCTACAAAAACACAATGCAGCTCCATCTGGCCTTCTCTGTACTTCTCTATCAACATCCTCAAAGCAAATACTGCATCTGTAGTACTCTTTTTTGGCATGAAACCATACTGCTGTTCACAAATGCTCACTTCTGCCCTTAGTCTAGCTTCCACTACTGTTTCCCATAACTTCATTGTATGGCTCATCAGCTTTATTCCTCTGTAGTTGCCACAACTCTGCACATCTCCCTTGTTCTTAAAAATGGGCACCAGCACACTTCTCCTCCACTCCTCAGGCATCTTCTCACTATCTAAGATCCTGTTGAAAAACCCAGTCAGAAACTCTACTGCCACATCTCCTAGACACTTCCAAACCTCTACAGGTATATCATCAGGACCGACTGCCTTTCCACTCTTCATCCTCTTCAGTGCTCTCCTCACTTCATCCTGGCTAATCTTTGCTACATCCTGGTCCACAACAGTCACCTCTTCTAGTCTTTGTTCTCTCTCATTTTCCTCGTTCATCAACTCTTCAAAATACTCTTTCCATCTTCCCATCACACTGCTGGCACCTGTCAATAGACTTCCATCCCTATCCTTAATCACCCTAACCTGCTGCACGTCCTTCCCATCTCTGTCTCTCTGTCTTGCCAGCCTGTATAGATCAGTCTCTCCCTCCTTACTGTCCAACCTAGCATACAAGTCATCATAAGCACCTTGTTTGGCCTTTGCTACCTCTACCTTCACCTTACGCTGTATCTCCCTGTACTCCTGTCTACTCTCCTCAGTCCTCTCAGTGTCCCACTTCTTCTTAGCTAACCTCTTTCTTTGTATACACTCCTTTGTACTTTCTTTGTATACTTCTTCCTTTCACTTGTTGCTTGTACAATTTTAGTGATGCCCCTGTAAGTTTGATCGTTTTCTACACATCAAACACTGTTTTTTGGGTTGTTTTTTTTTTTTGCTTTGACATAAAAAAAAATGTCAGCATTTACAGCTCAGATGTGGAGTCATGGCAAAACATCAGACCCCAGTCGGCATCACGGGGTCTCAGCTGAGGTTATTCTCCTTTTTCCAGACCTTTGCTGAGCGCTGGATGGGAAACCAGCTCACATCCTCCATCAGCAGAGTAATTCCCTCTCTGGGAAAAAAAAAAAAAACCAGACATGCGGCGAAACTGTTTTGGGAGTCAGGAGTTCACTCCTGCGGTATAGTCGCTGCAGAGCCTGGATGGGTGGGTGCGCTTGTGTTGCGGAGGCGGGGGAGGCCGCGGTCGGGCGGGTAGGGGTTATCTGCGGTATTTATGTCGCCGGCTCGGTCGAGGTGAGATAGACGTTAACTCAGAGCGCAGGCGGGCTTGTTGCCAGACGCTGTCAACCGGTCCTGGAGGAGGTGTGTGTGTGTGTGTGTGTGTGTGTGTGTGTGTGTGTGTGTGTAGGTAGGAAGGGCAGCATCTGGATAGTCAAGCTCCATTAGCCTCCCCAGCTCTGTTTTACACCAGCTGCATTACGGCCCTGTTGACAAATGGCAGGAGAGGTGGTGTGTATGATATGAATCACATCACTCATGGGACCCCCCACCATGAATATCAGACTCCCCCCTTCCCACCCCTCCCTCCTTGCTGCGAGCTCTAGCCGGGATCCGGTCGGACGGCCTCGGCCGTCAACCTTGGTGAAGGACTAAACGCAGCTCGGGGTTGGGCGTCCTTGCTGTCACACACACACGCTGCTGGGGGGGGAGATAAGCGCTTCAGACTGTAGGACACGCTCCCAGGCTCCCATCGGCGGACTTTGCAGCAATGCAAGCTGGGTAGTCGCAGAAGCAACGTGAATAATTGATTGGATAAGCGTTGAATCTGTCGCGCTCCAGGCGTATCTTTAACGTGGGGGTCTTGTTTTACGAGCGCATCGCGTCGATGTGAGAAGGACGAGCTGATGGTGGTGGCGACCGATGGATCTATCCAGCCGCTGCACAGGAAGTACAGTGGTACCTCTACTTACGAAATTAATTGGTTCTGGAAGAAATTTCGTAAGTAGAGACGCGTTTTCCATGCAAATGTCCTAATCCGTTCTAATCCCCCAAAATTCAGACAAATGTTTTACAAAGCATAAAAATGCATCAAAACATGTAACAAATACATGTTACGATTAGATTATTACACAATAAATGAGAGTTGTGCATAACGTAAGAAACAAAGAATAAAGAATTAAAATTAAAATTTACCTTCTAACTGCTGTCCTCATTGTTTTTTGCCCTCTTTGGTTCATGCGCTCCTGCCTCACCATGAACAACAGAGTGAATTCCAGTCCTCCTTCTGAACTTCTCCAACCACCCACGCCATGCCTTAAACTCCTTAAACTTCCCTTTGTTTTAATAACGTGGTGATTATAGATGCTTTACGTCCATATTCTTTGGTGAGATCAACCAAACGCAACCAAAGATGCTTTTCTATTATCTCTTGTTTTGTTTGTACGGACAAAAAAACTATTTTCTTCACATTTTCTTTTCCTCTTTTCTCCGTCACTTTCTTGGGGTCCATAGTGAATACTCTAAAAGTTAATATATTTACGTAAAACTATCAGAACACCTCATGGGTCGAGGGCCGAATGACGAGGACGCTGCATAGACACCTATCTAGGTCCACACAGAGGTCCCTCTTAGCCAATGGGATGTCAGGATGCCAGGTAATAGCCAATGACAGAGCAGCTGTAAGAATGTTGCGTTCAGGAACCTGTGGGAGCTGCGAGTATCAGCCCATACTGTATTTTTACCTTTCGTAACTCGAGAAATTTCTTTCGTAACTAGAGGCAATATTTTCCTGTTGAGGCGTTTCGTAAGTAGAAAATTTCGTATGTAGAGACGTTCATAAATAGAGGTACCACTGTATTTACACCCCCCCCACCCCCCGGAAACAGCCTCTGAGGTGAGACCCGGTGATGAATTTCGTCTTTAGCCTTTTACAGTCGTTTTTTTCGTGTTCAGCCTGTCCTTGTGTGGCCTGTAAACGGTCGACCGTTGATGTATTAAGTGGACAGGTCGAGGCTTACAATTAGGTTTATTTACTATGCTGGGTTGCTGTAATTCTCTCCGACGCACCAAAAGCGCTGAATGATGGCGGCTATCGACGTGTGATGCCCTTGGATGGAATCCAAGGCGGTGAAAGGAAAGCAGTCACTCCCCTGTTAACTCAAGGTTGTCCTTTACATCAGCTATACCCACCCGTTTTGTCAACGCGAGGGAATGAGCTCTCCGTTCCCACGGCAACTACATTCCCCTGTTGACTTTGAAGATTCCCCCTTTCCGGTTTTGCCCACATGTTGTTGTTTTTTTTTATTTCCGAGTCTGATGCGGCTCATGGCCCCTTCAACTTTGGGAGCTGGCAGGAGGCGGGCGTCGGTAAACACAGCCGGGGAATGGGCCCCCGTAGTGACGGGGGCCGGTGCCAGCTCATGGAAGTAGCAGCAGATCATCCTCCGTTAATAGACTCACATAATCCTCTGTGAATGTCTAATGTTGTCTCCAGAGAGGAGCGAGACTAAGGCGTGTATTTGCAATCAGAGTGCATTAAGGCTGACAGTTTAACTGCTGCCATAACTGTAATAAACCAACCCACTGTTTGCATGCTGAATGGGAGCAGAATGAAAGCTGTGAAGTGCTATTTTGGTCTCTTTTAACAATGGCTTTCTGTTTTCTTTCTCCTCCTCTGCTGCTCGTCGTTGCTGCAGGAGGTAGAGGTGAGTATCGCTTCTGTCGGTTTGTCTTTCTTTTGACGTCTCGCTGAGTCGGTAGCTGGACTAGATAAGAGCTCAATGTGACTTAAACCAGACAAACATCAACGCCGACAAAGTCCTGATATACTTCACCGACTCATGAGAAGCAAAAAAGTCAAGTTAAGGTAGAAGAAATGAAGGAATTTGTGGAGAAATGGTTTAAGACAGGGGTGTCAAACTCATTTTCACGAGGGCCTCATCAGCATAATGACTGTCCTCAATGTAATGTAAAATAAATGCAACTACTCCTTAATGTTAAATAACTATGAATTTATTACTTATTGAAGTTACCAACATTACAGCTGCACAGAAAAAATATGTTTGCTTGTTGTCAGGTTATTAAAACCCACAGAACTCAATCAATCAAGGATCAAACTATCAATGAATAAAGAAAAATAACATCAAACACAAGTTAGCACATTAACTTTGTTTTTTTTCTTAAAGTTACAATAGGCTTACTTACTGCATTGTGGGAAATGTGTGTTTTTTTGGTGAAAGCAAACTTTTGACTCCTTTATTTTTAGACACTGACCTTTTATGCTCTTGCAGGCCACATAAAATGATGTGGAGGGCCACATTTGGCCCCCAGGGCCTTGAGTTTGATACATGTGGTTTAAGAGGAGGAAATCTTAAAATGCATCAATCAGACTAGAAACAAATAACTTTCAAAGTGAGATAATTCAATCGGCTTTTGTGACATGCTTCATTTGTTATTGCTTGAATAAAAAAAAGAAAAGAAGTTCAACCAGTTGAATCTGAAAGAAAATTGGAGCGTTTTGATGTTTTGTGGAAAGTTAAGAAGTCACTCCTGTGACCATGAAGCCATCCCTTCGCCCTCAGATCCTCTCGTCGGGCTGGACTTAAGAGCCCCGCGTCCCCCGGAGCAGAGTAAGACTGAGCTGAAGCGAACGGTCCTGATCCTGATCCTGATCCTGATCCTCAGGGCCCCGTCTGGGCCCGGAGCCCAGCAGTAATGACTTTATAGCTGATCCTCTCTATCCTGACACAGAGAAATGGGTCAGAATGGCTGCAGCGGTGGGACTGAATTTTTATTATCAATCCAGACGAACGCCACCGGGGACGCGATCTAAAAAACAGTTATTTACCTCCGCCGAGCCGGTTTATTCCCTAAATATTCCCCCTGCAGCAGTGAAGAGACCCGAGATGGTGCACGTGTTTTATGGGATGCAGTTAAGCCCTTAGAGTTTTAAATACTGTTTACTTAAAGTTAGAGGCCAACAGCAGATAACGATTAGAAAGAATTTAATGAGCAGGTGGTTTCAGATTTGTTTCAAAATAAGAGCTTGGAAATCATAATTAACCAAACAGTTCTACCTAACATCCATTTATTCAGTATAATGAATTTATATAAATTTCTAAATGAAAGTATTTGAATTATCATTCAGGACTTGCAGCAATAAACTTCATTATTATTTACTAGTTTGAAAGTGCAAAATTAATCCTTTCCCCCATTTAAATCCATTAATTAAAATATTCTTTCTCTGCAGGATGACTACATTAAAAACACGGAGGAGAACACAGGCTCTGATGAAAGTAAGTCAGAATTTATTTTTTTTTAATCCTTCCCTGGATTTATGAAAGGATGATATGTGGTTTTTGATTTTCAAAGACTTTAAATATTTAAATTGTGCCTGTTCTCTGGCTGGTTCCATTGTAAGGTGTATTTCTGCCAGTTTAATCAATAGTAACGAGGCGTCTGCCGTTATAAATCTGCAGACGGTGAAACATTATCGAATCGTTGCTTCCTAATTGCAGCCGTTGTCTGAGGTCATCCGGCTTCAGCCGAGCGCCGGGCCGAGGTGTCAGAACTCATGGAGGGTGAGAAGATAGTTGTGATTCAGGGGAAGAAAGACCGAACCTTCAAGTCTGATCCATTAGTTTGAAAAGCCTGCTATAATTGCCTTTGTTGCTCAGGGCTCAGCTCAGAACTCCCACCAGGCTCCATTTACCTCCATGGGGTCTGATTCATGTTGAAGAAATATCTCACTTTCTGAAAATCAGCTGTGGAGGAGGAGATGTGAAAATGGTGCGCGGTCACGAGTTATTCCTGAAAGAAAGACAAAGTATTTTTGCATTCGAGGGAAATTTTAAGCCATATCTATGCAAATGTTTATAAATGTCAGATCATAAATCATATTTCTGTGGCATCTAAATAAAGAATGAAGTATTATCAGTAGAGCGTTTAAAGATTTCCGCCACTAGGGGTCGCTGCACCTGATATTAACGCTCAGCTCAGCTTTAAACCATTAAAATCAGTATTTTCACATAAACTCCAGCTCATATGTTTACTTCAATGTGTCACTATTCAGAGCGTTTTAGCGTCTTTCAGCTGATTCTTTTGCTTTTGTTTTTGTATCTACGCATCCAACATCATAAACCATGATTCCAAAGGAATGCCAGCTGTTTGGTGTGTAAATTAGCATCTTTTCGCTAACCGGTTATAATAAACAGCAGTTAAAGTGAAAAGGTTTTTTTTTTTTATTTATCCTAATACAGAAAATATGAGTATTTATTGAAAGAAGCTGGAATCATCAGTCAATGTCCCGCATGCCTCGCTCGGGAATCAATTAATTTGTTTTTTGCATAATTTAGAAAAACATTCATTTCTAAAACATCCTTGAATCCATAAATTTATTTGCATCCAGACACCACGATTTATGAAAATCTGTCAAATCACATGACTGGGCTGCAAATCAAAGCTAGTCTAATGCTAACCCGTCTTTGCCGGGGGGTGGGTGGGTGGGTGGGGTGACGGGGATCATTATTGATCCCTCCCTCGGGTCATGTAATGACCGGCGCTGTGCGTGCATCTCGTAGCCAATGGGGCGTGCCCATCCTGCTGCAAGGTCGACGGGAGCGCCACGCCCGCCTGCTGACATCAAAGCGGACAGATGTGAGGCGCTCCAGATGTTCTCCCTGTCGTCTGTTCCCTCCCCAGGAGGAGTAACTAATGCAGGCTGGTGATAAAGCCTCTCCCGCTGCAGCGTGGGCGATGCTCATTTGAATTGCATTGATTTAATCCGCGTCCCGGCTCCCACTGGGACTAATTCTGCAGTCCTAATTGATCGGGGTGCTCTTCATTGCAAATTAAAGGAGACAGCAGAAACTCCGGCGGGGCGTGGAGTACCTGCTGGCCCCCTCACTAGAATAAAAAAAAAATACCCCCCAAAAAATATGATAGAGACATCAGCTCAGCGGAGTCCATTTCAAGATGCACCAGCTGCTCCGTCTTCCCATCAGGCCTCCCATGTTTGACCTTGACATCCTTCATTTGAGCAGATAAATTCATTTATTCAGCTTTTAGAGGAAATAACTTCCTTTTATGCTGAGAGCTGCACTTAGGAAAAGAATTAGAGGTCAACTTGTGTTGCGTTTTCTTTAATCATAAGTAAATCATTTTCCAGCGTAGTTGCGTAATGGCTGCAGACTTTTCACACAGCGACCACCAATTAAACCTCAGGGCATCAGAGAGTCTGCTACGATGACAGTAATTGCAAATCCAGTTGAAAGTAATTTACTTAAAGCTGTCAGACGAGTTCATCTCTCTCACGCTTTTAAGACTCGTCGTTTTGGTTTCAGTCGGGCGCTACTACTTCTTGGCACACCGGTAGCACTTTTTTTTTTTTTTTTTTCTCGTCAGAAGCACTAAAGTGCTTTATTAATTGCACTCTCTGATAAAAATTGATGTAACACACATGGCAGCAGCTTTGACGGGAGACCTTGTCCAACAGGCAGGACGCCGATCGCGTGACGAGAAAGCAGCTCATGTCTTTGATTGCGACGCCATAAAAATGTCAGGGGGATCGGTGGTAGGCCCGGCGGAGTCCCGTCGCCCCTGCTCACATGATTACAGGAGGATTTAAAACCCGCTTCTCTAGCAGGAAAGGTGAAAACACGCTTGATCTTTAATGCAAATGAACTCTGGGGTGAGGATTTCATTTTCGGTACGTAGGCGTCGTATAAGATTACTGTGTGTGAGGGACGTGTTTGACTCCAAGGGGCTCATAAATACTAAACATGGGAGTAATGAGAAAACTGCACGTTTGAAACTACGCCGTGTTTCTATGGGAACCATCAGTAAAACAACGTTCGTTATCTCCCAAAGTATACATTGGATTAGTTAAAGGTTAGAATGTTGTTGATGCACACTTTTCACCCAGGATTCCCTGAATGTATAAGATGAACCCGTAATACTGCAGCAACATTGTTCAAACCCCAGATTTTTTGAAATAACTGGCACAAAAAGCTGGACTTGAACGCACCACAAGGGCCGCAATCAGCTACCTCATACTCTGCATTACGGGGTGATACCACTCCGAACCAGCAGGTGGCAGTCTGCTGTGTCCGGCACCATAAAAGGGAAATCCTTTGCTACCCATGCTTGCATGTCGATCGTGTCACATGACCCCAGCCAGGATGTTTATTGTTGCTTATTTAGCTGGATTTGCACAACATAGAAATCATGTTTTTTTGGGGTTTTTTTTAGAATCGGTACATAAATTCAAGACAAACACTACTTTTAAATTCTTAAATTATTAATCCACTTTAGAATTAAGCCCTTCTTGTCTAATACATCCTTCTGTCAATTTTTTGGTGGCGTTTTTTTGTGATATCAAGACAAAATTTGAAAAATTCCTTGCAATATTGAAAGAAAAACAAATTCTTGGATCCGGATCTACAAGAGAATTAATTTGTTTTGTGGCCTGTGGAATAATCGTGTTGACAAATGAAGTCAAAGTCATTTTTCAGACCTGTGTTTGCAGTTTTTTTTCTGCCTGGGTGATTTATTGTGCAATTAAAACCAAATGTAGATAATGTGCAGGTACAATATCAACAGCCCTGCTAAAGCTGATGTGAGTAAATCTCTGCCATTGAAAGTTTTCTATTAAAACAACTCTGATATTCTCTCTATTCATTCCTATTCATAAGGAGGGTTCCTGCTCTTCCAGTGCTTCCTGGTTTTATTGGATTCCTCATGCGTTCAGTCGTCGGACGGCGGGAACGGCGGCCTAAAAATAATAAAGAAGGCTCAGAGCGGGAATAGGTCGTATCACAGCCCCAATAAAAAACCCATACAGTTTGGATCTTTCCTCCATAAAAGTTTACGACCCATGAGTGGAGCCGAAATGTTAAAAAGCAACCGACAACAAAATAAACCTCGACGGTCTCCTTGAGGAATGTGGGAGAAAGACTGGGAGCGATGATCTTCACTACGGAGAAGCGACGTGAAAGGATGAGAGGGTTTCACTTTCATTTTAATCAGAATAATATTTATGGTGATGGTTCAGAGCTCTTTGGTGGTTTTATGTCCGAGAAGAGAAATCACGACTGCCGGATGAAGTGAATGAAGTAGAATCTATATTTCATAGCCTGATGCTGGAATCAAGCTGCTGGTTTTGTAGGACGTGAGTTTTGGTGCTGATGCTGAGCATCCCCCCCCTCCTGACAGCCGACTCCAGCTCCTCTAGAGCGATGCTGCAAATTAAACTCCGCGCATCCAGCCGACTGCTGCAGAGTCATCCGAGACTCTCTGCAGATGAAAGAGGAGCGAGTGGAGGTTTGTCTGCTGCTAATCACCTGTGAATCCCCTCAGCCGCTCCGCCCGGACTCTGTCGGCGAGTAGCAGGAAGCTGACTCCATCTTTTGATCCCCTCCCTTTATCTGGGGAGCTATCTGGGAATTGGGGCGCTGCTCGTCACGTCATCAGTAGATAAATTATGGTTCAGACAAAAGAATCCAGCAGGCGTTCAAATTTCTGTCCAAACCAGCCCATCGGGGAGCAGTAGGCAGTATTTCTGCCACACCCATGACCTATGGGGTATTTCTCTGTGATTGGCTGTGACAAGCTGGGTGATTCCATCCCACTGGGGAGTGAACGGTGTCTGTGACAGCGTACAGTGATGAGTACCCCGTAACCCAAACCACTAACCCTATCTTGGTACTGCTAACCCTAACCGTGCCCCGAATCTTACCCCTAACTCTAAACCCTAAACTAAACCCTAATCCTAAACTTAACCCTAACCCCTATACCTAATCCTATTCCTAACCCTAACCATAACCCGGTACCGCTAACCCAAAGTTTAACCCTAATCTTAATCCTAACCCTAAACCGAATCTTAATCCTAAACTAACTGTAACCCCTAGACCTAATCCTATTCCTAACCCTAACCCGGTACAGCTAACCCGAAGTTTAACCCTAATCTTAATCCTAATTCTAAACCCTAAACCAAATCTTAATCCTAAACTAACTATAATCTCTAACCCTAGTCCCTAACCCAGCACCCCTAACCCTAACCCTAATCTTAATCCTAAACCTAAACCTAACATTATCGGTACTCCTGACTCCTCCCGTTGTCTGTAACCTCCTCTGCTCCTCCCTCCTCCCTGCTGTCACCCCCCCCCCCCCGTGTTGCAGGGATCTGGCCGTCATCCACCTCGCCCATCGTCGCCGTCGACTACAAAGCAGCTGCTTAACGCTGACTCAGGCTTTCACAGCTCAGAGTCCTGGCGGCCGCTCGTCACTCACTCTCAGATTTATCTGAGCTCCCGGTTTTCCGAGGCCTCTCTTCACTGCGGTGAATAGTGGATGTGACATTCCGTTTCAGGTGGCATTGACCACAGGATGGGGGGTGGGGGGCTATTTCCATCCCAGTCTCACATGAAGATGGAGCGTTTGTTTATGTGTGTGTAGGAGAAAAGGCAGAGACGGGTGGAGACAGTGATGAGCTGACATGTGGGAAGTGAGACGCTCCGTCAATATTGTCAAGCTTCCCGGCAATCAGAGGCAGACGCTATTGACAACAGGCCGCCTCGCTAACGACAGCCCCGGCGACCGTAAAATCAATGCGCACATTTTTTTTTCTTGACACCTTTCATGATTTCTGTTGCTTCACAGAGGAGGGATTCAAACATTTAAATATGCACAGCTTCGTCATTAAACCATTAAATAACCGTGATGCTCGCCGCTGATTTGTCCAACAGCTGCTTCCTGTCAGATAATGAATAAAACAGTAGACATGTTTGTTTCCCCGGGGGGGGGGGATGAAGCGCACTTCGTCTGTGATTGGCACCTGAATGTTGTTGTTGTTGATGTTTGTTGTTGTGTGTTCGCAGCTGCTGACACCACCAAGGACCCCTGTCAGAACGTTAAGTGCAGCCGCCATAAGGTGTGCGTCGCCCAGGGTTACCAGAGAGCCATGTGCGTCAACCGCAAGAAGCTGGAGCAAAGGTAGGCTTGGTTTTACTTACAGGGTATTTCTGGAGGGATGGGGCAGCAGAGTGGATCAAGTAAAGGAAATGGCGCCAAAAAAAAAAAAAAGCACAAAAAAAGCAACTCAATGATGAAATTAGAAAATTAAAAATAAAAATATAAAAAATACACACACACACACACACACACACACACACACACACACATATATATATATATATAAAGTAAATAAATATTCAGATTGACTCAATTTATAACCTCAAAAATAAAGACAGTGTGTAAATAAAATTAAAAGCATGCAAAAAACCACACACACACACACACACACATGCATAAATAAACGCACACAAATTATCATAAGTAATTAAATAAGAAACCACAAAATCAATTGCACGTACATATATCAATGAAGGAGGGGAGAAAGGGGCTCTGTTTACTTTCTGTTGAAAATTGAAACGTATTTTTTGTCCCATGGTGGATTTTTAAATTTAAATACGTCAGTGCTTCAACATGCAACATAAATTATTCAGCCTTGATTTTGAAGTCAAAATAAGACGTTTAATTTCTTCTAAGATGAAAGTCTTAACAACGGCGTTCAACCCCGACAGACCGCCTTATAGACGGCTGCGCATAAAAACGGAACAATTACGCTCCCATCAGTTTTAATGGGTAATAATGTCGAACACTTAATGTCAGGGGTGCACACAGTGTGATGAATTCACTCTTCAGTCATACGTGACTCGTGATCTAATCTGAGGCGTGACGTGTCCTGAACTCCTGCCTCGCTTTTAAAATCTAATGAATCCACCGTTATTTCATTTAATCCCATTAAAATACACTTAAAACCACACAAATCATCCTTTTTATGAAGTGGTCAAAACCCAATGACTTATTGTTAGCTTTAGCATTAGCACGGTTATTCACATCAAAGCTCGTGCCGCGTTCAGGTGGTGTGGTTAATTTAAGCCTTTCAAAAGTTGTTATGTTTTTTTTTGTGTTGGCTGCAGGTGGAACGCTTTAAATTTAGATTAGCATCTGAATCTGAACGTAGTTAAAATAAATTTCACACTTTTTTCACACGCATGCAATAATATCCATGTAAAATATCCAGATGATGTTGTGTATTTTCTGATTGGGGGTAACTTTTGGGTTCGTTTCAGGCGAGGTCTGCTGTTCCTTGTTGGTGAAAAAGCAAATCCATGACAAGTGGAGTGGCACTTGTTGATGATGTCATAAAAGTGTGTTTATTCTATACCTGGAGGATGGAATAAAGTCCAAACGGCTCACTAATGGATTTGAACTTTCCTCTTTTTAGGGTCAAACAGTCGGGTCAGCTGGACGCCCCCTGTAAGCCTTGTCCCGTCACCCCCTCCTCCCCCGTCTGCGGCTCCGACGGACACAACTACGCCTCTGAGGTAAAATATTCCACACCTGTGTCTCACCTTGAAAGCTCCCGCTCAGGTAATCCTTCTTTTTTATTTTATTTTTTTGCTTCATTACTGGATTCTGCCACCATAAAAACTCTGGGAAAAAAGCGTCGGAAAGTGCTCATGTCATCGTTTTAAATAATGAGAGGAGTCCAGTGGAGCGCCTGTTCCTGCTGCGCTGACATATACGTGGGCGCGGCGGGGCAGCGCGGTTCATAACGGCTCGCGGGAGGAATAAGCGCATCGGCTCGACGCGGCCGCGTGATTAATGACTGAGGCGGTTTTGAGTGGCGTCGCCTCGCGCCGCTTGCTGCCGGGACGCGTTATTGATTTATGTATAGTTCTTAATTTTGACCTTGCATGAGAAGGCAGTGGAAAATGACAGCTCATTCCTGCCGCCTTACCCTAAGTGCTGCATCTCATCTGAATGAGCAATCTGTCTTTCTTCTTTACCTGTGGTCACCCCCATAAATATTTTAACTCCATCTCTCTCTCTTTTCTCAGTGCAAGCTGCAGCAGCAGGCCTGCCTCGCGGGTAAAGACCTGAACGTCATGTGCACCGGCTTCTGCCCCTGCGCCGCTGCCTCCATCACCGATGCAAATACCGACGCCAAACGTGGCAAGTGCCCTTTTCTTCTTTCATGCATCTTTACGCGTTCACACTTGTGTGCATCCCTTTTTCACGAGTGTAAAAAAAACAACGACAAAAATGCACGACGTTGCGATGGGACTCCAGAACCAACCCGGAGCTCAAGGTTTTGGATCGATACTCACCAATTTCAGAGATGACTGTTATCCGAATATCCCCCATGTGGTTGAACTGCTCATTCAATCATGTAGTAATTAATTATTTAGAGTGTACACTATCTATCACTGCAGCCAAACAGTATTGATCACCGGGCTCTCGGGCATGTGAAAATGCCAATTGATCAAAAAGAGTGAAATGTTACTCCTGGTTTTCATTCGCGGCCTGGAATTTGTCCTCATCCTGGATTTCTATTGGATAACAACGATTTACTGCAGAGTTAATTGCGGGATAATGTTTTCTTTGATTGTGGATTTTATAAACGACAGCATGAAAACCCAACTGGGGGATTTCTGCAGAGCGTCTGCCAGGGTTTACATCCTCAGATTCCTTTGTGTTTCCCTCAGAGAGCTGCACCGGCCAGGACCTGGCAGACCTGGGCGACCGCCTCCGAGACTGGTTCCAACTCCTCCATGGAAATGCGAAGCAGAATAACTCTGGCAAGCTTGGCGCCGCTTCAGGTCAGAAACCCACAAAGTGTTATTATTTTCTGCAGCATTTGGACTGCATGCGTAGAAAGAAATGTCAGAGTCGTGCTTGTGTTTGGTGACAGCGCTCGACAGGAGTCTGGTGGCCAGCTGCAAGGACTCCATCGGCTGGATGTTTTCCAAGCTGGACACCAACGGCGACCTGTACCTGGACCACGCCGAGCTGTCAGCCATCAACCTGGACAAGTACGAGGTCTGCATCCGACCCTTCTTTAACTCCTGCGACAGCTACCGGGACGGGAAGGTGTCCACGGCCGAGTGGTGCCTCTGCTTCTGGAGAGAAAGTGAGTGCAGTCGCAAAACGCTGCAGTGTGCATGCCAGGCCACTAGTTAGCAGTAAAGCATCTAAAAAATAAAAAAATTTAAAAAAAAGGTTTACCTCGGGTAACGTCGTTCTCGATTATACGCCGGTTTTGACAGGAAAATGAAAATCTAGTTTACGTCATTTTACTCCATCACAAATATTGGATTCATAAAATCACTAATAAACCATCAAAAGCACAGAATATCATATTATTGTACAATAAATCAATAAGAAGCAGAGGAAGACGAAATGAAGACGTTTTGTCAGCTTAAAATAGATCCATATTAAACAAATATTACTGAACATGCATTCATGAATAAACAATACAGAACTGGGAATGATTATCTTCATTTTAGCCTAATGAATTCAAACTTATGTCGTTTTTTGACTTAAGTCACGTCTCTTATGTGTTAAGTTGGCGCTACTTTGGTGAAGAAATGCAACAGAAAAGCTTTTTTGTGGTGAAACCATTATTGTGTAGATAAATAGTAAATAAGTAAACATGCATGCATGAGTTCTTATAAAAAAAAAGAGAAAGTTTCCTATGAAAGCGTCAAAAACCTTCTAGTTGATACAGGAAGAGTTTTTTGAAGCTGCTAAATACTGAATCCTTTAAATAGCAGTAACTTGACCATACCTCCTCTAAACTCCAGCGATCCCATTGGTGCATCCTCTCTGCTTTCACTCCTTGACCTTTCACGAGGTCACGCCGCCGCCGCCGTCTCATCTCGGCGCCGTAGGTGGTTTAAACGCCACCGCCCGAAACGCAGTTTAGAAGATGCTGTCTTTGCAGAACGAAATGTTTAATCTTTGAGCTGCGTAGAAAGTTGAAAGCAGATTACGGGCGCTACGAGGTGACGCCACTGCCAGTTGGGATAAGAAGAACGTCAGAAAGGATGATCATAGGCTGGATGTGAAAATCCTGCTGTGATGAAATAATTCACTCGCTAATGAAAGCTTCCTTTTGAAGCCGCTGCTGACGGTTTGTGTGGTTGTGAAATGATCAGACGCCTCTCATCTGATAACCAGCAGCGATGTTTGGGCCGTGCACGCCTTCAGCGCCTGTTTGACCTTTGCTAAACAAATACCGGATATGCAGGACGATGGCCTCATTTGCACATCAATTATCCCATTGATTTGACCTGCGTGCAATAGATTAGAGTGGCTAGTGATCAATTTTTCATTACCAGCTGGAGATATTTCTCAATTCCTTCTCGCTGATCCATTAACTGATCGTGGTTTTAAGTCAATGATGAGTATGAGGTCACAACGCGCGTCCAGAAGTTAGATTATTATTTTATTTGAGTGATTTATGTGTGAAAAATGTAGAAATTCCATAGATGTGATGTGAATTTCTTCTTTCTTCTCTTCTATCTATCCAGAGGTTGTCACTAGATGGTCACATGACGTATTGTTAGAATAAAACACCCTTAAAGAATCAGGTCGTATTTGATGGTTTTCCAGCCGAGAGAAACTTCCTGACCGACAACCAGCTCCTTATCTTAACAGGATCCAACCTGTTAACATTTTATTGACAGTAAACATGTCAGATTTCATTAACTGAGTAAACAGTAAATAACATAAGCTTCTTTTTTTTTTAGGAAGAGTCAGCAAACTCCCCTAAAAATGTCTTTTTAATGGTTTTAATTTCCGATAAACATGAAATGCTGTTTATGACAGATTCTTAATTATTTTTCTTTTCCTTGTTTATTGAGCAAAAATATAATTTGTGCGAAAATGATTGTTTGATGTGTGAGCGAGCGTCCGTGTGTTTCCGCCGGAGCTCAGTCCGTCCGGCTGTGAAGGAATATTGATTCTTGAACAAATCAATAGGAAAGTGTCATAACTTAAATGGAGATGGAGTTTTTGGAGAGCAGTTCCAGACTTTTGACATCGCTTTTCTTGTTCGATCCCCTCAGAGCCGCCGTGCCTCGCCGAGCTGGAGAGGATCCAAATGCAGGAGGCGTCCAAGAAGAGGCCCGGTGAGTGTATTCATCACTGGATGTGTTCCACTGACGGCTGAGGAAACAGGAAATCTCCGCTTCAGATCCTGTCTGAGCCTCGTAGTTAGCCGTGATGTGGCTCGCGAGGAGGTTTATGGAAGCACGGCTAGGATTAGAGGCTAATCAGACTGGAGGGGGTGAGAATAGGTGGAGGCAATGCTAACGTGCTCATCAAAGCTAATAATGTAATAACAGCTGATAACGTAATAAATGTAATAGGCCAATAACGTTATAAAAGTCTTGAACCGATAACGTAATAACTTTTTGCTACTAACGTAATAATTTATTACTAACCCTAACCCTAAACTTAACCTGTACCCTTAACCCTAAACCTAAACTCCTAACCCCAACCCCTAACCTTTAAAACCTAACCCCTAATCCTAAACCTAACCCTAAACTCCTAACCCTAACCCCAAACTTTTATAACCTAACCCGTAACCCTAAACCTAACCAGAACCCTTAACCCTTAACCTAACCCTAAACCTCTAACCCTTAAAACCTAACCCCTAAACCTAACCTGAACCCTTAACCCTTAACCTAACCCTAAACCTCTAACCCTTAAAACCTAACCCCTAAACCTAACCTGAATCCTTAACCCTCAAACTAACTCTAAACTCCTAACCCTTAAAACCTAACCCCTAACCCTAAACACCTGACCCTAACCCTAAATCCAAACCCCTTAACCCCTAACACCAACTCCTAACCTGAACCCCCAACCATATCCACTACAACTAACCCTTAAAACCTAACCCCAACCCCTATGCCAGCCCTAACCCAACCCAACACTAACCTTAACCCCTAACCCTAAACCTAACCCTAACCCTAAACCCAGCCTTAACCCAACCCAACACTAACCTTAACCCCTAACCCTAAACTCATAAACCCTAACCTTGACCCCTAACCCTGACCCCTAATTATTACGTTAGTAGTCAACAGTTATCATGTTGTCGGTTCAGAACCTTTATTAAGATATTGGTTTATTACATCTCACAATTTATTACATTATCTGTTTCTTCGTGCCGTTTTGCCACAATATCTGCTCCCAACACGACGTCTCTTTCCAGCCCACAGAAGCCGAGTCGTCTCATTCTTTGTGTTTCCTCTGGTTGTCACGGCAGCGGCGGTGATGGAGAGGATTTGGCGCTTGTTAGGGGAACTTTTTTTTTTTTTCCGGGTGTCCCGGGGGAGGCTGGAACACTGGAGCTCTGTCACTTCATTTCTACACGCCGCTTCCAGAGCACAAACATAGCGCGTGAAATCGCATCCAGCAGCGTTTGCATGCTCGTGTAAAACAAACAAGGAACGCTTTCCTCTGCCAGAAACAAAAGCAGCCTCTCCATCCTGACTGACGGTTGGTGAAGGCGTGCTGCGGGTGCAGATGTTTAACCACGCCTGTGCGCGTCCTTGCAGGGATTTACATCCCCAGCTGCGACGAGGACGGCTACTACAGGAGGGTCCAGTGCGACCAGAGCCGAGGGGAGTGCTGGTGCTCCGACCAGCAGGGCGGCGAGCTGATGGGCACCAGAATCCACGGCAACCCTGACTGCGGTGAGAGATGACGTCCGACCCCAACGTGTCAAAACCGAACCGCCTCGATCCATCGATGGCGAATCGTTCTTTACTTTCTCTGGATAGATTTAATACTAGTTTGTTTGTTGATGTGTCTCCTCCAGATGAAGTGATGGGATATTCCGGAGATTTTGGAAGTGGAGTCGGATGGGAGGATGAAGAGGAGAAGGAGGCTGAAGACAACGGAGAGGAGGCAGAAGAGGAGGAAGAGGAGGAAGGCGAGGCAGACGACGGAGGTTACATCTGGTAGGGGTCCGAGCCGAGAGCCGAGTCCCAGCTGCTGGCCTGAAGATCTACAACAGATGGTTCTCTCCTGACCGGGATCGGACCGGGGAGGCGGGGAATGGCGTGTCGTCCTGGTTGGGATGCGTGGTTTCCGGTCCCGGGGATGAAGATGATGACTCGTTTTTGTCTTAGATATGTGTAAATTGCTTCGTTCTTCTCTGTTTTCTGAGCAACAGAACCTTTTTTTGTTTTGCCGTTCTGAAGAAGCGGGAACCGCCGTAAATCCATCAGAACCCGTCCGACAGCCATCTATGCATATAGAGATTACAGTCATTTTGTATCGTGTGAACTCTGCTTGAACACTAGAACCGCCGTCCCACTGAGATTTAAAGGAATTAGTTTGACATTTTGGGGAATGTGACCTCCAGCTACGAAACTGTTAGCTTCCATTTAGAAATGAAAACCTCAAAAAACTATAAATTAACTCACATATTTGTTTTAATTTAAATTAAATTCCTGAATTACAACAATTTATGAGGTTTTATGTCCAGGAAAGTAGTTCTTTAAAATAGATTTTTAAATTTGTTTTAATTGATCAGTCAGATTTTATACTCCAACTTAATCCTAATTTTCATCTCCCAACAATCGGAAGAGAAATCTTGTGTCGGATTTTTGGTTGCAACCAACTAATTTAATCCAGATTATCCACTTTAAAACTTCCCATCCCACGTTGCTCATGTTGCAACCTGATGCTAAGACCGGTTATCGTGTCTGTGATTGGCTAACTCCCCAACAAACGTCAGCCAGATGGAGAACGTAGCATAAACGTAGCATTTAGCAGATAAATATCAACCCTCAGGAGTTTTGTAGAACCAGAAGAGGAGATTAAAGAGGGAATCTGTTGAGAGATTAGCTTCATGTCACGCTGCCTCCTGGTGGTCAAAGAAATCCAGTATTGTAGTTTAGAGCTAAACTAAAATGCGTGTCTCCTCATTTTTAGATGTTTTTTACCCAATTTCTGAGCTTCAAGGAAGAAATAAGGAACATTTGGATAGAGGTATAAATCGCTGATGTTTCCAAAATCTGACTCAACAGTTTTCAAACTATTTCTTTTAGCATTTAGCGCTAGCGTTTTGCAGACAGAGTTGCGTTCGTAGCCAATAAACGCATTTCCAAAAATGTCTATCTGTTCCTTTAAAGCACTTGAATGCATCATGCAAATCTGTCCAAACCTGATTCTCTGTAAATATAAATCCACTGTAAATGATTCCAGGTCTTTTTTTTGTGTGTGTGTGTGTGTGTGTGTGTGTGTGTGTGATGAAGGTGCACCACTGCTCCTTGCACTTTTTAAATCCACACACTTCAGAGGACACGCCTGTACAGGATTCACATCAACATCAACCTGTAGAATGTACTATAACTACCCAGAATGCACCTGTAGTAGGAGCCGCTAGGCGCTGTCCTCCGCTCACTCTGAAATCCCGTCGATGAATGTGCCGCAGACGTTTTATTCTGAGTTCGCAACTTCAGACGCTGCATTTTTGTGTTTCTTAATAAATGTGTGCATTACTTGAAGTTCTGTGTGTGTACTTGAACCCACGCTGTGATTTTTTTTTATGCTATCGTTAGGCCAAGCGTTTGTTGTTTTTAGTATTGCATGTTAGTAATAAGAATGTACTTGGAGGCTGAGCACTTTACTAATAAAGGCGATGGAGCCAAAGTGTTGTTGTTTGTATTTTCTGCTTCTTTCTCTGAGGAAAATAATATTTTTCCTCCTTAAAGAAAGAAACATGGAATTTGTTGATTTAGAAATTCAGCAATAGCAAAAACATGCATCTATTTTTTTTATCTTTTTCTTCAAAATTAGCGTGTATGCTAAGTCAGGTTTTGGTGTATTTTATTTATTCTTATCCTGCACCGCTGGAGAATCCAGTTGTTGGTTTTTTCTATTCTGTGTGATGATTTTCACTAATTACGTAAAAACTTCTAAACTGATTTACAGGCTGGATTGCAAGGATGGGGCAACAACCAATTAAATCCAGCCACGTGTTCCCGCAGTATAATTATCTGAGATGATTTACTGTTAATTAATGTGTCTGTAATGACTTTGGATGAACAGAGCTAATCAAGTTTTATTTTTTACCTCTGAATGTCACGCAATGAGACCCTTAGCGTCCCCCTGCAGGAATTAAAGTCCTGCTAATGAGATGTATTAGATTAAAAACAGATCACCTATAAGGACTTGGAGTCATCTTGTCTAATTTCTCAGGAAATAAGCCATAAATTAAAAATAAAGTCACACATTCATAACAGATTTTAATTAAATAAAGTGTCCTCTCCTTCTTGATGTCTAAACAGGACTGAATTCTTCTGACCTTTGGGTCACTTTGTGTGTGAAGCACTGATTACTGAAGCTTATTACAGCGGAGGCCCGTTACCATGGTGATTACATCTTACTCTTAGGCTTTATTTAAACACAAGTTCTTCATCTTGCAGAAGATGAAGAAGATGAAGTTTTTTCCTCTCAGACATGCAAAGGGAATGTTGACGTCAAGCTGAAAATCACAAATCAGAATTCATCTTTACTGGGTTTTGACTGAAATAGCAGCATCTGTTGTGGATCTGAATTAAATCTTTCTTCTTTTCAAGAAACTTTCTAAAAATAGGCCCCTGGGTTTTCATCCACAGACACTGAGGAGCTTAGGAGTGATGACCTGCTGCTCCTCCTAATCCTGCCACGTTAATGGGTTTAACTCCAGTCAGCTCCATCTGTTGGCGTCAGAACGGAGGAGGAATAAAGAGCACAGGTCGTAACGTAAGACTGCAGTGAATGCAAGCCGTCAGGTGGAGCATCCGTGACCCGGTCCTGATGCAGGAGGATCTCGGTGTTCCCTCAGTCCGTGCGTCATCCAGGAGCCCCTGGTTCCAACGTCAGACATGAGCTTCAGCACCGAGGAGAGGGGTGCGCCCAACACCCAGGAACACCGGATGTATTTCAGTAAGCAGGGCTCCGGGGCCGGGGCCTCCGGTGGAGCTGTCATCATGGTTCTGATTCTGTTTGTGATTCTTCCACAGAAAACTCTTCCGGTGAGTTCATCTCTCCATTCCACGACATCCCGGCCTACGCGGACGAAGCAGAGGTGAGTTTCCTCCAAGTGGAGGTTTGACTTCAACTGTGATCAATATCAATCGATCAATATATTCAGATGAGCATGATAGATCACTCCCTCATGACAAAACTGTCTCTGATGACCCTGCAGGACATTTTTCACGCTGTCGTCGAGGTTCCGAGATGGACCAACGCAAAAATGGAGGCGAGTTCTTTTATTTCTCATTTATCTATTTTCATATTTTATAATTTCCAACTTTCTTTTTGAATGATTCTGCAAATAAGGAAGAAAACAATGAATTTTTTAAGAAAGCAAAACAAAACCAACTTAAAATCCAATAGTACAATTTGTTATGTCAGCTCAAGTGTATTAAAATCATTTATTGCTCGATTATGGGACATATTTATAAACTTTATGATTAAAATTTAATGAATTAGCTTTAATAAGGCTTTTAAAGCTCCAGTAGCTGCAAAAAGCGCCAAATAAAACAAAATATTTAATGAGAATTAAGTATGAATAAAACTTTCCTAAGAAGTGGCGACAATAAAGTGTTTTTTATAATCCTTTTTTATGTCCTTATAATAAACATATGGACATAAAAATGTTATATTAATTAACTTTTATTCACATCTTTTCATCCCATAAGCTAGTATATAATATCATATCATATCATATCATATATAATATCATATAATATCATATAATATAATCTGCTTGTCAGATTGCCACCAGAGATCCTCTCAACCCCCTCCGACAGGACGTGAAGAACGGGAATCTCCGTTACGTAGCCAATGTGTTTCCTCACAAAGGCTACATCTGGAACTACGGCGCCATTCCTCAGGTAAACCCAGCGACCCTCCAACTGTAGGTCACCAGGTCACCTCCAGCGACGCTCCAACAACAGGTCACCAGGTCGCCTCCACTGATCACCTGTTTCCTCTCCTCTCAGACCTGGGAGGACCCCAACCACCGAGATGAAGACACGGGATGCTGCGGGGACAACGACCCCATCGACATCTGTGACATAGGAGATAAGGTCCTGGGAGATTTCTGCTGTGACGCCTCAATATGACAGCTTTTCCTTTTTTAAAAAACGTGCTTCCTGTTCTCAGGTGTGCTCTAGAGGGGAAATAATCAAAGTGAAGGCGTTGGGGACTCTGGCGTTGATCGATGAAGGAGAGACAGACTGGAAGGTCATCGTGATCAATACTGAAGACCCTGAAGCGTCCGACTTTAACAGTATGAAGACGCTGCTGATCCTGCTGCAGAAATGACAGCCGCTACACGACTCCATGTGCATTCCTGAGCTGCTCTTTATGTCTTACAGATATTGATGATGTCAGACGACTGAAGCCTGGGTACCTGGAGGCGACTGTTGATTGGTTCAAACGGTACAAAGTCCCAGATGGCAAACCTGAAAACCAGTTTGCTTTCAACGGGGAGTTCAAGGACAGGGTGAGCCTCGTCATTTTGATTTTATTTTGTATTTTGCAAATGTTAAATCATATTTTTACCCTTTTCATATTTAATTTGGCACATTCATAACCAGTTGCATCCATTTTAAATGTGTTAAAGGTTAAACGTTGACTTCTGCTGTGAGTGATGGTTGTGTTTCTGCAGGATTTTGCCATTAAAACAATCAAAAGCACCCATGAGTTCTGGAAGGCGCTGGTTTCTAAGGCGACGGATGCTGGCGGGTTAAACTGGTGAGTTCCATTCATCCGCCATCCAGCTATCTGACTGACTGCTAATGCTTTTAGTGCTACTTCCTGCCATATCGCCCTTCAGGTAATTAAGCGCTGAGTGAAAGTCGATGAAGCGCCGACAGCAGAGTGTGAATCAACTAACTTAATGGACTCTTAAATATCTTCTGACTGCGTATGAAATAAGAAATAAAGGACTCACTGGGTCCCGTAAAGAGACAGTTCACTCAAAAAAGGAGTATTCAGCTGGAGCTGCAGACTTTACATCCTTCAGTAGTTTTCTGGTTGAGGCGTGTGTGGCCAAACAATGATGTTTTAAAACAGAAAGTTTCCTTCATCTCTTCTCTTTCTTGGACCAGCATGAACACCAGCCTCTCAGGGAGTCCATTCTGCTGCTCTGCTGGGGAGGCCAAGGCAGTGGTCGAGTCTGTAAGTGTGTTTTTCATTCTAAACCTCATGTCAGAAGCTGAAAAGGTCATCCCTCCGTTACATGACTGGGCTCTGAGAGCCTGACAAGGGGAGGTTGTACCTTTTAGTGCCACAAAAGTGAACTTTCCTGATTTAAAATGAAAGAAAACTGAGAAAAATTTCAACGGAAATTTAATAAAACAGAAAAGCATCTAATCTATTCATTCATTTTCCCCAAAACTTTCAGTGTGCATTTTTTAAAACATGATGGGTTTTTTTTCACTCCTCCAGGCAGCTGCTGTTGGAACTGAAGATGCTATTCCAACTTCAGGTATAGGTGTTTATTTATTAGTGTTGTTGCAGCGTTCTGTTTTTTTTGTTTTTTTTTCAGAGTTTAATCAAACGTGTTTCTTTCCAGTTGATAAATGGTTCTATTATGAGAAGTAAGAAGAAAACTCCTGGGCAGAAACGTTCATTCCTTCATTCCTTCCTTCATCAGAGCAGCATAAAGACTGCAGGGATTGGGTTTATATACGTAGGTCACATTTACTTTTTTTGCTCGTGGAATCTGTTGTCAGCGCTATCCTCTAATGATTTAGAGCTTCAAACAACACAATAAATCACATTAAATCCCAGGTTATTGTGTTTCGTATTGATTTTATTTCCACTTTTGAGCTATTTCCCCGATGACTTCTCTGAATATCCCTTCTCCTGTCATAAGATAACACATTACACATACAGATAAATATCTCAAGCATGTCTTGGCTTTTTGTTTTTTATTGTATTTATTTTAAAGTTAACATGTCCTTTAGCTCTAAGTTTTAGTAGAGTCACACAAAACTTGCCTGACAGATATTGAGGACAAGTAGTGAAACAGCAAAACATGAAGTACATATAAACTACTTGACAAATTGCAGTGTGGACGACATTCTTAAAATTTGGAGTGAATTTAGATAGGGCTGGATTTATGATCTTTTTTTCCCACTTTAAATAACATCTGCAGGATAGGGCTTTAGAACAGTTTAATTTAATTAAGAGGGACTTTGGATCTTGGCAGTCTGTTGAATTCTTGATGGGTTTTTTTTGGCCCTGACTCTCATTCCGACTTGATGCCAACGCAAATTGAAATTGATCTATCGTATGATCCACATGAGAAGTCTTAAATTCCCTGGTGGTCTAGTGGTTAGGATTCGGCGCTCTCACCGCCGCGGCCCGGGTTCGATTCCCGGTCAGGGAACTTTATTTTTGGGGCGACAGTATGTCTTGGACTACATTTGGTGTACGAACTTGCACGTGTCAGCTCACCTACCCAGCACTGCCGAAGTGCCCTTGAGCAAGGCACTGCCCTCCTAAGAGCCGCCCATTTGGGGGAAGCACCTGATCGGATCTTTCCCGCCACTTCTACCTTCCCCTGTATTTAAATTGCATGCTTATGTTTGGTTGTGTCACACATTGTGTTCACCATCAGTGGAAAAAATTATTTCTCCAAACCCAGATTAATAAAGTACATTTCTTTTATTTCTTTAGTAAACATATCTGTAACTTCGGGTATCTGTCCACATGAGGGCGCACATGCAGTAAGCTTGAAGCAAAACGTATAACTCAACCACGAAGAAGAAACAACGGAAGTCGACAGTTTCCAAGGAGACCAGCGATACTACTTGGCTCTGGGCTTCTGGACAGCGCCGACTGGTAAGCTAACTAACCAAAAAAATTAAAAATTAAAAGATAATCTGATTTATTTCGCTGAGACTGTTAATGAAAGTTTATCATGCAGTCGGTGAACCGCTAAGTTTCGCTGTGAGGCGCACGAGCTCTAGAAAGTCCTGGAGGTTTGGCTAACACGGCTAAAGCTAAACGGCTTTAGCCTGGGCTATTTGTCGGTGACGGCTTATTAGCATCCGAAGCACACGGAAGATAAATACCAACAGGTGTGTGAGTACACGTGTTTAGGTGTTTTAAAAAGCTAGTACATCACACCATTGGTGATTCTAGTTGTCATTTAAACGTTCGTTTATTAACGTCATAGAAAGAAAGCTGTTGAATTAAGCTAGTCCGGCTAATTGGCTTGGTCCTGTTAGCTGGATTCAGTCACGGCCCGTATTGGCGCAGGTTAACGGGAGTGCCACGTCACACTTTTATGGGAACGTGGACGTAATATTGTTACACATGTAAAATAATTCATAACGTAATGCTGAAATGATTCCGTGAAACCCTTTTAAAATAATGTGTGTCACAGTAATCTTTGTCTTTTCAGTCAAACGCTGTCAAGATGTCCTTTTTATTCGACTGGATTTACAAGGGCTTTAGTGGAGTTTTACAGTTCTTAGGTGAGTATTATCTACAGTTTTACAACGTTTTAAAACCAGTGGAAAAGCATCAAAATATTCTACTTGGTAGAATCAGCTACACTGCCCTTAATTTAAATAGAAAGTACTGTATATCTGTAATATTTGTTTCAGGTCTGTATAAAAAGTCAGGGAAGCTGGTTTTCCTGGGTCTGGATAACGCTGGTAAAACAACGCTCCTACACATGTTGAAAGACGACCGGCTCGGCCAACACGTGCCGACGCTGCATCCAAGTGAGGAGTGCTCACAAAATGTTATAATGTTGTCGTCTCATGCTGGATTTCCCCTGTTGAAGTTTATCTTCCTTTTCTCAAAGCCTCTGAAGAGCTGACAATCGCTGGGATGACATTCACTACATTCGATCTAGGAGGACATGTACAAGGTGAAATACACCCTCTATTTTTACCTGGAGAAGAGCTTCACCCTCCTGCCCCGAGGGCCAACCATTTGTTCTTTGTTGACAGCTCGACGAGTGTGGAGGAACTACCTGCCAGCTGTGAATGGAGTCGTGTTTCTGGTAGATTGTGCGGATCCAGGCAGACTCACAGAATCCAAGACTGAACTCGACGTGAGATGAAACATCTGCCTTTTTTCCACTGCCGCAGACTGTCTTTAACGGTAGACTGATTGTGCTGCTATCGCTTGTTTAGGCTCTCCTAGGAGATGAGACCATCATCAATGTTCCAGTGTTGGTGCTGGGTAATAAAATCGACCGTCCTGAGGCCATTAGTGAAGTAGGACTGAGAGGAGCCTTCGCGCTTGATGGCCAACTTACTGGAAAGGTAGGCGCTGCATTTGAATGAGCAGGAATAATGAGATGTCTCCGTGTCTTACTTCCCTTCATCTCCATCAACAGGGAAACGTCTCTTTGAAGGATCAGAATGTTCGACCGCTGGAGATTTTCATGTGCAGTGTATTGAAGAAACAAGGCTACGGCGAAGGTTTCAGGTGGTTATCACAGTACATCGACTGACCCCTAGGACCAAAGACTGTCCAGGAAACACTTTGTACCCTGCAGCAACAGACAGCCAAAATTTTAAGCTATATTTTCAGATCATATTCATTTTAATGCACATAGACACTTCTGAACCCACGTCAGCTAACCGTGTGTGGGACATTCAAATATCTTTTCATTCAAAAGCACAATGACCTTTAACAGAGCGCTTTTGGACGCCGTGGAAATTTAACATGAAGATGCTGATTCTGCCGTCAGATCACCCGACTGACCGTCACAGACTGTAGGCTGGCAGCGTTACCTTCAAGGCCAAATCAGTTTGGGCCTTGATTATCAGTGATGAGTCATATGGAGTTAAAGTTTCAAAGCTGTGACGACTTCAGGGACAGTTGATAATACGGAGCGGTGCTGCATGAATTAGTTGCACCACAATTTTCGAGACTTTCATCCTCACATAATTCAAAATAACAAAGAACTCCAGCATAAAAGACCCCAAAAATTTAATATTGACTTCATTTGTATGTCGGCATTAGCTTTAACAATACGGACAATATTCACATAAAATAAATGAAAAAGTTTGTCTTTAAGATTCTTCAAAACAATTATTTTTAAGAGTTCTTTAAAAGAATTTAAAGGAATATAAACTGTTTGTAAGAATTCCTTTAAATTATTTTTTAAAGAACAGGGTTTTAATTAAGAGACCTGATTTTATGCTGAACGTTAAAAGGTTTACTGTATATGCAAACTTTTAAAGTAGTTCGTGGTGAATCTGCTACTGATGGAATTCACCTACACGTCAGTGTTGCTTTATTTATTATGGAACAGACCTGCTGTCATTAGAATTCATCAGGAGGTGGTGGAAAAAAATGAAGAATATAGAAGTTTAATGTTAATCATTACATCAAACACTATGCAACCTCAGCTTCAGAGCTAATGACACAGGACCCGCTGGGAGATGTGATCTGTGAGAGAAGCCAAAAAAACAGAAATCTAAAGGAAAGAAAGAATAAATAAGTGCTAAAACAATGAGTAACGTCAAACAACTCTGTCAAGAGTCCTGTGAATAATACATTTATTACACAATTCAAAATTATTTTGTAAATTATGCTCACGGCAAATAATTCCACCAAAATCCGTCTTAATTTTACATCCCGTATGTCCATCTGCTGCTGCTGGTGCTGCTACTGATGATGATGATGGTTGGTTTGTTAGTGTAGTAACGGTCAGTACACGTCTCACTCTGAGCTCTTCATCATTTCTTTGTATTTGTACCTCTAGTATCGGCTGTTTTAATCAGTCGGTTTGTGTACTTTTTGATTATCACTAAAGATATGAGAGTACAAAAGCAAACAGTCACTTTTTGTCTGGATACTTAAGTATTTTTGTTCTCCAGCATCTCATTTATAAAATGTTTGGTAGTTTATTTATTCAAATATGCAGGGATATAGCTATGACTGAGATGCGTCTGGATCAGATTTTGTACTGGGAATCTTTACTGGGATATGAAACTGTATGCATGAAGAGCTCTGTTCCAGTTGAATCCTGTAAAGTCTGTTTAATAATGATGTAAATATTTGTACAGTCCCTGCCTTTTAGCCCACACTAGAAAACACTGGAGTTATTTATGACCTTAAATATATCAGTTCAGATAGTTTGATGTTCGACATCTGGATATGACGTGACGTACCACATGTTCAATGATCAGATGGAATAAAAAGTTCTTTTGACTTTGTCACCCTTTATTTTCTTGAATTCACCTTTTTAAGATTCTGAAATGCACGAAAGTGTTTTCTTTTAAAGTTTTCTGTAAGATGTGTTCAAGATCGACGTGAAAAGAATTCCCTCACTAGTGAATACAATTTTTTTAGACTTTTTTGATAAATTCTATTTTAAACAAAGAATTTGTCAGTAGAATATGATTTCTGATGAAAATAATCTGTGTTGTTTAACAGAAATATCAGGCTGCAAAGCATCCAGTTTAAAGTCTTTAATTGGAAAAAAGTATATCAACTATTAAAAAGAATAAATAAATCATTGCACAAATCTCAAAATGTCTGAACAGTCAGCTGCACTTTTTCTAAACTCAATCGATGAAGACATCTTGTCTCTGACCGAGGCGCCAACAGTTCAGTCTTTTCAGGCACACAGAAGCCTCCGTCTGCAGTTCAAGGCACACAGCATGCAGTCTGCAGGTAGCAAACAACACCTTTCAGGAGTCTGTGGTCAACAAAACGTCAAAATTATGGGGCGACTGCAGAGCCAGCTGAGAGCTGGAGTCCAGAGGGTTCGCCTTGAGGTTGAGCCACTTCAGCGCTGGCATCTCAGACAGCTTCTCCACGGGTATCTCTGGTAAGGAATAAAAGCAGTAAGTATGAGAAAATGTCATTTACACCCTTTCTAGGTCTTCATTGTAGCCTCTCAGTGATGTTTTACACTTAACACAAGTGGTGTGCACTGATTTTACTTTTGGGGCAAATGGTTCTTTTAATATCATTACCAGTGATGTTGTTTCCCTCCAGGTTGATCCTCTCTAGCGTGGCTATGTCAGTCAGCTTGTTGGGAAAAACGGTGAAGTTGTTATTAGCCACATCAATGCAGATCAAATGCTCCATTTCAGCGACAGCGTCAGGAAGTTTTGTGAGTTTGTTGCCGCGGAGGTCCAGTTCTGAAATAGGTTCAAAAAACAAGAATAATCATCTGTTCCTTCATCAACAGTACAGACGGACTCTTTCCTTACCTCTCAGCTCGGTGAAGATGGAGAAGAAGTTGCCGGACAGGGCCTTGATCTCGTTGTCAGCCAATGTGATAACACGGATGTTTTCACACACACTCCTCAGGACCTTGAATACACCGTCAGGGAATGAAATGAGCTTGCAGTTGGACAGGTCTGCAGAGGAGAACACGAACATGACATTAGTTTTAATTAAACCACAGCATGTTTACTGAAATAGTGTATATATAATCACACCAAGTTAAAGTTTACAGTAGTTGTGGTTTTTTATCACCATCTGCTGGTTGATCATGCTGAAAAGATGCTAGAACATTGAAGTCTTACCCAAACTGTCTTTTCCCTCCTCTACGATTTCATTTATCCTCCGGGCCACGTGTGCGACTGACTCAGCCATTATTCTGCTGTCACTGCTCCTGGGTAAGTTCAAGCAAAATTCCACATACTTTTGAATAACAAAAAAATTGAAGGAAATATTCCACAAGCATTTACAACCTAACATGTCAGGATGAAAATGACAGGAAATATATTTTTACTCCTGTCTTGTATAAAGCTTAGTTTTAACAGCGCCATCTAGTGGACGAGTTGTGATAAAGCATTTTCAGTTTACCCCCGATCTCTCCCACCGAGATAATTAATGGATAATGAATGACAGCACAACACGTCATTAGGAAATAGTGTTCCGCAAACATGAAGAAACCGATATGCTAGTACCCACAAATTATATATTAATGTTGTTTGTGGTTATCTTCAGTTGAAACTAACAGGAAACTACAGTATTAAATCAAGACAGACTACATGAACGTGAGTAAATACTGGCGTATAATCACAGCCTAATTAGCCATTTTAGCGGAAACCCTTATTAACTGTAATTTTAATATGGTTTAATGATTAAACTTTAACCAAGGCTAAGCCAGGAAGCTACTTACCCACGCTAGAAGCTACCGAACAGCGCCGCTAACACTAACTAAGATTAGCCAGAGCCGCTCGCCTACGGTCAAATTTGGTATGTGCGTATTTTTAGTCACGTAGAGCACAATTCACCAAACTGTTACGTTCATATGGTAACTTGAAACACTCTGAAAAGGACGTTGTTGCTCAGCTACAATGAATAACAAACTCGAATTTACGTTTCCTTCTGAGAAGCCACGACTCGCCTTACCCCGCCTTCGATTGGTCTACTTAGATAACGTTTCCTCAATTTAAACCAATCATTACCCCTCATGACAAAATCTAACGAGCCAAGAGGGAACCTAGCCAATCAACGGTAGGGGAGGGTGGGCTTTGCCTTCGCCGTAGCAAGATTCAAATTTAGCATAGACTACTATACTACGACCAAATAACCGGAAATTAAAGAATTTAACAAATTAAGCGTCAGCCTCGCGAGTTGAATTTTCAAAATAAAGTTGCAAAAATACTTTCTCTGAAGTACAGTACAGTACTGTGACTTAGGTTCCAGTCAATCACTCTTGACATTTTAAATCACCATTTAACATTTCCTACTGCTGTTAAACTAACATTTAGCTTTTTATTTAGCTTTCAAACTATGAGAATTTCTATAGCAATTCTTGTCTATTTTAGCTCATTCTTGAAGACTTCTTTTTACAAAATAAAAAATGTACATAAAAATACTGACATGATAAAGTTAAATGTTGCCTCACCTCCGAGTCCTTGTCAACTATTTCCAGTTTGACCAGTGTGCCCGTCATGACTGTGGCAAATTCCTGTTTGTATTTTCAAAGGATTTGAATACAATGAGCTCTTTAGTTCCCCTTTGTAACAGTGTTACTTTACAGTATTTGCTGGACATCCCAGTGACTCACTGAAAACCAGAACATGTTTTTGCGTGTCCGTTCCTTTCTCTCACACACAATACTATATCTGTGACCTCAGTGTTGACATCTGTTGTTTTATGTGCCTTCATTTTGGTTTGTGACAGCAAAAGCAGCCAATAGAGCAGTTTGTATAACAGCGCATGAAGGCCACTTAGATTGACTGAAAAATGTTTAGAGAATATGACTTTAAAAACCCAGTTTCTTAGACAATCCTTTAAAAGTTTAGCTATTTTCTTAGTGTGGCTTTTTCCTTGTAATAACTTTTTTATGATACCATTTTTTGGGGGCGGCAGTGGTAAAGCGGGCGGTAGAGCGGGTCGTCCTATGGTTCAAGATCGGTGGTTCGACTCCCGCTTCCACCCCAAAAAAAGTACCCGGAGTTTAGCTGACAGTGGGAGGTGTCAGCTCACCTCCAGAGCACTGCCGAGGCACCCTTGAGCAAGGTGCCGTCCCCTTTACAAATTGCTCATTTGAGGCGCACCAAGAAGGAGCTGCCTGCCACTCTACCTCCCCTGCATGCCTACAGGCCCCCCTGTGTGTGGTTGTGTGTATTACAGGGGCCTGTACACACTAATATGCATGCATGTGATTGGATTGACTAACAAAAAAAAACTAGAGTGTGCATTCTTAATTTCCCTTCGGGGATTATAACAGTGTATTAAAATTAAATTAAAATAACACCTATTTCTGCCCTTTTTCTTGGACAATAAACATCTTGGCCCGGGAATATTTTGGCCACACTTCAAAAATCTCCTTCTTTTGATTCTTCTAATGCGTGTGCGCAACAAAATGCTCTAAAATTGGTGTCAATTTGATTTATATTTGGAAATATCCATTCAAATAAGCCAATAAGACCCATTAACCTCCCAAAACAATCAATGCCAGTTTTAAATTGTAACCAAACGTTATGTTTTGATGCCGCATTTGGAAAATAATAGTAGAGATTCAGCTTTATGAAGTACCATTAACAACTATAACGACCAAAAAAACGTAAACAAATGTACATAAATACAACTTTTAGATATTTACAACAAATATACAATAATATATACAAAAGGTAATGTCCAATAAAATCAGTGCTGGAATATTCAACATTTCATTCACTTCTTGATAAAATAGGGGGATTTTACGCTGCACACGGCTGCAAAGCTGCAAAGCTGGACGCTCCTGTTGAAATGTTCTCCTCACTAACCAAAGGTTGGGTCCCAGTAAAAATCTCTGCTGGGGGGGTCAGCTGCAGTCGATCGGTGCACAGGGACAAACATCCAAGAGCTTCTTTTCCTTCTGTAAAGTGTCATCTTTCAGACACGCGTTGCTTCTGCAGGTCACTGGCAGCCGCACTCGTCCACCACCATGTCTTCATGATGTCGCACCGCCAGCCGTCCGTTCTCATAGTACAGCATGCTCAACGCGCTCATTTTGGTGGGGGCGCAGCAAGGGGGTGTTACTCTGCCAGCGTGGTAATGTTGCATTAAACTCTGTAAATGGAACAAACAAGGACTTAAATCATTCCATTCGTAAAATACAGACAAACAGATCGATGTAGACTCACCTGCATGTAAGCGTGATTTGTTGGGTTCAGGTTCTCCCCCAGGGGTCCGGGACAAGACCCCTCACAGCGGTATGCGTTGTATTTTTTAGGGAACACTATCCAGGACGCCCACCCGATCAGATTAAAGTCTACCTCCAGGTCGACTTTGCGACAGAGAGAACTTTCGTCGCCTCTCATGGCCCCCCACTGGCCCCTCACTAGTTGTCCCCAGTGGCCCCGTTTAGTCCTGCGCCTCCTGGGCCGCCGAGCCCGTTTGATTTCAGCGGGGGACAAGAACTTGGATTGCTCAGCTGTTAGGAGTAAACTCGCTTTCGCCTTGGGGTTTTCATCCCAACCCGTGTGCGAGAAGACGACCAGTAAGGCGCGCTCGCCGGCGTCCTGCTCCCCCCTGACCAGGTGGACCGGCAGGTCCGGGAACATCGGGCCCCACTGCGAGTTTGCGGCTTTCCATCTTTTGGACTGTCCTTTTCTGGAGGTGGATTTCTTCCTGAGCCACTTCAGCAGAGGACTGGTCATGTTGATGACGCTCCAGCTCTGGGATGGAGACCCCAGCGACGACCACGCCTGCCGGCCCACCAGCTGCCGCTTCCGACAGGCCCGGTTCCTGGGACACGTCGGCCCCCGATGGTGGTGCATCTCCACCGTGACGTTCCACACGCTCTGAATCCGAGGGAGCCTGATTCTCAGCTCCGCCGCCTGGATCTGCTGGTCGGTCAGCAGCATGTGGAGGTCAAAGGTCGCAACCCAGCGTCTCCGTTTGTATGTCAAACCTGATGAAGGGAAGAGACAGATTAGCATCACTAGGGGGGTGAGTTATTGTTCTGCATTCATCCCAATGCTGGGAAGATATTCACCAGTGATATAATTATGTCCAAAGTGTTTTCATTACATGCAAAATTTAATTTTAATTTAATCAAGAAAAAAGTCTGATTAAATCAAATGAATGCAACTCAACTGTTGTCATTCAACAAATACATTTAAATTCTACTTGGAGCTGTTTTTTTTTTACACAGAAGAGAGTCATTTGAGGGCAAATTAAATCAAACTCTTAGAATTAAATTACACTAAACCAACATGTCTTTTCTGAAAATGTTCATTTCAACCATTTCATGAATTTTAAGCTGCTCTTAAGTCACAAAATCTGGATAAATTTAACAGCAGAACTTTTTGAAAATCTGTTTTTGATCGAGGCGATGAGTCTTTATTTCTAGCCGTCATTTAACATCTTAGATTCACTCCTTTTCACGACGTCTCTATTATCACATGATTGTACAGATCCTTATAAATCAAGGCTGCTCTCCTTGTAAATGAACCAATCTCTATCTGTGGCCCACACCTGTGATGGATCATTGTGATCCAATGAACAGGTGTGGTTCAAATACATCGGAGACTAAAATGTAAAGAGCTGCTTATCAAAGGTGGAATCCTGCCTCTCTATTAATCCACTCAAACTGAACACGGGGCTTAAACCAATCACCTAACAGACTCTGCATATGCTCAAACAAATAGGTAATAACTCCGACACCACGCAGCGACGCGGGGATTGGATCCAGCGGCGGGGAGGGTTTCTGCTCCTGCGCGTCATTAAATCCCCAGCTCTAATCTAATCAAGCCAAGTGTGAAAAAGAACTGAGGGAACTTGTTGATTTGACTTAACAAGAGATTTGTATAGGGGCTGTCTGGCAAGATGTCTAATCAACATCACCTATTTAGAGGAAAAGAGGGTTTGCTTTGAGAATTAGGCAGAAAAGCTCGGCCTTTTCACACGCTCATCTCTGCGTGGTTATTCCCCCACTGGGCTGGATGTGGATTGAAGCTCTCTGAGGTCGTCTGGGACCAAAGAGGTCCTTCAAGCCTGACCACACGTATAAATCACCCAGAAGTTGAACGAATTAATAAAAGCGGACTCTTACTTTTGGCCACCACGCTCTTCACCGTGTCTGCGCGCCGCGCCGCGTCCCGCTCCGGTGCGTCCGCCGGACTGGAGAAGTTGGACCTAAAGTTCCTGTAGAGGTGCATCATGTAGGTGGGCATCATGGAAAACCGCTGTAACGACCTGAGATGAAATCCTTCATCTATGCTTCTGGGAGTCCCGCATGCCAGCTGCGCTAGGACAGCTGCGTGCAGCGCAAAAGACGCAAGTCCAAATGGGCGCATGTTAGATGACAAATTCCTCTAGTGGGAGATTAGGGGAGTCTTTATATACCCTCTCCCACCCCCTTTCATGCTTAACAAGTAGCTGAGAACATTAAAGGAAATTGACAAACGTCCTCAAGACTTGTTACCTGACAGCTCATCATCCATTCAGGTGGTAATGAAGCGCCTGGGTGCGTGTTTACAAGGAGCGCAGCTTTTTGTTTGCGCAACGTCCTCCAAACTCCGGCTGCCCCATTCCCCATCCTCGGATTAATTGTCTCTGCTATTTGTCTTACACTAATTGTTGGGCTTTCCCATAGTGGCATACACGGAATACAACTAATGAAAAGTAAGTCCTCAAATATGAGCATAAAACAGAATACATGGTTATAAAAACTTTTTTTAATTTTCTATCATTGGGATTATTAAATCCCTTTAGAGCACCTGGCCTTACTATAATCATCTATGGTGGGTTTATGACGACATTTGAGGTTTTTGTGGTAAAATAGAAGATTAAAATTGACCAAAAAACTATTAAAACAATTATTATTCTACAGATATTTGAATATTAAGTATGTGGTGTCCTCTGTGTCTGACAGACGGGGTAAAAGTCTGGATTCTAGTGGAGGTATCATGTGAAATGTCATCTCAAATATAATACAATATGCTATTAGGCTGATAGTAACATGATTCATGGGTTTAAAATAATTTAAAAAAATTTGTATTCTCATTTTATTTATAGTTTTCTGAAAATAAGGTTGTTGTGGTGAAATGAAAGACTAAAACTGACCACTATTTAAAACTATGTTAAAAATAATTATCAATAACATTATTTGCACCATCTTTTATTCCAATCATCCTGTTTTATGGAGTCATTCTGATTGAATGAAAGATTAAACTGATCAAAATCATTTAAATATTAATTTGTTAGAATTAAACGTCTGAAAACTTTTAAAGCAACTTTTAATACAATTTCAAAGGTATAAATATATAACTGAATTTATTCTGCTAAAAATCCTAATGCGTTCTGAAATCTGAATGTTGAGCTCTCTTTCTCAAAGAACACATAATTATTTAAACTTAGCATACGATTTATGTTTATGATAGGAGCTGTTTGGGTTTTTTTTTTTGGAATATTGGACTTTAATGAACGTAAATCATGTAAAAAATCTATTTTTACATGAATAAATATAAATTTAAATCCCTGTGACGCACCTCTGATATAAATTGTTTTAACATAACTTTAAACTGTTTATTACTTCTTATTCACCTTTTAATTTAACTTTTGACTGATTTATTACACTTAAATTCGACGCACTGAGGACCAGGGGACGAGCGTCCGCTGCGCATGCGCGCTTCGCCTTTAGCCACACGGCCGAATCCTTTTCCTCCCAAATTTCTCGGAGAAAGAAGAAAAAACAACCGGCGGTGATTTTTTTTTTTTTCCTGCGTGACGGACAGAAAGAGGAGCTCCATCCTCCGCCCGCCGGTTCCGGGACGGTTCCACGCACTGTGAGCTGAAATGGTGAGTGGCTTCAACTTTACGCCTGTTGTTGCTTCAAAAACCCGCAAGTTAACCGCGCGGATCCGCCGCGACGTCTGAGCGCCTTTATTTATCACGAATCTGCGCAATTAAGCAGCAGAGGACGCGAACATGAGTTGTTTGCTGGTTATAGTCCGCCTGTTTGCGTCAAAACTCTCATTTCCTGCGGGGAATTGTGCGTCAAATCCACGAAATGTCCGCAGACGGTGATGAATAGAGAGCAGTCAGGAGCGTGTGTCCATTATCGGACAGGAGCCGGGGTGTTTTTATTTAATTGGCATGTTTTTAGTTGTTATTTTGAATTTTATTGTAATATTTTGTCTGAATGCTGCCGCAACATCTGAATTTCCCAGTTTGAGATCATTAAAGTACACCTTATCATTAATATAACTTTTATACAATATAGAAGAAATTGAAAAAAGTTCATTCAAAAAAAAAATTTTGTTGCATAATTTCTAATGTTGTGTAGTAATCAACGTTTTTGACAGTAGAATCTCTGAAATTATGTATGTTGTAATTATTGATCAATCATGTTCATTTCAATACAGCTTGATGTGTGTGTGTGTGTGTGTGTGTGTGGGGGGGGCATATCTATTATTATAAATGGTATTTCTGAGTGTCTATTTTCAGATTTTAATCAAAAATTCTATTTATGTTATTGTTGTCCTGACACGTTTAGATGTATGGAATCGTAAACACCGTATTGTGATATGTATTCTGATGGATATTGCATCGTCATGATTCCGTTTTTTTGACTCTATTCCTGGCATGACTCATCAAATCTACCCAGTCGTGCTCATTCCTAGGATTAAAAGATTGGAAAGTCACTGAGTCGGCTCACGAGACGCCGTCTTTGATGCCTTGTTGGCCCCATGCAGCTGGACCCGGTCCCTTTGGTATCGCTTTACCCTCACGTCCCTGGGGGGGGGGGGTGACGGGGAGGGGTGGGGGGGCAGACAGGAACAACTGAGACCTGATCAAACATCACTATTAATCAGAAGCCAGGAGCTGAAACGGGCCCCGCTGGATCGGCCCCTAACCCAGGTCCAGTTCCATTCTGGTTTAAAGCCAGAGGGAGTCAGAAATACAGAAGCACTTTATTCTTCTAATGCTTACACTTGATGTTTGTCTTTTTAGGAACAATAAACTTTTATTTTTACCACATGGTTGAGCAACGTCTGCATTAATTCAGGCGTCACGAAAACTCCCCACGAGAGTCGTCTTTGTTGTAGCCTGTTAATAAAATGACATTTTGAAGGCCAAAGTTTAGAAGACAGTGGAGAGGACAGCCATGATGGACGGATTAGAGAGAGCGGTGACGTGCCGAGACAGTGGTGACCGACACGCCTGAAGGAGAAAAAGAAGAAGAAGTAAAAACTTCATTTTCTCGCGGAGGTGAAATATTATTCCTGCAGGAAGCTGTTATCCGATCGCCTCTTGGAGGGAAGACAGACCAGGACTGATGTGGAGACGGGTGACGGGAGCCATTTGTCTTTTTTTTTTGTTCCAGAGGAAGTTTCACAGAACATCCTCTCTTTCTTTTAACCCTTTCACCGCCACCTGTTTCTGCTCACGATGACAGAAATCATCTTCATCATCTTCTTCGCAGCAGCAGGAAGGAAGGAAGGAAGGAAGGAACAGGTGTGGCCGCTGTAGATTCTACACCAGTGGCTCCGTTTCCACATCGCTTTGCGACACGCCCTCTTTGGCGAGGGCATTTTCACGCTTTAAGACGCGTCCAAAGTTCTGACAGTCTTTATCTCACGCGTCTATATTCCATCAATCAAATTGCGCCGGACCCGTCTGAGGAGTCCAATCACATCAGGGCGAATCCTTCCGTCGCGACGGGACGCGTCCGTTCTTCCCAACAATGCAAAATATGAAAAGTCAAAAGGGCAGGAAGACAAAAGCACATGATGCTCCTTTGATGTGTCCCGGCTCCACCCACCCCCGACCCCCCTCCCTGGATGAAACGGGACACTCAGTGCACAAAGAGCCGGCGTGACCCCTGGGTCATCCCACTAGAGGTGGAGCACACGGGCCTCTGCAGCTGAAGTCGGGGGAGAAGGGGGCTTAATGTGAGTATTTGCCCAGCTGTAGGCCTGTTTGCCCCCACGTGGGGCGGGTCCGCCGCTAATGACGACACTAATTATGACCTCGTAGTGAATTAGGCTCACGTGACGCCGCCGGGCGAGGGTCGCCTGGGATCGCCGCCGCCTCTCAAGACCCTCTTGTGTAGGAGGGGGTTGTTCTCCCTGTGTGTGTGTGTGTGTGTGTGTGTGTGTGTGAGTGTGTGGGGAGGGGGGGTACAGGGTATGGGGGGTGGGGCACCGGCAGCGACTGCCCGCCTCCATATCCTTCTTGCAGAGTTGCATGCGCACACATCCCAGCATGCAAGAGTCGCCTCGCACCTCCAGCGCAGGGGATGCTAAGCTGTGCCGTCACCCCGTCTGAACCTCCGACTGCCCCCCACCCCTGCAGATTCGTCCTTACACTTTAATTGACCCGCCCACAAAGGATGCCTCGGCGCGGCTGGACCGCCGCCCGCTTCGCAGAGGACGTCTGACGGCGTCCGTGGGACGCTTAGCTGCCGGGGATCGTTTCTGTCGTCCTTGGAAACGGGTCGTCAGCTGGATGTCAGGTACGGTAGAGATTCCAGACGGAAGCGTGTGGGACTGATAGAGATCTAAATCTGTCTAACGGAGCGTCTGCAGTGTTTGATGCATCGCGTTCTCGCCAGGCTCTCGTTATTTGGCAGGCGGCCCCGCGCCGGTGTCAAAGGACGCACGCAGCTTCAGCTGAAATGCTAACAAACCGACGCGATGTCCGTCAGCCGGAGACGGATGGAGCGACAGGGGGGGACCTCACTGGGATTAAAAAAAGTTCTTCATCTTGAAACAACATAAATTTGCAGACGGGGGTGTGTGTGTGTGTGTTGTTTTTTTTTTTAAAATAGATTTGAAAAGGCTTTTTTTAGCAGCTGAAGTTGGGATGAAGTCAAGAATGTAGAAGGGGTAAAGGTTTCCCATGTGATTTATGTCGGAGTCCCAGTAGATTTAACATCCTTGAACGTTTTGCAGCTTCCTCTCAGAAAGAGCTGCACGATGGATTTTTTAGACGGACACTGAAGCGGGGAGATGTGAATCGACATGAAAGAGATGAAAACGGCAGATTTTCTGCAGAGGAAGCTCTGAGATCATTTCCGATATTCGACTCAGGAACTAACCATGTCCTGTGGAATCACGCCTGCACCTAACCCTTCACCTCACTGCTGAAATATGTGTGCAGCTGCAGGGTGGAAGTGTCAGAGAGTACAACTAAACACTTCCTGTAAAGGTGTGTGCACACTTCCTGTGCGTGGGGGTGTGTATGTGATGAACGGTTTGGCTTCCTGTGATGAAAGACTGACATTCTAACTCAGTTTTTGTCTTAATGTTGGTTTATTCTTTATATTTTGACACCTTTTTTTGAAAACAAATTAGACTTCAAAATAAAAGTAGGTTTGTAACGCGCCAAAACTTTATTTTGCATGCATTAAATTTGATTGGTAAGTACGACTGAGCAGGTTTTTCTACAGATTTCTTAACTGATAGTTAAAAGTTACATCTGTTTCTGCGTTTGTGTCGCCTGCAGACTTTAAAACCTTGCAAAGCCTTTATGTTATCAGATGAAAACCGAAGCTGCACATCTGTTTTGTCCTTCTCCACCTTTACTTGAGACATCTTCCATCTCTCTTCTCCGTCCCTCCATCTCTTGAGCGAGGAGCGCCCCGCATCCTTCCTCCAGGCCCAGCGACAGATGCATCCTGCAGCTGCATGCTCCTTCCTGTCTGCATTCGGACTCTTTTGTCTCGAGGCGCTTTTCTACATCGAAGTTGGGACGCCGGTTGAATTTAAATGGGGCGTCCTGAATGGAGCGGCGCTGCTCTGCTTGGCAGGAGGCTCCGGTTTCCACGGCCTTACTGTCGTCTCACCGTGGCGTTGCTCTTGTCCTCTTGAAATCAGGGTTTATCTGGTTTTATAGCCTCGCAGGCAGGGTGACGCTCCTCTGGTTGACATGTGGAGTAAACAGCCTCTCTGATGAGTCGTCTTGATTGGATCTCTAGGAGGATGTTTATGACTGAGGGCTATTTCTACTCAGGCCTCCGCCCCAGCTGCCCGCCCGCCGGATCGGGCCTGAAATCAGCAGGACCGAGCTTCTACCCGGCAGATAAACTAGAAGGTAAGACGGGAAGGCTTTTTAACGTTTTAGTTGGGGCTGGATGCCAAGGCCTGTAAAAGCAGGATGTTTCAGGAATAAGGACGCCACATGGTACAGGAAGTCCTCGTGGGGAAGAGGGTAACGTCTGTTTTACAGCCTCATTGGAACATGCATATTATCATGCATGACTGTGGTGGTGGGTGAAGGAAACCTACTGATTAAATGTCCTTAAAGCGACAGAGATTGAAAGGGAGGGAGCGTTGCTGTGTAAATGCTCCTTTCTGAGACGTTAAGCTCTGTTTTTTTAGTCGACTCTCCAATGTCTCGTGTTTCGGGATTTTAAACGAAGGCTGCAAACGTTTATTTCAAGTCAGTCAAAATCGCACGTCATAAAGTCGTCCGCGCCTCCGTTCGTCTGTCATTAGACGCTGGGTTTGCACGAGTCAGGACTCCATAAACGTGCTGTTTAATGGGAGAAGCTGCAGGGAGAGCATCGTTTGAGTGGGAGTAAAAATAACTCTGAGCAGGTTTTGTCACGATTAAAAGATCTGAGGCATCAGAGCAGTTTTTATTATGATTGTTCAGTTATTTTCTACTCACCCTTCACGCCGTTGGAAGGTCAGGTGACCTTTTTTCCGCACAGTCTAGAGTTTTAAAATCTCAGGAGGCTCTTCTGAGTTGTATGGAGTCATTTTTTAATGACATTTTTGAACCCGTCATCAGTTCCTGACACTTAACTTCATCACGATGCTTCAGAAATCGATCAACCTGGAGTGATGAGGAGATGATGGGTAAATCTGAATTCTCATGATGATAAATCACATTAAATAACTCTATTCAACACTAAGAATGTGGGGAAAATGACCACAGGTTCCCAGAGCTTAAGTTGATGTCTTTAAAGTGTTTTTTTTTTTCTCCTCATCCCAAATCTAAAATATTAAATTTACAGCTTCCCAACCCCCAGAGGGCTGTTTCCCCTCAGGTATCATTCCTTCACATCGTTCTTTTGTGCACTACAAGAGGAAACTGTCGTCTTTGTGCGCCGCCCGTCCCGTCCCGGTGAAGGCGAGCTGAACTTTGGCCATCTGGCTGCCAGATGTCCCACAACCCCCACCCCCCCTTCCGCCGGTCCCTACTGGAGCGACGTTCCACAAAAGGCGACTCCCCACGTCGCACCGGAGACGGGAACGGGGAGGAGAGCGCTCACTCCTGAAGGTTCCGCTCCGCACCGAGTCAGCCGGGGCGCTTCCAGCTCTCGCGAGGCGGGCCGAGGGGTTTCCCAACAAGCGGGGAGGGTGGGCACTGGGATCCAGGAGAGGAATATTTCTTCTTGGATGTGATGCCGAGTTCTCACACTCCTCTCTGGACCATGGCGGAAAGCAAGCAGCTCAGAAAAGGCTCTCGAGGCTCCACATCTCAGCAGTAAGACGCGGGGCGTTTGGCGGCTTTTTCTTCTTCTTGTGGTTGAATTATGGGAGCAGGGATGCTTTTGGTCAGCGGCGAGGACGCAAATAGATTCAGGCTGCCGGAGAAAAGTATGTCTGAAACTTTTGCTTCCTTTTTGGGACTTGAGTTGAGATTCTTTTGCTTTTTTCCTCTCCGGCTATTTCGGGGCACCAAAAACGAATCGATGTCCGCCAGAAAGTTTCAGTCGTCTTTAGAGAATCTTTAGGATCAATGACATCTTTTAAAATTAAGATTGAACTGTTACACAGGTGATGTTAAAGCTTTAGTTTTTAGAATGTTCTGTTTTTATTTAATTGTATATGTTTCTTGCAATTTTGATATTAAATTAATTGTTTCAGTCATTTTTCAAACTAAAAGTAAAACTTTTTCTGGTTTTTAAATCTGAATTTTGGTCAATTATTTTCCTGAAATGTCAATTTGTTAAAGCTAAGTTCTTTTTAACCCGATCTCTGTCATATTTAGTCAACCTGGTGGTAATTTTATCTTTATTTTTCATTGTCTTTCCAGCATTTGAGTCAGTCTGTTAGAACCAAACAGATGTTTTTCACCATTTTCTTCTCATTTGACTGATTTAAATGCATCTTTGCAGAAAGTCTCTGGTCTGATGACGTCACGTTTCGGAGCTTCTTTTGCTCATTTAAAGGTTGACAGAAGGCTAAGGAGGTTTCAGAGAGGAGGAGGCGTGTGATCAAACTGTATGATTTACACGATTGAACGCTGTCATCCTAATCCCAACCCACTTGGATTAAATCTGAAATCAGTCATCGTTGTTAAAGATGACTCCTACGTTCATTTTATAGATTTAGCAGCTGGATAAAATGAAAATAAATCACAAATCAACAATTAATTACTGCTTAAGAAAAGTCTGGGTTTCCTTGCTCACTTCTGGCTGAGGTCATACATGCTAACTGTTATCTTAACTTCCTGTTTCACCTGTGAACCAGGTGTGTCCGATGGTGGGGGTTAACCTGTGGATCCACGCCATGGATCCTCTCCTCCATGCTGCATTCAAGCGCGGCGTGTTTTTTTTTTTTTTTTTAAACTGCTGCTATCAGGCAACGTCCGGTGACTCATTTTTATCTTTTTATTTGATTATCCAGAATATATTTTTCTACTTCCTGATGCACAGCCAATCACAACGCGCCTCATCATCCCATTTCTGCCTCTGATGTGTAGTCAGATCTTTTTTTAGTTTTCCACCCCTGCTGTTTCACCCCTTCCTACTTCTCAGTCCGCTGTGATGTCATTGGCAGCTGCTCGTGGAGCATGGGGACGACCGCCAGCGCCGCGCCGCCGCCCGTTTCCGTAGCGTCGCCGCTTGAGAGTGTCCACGCCAACGGGATGGCCGACAGCAGGCAGTCCCTCGGCATGAGCCCCTTCCAGACGGTCAACATCCACAACAACAAGGCCAAGTCCATCATCACCAACAAAGTGGCCCCTGTGGTCATCACGTAAGGCCCTCCCCGAATCCACGTTCTCACGACGGGGTGTTAATCCCCTTTGATCACTGGGGGGGCGTCATCCCCGCAGCGTTTGCCCCCCCCCCCCGTTATCATCTCATTTGTCGGGTCGGGCCGGCGCAAACAGACAGCTGATAATTGGATTTGACCTGCTGCTGTGTTTCACAGGTACAACTGCAGGCAGGAGTTCCAGATCCACGACGACATCCTGAAGACCAACTACAAGGTGGGCCGGATCTCGGACGCCATGCCGGAGCACTACCTGGTGCAGGTGAGGGAACGGAAAAGACGTCTGAGCGGCGGCGCTCTGAGGCTTTTCACAGCCCGGCGTCCGAACGGGAACATTGTCATGCGCCATTTTATTATCCGAGACGGGAATGTTGTCACCCGGCCAGCAGACCTTTGATGTGTTCCGTCACCTCTGCTGCTTCAGCTTCATCAGGAGCCGTTTGGAAGCACCGCCCTCAGGTCCTGCGCCCCCTTCCCCCCTTCCCCCCAAAAAAAGAGGGTCTTTGTGGGGGCGTCGGGTTTCTGAATCTGAACGTGTGTCATTATGAGGAATATTTATGCTAAACATGGGTGTGAAAATATATTTAACTTCCTTTTTTGAGCTGCTGTGATTCCTGTAGCTTCTACCTCAGGGGTGTTAAACTCGTTCTCACTGAGGGGCCACATCAGCATAATGACAGATGTAACTAATAAATGTAACTTAATTTAACTCAATGTAATGTAACATAAATGTAACTGCTCCTTAGTGCTAAATAACTCTGAATTTATTACTTATTCGAGTGACAAACATTACAGTTAGACAGAAAAAACATGTTTTTTTTTGTTTCTCTGTTCTAACATAAATCCTTTTAATTTGTCAGGTTATTAAACTCACAGAACTCCATCAATCAAGGATCAAACGATCAATGAATAAAGAAAAATAACATCAAACACAAGTTAAGATAGAGTTGAAATAGGCTGAATTATTGCATTGTGGGAAATGTAGTTTTTGGCCAAAACAGACTTTTGACCTGTTTGTTTATAGACACTCTGACCTTTTTTTGCCCTCGTGGGCCACATAAAATGATGTGACGGGCCACATTTGGCCCCCGGGCCTTTAGTTTGACACATGTGCTCTACGCTAACAGCGCTAACAGACTCCGGTAGCATTATTTAAACCATCAGATAAAGCCTGACTTTTAATTTGTAGGGAAACTCTTCCTTTCAATAAAAGCACAAGACCCTTAAACTGAAGAGCTTTTAAAACCAGCGAGGTCAAAGGTCGTCCTAGTGTGTAAACACCAGATTTATCCGACCACTTCAGCGTCGCTCTGCTGCGTTTATAAAAAGCTGGGCTGTTTTTTACTCTCCAGGGGGAGTTCTTCATGGTGCAGGACGTGTTCAGCAAGGCGGACGTCCTCAACACCGCCGCCGGCTGCGGCGCGCCCAACTTCCGGCGGCTGCAGGGGTCCCACCCGCTGTACGGGATGGGCCAGCCCAGCCTGAACGGCTTCACGCGGGTCCTCCAGAGGCTCCAGGCCCACGGACACCAGGTGGTTTTTCCTTGTTCTGTTCTCATTCTGCATGTCGTCCGTGTTTCTGCCTGCGCCTGACCTCCTTTCGCCGCCCCGTCGGTAAATATTTGAGGAGTCACGTGTCCGCCGGCGGCCCCGCGGATGGATACTAGAACTAAAGCAAACAGAGTTGTGGTCGTGTGTGTCAGTGGAAAAAAAGCTGCAAACCGACCGTAATTGGAATGAAATTGACAAAAATTATACGTCAGGCCCTCGAGAGCGAGGCGCTGGCGCCGCGAGACGGCGGGAAGTTTCCAGTTCGGGTTTTGGTGGAAAAGCTTTCGAACGTTCGCTTCGCTTCACAGGAGGTGATATTCTTCTGCGTGAGAGAGGAGCCGGTGGTTTTCCTCCGCAAGGACGACGACTTTGTGCCGTACACCCCCAGGAGGAAGGAGAACCTGCACGAGAACCTCCACGGCTTGAAGAAGGAGGAGCCGGTGGAGAGCCTGGAGCTCACCGTCAGGAAGGAGGTGAGGCGCCGCGTCCGTTTCTTTTCCCGGGCTCGGTTTTCGCTTCGCGGCGCCGTTCAAACCGTCTTTTTCGTCCCTCCTCAGCTCCACGACTTCGCCAAACTCAACGAGAACGCCTTCTACGTCTACAGCGACATCGAGCACTTTAAAGATGAGCCGCAGAAGATCGGCATCGCGTGCGAGGAGGACATCCACGTGACGGAGGAGGTCTACAAGAGGCCCGTGTTCACCATGCCGGCCTACAGGTTGGCGCACACGTCTCTCGCCCGTTAGCCGTTAGCTCGCAACGCCATCGGATTGCAAATCGCCTCTTTTTGCGAATGTGAGAAAAGTGGGAGAGGAAGCGTGCAGATCGCAGCTTCCTGTTTGCAGATCGCAGCTTCCCGTTTTTGGAGTCAGATGGGAAGCTTCGCTGATGCAACGAGGTCAGAAACATTCTGAATGCAAGAACGCTGCCGTTCTTCTTTGCAGTAATTCTACTTTTAATCTGGTTTTATTGATGTTCTTTTGCAGCTCGATGCAAAAAAGGAAACCGCAAACAAGCCCTTTTATTTTTGGAATAAAAAACCCTCCTCTGCACCACAGGAGTTTCATTTTAAAAAACCATTTAAAATTTGCTTCGTAACATTTATTTTGTGGATTATTCAATATTTCCTTTTATTTCCATGATTTATTATTTTCATCTGTGACCCTGAATGGCAGCGTTTCTGCACTTAAACGCCTCAATCTGGCTAAATCATACCTACGTTATCGTGTGTGTGTGTGTGTGTGTGTGTGTGATGACCTAGATAAGCTGTAGTATTGACAGAACACGGGCGCAGCTCCGTCTCTTGGTAACCGTCTCCCGTCCTGCAGGTACCACCGGCTGCCGCTGCCGGTGGAGGGGGCGCCGCTGGAGGAGGACTTCGACGCGTTTGTGAACATTCTCAGGGTGAGCGGCCATAAAAGTTTCGCCCTAACACGCGAACAGGGTCGACCCCTATTTGGTCCTGATGGATCCTTTTTTGTTTTGATGTGCCATAAACGTTATTAATGGCGGGAATATCGGAGTGGGGGTGCGTCTGGGATTTGTCACTTCTAATCCTCTTCAGTCTGTCTCCTGCAGCTCTCAGGGGTGTGATGGTTACAGAACGCCTCGTAAAGCCGTCGCGTCCGGCGCCGTCTGGTTTCCGTCCGGCCCGTCACTCCAACAGGATGTTCACTTCTTCTTGTTTTGCCCTTTTTTGGGGCGGACTCTCCGTTTTCCCGTCCCGACTCGGGGCGTTCTGACCTCTTGACCTCCAGAGCCGTCACCTAATCTACTCTTCTTCCTCTTCCTCTCTGGTCCAGGAGAGCTCCAGCTTAGCTTTGGGCCGCGATGCTTCCCGCCGACTCCCCGCCCTCCTCTTCAGCTGCCAGGTCGGCGTGGGACGCACCAACCTCGCCATGATCCTCGGCACGCTGGTCATGAATCGCCTGAGCAGCGATTCTCACCCGGCGCCAAAGTAAGAACCCAGAAAGGACACCAGAGGAACTTTTTTTTATCTGCGTTGACTTCAGATTTTACCGCGTTTGTCCTCCAGAAGCGAAGAGGCGGCAGCTTCAGGACCCAAGCCTTCGTTCCGGGTCATCCAGTCTCTGATCAGCAGGCTTCCTGATGGACAGGAGGTCATGGAGGAGGTGAAACACAAACCACACAACATCGTAAACTAACATTTATGACATCACACGACGTGAAAACCGTCTGGTGTCCTGCAGGTCGACCACGCCATCGCTCTCTGCTCAGAGATGCACAACATCAAGGACGCCATTTACGAGAACAAGAGGAAGCTGGAGGCCATCGGAGAAGATTATCAGATCCAGGTTAGAGGGGAGGCGTATTTAAACCCAAACTGTTAGCTGCTAACTGATGCTTAAAGACTGCAGATACATTTTATATCATTAATGGGAAGCGTTGGGGATTTAAATCAGACTTTAAAAATCGATGTTGAGTTTGAATTGGTGGTGGTGGAATAAATAAAGTTGAATAACTGATGTAAAACCGTTTCTTAGGGGAGCGGCACCAGGGACTACTTCCTGAACAGAACCATGCAGAGCCTGGAGCGCTACTTCTACCTGATCGTGTTCACCGCTTACCTCCGTGAGCAGGTAAAACACTCTTTTTATATTTATAGGTTTACGATCCATCATTATGATCCTGATTCTAACTGTGTGTTATTCTTCTTTCTTCAGTACCCTCTCACCTTCGTGTGTAACTTCAGCCAGTGGATGTGTCGCCACGCGTGGCTCTACCGCCTGCTGGCCCGCATGAACCTGTCGGAGCTGTCGGCGCCGGCGGAGCTGGTCACCAGAGGAGCCCGGGTCCTGGTGAGGAGATCAGGAGGAAACGCTTTCACCTCAGGCGATACGGCTGTCACACACCGTGTGTAACGTGAGCTGCATGCTAACGCTAGGTCGCCGACGAGTGCCTGGCCCCAGACGTGCTCGGCACCGTGAAGGAGATGAAGGCCGTCAACTTTAGAAGAGTCCCCAAGATGCCGGTTTATGGAGCGGCTCAGCCGACGTCAGAGGTGCAAATTTAATATCAGAAAAGAGGACAGAAGTAGAACCTACAGTAGAACCTCGAGATACGAGTTAAATCCGTTCTGTGACTCAAAAGTAAAACAAAATTTCCCATTTAAAATAACTAAAATCATTTTAATCCATTTCAGCCTTGTAAAAAAAGTCCCAAACCCCCTAAATTCTGACAAAAAAAACATTTTTATCATCCAATAGACATGCAGACTTTACTTGTGCATAATTAATTATATATAAGTTATGTAAACAATGATAAAGAACGAAAAGAAATACTAAAGTCACAAGAACACACGAGCAACGTCTTTACTCCACCAACGAGAACGAGATCCGGTCTCACTGATGTTGTATCCATCCGCCAACACGTAAAGAACGAGATCCGGTCTCACTGATGTTGTATCCATCCGCCAACACGTAAAGAACGAGATCCGGTCTCACTGATGTTGTATCCACCCGCCGACACTTGTATCTCGGATTTTCCTCGTATGTCGAAAAAAATCAGACAGATCGACGGTTCGTATCTCGAATGACTTGTATCTGGAGGTTCTATGTTATCGTCATTGTGAATTATTTACGATGTGTTGACCTGAGTGGGCAGAAACTCTCATTAGCTGTTTTAGCAAAATCAAACCACGTCAGATGATGAAGAGTTGGGTCTTCCTCGTGTTATGTTCAGGCCACCGGCGCCGTTCTGGCCCACCTGACGGACGAGAAGCGGAAGCACAGCCACGTGTTGTGGGTCAACTTGCAGGAGGAGCTGGTGCTGGAGGCCAACGGGCAGATCTTTAACGTGAGGGAGCCGTCATGCGTGGACCAGCACATCGCCGTCCCGTCATCTGACCCTCAGTTGATAGAGGTAGAGTTCAAACGACGCACCCCCCGTCTGACCCCACCGTGGTTTAAGCTCTCCTGTCTCCTCCTGTCGGTAGAAACTGGAGACCTCCCTGAAGGAGGAGATCCTGAGAGCTCAGAAGTGGCTCGAGGTGACGCTGGAGCAGGAGAAGCAGATGAAGATGATGAAGAGCTGCCTGACCGTTCGAGAGATCTTCAACCAGCAGATCAGCTCCCACCAGGGTCTCGTCTACAAACGCATCCCGCTGCCGGACTGCAGCGCCCCCGGGGAGGAGGTACGGCAGTGGGGGAGGCGTTAACACGATGATTAAGAATGAAGTTCTAATAGTTACCTCTGTAGAGGCAATGAGTTCAGCTCAGCAGGAGTTAAGACAAATTTCAGTAACTTTTATGGAGGGTTTGGGATGGAGATCTCTGATATGTTTTGCTTCAACTTGAAAGTAAATCGTCTTTATGTTTTTATTTGAAGTAATTCCACAGAAAACTCTTGGAACATCTTTAGATTTTGCTCAAGATCCACGTTCAGACATGAATTCAGGGCATTTTTTTCTGGTTTCACCAGAAATAATCCACAGAGCTGTCCACCTGCGTGACGGGTGTGAACAGGTGGAAACTGAGCTGAGCATGAACCAGACGCGCCCTCTAGTGGTCAAGAATGGTACTGCCATAGTGTGTACCACTATGGAAAACTAAAACTAATTATCTCTTTTTAATCAAATTTGACCAATTTCTGCATTTCTAGTTGTGATTTTGGGAGATTTTTGATTTAATGTGTGATTTAAAGTTCTTTTAGGTGTGATTGTGATGATGAACGTGTTTAAATGTGATGTTTAAACATGTGTGTTGTTGCTGTCAGGAGTTTGATAAGCTGCTGGAGGCCATGAAGAGCGCCTTGGCTGAAGAATCTCGCTCGGCCTTCGTTTTTACCTGCTCTAACGGCAAAGGCAGGACCACGACCGCCATGGTCATCGCCGTCCTGACGCTCTGGCATTTTAACGTGAGACGCCTCCTCCAGCTTCCTGCAACGACACACGCGGCTCGCCGCAACACGTATGAAGCTCTAACCGGTGTCTCTCGTCTGCAGGGCTTTCCAGAGTTTGCAGATGATGAGATTGTGAGCGTTCCTGACGCAAAATACACAAAAGGAGAATTTGAGGTATGCACTTTAAAAAACAAACAGGCTTTTGTTAGTTAAGCGAGTTTATGAGGAGGTTATTGGTAATCAAATTATTTGCTTGAGCAGAAAAGAGAAACGTTTGCTGCTTCTAGCATCTTAAATGTTTTTGTCCTTCATAAATTACTGCAAACAGAATAAAGATTCATATTAAACGCCCTTTATTAGTCACCCATAAGAGAAATTCTAATAACTTTTTAGAATTGATGAGACCTCAGTCTGAGGGAAATCATGCCGAGCATTTTCAGTGCTTTTTGAAAAATTTGTGTAAAACCTTGGTCAAAATGCTGTGAAATTGATGTGTTCAATCCATGGATGTAAAGAGAATAGAATGGGGTCAGAGAGCCGCCTGAGAAACAGTGAAACGCTTCTTTTCTTTATTTACAACTTGAGGCGCTTTCAGACAGGAGACATGACGTCTCTGCGCCGTGAATCCAATCAGATATGACGTCTTAGAGCGGCGTTCACTGCGTGAACCTCGTTTAATGTCGTGGCAATTATCCACGGAGGTAGAAACAATAAAGGATCCTTTAAAATTGATTTTAAAGACTGTTAGCAGTCCTGCTCACAGGCAGATGGAGCGCCCCCTCCCTGCAGAGTCAGGAAACACAGTTATCAGAACCACGTGGAAGTTCATCCATCCCATAACACTTTGGACCTCTCAGCCACGGTGGCGTCTATTTTTCCTGATAAGCTTGACAAGAGGCTAACAAGGTTGCGCTGGCAACCACTTGACATATCCCAGAAACCAGCGCTCTGACCGGCGTGCAGTACGCTGTCCCAGCAGAGCGACGCCTCTTCCTGCGTGTTCTTATTTACTGACAATATGATGGCGCCAATTCCGAGATAAACTTCCCAGCATCCCCTGCATCCCCTTGGGTCTGGAGGAACCCAAGAGAAGAAGTTTAGAGGAAACTTGCAGCGCGTGCAAAGTTAGACATGTTTGTGCATCACAAGCAAAGAAATGAGCGCCATCCGCAGAGAAGCGACGGGTTCACAGAGGAGGACGTCGTTTAAAAGTCGAGATTGTTTATTGCAATTATTAATCTGATAAACAGAATTAAATTCTTTTTTAATCGAAATCGAAAAGTGTTTCAATTCGACTTCCTTTCATGCAGGTGGTGATGCAGCTCGTCCGTCTGCTCCCCGACGGCCACCGGATGAAGAGGGAGGTGGACATGGCCCTGGACGCCGTCAGCGAGACCATGACCCCCATGCACTACCACCTGAGAGAGGTCATCATCTCCTCGTACAGACAGGTACGGCTACCGCAGGACGACCCTAGAGGCCGTCTTCGGAACGTTTTAGCCCCCGTTAGCTCAGCGCTTTAGGGGGGAGCCTCGCTGTGATTGGTCATGACGGACAGACGCTCTACAAAGCTGCATCTCACTTCCGTTCCCTCTGTTAAATTTCTGCAGTACGCTCTTTACCTATTTCAAAATAAAAGCTCCTTTCATTTCTAGGCTTTTATTGTGAAACATCTTCAGGAATTCTTATGTTTGTATTCCAAGCATTAGAATAAAAGAGATAGACTTGAATGATGTGTCTTGGCCCTGATGGATTTCAGTTCTACGACACTCTCATTCATGGACTTAATGGAAGCAGCTGCTTAGCCGAGTGCAACGCCAAGTGGTGGAATTTCAAAATTCACCACGTTTGACACTCATCCAGAAAAATCTATCCAATAGTTTTTAGATTTTTGATAAAAGTACTTTTTAAAAAATGCAATATTTTATTAAAATTTTATTTGGATCCACCTAAAGACTCTACCTCAGACCAAACTTAGAAGTCGTCAATCAATCCTGCTGATCCTGAAATAATTATAGTTAATAGAAATATATAGAGATATGATGTGATTAAGAGTTTTATTTCCAGACATGTGAATAAGATATAATGATTATAATAATCAGGATGAATTAAATTAATAACCGATCCCTCCAGTTTGTCATGGGTTTTGGCTGCAGTGCCTTCCGATCCCCATAGATGGCGCCAAACACCCTAAAAGTCATTCACATCTGCTGCCAATTGGCTCTGCGCTGCAAAGCGTGGAAAACGGTGCAAAGCGACTTGTCACTAAAACTCAATGGAATTCCTTCGGGTCTGAGCGAGGAGGACGAGAGGGAACAGCAGCTGGATAAATCTCTACATGTGGGATTTTTCAGTCTTGACCTCTGGAAGTCTTCCGCTGTAAAAAGCGCTGCGCTGCTCCTGGCTGCAGGTCAAGTGGTGTGAAATGGGACGTGACATCAGCATCAGCTGCTTTGTTCGCTGCCGGCGATGAATGAGCTGAATTCATTCACCTTCTTTAATCTGCTTTAACAGCCTGGAGGTGAAGTGGAGGCTTATTTTAATCCTTAAGAAGTGATGAAGAGCATCTCCGCCAGCGGAAGGTGTTCAGTTATTTATATCAAGGGTGAAGAGAACCAAATGGGACTTGGCCTCTCCTGATGCGGCCTCCGCATGAACACCACTCTGTTTTAGCCATTTGTGAAGCAGACTGTAATCATTGTGCGCCCTCAGCCGTCCTGGTCCCGCTGGAGGCGGCCGATCCCGTCTCTATCCCATCAATGGGCCTCATTGTCCCGTGAACCATGTCTCTGGCCTATATTCCCCCCCCCCCTCCCCTCTGCCTGTTGCTCTGTGACGCCGTGCTGCAGGAAGAGGCGACCGGCTCGCTTTCAAATCAATTAGGTGATTTTGTGTGAGCAGTAACGAGAGTTTAATGCAAATATATGACACACGTTTGAGATGATGTGAGATAAAAATGTACCGATCACAGGAACTGTTCGATTTAAAACGGATGATCTGAGCTTCAAGAAGGGTTTTTTTTTGTAGACGATTGATTGCAATGGCGTTTGAAGACAATGCATGATTTCAAACTTTTGCATTTGTCGGAATTATTTTATTGATAAATGAATACATTTTTTCATCTGTGTTCTAATCATCCATTTCCTGGGTCCGTCTCAGAGTTCTGGACCCGGTTGCTCTCGTCTCATCTTCTATCTCCTGAACTGGACGGTTGAGGGTCTGCAGCAGACCCCAGGTCAGCTCTGCGCTCGTCTTTTAGCCGTTCCCTTCCTGCCTGAACCAGCAGGCCAGGTGATAAACGGTGCCAGATGTTGAGATGTAAAAAAAAAAAAGGGGGTTAGTAAAGGGAGGAAGGAAAGGGGGAAAATTTTTACCCCAACTCTCTTATCCCTCCTCCTCCTCCACCGACGGAGGTTGGAAAATGTGTGTTCAATAGAGAAGAACCATAAGCGCGCCGTGAGCCCTGCTGTCCGCTGCCTCCCAGAGGATTCTGGGTAAGGGTGGCGGTGGAGGATGGCTGGGGTTCTTTCTTGAAGGGCCTGTAAATCCCTGCTGCTGACCAGGCGTGACCTCACATAGCAGATGCATCCTCCGACATCACGACCTGTGCTCCATCCTCTTCCTCCTCTTCCTCCTCCTGCTCTTCCTCGTTTGGCATCAGGAACACATCAGCTGCCAGCGATCTGCACACGCCGGTGTTTTGCTTTCATATCACACCGCTTGGCTTCTGCAGCCGCTTTGTGTTCAGTCGCTCGTGTTTACTGGATATTAAAAAACGACTCTGAGGCGTCAAGACAATCTGACCCCAGATCAGCTTCGCTGCTTCCTTATCAGGGCGCATTATTACAGATTAGATTCACCTCCACCAACAAGGGTTTCACAAGTTCATTGGGGCTTTTTTTTTTTCTGCAGGTTTTCACAAAATAGGGGAAAAAATCTGTTTAGTTTTTGAGGAGTCTATCAACTGAAGATCTCCAAGCCAACAGGACCTCCCTGGTGGATTTAAATAATCCATAAATAGCTACGTAAAGACGTCACCTATATTTATATTTATAACGCCGCAGATCCAGATTAACAGCTGGACAAACGTGTAGGGTTGGTGGTGCGCGCCGCTGACGGCGCGTCTGGTTCCGCGTTATATTTGTCTGTCGGCTAGCCTGGCGTTAGCGTAGCCTGGTCTGACCTCCAGCCGGCTATTGAAAGGAAAAGACTTTGCAGGAACGGAGATTATCAAACGTGAAAGTCCTGTCCTTGGTGAAAGTTTGAGCAATTTTCCTTCATTTGAAAAAAAAAAAGAAAAGAAAAGAGTGTGTTCACCTCAGCTGCACAGAGAAGGAGTGAACGAGTGTGTCCAAAGAAAGGCCCTCATGGTTTGGACGGGGCAGCGGAAAAATATTTTCAGAAAGAGGAGAGCAGGTTTTCTTGGGGAAAGGTAGTGGACGTCGTCAGGCGAGAAGAAGAAGAAGAGGGGGAGGAAGGAGGCGTGGAGGTTTGGAGGACCACCGCAGCTCCGACAGCCAGATTCATTTCACTGAATAAAGAGATTGGGATCAGAAAATGAGAAAGTGGTGCGGTGGGAATGTCGGATCCGTCACGCCGGAGGGGTAACGAACCGGAGCGTCCTCAAAGAGAGAACAGTTGGAGCAGAAATGAAAGTTCGGTCATCATTTCCTTGCCAGGCGGGGTTTCTCCTTCCTCCGTTCGTTTCTGGAGCGTCACAGCGAGACGCCTCTGAAAAAACAAAAAACAAAAAGCACAAAATAACTCCAGAGAAACCAGGCCGGTAAACGATGCCACTATTCTACGTTTTTCGGGAACTTTTTCGAGGTCTTACAGATGCAGTTGACAGTGTAATACCACCAGAAATGGTAGGGGGCAGCGTTGTTGCGGTACAAACAAGGAACAACAAATGCGTAACGGAATAAAGTATAGGTTTCTACCTGCTATCAGGTGTTTTTCTTACATTCTTTAATTTTAATCAGTTACATTTTATAATACTTGTCTTATTTTACTGTAAAACTCCAGAAATCTTTTGTGTACTTGTTTCTCCTGACTCTCCATCAGCCCATTTAAAATCTGCAGGTGTTCCTTTAACTCTCGCCATCATTTTATTCCCTGTCTGCATTAATTTAGATACATTTCTGAATATTCCCTCATTGGATCGAGTGTTTTCTCAATTACGACAACAAGTGGACCAATTACAAGGTGGGACCTGCGACCGCCAAAGAAAACACCGGCAGCCGAAGCGATCCCACCTGAGCCCAGAGGCGGGAGTCTGCCCGCGGAATCCAGATAGAGCTCTTATTTAGATGCTCAGCGTGAGCTCGGGGGCCGACTCGTTTCAATTTGTTATTTCGGGTTCATAATTTCCATCCTTTCACGTGCCAACGCCAATAGAAGCGTAATCCTGAGGCGGCCCGCTGTGAAATGACTTATTTAGGTCCGAATCCCATCGGAGCAGGTGCAACCAGCTGAGCTATTTGGATCCCCACCGTCTGCGGCGCTCCAAAAGAGAGTCCGGAGTTGTGTTTTTATGAGTGTGTGTGTGTGGCAGCGGAGGTAAATAAAGCATCTCCTGGTGGGGGTGTTGTGGGGGGTGTGTTAGGGCAGCTGCTACGACTGCTATTCAGGAGCTCATTTATTTTAAGGGGTTTTTCCACAGCTGTAAATTACTTCCAATGATACTCTAATACGTCCAGTGAGTGTTTAATGTGTCTTGGAGGGGCTGCTGATTTCTCCTGATGCTAACCTCATGTTTCCTGCCGCCGCTGATTTATGTAGGTAGAAGGGAAGAAAAGACCACCTGGTCACCAGAGAGCCAATCAGCACGCAGGAACCTCCCCCCAACCGGACTAATCAGCCTCCTCTTCTCGCCCTGTTTGCTTCTGGGTTGTTATTGCTGTTGAAAAGTCAAGGAGCTAATCTGTGACTTCACCTGGGGTTTCCATAGCGATCGCTCTCGAACCACAAATCAGTTATTGTCATCCTCGTCGAAGCTGCTCCACTTCACCTTTTCGGCGTCCCACCAGACACATCGGATTTAAAGAAATATTGTAACGTTTAACGATAAAACAATATGAAAAAGTTTCATGCGACGCTGTTACTATTTTTTTTTTTTTTTTGCACATCAGGGAGGCTTCTTAAAACCCACCTCTTTTCCCTGGCGTTTGACACCCTTTAGAGTGTTTTTTGTATTATTTCACATTATTTTAATCGTTTTTATCGTTTTCTTTTACGCTTTTAACTTATTTTAAATTGTTTTATTGGATTTTATTTGATATTTTCCCTCAACTGCATTATGTTCATGGTTTTATGGTGCATCTGTTGTGTTTTTATCTAGCTACTGTGCAGCACTTTGGAAACCTTGTGTTTATTTAAATACAATCCACTATATAAATAAAGTGGATTGGATTGAATTTTTTAGGGCGATTTCAGTGATTGGACAGAAATGGTGATTACATCATAATCAGATCTAGAGTTTTTTTTCAGTAGTTTTCTACTTGATCAATCTGTATCCGTATTATCGTGGTGCCCCCCGACCGTTTTAGAAATAATTACAGTCTTAGTCCGCCCCTTTTTTATGACTGAACCGCCCTGACCTGACCTTTGACCTCAACCCGCCCCCTTCTCAACCGGGACGCCGCTGCACATAGGGGTCACCGTTTCCTGCCCCTGGTGCACTAAACCAGATCCGGTGGTGGTTGGTCGGGTGGGGGGGGGGGGCAACGGTAACGCAACGCCGCCACGAAAGGCGCTTAAATGCCAGCCGCGTGAGAAATGCACGAGTCGTGACTCCATCCAGTCGATCCAGGAATCGCACTTTGTGCGAGGACAGAAGAATCCGGCGTTAACGACAGGCGACGTGCGACAGCTCACACTGATAAAAAATAAACCAACACGCTGAGTTTGCGTCAGACGTCACGTCTCCAGCGACGAATCCGTATCTGTTTCCAGATCATCTGAAGCTGAAGAACTGAGCTGGATGGAGTTTTTTTTTTTTTTTTTCATCCATCTGACATCTTTTTCTTGGAAGTTATCAGGGAATGCTGAGTCAGCGTTCGCGGTGGCGCTGCCCGCAGACCCCACAGACATATTTTCTTCCTGTTTTAATATTAAACCGCTTTTATTCGCTGTTTTCTACCCATATGGATTACCAGACCGGTTTGTTTTGGAGAGGAAGAACTCGTGAACCGTGACCTCTGAAGGAATCTGGATCTTGAGGATTTTTTGATGGTTGAGCATTTTAGACGAGGAGGGGAGAGAAAAAACATTGGCCTGTTGCTGACGCTGAAGCGAAATCATTTAAATTCTTGCGCGATGCATCAGCGTCTGCGCCGGATTTCATGGCAGCGCATCGCCGTCGTTATTACAGCCGCTTAAAAAGTAATATGATTGCGGCTGCAGACGAACACGGTGGCTCGCATCAGCTTTTAGCAGCAAAAGAAATCAGTTTACTTTTCATTTTACAAGCAACTGAAAGGCTTATTGAAGCCGAGAGTGTAGACCCGATCCCGAAAACTCAAGGTCCGATGATCCGTAGCTCGCAGACATACCGTCTTAATGCCTCCGAGTCGGGTTTGCATGCACAAGATATTTTAATGGGCCTGTAAATGATTGATTCACAGTGGGAGTCTCCATGGGATCCGTTGCCAGGCATGTTCACGTACAGAATGTACCATAATGCGTGTGGTTAGTGTGGGCAGATATTCCAGTCTCTCTGTAGGCTAAGTTGATGAGCCCTGTCTCCTCCTGCGGCTTCTGTAATCTCTGCTCTCCAGACACGAGATGCTTTCTGCTCGTCTTTTGTCTGAGGAGCCGTTCTCTCCTGCAGCCGGCCAATCGGCCGGGCCTTCGCGCTCACGTCCGACAAAGACAGTTCGAATCCCGCTGTTCGGATTACCTGTAGATGAATGTTCCCCCCCCCTGGTTTTTGCTGGTTCAAATTGGCCTGATTCATTCTGAACGGTTTGTGACCCGTTTACAGTTTTGACAGTAGTTTCAGAGGAACCAGACACGAGATGGTTCCGTTAGTCGTTGGTCGCTGTACCGGGGTCAGATCACCAGTTGGTAGGTCAGGATTTAGCTTCTTTTGGCTCCGTCCAGCCCAGGGTCCAATCACATGATGTATTGGATGTCGATTTAGTCGCAGTGAACAGTTTACAGACGCCTGTTTATCTTAAGACTCAGAGAAGGTTAAATTTATTGTGATCATAAATTTGCACCTTAACTTCGGGCCCTGGATCGGCTGAGATCTCCCAAACCTCGTCTGTGGCTGAGTCGCTGGAAAAAGATGGCAGGATTGGAATCTGTATAAACCATTAACATGCAGGCATCTCCGTCGCCTCATCTCACTTTCTTCTACATAACTTTAAACTTTCAAGGCGTCGTCCTGATCTGTAAAGATCGGCTCCGCAGCTCCAAGCCAGATGATATATAGCTTAGATCCGGATGGTCGAGCTTCCAGGAAAAGGGATTCGTAGGAGTGAAACATACACGAGTTGGTTGCTTGAACGCATCCTTGTAGAACGTAGAAGGACTTCCTGTCAACTAGCAAATATTAGCGATCATTCAACGACAATCATTCCTAAATACACCTGGAGAATTCCATGTATTTCCTTCCTGATGCTGGAGAACGTCTGGAGGGGAAAGACGTTCCAGAAAACACAAGTTTATTGAACGCTCCAGCCTCAATGCTGGACTTTTTGGGGCGATCGGCCATCATGTATGGGATGCCTGTCTGCTGGAAACAGGTTGGAGTTTGGTTTAGGATTTGGGCGGGAGGCGTTCTTGCGGAACCTCATGAATGGATGTTTGTGCAAGCCTGGGCGGGACGGGCCAATATGGATTGGCCTTTTTACCTCAGGAACCCCATCAGCTGGTAATTGTCACCATATGTCAAGCAGTGAACTGTGAAAATAAAGTTTACGTTACCTGCGTCATCAATGGTTTAGTATTTTCTGGGACTGATGATTGCCGGAGGACAGATCCTCTTAAAATCAATCACGTTGATGAAATTTTCTCAAATTATGTTTTTTCCTGGTAGAAAAAAAATTAATCTAAGCTTGAATTTTCATCAATCAATATCTTAAGAAACAAAACGTCAATGAAAACGGATGATAATTAGCATAGCTTGGCAGGAAACTGGCAGCAAAGTGGACCTGAATGTGCATTATTCCCAACTTTCATTTTATAAGAATTTTACACAAAAGTAAAGGTTTTCTTGTATGCATGAACGTAAATTAAAATGGAAATATTTCAAATCTTTTTTTTTCAGCCTTCCCACCTTTGACTCCTTTTATTCTGAAAAGGCCAGACGAGATTGAGACAAAAAGAAAAAAAGCTTACCAGTTGATTGAGACCTCGACGTCTTAAATGGTTTTCTAGACTTTCTTGTTTGACAAAAATGCTGAGAAGTGGAAACAATTATTGCTCAGTGGATTCAAAGCTTTCAAGGCCGTCTCTTTTTTATGAGGAATGGAAGAAATGCGGTGTCTCCTCACCACATCTTCCCCGACATTGTTTTCTGCGAGAATGTCTGCGATCGCACTGGAAGAATCAAAAAGAAAGGAACTTTATTTATCATCGTACAATCGTACAACGAAACTACGAGGTTAGATGGTTAGTCGGTTCTACTGGGGCCAACTTAACCTAAAGTTCCTTATAAAGTAAACCCTTGCGTATCCACGCTTCAAGATGCACGGCTTCACCTCATCGCGGATTTTCCGTAGGTAGTCACGTGATACCGTACGCGCATTCTATTGGCTGACACATTTGTGCGTGTACACTTCCGGGTATTAAAGAAACACTGTTCTCTAATACAAAAGTGCTTTAAACAGTCTATCAGAGAGTGGGAAACGGTAATGCAGATAGAAGGTGGTTTAATATCAGTATAGGGAGGGTTCATAAACGTTTAAATTACTGTTTAAAGTTTGTCGCTATATCACAGAATTTCGTTTTTCAGGGAATGCATTAACGGCGAGTCACGAGGGATCACTGTATGCATGTTTTTCATGATGATGGGGAGGGAGGGCAACTGGATAAAACCCATTCCGACACAGTGAGAACATGCATGACCTATGACCTTCTTGCTGTGCTAACCACTACGGCCGCCGTGGAAGCCATCGGACCGCGCGATTCATTCGATGCAGATGCGGCGATGGGAGACGAGGTGCGAATTGATCTGAGCGGCGTGAGGTCTGGCGTGAGGTCCGGCATGAGGTCCGGCGTCTGGCGGCTCGTGCTCAGACATCCGCCAGGCTGAGAGATCAAATGCTGGATAGCCCCCTGGGGGTGCAGGGCGCTCAGGGTGATCGGGTTCACCTGCGAGACCAATTAGAAAAGGTGAGACATGTGATCTCTTTCTCTCCTTGACGGGAGGTGATAGACGCACAGACAGCACATCCGTCGTTTGCCTAGGTGTTCGTTTCGCCGCTCCGATACAGATGCTCGGAAAAAACCGGGATCTGACCACAGCTGTTTGGGAATGGACAGGAAACCCCGCTCATCCCCCCCCTCCCTTTCCTCTCTCTCTGTTGCGTCATTCGGCTCTCTGGAATGATCATAATACGCTGCAGCGTGCTCATTTCAAATTACCCTCACTCTTAGCCTGCATACCTCCGCGTGCAATCCTCGCCTCGACTCGCGCTGGGCTTTATGAGAAGATAACATTTGAACTCTGTTATTTCCATCAGGAACGTTCGAGGCTGCAGCTCTCAGCCCCTTCGGCGCTCGGGGCGCCGACTGCACCTCGTCTCCGTTCGATACGTCTCTTGACCTAAGTTAACGCGTTATCTAGTTCCAAAAACACGCCTCACGCTTCGCACAGCTGGATGGCAGACGCTTCCGGCTCGGACTCCTCCTCGACGCTCAATCAGAAACGGGAAGGCGGAGGAAGAAGAAAAATAAAACAACCTCTTGACACGTCTCGCCCGTCCACATCAGCGGCAATCACAGCCCCGTAATTGAGGAGTGATCGTCGGATTCGCCGCGTGAGAAGCGGCGTGCACGTCAACGAGTTGTTGCACAGCTTTTGTTTTGTTGCTAAGTTGTACTTTTGCAGAACTTAAACCGTTATAGCTTGATGGGAAGCGACATTTTCCTCCCTTTCTGCCTTCTGCAAACAGTGACATTACCTCTTAGAGGACTATTATCTTGCGTCTTGAATAGCAATCAAGGGAATTATGGGGGCACCTCAGACTTGGGGTAATTGCACTGCTCTGGTGTTTCAGACCACAGGCTCCTGCTTCGAAAAATAAAATCGTTTAGTAATTATCATGAGAAAACCCTTTTAAGTGCAGTATGGTGCTGGTTGATGGTGGGTTAGATGTGACGTACAACAGCATGGTGTCCATCTGGCCGGGTTTAAACCACCGCTATCTTCTCCTGGTTTCATTCCATACAGCGTCTGACATTTCAGAGATAAGCATCAAATCCACTTCAACACGCCAGGCTGTTTCAGCTGCTTCATGGAAGAAGCGTCACATCTCCAAACCCCCTCAACCTCCAGATCCACATCACCAAAATTTCGAGATCTTGAATGCAGCTTTTACAAAATTCACTGTTGCTTTGTCTTCTTTTAATCGTTTTAGCGTCTAAGCTCAGCGTTGTGGTTTCTAGTCAGGCTGGTTCACCTTAACCAGATATTAACAGCTGTATTTGTGCTCACGTGGACAAATCAGCTGAACATAACTGTGATTCAACAGGTTTATGTTGAAGGTCGTCTCCTTTACTAAAACCCACCTTATAGATCCATTCATCCTCATTCTGCTCTTTCTTCTTTTCAATGCATTTTTCCTCCTAGCGACATCAAACTTTCTTCTAAACTTCCATCACGGTGTGTTTCGGAACAAACCCACGCTCGTCTGAATGCCTGATTTCAATTCCGTTGTGACGTGACGTTTGGACGCTCCTGAACGCATCACGCGTGACCCCTGCCTAGCCTTCGGAGGACACAGAACCTCTGTTCAGTCACGGCCCGAGGGAGACTAAAGTTAACAATATTATGTTGGCACTCAGAGGAAATGATGTCCATGCAGGCGGGGGTGGGGGGGTCATCGGAGAAGCATGGCGGAATGAGAACGTTATATAAGCCAGAAACACCCTCGATTAAATTGATTGTCCTGTTCACAACCCCTGCCCTAAAAAAAAAACTACCGAACAATTATCAGTGATGTATGAGAAATGTATTTATTCTATTATTGTATTAATAATAGAATATTAATAATTTAAATCTCTAATTTATTAGATTTAAATCCTCATTTAAATCATCATCAGCCTTCCTGGTGTTCATTCTTTGTGGGCGGGCTTAACAGGGCTGACCCCGCCCATCTTCCTCCTTCCCATGTGTGGATTGGTGGATTTGTGTGTTTAAATTTTCTCAGTGATTCTTACATATATTTAAAATGTATAGTTTGATGTATATTTCTTGGTGAATGTACCCGTTATTGAACTTTGTTCTGTATCATCCTTTATGTTTTGATAAATGCCTTAAAACCCGAGAAGAGCGTTGACCCGTGGGCTTTAAATGCAGGAATTACTGTGGAATTTAATATTTAAAATAGGCAAAATATAGAATTAAGATTGTAAGATGATAAGTTGTGGCCACCAGTAAATCTTGATCCCCCTCTGACCTCAGATTAAAACTGGGAAGACGGAGCAGGAGTGCCAGCAGCTCCTCCTGAGGAGCCTGCAGTACATGGAGCGCTATATGTACCTCATCCTCTTCAACACCTACCTGCACCTGGAGAAGAAGAACTCCTGGCAGCGCTCCTTCACCACCTGGATGGAACAGGTACGGGTATCATATACATATAGATTTCATATTTCATATTTTCGGTTCTGGAAGCATCCGCCACCCCCCGCCAAAGCGCCGGTATTTCCTGTTCCTGAAAGAACTGCTTCTGTGAGCAGGGATGTTTTTATGGTCTATTTATTCTATCAGTAGAAACACATTCCACTGCATGTGTTTTGTAGATAAAGCTGGAATGATAATTAAATAGTTGAATTTGAACTTTTTTTAGTGGGTAAATGAAATTTAAGGTTCCTGGTGTCTGGGGAAAGTTCCTGTGGTCCAAAGTATCATTGGGATAAGTTAAACTTTGCCTTCAGGCAGCAGAGGAGGGTAAAAAAACACCACGGGTGGTTTTTGGGGCTAATTCACACATGACCTTAAATACATGGCGGGGGAACCGATTTTTTAATTGGAGTCAGCGACTTGGAAGAAAAAGTTAGAGCAACACTTTTGTCACTTGGTGCACATTGTGAACTGATTATGTGAGTTTCATTTGGACTCCCCTCCTGGAATTTACAAGCTGGTTCTGGTTCTATTGTTTCCTGTTCCTTCACATGCTGGACTTCATAAAGTCTGGGCTCAGCGTTGTTGTCGGTGGGTTAATCGTTTGTCCAGCTGTGCCCCTACGGTAAAAGCAAGAATTTATGTGCATTCCAAACAAATGAGTCGTCTTTAAGTCGCAGACGCTGCAATTAGATGTATGTCGCAATATGTGAAACCGATGTGGATGTGCAAAGAAGGAGAAGTGAAAGTCGACATGAATGACAAATCTGCATCATCTAGTTTCACGTCTTTGAGGTCAGGAACTCGTCTGTCTGCCTGAAATGTTTTTAAAACCGCTGGATGAAAATCTTTGTCCTTATTCAAGCGAATGCGCTGGATTCCAAAAAAAGACGAGACAATAGCTGTAAAAACAATCTTCAGAGAAATATTCGGGGTCGTTCGGGGCATATTCTTCTTGTTATGAATAGCAAATATATGTGGTGCACTGGAGTGACTCTAATGGCCCAGTTATGCCATGAGAAAATGCAGGCATGCAAACAGGGAAAAGGGAATGCTGCAGCTGAAAACATGTGTCATTACTCCACATGTCTGTCTTCTATCACGGAGGTCGCCCGCTGCTTGTTGCTGGTATTCATTTCTTTTTTGTACCTCCTTTCAGAATGAGCAAAAACTGCTCCAATTTTCAACAACGGTTGAGTTCGGTCCAGTTCCGGGGTAGATACACTTTATAAAAAAGGGCAAACAGGGTTACCCTGGAGTGGAGCGGGGTAGGGTTTGTCCACATCCCTTCAAAAACAATGCCGCAATTTGCTTGTCATAGAAAAGTGAGTCATTGCACCGCTGTCGTGCAATCTAAGGAGATGAATTTCGAATGTTGTTCTCTTATTTCCTGCTGGTTTTTATTCTGCTGTGCAATTTCAGTGACGCCTTTGATTCTCTGACCTGCATAATCAGAATAGGCGTAGACATGCTGGGAAAGTACATATAGAGTGCACACCGGAGTGGACAGGATGAAATTGAGGGCTGCTAAAACTGTCGACGACATGCAAACTTCGTTCTCTAGATTGGGATCCATTCCGGTCGACTTTAGATTGACAACCTGTCATTGGCAGGAAGCCATTTGGAAAAGACGCTGTCAAACATTTATCTGAGGGTTTTGCGACTCCGTGAGATTCAGATTTCAGGGACAATGAAGCTTTGAACAAACAAACCAGCAGAGTTGAAGGTATCTCGGAGAAAAAACGAACACTCTTTTCTCATTCTTCCGACCACCTTTGTGCAGAAATTAAAAATAAAACTTCCTTTCGGGTTGTCCTCAGAGTGTTCTACTTTTTCAGATGAACGCTCATATTTGTTTGGAAAAGTTTTTTTTTGCTGGATGCCCTTCCTGCCATTTATCCAGACTTACAACCAGCCTACAGTTGACACTGGTTTGTGCCCTTGTAGAGCTGCAAATGCGACGCATGTGCTGTACCACTGAGCTACATCCCTAGTTCTGCGGAGAACATAACAAATTCTGTGACACTTTACCGTCGCTGTGTTTGCTGGTAGCGATTCCTGGCAGCGATCCATCCAATCTGACCCGACCGGCCCAGAGGAACAATCATTAGCCGATTTGCCAGTGACCGTGGCAGGATCATTAATGACAACCTGCCCACGCCAAAGGCAGTCAGGGCTCAACACCCATCTCTGGTCATGCATTCGAAGCCACGGTTACACAACCGGCACTGAGCGCTGTTCACGGACTAATTCTGCCCAGTCGGATCGTTCGAACCCTGAGGCGTTTCATCTCTTTCACTGCGGGATAAAAAATTCCAATTGCGACATCACGTGTCGGGAGTCGACGGCTCGTTCCTGCCGCATTGCACAAATATTGTCCCACGCGTCGTAAGCCGCCTCGCGTCCGTAGGGTGAGATCAGAGCAGGAACATCACAGGAGTCATTGGGATTGAAATCCATGTTTGCTAATCCAAAATGTGGCCCTTTTGTACAATGACGAGACTTGTGTGTGGCGCATGCCGTGGATTCCTGCAGGAGAGGTAGTCTATCAGTCACTCCAGCTGTTTGGACGTGTGGCACAGAGGCCTCCCTGTCGCCGGGGAGGCCGGTATGTGCGGCCTTTGAGATATCCGACTGTGGGAAAGACCAGCGACTTCTTGCCACCTTGATCCACCCCGTTTTCCCCTGTCACCTAATTAGTATTGGCGTTTCTGATCTCTTAAACGGGGCATGAAAGATGTCTCTGATGGAGCAGCTCGCTGTCACCCAAGGGAAACAGAAAACGCCAAAAAAAAGGCAAGATTTACCCGCATAGGTCTGTTGTGATCCATAAGATCTCGTAAGATGTGCATTTTGTAGAAATTAGTTTTGTAGAAAAAGATGTAGCTTGCAGAGGTAGGGGGGAAAACATTCCTGGGTCATTCCTTGGGTCATCTGGCCCCATCTGTGCACCAACATTTGTACATTTCATGGTATCTTGCTAACAAGAAACAGACTCAGGTGAAGGCGTGATGCTGGGGAAGGTAATAAACATCAGTTGGTTGACGACGTGGTGTCTTTTCAGGCGTGTTGGCGTTTAAATCAGTTGGATAAGCTCCAGGCGTCCGATGGTCGTCCTTCTTGTCACTGTGATGGATGCTCTGACCTCACCTTCTGCGAACAGAGACCTTTTTAAAAATGGGGTCCCTAACTACGCCGTTACTCCCTCTGGTTCTCAAGACAAGGAGGCGCCACCGTCTCGCCTTTACTACGCTGATTAAAACCAGTCCAACTACAATTGGTGTCCTCTTTGGGGGGGCAAATGTTTTCACAGCATCACAGGGTTTTTCCTACTGTCTTCTGGGAAGTCTTGACACCGCCGAGTTCTCCTCTAGGCTCCTCCCATTCATCACCTGTGTAGACAACTGGTCTGCAGAGTGGATGAATAACCCTGGCTAACATCTCAAACTCAGTCGTGCCCCTGGGAGTCCAGGCGCTGACTAATGGACCCACTCATTCCTTCCGATGCAGTAACCTCCTTCAGCTAAGCCTAGGGGGGGCAGTGGGGGGGTCCAGGAGAGCATCACAAACAAACACGGGCGTCTCGAGACGCTGTTCGATGCGTGAGACGGCTGGCGGGAAGACGAGCCAGAGGACCCGGCGTCACATGATACGATTGTACGATTTGATTTTGCACAGTCAGCAAGTCGGTAATGCAGAGCACACTCTGCGGTGCCTTGTGTTTATTTCTGCACAAAACTGGCCGGCTGAGCATTAATCACCGTTGGTGAAGGAGATATGTCGATACTATTATTCGTGTTCATTGTTCCAGTATGTCCTCCTCAGCCTTCAACCTGACGCGGCATTTTTGTAAAAGGGCAGCCTCAGGAACAAGACATTTTTTAATAATTAAATGTTGGTAAAACTCGTCTTATGTCGTTAATCCAGGATAACAATATTTGGTTTATATGAATCTATTTAAAGATGTCATACAATTACATTTTATATTTTAATATACAACAGAAAACAGGTCTCTGTCTCGTCTTCAGTTGCTTCTTTCTCATTGCGGGTCTACGGCTAATAATATTTGTTTTAATTATGATTTATTGTACAGTAACATTATATTATGTGCTTTTAACAGTTTACCAGTGTTTTTTTTTTTTTTTTTGGAAAACCAACGTAAAATCAAGAACGTAACTCGTATGCTGAGGTTTACCTGTATTCATTTCTTTTTTTAAATCTAAAAAATTCCTCTCTCTTCCACACATGTTGCTGTGGAAGAGAGAGACTTTCTTCTAGAATAAAAAGTAATAACTTCCCAGCTGCAGATGAGACAGGGCAAACTGTGGTTGTCATAGCAGGGGGTTCAATCTTGAGAACGACAATGAGTCAGCTGACCCGCCGGCCTCCGTCCCGCCATGACCTTCGCCGTCCTCATAATGACTCAGGCTGGATGATGTACTTTGTCCCATTTACTGAACTTCAGTAGAAGAGTTTTTCTACTTAACCTCCATCTCTGCTTCTGGTCCACCACCTAATGAACCTGTGACTCCTGATGGCCTCCAGTGCTAAACTGATGGTTTGCCGTTTTAAAGCAGAAATGGGTTCTCACTCAAGGTCGCCATGTTTAACAATGAGCTGCATTTAATTCACCTCAAGAAGTTACTAAAGAAATTTCACCAAATGTTGAGGGCAAACAAGTCAATGCAAGGTAATTCATCCACAATTTGTTTGATGATGTGAAAAATTGGCTCGGCCTTGTCAATTGACAATTTAATTAAATTTTGATTTAATCGCTGGTAGCTGTATTAAATTAAGAAGCAGTGAAAGTAACATAAAAATGGTACCATCCTTCCACCACCACGGTGTTCTTTTATTTAATAATCTGTTTTGTAATGTTGTAGAAGAAAATACTGGGAAATGTTTTGTCCAACACTATCAGGCAAAGTCAAGAAGTTCAGGTGCACCAAGAGGATTAAAAACTTTCTGTGACAGCCTTTCTTGTGATGAACAATCAAAGCAAGAACAATTTGTTCCTGCAGTATTTTTTTTTTTTTTTTGGTCATCACGCTGATAAACCGACCAACCCTATTGGTGGAAACCCGTTAACGGTTCCTGTCTCTGTGTCAGGTCGCCGCCAGAGCTGGAGTTTATGACCTCCTCAACCAGCTGGGCTTCTCCGAGTTCGAGAACCCGAGGGACTCGCCGCTGGCCAGGCTGCGCCGCCGGTGGCAGCAGCAGCGTGTCGGGTCGCTGCCCTTCCGAGGGGAGTTCATCTGAAGGAGGAAGCTGGGATCGCTCCAGGATGGCGCCTTGGCTTTCACAATAAAAGACTTTCATGCTTTGGTTTTTTTTTTAATTCTACTATTATTTGTTTTTTTTTTTTAAATCTCACGGGTGACGTTAGTAAATGTAAACTCCTGTTTTAGTTTTATCAATGGTAGAATTTAAAGTTACTAACTCTAAAAATATTGATAATGAGATATAATGAGAGGAGATTTAAATCTTATACAGGAGATAATTTCCACTGTGTTGTCAGCTAATCATTTTCTTGTGTATCATGATTGTCACCTAATGATTTCCCGTCCTTTTCCTTCCAGACAGCTGTCATCAGTTGGATTTGAGGTTTGACATTTTTAAGACGTGTAAATAGGACATCTGTTATTGTCAAAATACCCTTTTCACACAGAAATGAAAATTCAGTCAGTTTCTACAATAAGTATTTGTCTTTTTATAGTTAGATTTTATTCTTTTCGTGTAAAAATGGTTTTAAGGTTGTTTGGACGACTCTTGTTTGATATTTTTGCTTGTAAAAATAGATGAAAACCACCTCTTTTAAAATCAGTTCAAATCAAGACTGAACTTTCGCTTCGGTGAAAACTTCCTTGACTTTTCCAGACCTGACAGGAGTTTGAGTCTTTGAGACGATGTGCTGTTTATGACTTCATGTCTATTTTGCTCTTGTACCTGTTTCTCCTTACATTTACTTCCATGAGTCGCGTTACAGGTACTAACTAGTTTTAATTTCACTTTAAAGCTGTAAATGTGTCTTTTTATGCACCATGATGCCTAAAACATTTAAATGTCTAGTTTTTTTATTGATTTGTGACGCCCATTCTACGATGTTAACGATGTTAAATGTCCATGTCACACATTAGCGCCCTCCTTAGGTCACTTGATGTTATTAACGCTGAACAATCAATTTAAATAGCGTGCTGGCTTAAAAAAACAGTCATTTACGTTGGAGGAGAAGGAGATTCTTCGTCTTCTAGGTGTTATCTGCTAAATGCTAGCTGCTGCAAACAATTTAATTCCACCAAGGGCTACTTTCCTCTTTTTGCACCGTGACTTTCAATGCAGCGGCGTGATTTTGATGTCACGCCGCTGCAACATCTTGACGGTGGTGTTAAGAAGCAAATAAAGAAAAAGAGGTCACTAATAATGAAATAACTTTTTTAAGTTTGACAGAATCCATTTCAAACCTGGTTGCAATAACACCATGTGCTCTTAATTTAACGTGGGACTCTTCATAGAGACAATGCATCGCCCTCTGTGCCTCTTAGTCTCTGCTAAAGCTCAAATAAATAACCCTAGTGGATCTAACGGGCTGCTTTTGGTATCATTTGATTGTTAAACTGATCCATCTGTGTGAAGGATTCAGATTGGTGGAGGATTTCCAATAAAACCACGCCGTGTGACGGTGCCAAATAATTGTCTGGTCCCTCCTTGGCTTCCTGTCCCTCTCCTCCTTATCTCGGCATCATCTCCTGCTCCAGATACGCTCCACTAAGACTCCGCTCATGTATCCGGACGGCCTCTTTGTCTTGTGTCACTGCCAGCCTCGGAGAGCAGGGCAGGTCATGAGCAGAGGTTTAAACAGATGATCCATTGTTGGAATCTTAAAACACTCCTTATGGAGTAATAAAGGGCTCAGGCGGATCAAAAAGACTAATCTGAGTTGCCTTTTGATTTGGACAGGTAAGGTCTTAATTAAAAATATCCTCGCTGTCTCAGCAGGGGAGGCCTGTGTGGGGATTAAAAGCCACCGGCCGGCACATCAGTAAAGCTCACTTGGCTTTGCTGGCCTGCTTTGAAAGGCTGATATCCCGGATCACTTCCCGTCTTCTAAGTGCATGGCAGGCTTATCTTCGGGAGTTCGGAAGTTGTTAGGATTTTATCACACCACGGTCTATCCTGGATTATTGTAAAGGGAAACCAAACAGTCAAGAATGAAGCGCCTCTTTGATGCGCTCGTTTCCTCGTCTCTATGGAAGCAGAACTATTAAAACCTCGTTGTGTAACTGGTTTATTTTTAAAGAGTCTATCACTTGTTTGCAGAAACAGATTGCGTGATAAAAATTGAAATAGAAACACAAAGGTCTTTGTTCCCTGATGTCTAAATGACTCATCCTCGAATGTAGTCAATCATCTACAGGTTTGGTGTTGTTCAGATACTGAGACAACTTTCAGTTGAGTCCTAAAAGTTTTTCTGTTTAGGCCTTAGTCTACATCAGGGCTCCAATCCGAGAAGAAGACGTCTCCATCTGTGAGGAAGATGAAGCTTTAGACATCACAGGATGAAGATCCCCCGCAGATCTCAGAGTTCACCAAGGTTCCAAGGTGCCAGAAGAAGTTCTAGAGGCCCTCGCAATCACCTGATTGGAGTCCGTAGAGTGATTCCAAGGCTTAGTCCATTCCTCACAGACCTTTGTCTCTAAGGAATGGGCTAAGATTCCCGAGAGTCTGGATCTGCATCACGTTAGCAGCATCATAGCAGCTGAGGGGTCTAGGAAGAACTAGAGAGGCTGGTCTTTGAGGGTTGGATCATCAGGAAGAGGAACATTTGGGTAAGACGGGACACACTTGTATAATTTGGTGATAAACAGCTGATCAACAGTTGGTGACTTTGCTTCTGACTGTAAATCTACAGAACAGTTTTAGAACCTCTAAGTTGGTTAAAACCACACGGGGTCTTGGAGAGGGGTTCAGTTGCAGCATGTGGCCAACTTGACTCCGGGTGGAGATAAGCCCGGGACATGAAGACCACGCTCGGATGATATAGCGGCCCCTGGCCTTTGAAATTCCTTCCAGACTCATTGAGATAGTCCCCAACGTGAAACTCAAGCTAGCGGTTCTGAAGGATTCCTAGATTACGGCGGACAAAGAGCAGCTTTGAGAGGTGAAGCAGCGAGAGGGGATGTAATGAAGTTGATGTGAAAAGCTTCCCTCTGAAGGCCAAGGGGGGCCCGTCCTCTTTGTTCCCCCCGGGACGGACACCTCGGAGACTAGAGCGAGCTGTCAGACCTCGAGGACGGGACGGGTCGGAACCGGGAGGATGTGCTTCAAACGAGAACGTGGGAGAGACGACACACCATCCCGGATTGGACAGGGAGTACACGCTTCACAGAGCAAGGTAATGAAAAGTGTCGTCTAGCACAGTGATCCCCAACCCGCGGGTCGTGGACCAGTACCGGTCCGTGGGTCAGTCGGTACCGGGTCACACAGAAAGTATCCAGAACTTCTGCTTTCTTTCTGATCTGAACAATGTTTTGTTTTAAATGAGTGGATTCTCTCCTCCATATCTGTCCATGAGTCACTTGAAGATTGTCGAGATGCTTGCCTCGGTCACATGACTACTTTCTTAAAGGGGCTGCTCCGGCCACTAACACACAATACATTACCGCTAAACTGAAACTCCCAAGTTAGCAGAACCAACAAGGAACAAACGTTGGTGTGACATTACAAAGACGCTGCTAATAAAGTTGATCCACATTGGATTCACGATTGTTGATACATTTAGAAAAAAACGTTTTTATGCTGGTTGTTTTGTTTTATTTAGTTTTATTTATCTGCCACACCTTAAAGAAAGGTCCATGAAAATGTTGCCTGATGCTAAACTGGTTGGTGACCACTGGTCTAGCAGGTAAATACTGGTTTAACTGATAGACATCTTTATTTGTCTGTTTTATCTGTAAGAATGAGGTTTTGTTTTTTTAGAGGTTCTGGTTTCCGATCAGAACAATCAGAGGCCTTAAAGGCACCGTCCACCCCAAGATGAACTGGATTGAACTGGATTACATTAAAGCATAACTTGTACTGCAACACAAAACTTAATTGTGACTCATTCTCTGACCTCTCGACCTCTTGTGGTGTAGAAACGTTTCTGCGATCCTTATGTTTTCACCGTCATGGATCAGGAGCTTGTCTGTGACTCACAGTGGTTTACAGGAATCTCCTGCTAACCTGTGGTCCAATCAGACAACAGACGACACACCGAGCTGGCATTTATCTCCTATTACATTTAAATATTCCGCTTGGATGATCTGCTTTCACGCCCCAAAGCACATCATCCATGCGAGAAGATTTGAGTTTTCATGAAACTGGATTTCCAGCTTTTAGACCAAATCACCTCGAACAGGAGTTCAGTTCTGCAGAAATTCCACCTGTAGCTGCAATTTGTGACACAAAACATGACGAATATGTGAAAACAGGACAATCAGAACCAGGACTTCCCATCAAGAGCACCATTATGAGAACTTCTTCAGGTTCCCGGTGTGTGACTCGACCCGAGCAGACGCTCTTCTTCCTCCTGTCTCCGGGCAGACGTGCAGCTGCTTTGCATCTCGGAGATGAGAAGTTGCATATTTTCTCAGCGCGTCGGCGAGGCCCGGACCACATCACAGCGCACGCCGAGGCATCCGCAGGATCCTGGAAGTCCTGGAAACACTGGAAGAAGTTCTCTGCAGCTCCACCCTGAAGTGGACAAACCGCCGCTCGGCAGATTACAGTGTCTGATTTTAATGCATGTAAATTCATCTGCTGCAGCGCGCCTCTGAAGTATGGTTAGTCATTTATTTATAGCTCCATAAATCCCATTCCTGACAAGGACTAGGCTTTCCTACACGGAGGACGGATTGTTCTAATGCGAGCTGTGTCGCAGGGATTGTTTGGCGTGTGGATGACCACATGCTGCGAGAGGAGCTATTTATTAAGAAGGGGGGGAAAAACAAGGCTTCTAATTAAATGCTGCTATAACGTGGAATGTCATCCTGGCTTGTAGATACAAACACAAAACAGCGAGGATGGAAAAAGGGCATAAAACATCTTACAAGGCAGTTAATGGTTTCCATCTCTTAATGCTGCGGTTGGTTTCCATCGCTTATTAATGCACAGATCTGGATCATCATCCAGTCTCAGTGTGTGTGTGTGTGTGTGTGTGTGTGTGTGTGTGTGTGTGTGTGTGTGTGTGTGTGTGTGTGTGTGTGTGTGTGTGTGTGTGTGTGTGTGTGTGTGTGTGTGTGTGTGTGTGTGTGTGTGTGTACGGGGTGACGGTGAAACAACACCTGCTCCACATTGGAGGTCATTCCTGAGACTCATCCAAGGAGCTGCAGAGAGGAAAGAAAGTCCAGTCCAGACCAGTCCCTCCCCCCTCCCCCCACCCAAAAAAAATGTACCTGAAAGTCAAAACTCCTCCACCCATCCCCCCATCCTTCTTCTGCTCCAGAGGATTCCAGAGTTGTTGGTTCAGTGTCTGCGTGGTCGCGTCTCGCTGAGTCTGGCCAAGAACAATCCTGGTTGCCAAAGTTTTCCCAGGCCGTCATCCCGCTGATGAAATCTGCCGTTCAGTCTCTTACACCTCCAGAACCTCGAACCCGCTGGATTCCAATCCCTCGCTACACAAAGAGAACATATGCACACAGTGACATCTGCAGGATTAGCTCAGATTATGACGACGTCGTGGTGAAATTGCTTTGTTGATACTGGAATTCAAATGAAAACGGGTATTAAACATGTTTTTAAGATGACTGGCTTCATTACTGATGAAGCAGGATTATTTCATGATAGATTTTGGAGTGGATCCAGATTAAAAATTGATTTTTTTTTAAAACTTGTCAATTATACATATAGACCTGATGGATTACCTAGGAAGTGGGTGGAGGGGTGGGATCTTAGGTTTAGGTGATCTTTTTTTTTTCTTTCTTCAACATGAGATGAGGCTTTTTTAATGAAATGAGTTTAATGAAAGTAGTTCAGATTAATAACTGAATTATGGATTAAATGATATGCTGTGTGTGTACAACTTTGTTGCCTTTCTCTGTTTAAATAAAGCTTTTTTGATCATTTTTTCTTCGTGCATCTACATTAACTGTCTAATCCCTGCCTCTCCAGACATTCAGGACTTTCTATTTTGCGCCACTTGGACATGTTATACTATATTTACGCACATACGCATGTGATTAACTCCATTTTTCCATCCTCTCTAAAAAAAAACAAACAATTATTTTAAGGACGCAGATTATCTCTGTGGTGGTTATATTTGCATATTCTAATGATATAAGTTCTTAGAGATGGAAAAAAAAGTGTGTAAGTGGTGCCGGGGGGGAAGGCGCTCCCACTGTTGGCTCACTGGTCGTGGCGAGAAGTTGAGCGGTCCCACAGCAAGAACCATTGGTGCGTAATGGTGCACGACTGGACGGCAGATGTTTCACCAACGGGACACTCAGTCTTGTGCAGACTTTATCTGAGCTCTTCCCACTTTTTTCTCAGCGCAGGCGTGCGTTAACTCGCCTTGTTGTCCCTTTTTTTAAAAAAAAAAAAAAAAAAAAAGAAGTTATCCGAGGAAGGAAAGGGACACAGGAGAAAAAAAAAAAACTGGGCTACCTCTCCTCTCCAAAATCGTCCCGGTTTTCACCGGGTAGTTGTCGTCATCAGCACCCCAGATATCCCCCCCATTTGCCTCCCTAAATGGATGGTTCAGACTCGGTCTCTGCACTTCAACGCGGGCCAAAAGATTGGAAACAGCTTGTGGATCAGCTCTGCGTCTAGAGGGAACCGCTCGGAAATGCCCGGCTGCTTCTCTGGAGCTCAACTCTGAGGACTTTTACTCCTGCGTTCTTGCTTTTTCTTTCAGGAGGAAGGACTTTAAAAAAAAGTTTGCAACAGGCAGGAAAAGTCAGCTCTGAAAGTGGCAGCTCCCGCACCACAGCCCTCGCTATGGATTGTCTGTATGTTTTAATGTGCTTTTCACTCACGCAACTATTTTTGGATCGCCTTCGCGCTGCAGAAACACAAGGTGAGTTCATGTTTAGGTGTTAGTTTTTGTTGTTTTGTTTTTTTTTTGCATGGAAATGCGTTAAAGTTGGACTTTCTCCCCACACCGATGATTAAAAAAAAATGCCTGACAGCTTGATTATCCTGGATTATTCACGTTATCTTTATTTCTTATGATGAATTGACGCTCCTGTGCCTCTTGTGTTTAGTCCGTGAACCTGATTCTCACCCCCCGCCCTCCCACCCCCCACCCATACTGTCTGTCCCATCAGAAAAACTCTCTGGAAAGTTAAGTGAATACGGTCTTATCGTGCCGTTCAGCACAGACTCCCGGGGCCGGTACCTTTCTCACGTGGTCTCCGCTGGAAGTGGGAGTAAAGGTGCTGATGCCCCCTCAGCCTCCAGCAGCAAGAGAAGGGTGGCCCGCGGTGCCCCCCAGATGCCCTCCGTCACCCCCGCCTCAGCCCAGCACTTGTTTTTCAACGTCACTGTGTTTGGGAAGGAGCTGCACCTCCGCCTGAGGGCCAACAGGAGGCTGGTGGCCCCCGGGGCCTTGGTGGAGTGGCAGGAGGACTTTGTGGAAAAGGCCAAAGAGCGGATCCACGGGGACTGTGTCTTCACCGGGGATGTGAGCGACATGCCGGAGGCCTCTGTGGCCATCAGCAACTGTGATGGACTGGTAAGTCACAGATGCATGATGGGATAGTTGGTGATGTGGTTCTAGGTGAGTAGATGCTTTTAGAATATCTTTACTAACCCCAAGACCAGATTAACTTTAAAACAAATGAATGTTTTTTGTTTGTTAATATTCAGGTTGAAGTGCACGACCTTTTTATTCACATTTTGGGAACTCGTTGCTGTTACTATTGGAGATCAAGTGTTTAAAAACCCATCGTGACTCAAAACACAGAAAAGTTGCACTGCCCACTACTGGCCTGGAGGACATACAGCAGCGTTTTAATCATATTTTTGTTCACCTGAGGATTTGTGTTTCAAATGTAAAGAAAAATCTCATCCTCAAACGCAGCATCATCATCACGAACGTCAAACTAAAGTCCTTACCCTAGAATCTGGATCACATCGGTATCCTTACTTCCTGGAAACAGGTTGTTTCTCTGCTGTTTTTAGATTTAGCTGTTTCTTGAGACACATATATGAGGTGGTATCTCAGTGTGTGCACACAGTTGTTTGCTTGTTGGATTACACAAAAACTGCTGCACAGTTTTCACTTAAAACTTGCGGGAAGGATGCGACACAAGCCAGGAAAGAGCACGTTAAATCTTGGTGTGTATTCAAATGATTATGGTTGAGACTAAACTTTGAGGAGGGTGGAGGCGGAGAAGACATCATTGCGGTTTTGTTTATGTCCCGGCCAACCATCCTGAGGAAACATGTGTCTCTTCATCCATCAGACACTCATCTGTGTTCATCAGACGGTTGAAGTTTGTCCTGTTTGGTGCATCAAAGCTTCTGAGTTGAATGTTTACTACATGGCAAATAAAAGAGACTGATGAGAGAATTTGGTTGCAGCTTTGCCATCCAAGTGGCATATTTTGCCAACCTGGAACCAGATCCAACATAGAAAACCCTGAGAAGAACTTTATTTTGCCAAAATGTGAGTGTTTGGAACATATTAGGGTATGGATGGACATCAAACGCACGGATTCTGCTGCAGGAGTGGCTTCTAAAACAACAGTAAGAGCTGAAGAGCCCTCTGCTGTAGCCGAGCCGAGCCGCTAATGGATGTCTGCGGTGAGGCACGAATCACATTTGAATTGACAAGTTTGGGGTGGAACAATGCTGCTCTGTTGCTCGTCAGGATCAAACCTGAGAAAGATTGTAACAGGCGACTCCTCTATCAGGTCATCTTTGCATCCAGGAGCTGCCGAGGCCACAAAAGGACACGGGAATGAATTAATAGTCCTCAATCAGTCCTTAATAGTCCTTCATAGTCAGTCACAGCTGTCAATCAGTCCTTAATAGTCCTCAATCAGACATTCTACCTTTTCACAAAGGTAGAATGTTCTCAGCTGTGGTATGTCACTCATCTCCGTCCTCGACACGGAGACACTAATTATTCTGTGGTGCATTCATCCATATGTGACATTTTGTTCCATTTGGCAGCACACAATCCATTCGTTTCTTCGCTTCTATTTCCAGACCCAACCTGTTTTTATTACTTATTTTCACATCCAGCATCAGTTATATCTAATATTTTTCTTTAAAAATCTTTTCTTGTCTTTCAAAGTCTGACTTTTTCATAGGAAAATGATGGAAACATTATGTAAGTTTGGAGTCTAACTTTACCAGTCAAACTTCAGATGGTTGTTGGTTCATCTACTGTCCCCACATGGAATTAATTGGGTCAATTCCTCATGCTGGTTTCCAGTCCTTTGGTTTGCTGGTTTGCTTGTTTGTCAACAAGATTACGCAACGAATCGTGGTGGAATGATGTAACCAGGAAGTAACCCATTCCATTCCGATCCCGATCCGGAGAGGCTTCTTTCTTAAGCCTCGCTAAAGGTCATGCTTTTTGATGTTTTCTATAATTATACTAACGCTAATTGCCTTCCATGGATCTTCCTGGAGGAGCGAGGCATGGGGCGGTAGTCTGACCTTTACAGACGTGTAGGATTTCGTTCGCATATAACTTATAGGGGCGTCTAATATAAGACTGAATGAATGCTCGAGTTGGCTTTTGTAACACCTCATGAATCTCGTTCCCGTCTTATCGCTTTGTATGCGAACAAACGTGAGAAAGCATTCATGCGAGAGGTTAGGTCTGGAAAGAGATGTTTGTGTAGCGTGTTTTTAAAAAATGCATCAAAACCGTCTTTTGATGAATATTTATTGAAGCCTCTAAAACTAGAATGTCTTACCTGACCCGTCCACGAAGTTTATCACAACCTGGAAGACGCCATATCTACCGATCCACGCCAGAATGTAAAGGGATGTTTTTGGACTTATATCCCATCCTTTTGGGAAGTTTTCTGGAGATCTGTCCTCCATCGGAGGATTACATCATGATGAGATACCACTCAGCTCACGTCTTTGAAAGCCTCTTGGGAATGTTGTCCATGCGTTTCCTCGCATCAAGGCCAACGTAAACATTGATGTACATGTGCATGCGAAGACGTACCGCTCTGGGCAAAATATTTAGTCTAAAGTGTCTGCTTGATGTGGAACGACACGCAGGAGGGCGCGCTGATGAAAGGAGCCTGAAAGGTGGAGCTGGTGATGAGGTCTCTGTATGCGGGTTAAATCTCAAGTGGCTCTCAAACTCTAGAATTCATCTTCAAAAGGCCCCTTAATGGGTCGGGGCCGATGATTATCACTGCAGCACGGGTGGGTTTGTTCGCTCCTGGAAGCATCCGACACAAAAACCGCTTGGAGGCCAGAGGCGTGACATCATCACGGATCACGTTAACCTGCTGTGTGCCGTGTGCTCTTCACAGATGAAGTTCACGTCTGCAGAGAAACGGAAGGCTTTCGGTTTCATTTCGATGAGTCTCCTCACAGTCTGATGTGTCTCTTGACGCGACCTCCCGACCTCCTGCACGGTGACAGCTGTGAACTATTGTTGCCGAGCGATGAGTGGCGGCCGTGATGATCCCGGCGCTGCTCATGTGTCGGGAATTAGCACTGATTGTGTTACATATGTGATGGAAATACGAGCGCCGGATGACCGCAGTCGGAAGAGCGCTATTTCTGTGTGCATCAGTCAAAGCCAGCGAGGGCCGCCTAGCAACAGTCAGCAGGCTTCTTGGGGTGGGGGTGGAGGTGAGGGTAGAGGTGGGGGTGGGGTTGTTTCCATCCATCAGAGATGGAAAATGCTCGCATGAATTGTTCTATTCATGAATGTTTGCAGGGATTCTGTGCCGGGCTGGTCCCGGTCCAGTATTCCAGTATCCTCCGGTGTTCCAGTTCTCTGCTGGCACCAAGGTGAAGTCACTAAATTAAGAGCTCCGTCAGCGCCGCGGCTCAGCCAATCACGTGGCTCGGTTCCTGTCAGGGAATCTGCAGCGGCTACAGCATGGATGACTACTACTAGTACTGGTACTACTACTACTAATAGTTCTACTATTACTACTTCTGCTAATACCAGTGCTACTACTACTACTACTACTTGGGCTAGTACTGCTACTACTGCCACCACTACTGCTACTACTGCTAGTACTCTACTGGTAGTACTAGTACTAATAGTATAGGCTGCTACTGCTGCTACTACTATAAGTACTACCACTACTAGTAGTAGTATTAATTGTATTACTACCGCTATTACTACTGCTGCTAGTATTAGTACTAGTACTATTAGTAGTAGTACACTACTAATATTACTACTACTACTACTATTATACTACTACTGATGTTATTGCTATTACTATTACTACTGCTACTATTACTGCTTCTACTACTAGTATTACCACTACTACTAGTACTATTACTACAACTATTACTAGTACTGTAACTACTATTACTATAACTACTATTACTATTGCTATTACTACTCGGCTTTTCCTTTCAGGTGTTGCCAGGTGTTGCTAGATGGAGGCAATTGATTCGCTGAATCAATTGCCTCCATCTAACCCTTCATCTAACATCTAGTATTACTACTATTACTACTATTACTACTACTATCACTATTACTACTACTCTTACCATTACTACTACTATTACTACTACTTGACATATCTCTTCTGTTATGACTACTTTTAGTATTACTAATACTACATACAGTCTCTACTGCTACAATTACTAACAAAAACTAGTATCTGTGTTACTGTTGCTATTATTTCTAGTACAATTACATCTACTACTCCTCCTGTACTTCTATTACTACTACAACTACTCGCTTCCTGTCCATAGATGTGGTATTTCTACAGAAACATGCTACAGGTTCAATTTTTTAATACGTAAACTGCTGCTGTCATTCCACACATGTGATCACACCTCTATATCATATCTCTACTACCAGTACAAATTGTACTCCTTCGTTACTACTGCTTGATTTAGTACTACTTTGCTTCTTCTTCTACCTCTCATGTGAAGAGCTTTGAAATCTTCTGTCAGTTTGCGGTCTGGCTGGATGTGGCCCAGTTTTTCCTGTTTGATGTTGTTTCTATGCAGATGATCTTTGTCGCTATGAGTCTAATTTTGTCTTTACGATCCTCGCCATCATCGCCAGCCCTTTGTGACTCTAACAAAGAGATGTGAAAGCTGGAGTACAGGAATCAGGGGTGATCTCCAGTGAGCCGTCTCCTTTGATTATTTCAAAACGGAGATGCTCAACTGTGATCGCTGTGATGTGAGCGTTGAGATGGACGTTCTTTCATCTGATGGAGTTTCAGTAAACCGAGTGACCTCACAAACTTAGTGCATACCTTCATCTCAGCTTGTTTGTGGATCAACAAAGAGAATTGCACCAAAATTATATGTTTCTAATCAATCCACCACAAATTACAGGTTAAACCTCTGGAATGACTCAAACGTCTGTGGCCTGTTGGGCTATTTTTAGACGGTTAATGCACCTCGAGGCGTAGATCACCGCCGTAGATGATGAAAAAAGGCCACCGTGTTTGATTTTCATAATATTCTGAGGATGAGGGTGGTGGGGAAGAAGAAGAACTCGGCTTGTGATCTCTGGATGCAGGGTTGTAATTTCCCTCTTCAGCTTCCTGCGTTTGTCCCGCTCACTTTTATAGGTTTAGTCTCTGAGCATCGTCCTCACCGCTTCACTGAGTTGATAATAGTCTTAACTGAGTAATCTGAGACACCTACAATCCTCAAGGTTATAAAAATCTTCTGAAAACTGCTTGTAGAGTAACAGAAAAACACTTAAAATAATATTTCTGCCAAGGCTATGGTTTAACAGGTCGTTTTAACGAGGTTATTTTTCACCCCTGTTCTTCGGTTTGGGGGCAGGATTAGGCCAAAACTACTGGACGGCCGACCCCCGCGTCTTTGTCGCTTATCTGGTCGAACGGTTCCGCAAAGCTTAATGCAAATCCAGGCTGTTATGTCACGTTTGTACCCAAACGCACCCACGCAGGTGAAGCAGCTGCATGTGGTTCTTTCAAACTTAGAAACCAAACCTTGGCATTATGGAATCTGTGCACAGCGTGTTTCTCGTTGCCTCGCCGTGAGCGCTGCCCGAAGCCGCCGCCGGCCTGCGAGGCTTTCAGAACTTACATACAGTTAATATCCACCTTCAAAGTTGTTCTTACTGATGTGTGGAATTTAGTGCGGCGATGAGCTCGACGTGCAGCCATGTTTTTTGGGGGTTTTTTTTAGGTGTAGGTGTCTCCGCATGACACCTCCAGATGAGAAACAGGCTGATGCATGCTGGGAAATCGTCCATAGAGGACTGTGGTTCCGTTCTCTCATACAAATGACAAGTTCACTTCAGCACCGTGTCTGGCTGTGGGTTTGGGTTGGGGGGGGGGCGCGCGATGATTTCACATGTTTGTGTTCTGCATGTGTGACGACCGCTTTGGTAAACAATCCTTTTGTTTGTTGTTGACGCCGTTGTCGACTGACCACCAAAATAAAAGCATCTGCAATCCAAGAAATGAGGAAAACATGGCTGGGGGAAGTAAGAGCGTTGAACGTGGGGAGAAATGTTTATAAAAAATAGGTTCAGTCACAATTTAATCACATTTTAAAATCCGAAATTTGTGTTTGCTAAAATGCAAGAAATGAAAACTAAACTAAGAAAATTCCTCAAAAAATAAAATAAACCTTAAATGAACTTCTTTCATTTCTGAAAAAAGTGACTTTTGAAACAAGATAATCACTTAATTTAATCTGCACCAAACTGACATGATGATGAAGAACAATAATGACGAAGACCTCCTCCTGCTATGTGCCACGCCTTAATTATGACCATATGACTTTGTTCATCAAAATAAAACTGAAAACCATAATTACAGAGCTTTTTAGCTCCTGATGACATTTAAATTACCTCGACACTGACAGGAGAGAAGCAGCAATTTGTCACATCTGAGAGGATATTAAGAGATTTTCCTTCATAAAGACGAATAATTATGTATTTTTAAATTTAATATTAACAAATTAACAAATTCAGCTATAAATGAGGCAAAGGCAGCGCGTTAGACACGACGATTAATATTTAAGTCATAAATTGGCTGATAATGCTTCATTTCGATCACATCATTATTCATTGAATGTAAATTCCAGTGGGCCTGACTGACATTACAGAGATTTAAATCATCTCAGCATGTCACATCGGACCCCCCCCCCCCCGACGCAGCCTGGACGCTAACACGCTGGCTGCTTGTGTTTACATCTGGTTCCACTGTGGGACCTTCCAGATGCTGCTGCGGCTCCACCCACTGAAACAAGAGACGGTGGAGGAAGTACTCCAGCATGTCTTACTTGGCATTTCCTGGTCGGATTCTTTGGCTCCTCTTTGCCCTCGCCGTCACATGTCGGCCCTTCAGTCCACGCCGCTTGTGTTGTCGGTCCAGGGTTTTTTTTTTCAGGCACCCTGTTGTCTACTCCGTGCCGTATTTAGAGTTCTTTTTGCAGATGTAAACACATGTGTTGTTGCCAGAACCTTGTTAGCGTGCCTTGTAATAACAGCATGGATGCTTCTCTCTTTGTTTTTTTCCCCCAGAAATGAATATATGAGAAATTTAATTTCCTCAAAAATGCTTAAAAATGAAGGTCAGAATAGTTTGGTTCATTTGTAGATTTACATCACAGTTGTTTTGAAACCATTTATTGAAGAACTGAAGCTCATGTGAAAAACAAAGAACATAAAAACAGCAAGAGGAGATAACGACGTGTTTGGAAATGCAAAATGAAGGACGTTCGGTGAAGAGTGACTGTCTGAGAAGCAGAAAGAAATGATAGTGAATACACACATTTTAATGCACTTTAATGCTAAACAATAAACAGTTTGATATCAAACTTTACAGAACTGTTTGAAAATTCATCCCCATTTAGAAAATTCCTCAAAATGTTAGTTAAAATACTTTTTTTGTGTGGATAAATTCATATCCTGTGGTGAGGATGAGGAGTCCACAGAGTCCATCGATCACAGGTGCGGAAAAGACCGATCCTCTTCGAAGGGTTCAGGGAAAACATCCAAATGATCCCACAAAAGTTGGGATACTGCGATATCCTATATATCTTATTCACATATTATATTTATATCCATTCGAGGTGGGGCAGAGAAAAAAAAAAAATGTTCTCGCTGTGATGATAACATGTGCTGATGTCATGATTCGCCGTGGTGCAAGAGCGAAGCTGGATGGACTTCATCTAAATATTTACCTCCATCCACATTCGATCGTCCGCGGAGAGGCCCGACTCAGGATGTTTACTCCTGGAAATCAGCGTGTGGAAATGATGCTGCAGCATCAGGCGATAAAGGCGAGCATGAGGCGAAATGGATTGTTGTGTAGTCATGGTGACATGTTGATTGATTCGTTGTTGTTCCTTCCTGCTGATGGTGCAGCTACGGGTAAATTGACCCAGTTATGCACGTGTCATCCTATAATTGAATTCCCACCGGATGACAGATGGGAGACGGGGCGTTTCGGGCTAGCAGAGCGACACCTTTGAATGATGCAGCTTCTCCCAACTAAATAAAATGAGTTCCAAGTCTCTAAAGCGTCTCAAGTTGATTTTAAAATATCAAATTTTTACTTTTCTTAAGTTGAAATCCCCCAAATTCCTCCAGCTTGAATGTGTATGCTAACGCTTTTAGCCTCGAGGCTAAAGGGAAGATTTTGGCGGGATTCTGTTGTTGTGAGAGTGAGAAGTTAAGTGCAGCAAACTCTTCCTTTTTGATATAATTCTGCTTTTGCATCTCACTCTGTGTGCTGTTTTATGGATAAAGAGGTGTAAAATATAAAAATAGAAAATAGAAACGGATAAAATAAGGAAAGAGAAAAGAGGAAACTCCTTTGACTGAATCTCGTCTGGTGTGAAATCGCAGCAGCGCTCCATAAATCGTGGTGAGGGGCTCAAAGAATCCGGGTTTTGTGAAACTACGTCATTCCCCTCGCCCCCCCACCCCCACCCCTAAATCTTCCAATTGATCAGACACACTATAATTACCGACTCCAGTGGAATTACTGTCCTTTGAAGGCGGAGCGCCGGTCTAATTTGAAGCCCTCTTTTTCCAGGCAGGTCTGATCCGGACTGATAATGGGGAGTTTTTCATCGAGCCCCTCGAGAAGGGCCAGCAGGACGTGGAAGTGAAGGGGCGTGTCCACGTGGTTTACCGCAGGTCGGCCATCAAACGGGAGGCGGGCCAGCGGAGGGAGGACCTCCACAACGAAGGTAGGCGAGTGTGAAGTCAGTGGAAACAGTGTGTGTGTGTGTGTGTGTGTGTGTGTGTGTGTGTGTGTGTGTGTGTGTGTGTGTGTGTGTGTGTGTGTGTGTGTGTGTGTGACTATATGTTGCTGGTTTTATACTGTAATTAACTGCACTTCAACAAGTTTGAGCCCATTTATTACAATTCATATAGACTTTAAATGACGCAAATGTTTACTGAGCAGTAATATTTATTGTGATTATATTTTTACACCAATAATAAAAGTCAAGCCGGTTCAGATGCTTTATTTAAGAGGTCTGCTTTAGTCCAGAATAAATTACAAGTTTTTACCCACAAAGACATTTGTACATTTTAGGGCTTTTCAGCACATTGTTTTGGTGGAGTCTCAACTCATCTTGTTTCAGCTGTTATTCATTTAGCTCTGGTTGAAGCTAAAATAAGCTACACAGTTAGCGACCAAAGCAGAGCTTAAAGAAGGATGAGCGTGGGATTCCAGATGGAGGCTAATGCTAGGCTAACATCAGGAACCATACAATCAAAGAATAAGAAAACAACAAACACATTTGGACCGTTGCTAATTGGCGCTGCTCTTAATGGAAACCAGTGACGGATGAAATAAAAAGCACGGATTGGGTCCTGGTTTACGATCCGGTGCTGAAGCGCTGCAGAGCCGGGCTTCCTATCACCGTTTATTGGGCTCCACAGCTGGGAAAGTGAGAAATGCTGGGGTCCGGTGGTCAGGGGGGGGACCTTACCTTCCCAGTCCAATGACCAAACATCATGAATTCCTTTTCTATTCCTTCGTTTTCTGCAACAATAGCTTCAGCATCTGGTGGAAAAAACCTCACTCCACTCATTAATTCAGTTGTTTCCCAACAGCTTCTTCTTAACAGGCTGCATTCTTCTCTAAAGTGATGCAGCTGTTTCTGCATCGCTCTCCAATGTTGTTGACAATGCCCACTCGGAAATACCTTCCTGCTCCTTCTGCAAAGGGGTGATTTAAAAATTTCAATGATATTTAACTGGATCCAGGAGAATTCTTTTGCAACCTTGAAGAGTTTTTGAGCTCTTATCTAGCGGTTTGTGCAAAAACTACTGCATGAAATACCTCAAAACTTGGAAGGAGAATCAGCCACGGATCAGGAAACCAATGTTAAATTTTAGTGTGCATCCAAATGAAGGGTTTTTTTTTGTCGGAGTATGAACCGGACGTTTCACTGATGCACATTTGCATAACTTAAATATCACATCTGTTCTACCTTTCATCCATTTAATTTCCTCATTCTTCCTCTTGTTATTTAGAACGCTTATCTTAATTAAATGGTGCAAATTATTTATGCCTTGCTACACAAATTCCTTTTTATCTCATTTCTATTATAGCCTATCTGCTTTTCAAATGACTCACACTTCAGGTGACCCACAAGCAGCTCGCCGTTTGGTTCATTTTAAATTACCATCTTCCAAATGACACTTCCTGTTTCTGTCTTGCAGTAATAACTCTGAAAATACTGCGAATGTCTGAGGTTGTTCTTTGCTTGTTCAGTCACATTTGTTATTTTCCTCAAGGAGATCATGCACTCAATAATTTATTCGCTTCTTCACATGCCTTCAATTCCAACTCTTGATTTTCTTTCTGCTCGGGCCTGGAGGTATGAAAATCCAAATCTCACACCAGACATCAGCCGCCATAGATGCAAAGTGACACCGGCAGCACAGCCAGACTCTGCAGGTTAGGATTTGGTTGGTGTTAAACTCTCCTAGGTTCACATTCTGATCGTATTTTTTGCAGTATCGGACTTCGGAATCGCGGACCTCCCTGCATCTCTGGATCTGGTGGGACGCAAACTCTCCGAGACGGAGAGGAAGAGGAGGCACGCCAAGAAGGACGACTACAACATCGAGGTGCTACTGGCCGTGGACGACTCGGTGGTTCGCTTCCACGGCAAAGAGCACGTGCAAAACTACGTCCTGACGCTCATGAACATAGTAAGTGTCTCCGAAACATCCAGGAATGGGAGGATGAAGGGGGGTGAAGCCTATCCTGATGACACTGGCTGAGAGGCGGGGTTAACCTCGGAGAACCATGATCCGATGGTTACCGATCATGATCTTTCATGATCATGATTCCATGATCTCATGGAAAGAACTAATCGTGCTGTCGTGGAAATAAAATTAATATTTATTTCATGGTATCTAAAATAATTCTAAAATATAGTAAGAAACTCTTAAAAAATAAAAATAAGGAAAAAAATATTGAATGAGATTCTAGAGCACATGTGTCAAACTCAAGGCCCGGGGGCCAAATGTGGCCCGCCACATCATTTTATGCAGCCCACGAGAGCATTAAAGGTTAGAGGGCTTCATAACTCGACCAATTAAAAGAATTTATGTAATAACAGAGCAACGAGCAAACATCTTTTATGTGCCAATGTAATGTTTGTAACTTGAATAAGTAATAAATTTAACATTAAGGAGTAGTTACATTTATTTTACAGTACATTGAGTTACATTTAGTTACATTTGTAAGTTACATCTGGCCCTTTCAGGACAGCCATGATGCTGATGTGTCCCTTTTTGTCATTTTTTGACAAGAATTTGTCGACTTTAAAAATAAATACATATATTTGAAGAATGCAGCGTCAGAAATGTCAGCTCTTACCCCAGACACCCCCCGTTCTCTAGTTTCTCTAGCTGTTTATGGATTACCAATTGAGGAGGAGGAGGGGGGGGGGGGGGGTTTGAAACCTTCAGCTCCTTCATTACGGGTTCCACCAGCTCCTACCACCATAATCTACTTAGCGGGTCCAAATCCTCCCAGTCAGATTTTCACAGGGTGCTGGTTTCACTCTGTAACAGTTACCATTTGGGTCCTGCACGGTGGTCTGATTAGCTGGACCAGACCAATTAGAAAGAGCAGGCCGGTGATGGAAACCAGCGCCAGACGTCTGCTCGCGCTCCCAGGCTGTGCTTACGTGGAACGATGTGTTTATTTAATTAGGATATTATTTTCACATCCTGCCTGCAAATGTTTTGAGCAGAGAGAGTCATCTGTCGCCGGGGCGACCTCGGCCGTCAGAGTAATTCATGTCCCCCCGCCATCCAGATCCGTTTCAGCTCACAAGATGTGAGATGATTTTATATTTCTCAATATATTTCCTCATCACGCTGGGTGAAATGTGACAAGATGAATGTTTAATATCTCATTTTTGGAGTTTAAACTCACCGAAAAAGCAGAGGGATCCACACTGATCTGAGATCAGATTCCATCAGGAGATCTGGATCCTGAAGAGAACCGCCATCAGGCTAATAATCCAGATTCTAGAGGCAGGTTTTCATGGTCCAGGGGTCACATGATGAGGGTCAGCCAATCAGAAAGTGATCGATGGAGGAATGCAGGAAGCAGATTTTTTTTTTTTTTTGCTGGGTTTTCTGTCATGATAAATATTTGATTGATGCTCCAGTAAAGATTAACATCTTTTTATCGTTTCCCATTATGACTAGCAGTGATGCTAACAAAGGCTAGCTCATGTAGCATGCTTTAGCGCCCCTGGCCTGAGGGTCTAAAGTACTAAAGCCTGAGCTTTGCTGTGTCTGGAAGAGCGCTGCCCTCCCAAATCCCCCTGAATCCCTTCTCCGTAGCTGCGGAGTGCGTAGTACCACCTGGAGACCCCCCCCAACCCACCCCATCGAGGGTTGGGGGGTGGGGAGGGATTGATGACTGGACATCCTGTCCGTTGCAGCACAATGGTCGTGTTGTGCGAGTGTGTTTTGTCCATGTCGGTGTGATGCGGTGCAGGGTCACCCCCACCCCACTCGCTGTAATCGTCCCACTGCACGCCGCCCATCCCTCAAGCGGGACCCGTCAGGAAAAAATATGTAACGTCAGTGTTTACAGAAGTCATCACGGGACTTTTATGATGCTGTTTTTTTGTTTTTCCAGTGTAAACACTAACATAGAAATGGGTCAGCGCGGGAATACAAGCTCTCTAGAGCACTGGGGGGTCACCCCAGAGGTCGCCGCTGCCTTTATTGACCTGAATAAGCTTCTGTGAATGGAATATTTGCTCAATGCCACGGGTGTAACCTGGCGTCTCGGAGCACGTTTGGACCGGATCCACGTTTTTTTTTTCTCAGCTTTTGTTTCTGCTCGGCCGGCGACACGTTTCTGATTGATGCCGGACGCCGCCGGTAACGACAGCAATGACCTGAAATCTATCCAGAGAGATCAGACAGAAGGTTCAGGAGAAGAGGCGGTTTTTAAAAACGCTTTTAAATAGTTTAATTTAGCTTTTTTTTGTGCATCATTTCATCTCTTTTGAATGATTCATCCTCTTATCTCCGCCCGTGCTCCCTCACCTCTTTAGCGTTTTGTTTCCGCCTTTCGTTTCCATGAATCGGTAATGTAATTGAATTCAAAGGCTTTCCTGTGAAAGAAATTTGTATGAGTTACTGGGGTTAGGAAAAAATAACAACAACAAAAAACGATATTCGAAGTGATTTGGAGTTCAGAATCTGGGCTGAAGGGGCGGCGGCTTTGATGCAAGAGGGGCGGGGCTTCTCCGGCGTTCTGGATTCAATCAAAGTTTGATGGAAACTGCTGCAGAAATCTAACAAAGCAAATACAGAATAAACCATAAATGATAAATGAGGGTGTTCACGCCCCGTGCGATCGCTTGATGCACATTAAACCAAATAGAAGTCAACGTGGTTTTTTTTGTTCTTTTTGATTGCATAACAGCGCTGCTCTGATTGGAGGGTTGCCAACATCTTGATAACACATTTCTTCAATGACTCCAGGCTTCTTATAAAAAAAAAAACTCCCCAATACTGATGACAAGTTTGTGTTCTCATGCAAGCAAGGACACGTTTCTTTGTCAATATTCAATTGTTATCTGCATGCCCCAAGGAAAATAAAAACTTTCTACATCCATGCCTGGAGCCTTGCATGCAGCCTTGAGATCTAGTATTGATTTATTGAGTTAGTTTCTCTGCAGGCTTGAGGCTAAAAGTGCCAGCATCGCACCATCGGATGACAACAACTAAAACCCGATGAGGTGCAGCAACAGGCGCCAGAGCCGGTGTTACATCCTGTCACATCTGGAGATGCTTTTAGCAGAGCAAAGTCTGCATCTTCCTCTTTATCTGTCTCTTTATCTGTCTCTTTATCTGTCTCTTTATCTGTCTCTTTATCTGTCTCTTTATCTGTCTCTTTATCTGCCTCTTTATCTGCCTCTTTATCTGCCTCTTTATCTGTCTCTTTTCAGGCCTACCTGTGAACTAAGGGCCTCTGGAGAAGGTTCCTCTGGGACCTTTTCAGAATTAATAAATAATTCACTTTTTGAGAAACCTGAACAGATGCGACCTCTCCTAATGTAGTGTCTTGTTTTTTCCCCAGCTGAGTTGTTTTTCTTCTTTTCCACACACTTCCTTGGTAATGTTCCTCCTAATGGACGGCGCTCCTCCCTGGCCTCTTTGGGATGAATACCCGGCTGGTATCTTCATCTTTTAACGCTGCTGTTTGTCTCCTTCCAGGTGGATGAAATCTACCACGACGAGTCCCTGGGAACGAATATCAACATCGTCCTCGTGCGAATGATAATGGTCGGGTACCGTCAGGTGAGTTACAGCTTGTTTATCATGTTCCTATGGCGACAGATGGCAGAAACAATAAGAAACACATTGGTGTGACGTTACTAGGACGCGGCTAATAAAGTCAATACAAACTGGATTCATATTTATTATTATATTTAGAAAAAAAAATTTTTTTTATGTTTTTTAACTGAGTCTGACAATGAAAGATAAGAAGACTGAGCAGCAAATATCAAACAGGAAGTTCAGCTTTTATCTGTTAGATATTCAGATTTTTTTCGAATTCTTCCCGTTAATGTCTGTGTTGTTCCCGTGTCTGAACCTCCTGCAGTCCATCAGCCTGATCGAGCGAGGCAACCCGTCTCGCAGCCTGGAACAGGTGTGTCGATGGGCCAACACGCAGCAGCGCCGCGACCCCGACCACGCCGAGTACCATGACCACGCCATCTTCCTCACAAGGCAAGACTTTGGTCCCGCAGGTATGCAAGGTACTGTATTTCTCTCGATCGAGGCCTGTGCAGACTGACTGCCGATTTCTGCTTCCGTTCACACAAAAAAGGGGTTTGGCTTCAAATGTCGCAGGTAAGGTGGAGGAAAACGGTGACACCTTTCTGACGCCACCCTGGATGAAAACATGTGATTTTTGAAGGTTTTTTTGGCATGTAGAGAGAAACCAGAAAGGATATTTTGGTGAACTAACTAGATTTATTCCTTTTCTCCTTTCACCAGTGGAGAGCTGATAGTTTTTTCCTCCTAATAACACATGTATGCTATCATCAGGAGGGGTTTTGTACCATACATGCCAGTTTAGCATGTGTCTCACGCTGTATTTCTTCTTTCCAGCCCTTCAGAACTAAATTCGAAGCGAGCGGCTTCGGGGGAGAAAGAGCGCGAACAAACATCCTCTGTGCTAAAGTTCACCGTCTTGCTTCGGCCTGTGTTTATTTTTAACTTTTAAAGCACAACTGTCATGTTTTAGAGGACGACCCCGGAGACTACCTGCTTTGCTCGTCTCACCTACGGACGTTGCCATGGCTCCCGTTTTTGTTGTGTTCATAACATGCCCTGCGCTGTGATGGCACCGGCCCTGGCGCTGCGTGTCGGGGGTCACAGGTGGACATCACACCTTCTTGTCAGCGTTCAGCTGCCAGATCGAATTTCAGATAAATAAAAAGAAGAAGCAGAGAGCTTTTAAATTTCCTGTGTTAGCTCTGAGTTTATCAGCAGGAAACGGATTCTGAAGCTGCCGCCGCCGCCGCTGCTGCCGCTACGTCTTTTTCGCTTCAATGTGCAAAACTCCTTCCTGGTGGGAATGCAACCTGCATCCCCCACCCCCCCCATCATCCCTTTCCATCTGCCTCTCAGATGAAGGGAGTCGCGCTTCCCACGGCTGCTTTCACCATTTTACACCGCAGAGCTGAGAAGCATCGCTCATCCGGATCACAATCATCTTCATCGCTGACGCCGCAGCTGCAGAGACACACGCTTCCCCCAGCAGTCTTCATCGCCGGCTGTCTGTCTGTCTATCTGTCTGTCTATTTGCTGCATTTTCTGCTTTTTACCTGCATGCCAAAAATGTCTTCTGACGCTCACAGAGCATGAGAATTGATCCCCAAAAAAAAGTAACGGTCGGAACCAGCGCTGAGCTGAGTCGCTGCACACCTCTTGATCGAGTTGTTTCATGTTTGTGCTTTTTTTTTTTTTTTTTTTTTGCTTTAAAGTTTGGTGAAACGTGGCGACGGCGGGCGGATGTCTGCTTACTAGGCTTGCTATTCCCTTTTGGTGCAGAGTTTTAAAAAAGGAATGTTTATATCAGCTCCAGCATGAGGGATCCCTAAACCGGCACAAATTAAATAATGATTGGTCTGCTGTCGAATGCACATTTATCTTTGTACAGGAAGTGTATAAAACAGAAGATAAAATATTTTTGGATTCAATTATAACACGTTTTAAGCAAGTAAAACATGGAATAACTTATATCATGAAAAGGTTTTTGAATTTAACAGACGAGTTCTGTTTTCTGTCAGGTTAAACCCTCGTTTGTCCTCCAGTATTTTGACCCAAAAGAGGAGTTAAGTTCATATTTCTTTAAAATCAAATTCAATTCATCAAATGAGATTGACAGAAGTTGTGGAATGTGTGAATAGAATAGAAAATAAATCTATAAAAAATGTGTAAAAATTTGATTATGTACTAGAATTTCTGAGGAAAGGTACGTGGTAATGAAGCGTGATTAAATACAGATGTAAAACAGGCATAATAATAGTAATAAACCACAAATCCACCCATCCCTGCACAAGGAGGAAGATGAGGTCTTCTCTTCATCCTCCAGGTCACCAGGGGTCACAAACAAAGAAGCATCTTCATCACACCTCGACTGTTTTTTTGACCTTCTTCCTCCCGCCCCGCCCTTCCTCTTGGTGCTTGATTATTAGGGCTGTGTGGTCTTCTCTGTTGCCTAGGTTACGCTCCGGTGACAGGGATGTGCCACCCACTGAGGAGCTGCACTCTGAACCACGAGGACGGCTTCTCCTCCGCTTTCGTGGTCGCCCATGAGACGGGCCACGTGTGAGTATGAGGATGAGCGCGCCGGCGTCCTTCATCAGGTTCGGCGGCGGTAAACTGTAATTAACAGCTTCAGCCTGGACCGCGATGACAGGTCGCCTCAGCGTGTGTCTGTGGGAGGATGTGAAAAGAACATCTGGTAGAATAAATGCATTAATTTAACGACACATGTCACGCAAGAACAGAGCAATTCAAAAGTTCCTCTGAAAGTCAAAATATGTTGTCAAAAACTCTGAATAAGAACTCACAAAATTAATATTTACAAAAAAAATCAATTGTTTTTTAGCCTACTATTTGTCAGGTAGAATAAAAGTGGGACGGGTAATTGTTGTGTCAACATGAACACCGGAACCACGTTGTTCAGCCACAAAAGAGAAAGAGCGGACCTTTGTTGGAACTGAATCGACAACCTGTAGCATTTTTCTGCAGCTGTTAACAATAAAATCAGCAGAACAACGCCGTCCGAACACGCCGATAGCGTGATGTCCCAGCCCCCGACAGTCTGTCCCTTCATCCGTGCTCCAGATCACATTCTGGATCTGAAGAAGTTCCTTTGAGTCTAGAATGCAGCCGGACCCAGAACTAAACAGTGTAGATCAGGGGTGTCAAACTGATTTTCACCGAGGGCCACATCAGCATCATAGCTGTCCTCAAAGGGCCAGATGTAACTAATAAATGTAACTCAATGTAATGTAACATAAATGTAACTACTGCTTAATTTTAAATAACTCTGAATTTATTACTTATTCAAGTTACATACATTACAATTGCACAAACAAACGATTTGCTTGTTTCTTTGTTCGAACATAAATCCTTTTAATTTGTCCATCTCCATCAATAAATAAGAAAATAAAGTAAAATAACATCAAACAAAAGTCAAAGTTAAAATGAGCTTAATTACTGCATTGTGGGAAATGTAGTTTATGGTCAAAACTCACTTTTGAACTATTTATTTTTAGACGTTGATTTTTTATGCTCTCGCAGGCCAAATAAAATGATGTGGCGGGCCACATTTGGCCCCTGGGCCTTGAATTTAGAACATTTGACGCAGAACATTCCAGATCCGTCTGGTGATGATGGTAATGATAATGATCATCCTTGCTGCACCTTCACTGCTGCTTTACTTCACCCTATAATTCACCTCATCGGGTTCCTGTGGCCTGTGGTGGCATCACCTTCACGTCTTAACATGGTATTACATGCAAAGTCGATCCTGAACGCCAGCAGTTTGACGAGAACCCCCTCGTGTTCTAATCACACGTGTTACTCTGTGGGTTCTGGATCTAATCAGTGTGTGAGATGAACTGTCGTGAATTAAGTGTGAAAGCAGTCAAGCACAAGCCTGAAACTCAAACTAGAATTTATTCATCCCAAAGTATTTTCTTTGCTTTCCTCCATCAGACTCGGCATGGAGCACGACGGCCAGGGCAACCGCTGCGCCGACGAGACCAGCATGGGCAGCATCATGGCGCCGCTGGTGCAGGCGGCCTTCCACCGATACCACTGGTCACGATGCAGCAAGCAGGAGCTCAACCGTTACATCCAGTAGGTGTTTGTCCAACCTGTCCTGCAGCTCCATTGTCTGAGGCGCTCGAGATTTTTCTCATTACCTCCACGCTTTGTTCAGCTCCTACGACTGCCTGCTAGATGATCCTTTTGAACACAAGTGGCCCAAGCTCCCCGAGCTCCCCGGAATTAATTATTCAATGGACGAGCAGTGTCGCTTTGATTTTGGCGTCGGCTATAAAATGTGCACCGCTGTAAGTACACTCACACTTGAAAATCCCTGATAACGGCCCCCTTGGAGATCAGTTACTTGGGGTGAAAGCATTAAGAGTGTTATTTATGTTTCTGATAAATATCACAATTTGCATTTTACATCAAAAAAAGATAATAAATGTCCCCTGGTGACGGATGGATGTTCGTGGCTAGAGGCTAAAAGAAGAAAATAGGTGCGATCCCAACTAATTAAAAGAAAAGGTTCATTAGGGTTAAAATGTAAATAAATTTATTTGTTATTTCCAGGTCATTTTTTTGATAATTTTCTGATTTTAACCCTTTAAAGCCTGAACCATTAAAAATAATTGCCAGAAAATTAGGTCTAATGGAAACTTCTCCCAAATTTGTCCAAATGTTTTTTACAAAATTTTTATGTGTGAGCTTTAATTTGTATAATTATGGCTAAATCCAGGCTTTTTTCTTTATGAAAAATGTAGATGTGAATTACTCATATAAACATCGCGTTTTTGGGGAGAAAAAAAAAGTCAAATTTATGTTATGAAAGTCTCAAAATCCTGATCCACTTGGCTTTAAAGGGTTAAATGAGGTTATTATTTACTCAGAATTGTTTCTCCTAGAGTTTTTTTGAGACGGGAAGTTGTTAGAAAATCTTTGTAGCGACAGTAACCATCCTTCCCTCCTTTAGTTTCGAACCTACGACCCTTGCAAGCAGCTGTGGTGCAGCCACCCGGACAACCAGTACTTCTGTAAGACCAAGAAAGGTCCTCCAGTGGACGGCACCGAGTGCGGCCCAGGAAAGGTGGGACTGCCTCTTTGTTCTTCTTGTACGAGGATCAGACATGAATTAGAAAGAGGAGGTTTCAAATGTCACTCATTATTTTGTGACCTTTCCTTTGTCGCGACGCCAGTGGTGCTTCAAGGGCCACTGCATCTGGAGGACCAGCCAGGAGCCCCAGGGCCACGACGGGAGCTGGAGCTCCTGGTCAAAGTTCAGCTCCTGCTCCAGAACGTGTGGGGGCGGGGTCCGCTCCCGCAGCAGGCAGTGCAACAACCCCCCGTGAGTGATCCGAGTGTTATGACATTTATTTCTCTGCAGGATGATGGAGAAACGACTGAAAGCATTTTAAACAGGAGCTGGTGGAAGGATTCTGTGGTTCTGGAGAGGACCCGGTCCAGATATAGCAGCGGATCCGGGGTTTCTTTATTAGTTCTTTATTACTCCACTGGATACGACTTTATTCCATTAAACATGACTGAAGCCATTCCCATAAATCTTTGTGGCTGGGTCGGGTTTGGACCAGGGTTAGATCAGAATGTAGATCTGGGTTTTCCTTTTCACCATTGCCACATAGAACTTTTTTTTTCCCTTAATTTTTATTTGATGGCTGGCGACAAGTTGAGAGTGTTCCCTGCCTCTCGCCTTTAGGTCCGCTAGGATAGGCTGCAGCAACCCCCGTGACCCACAAAGTGGAAAAAGCAGTAGAAATTAAACGAATTAGTTAATTCACAGAACACAACCCATAATAATGTGTAGCATCATTTTAGTTTAGTTTCCTAGGTAACCGGACTCTGATCTACGGTAGCCTGTGAGGGCCTGGGAAGGAAATCATGATCATGCAATATAGTCAGTCACTTCAAAGGAGCATTCCACCCAAAAATGAAAACTCTATGTCGACTGAACCCCGTTTTTATTTCATTTTTTTATTTTTGTCGTCGCTCAGGCCGGCCTACGGCGGTCGTGATTGCCCCGGATCTGCGTTTGACTACCAGATGTGCAACACGGAGGAGTGCGCCGGGCCTTACGAGGACTTCCGCGCTCAGCAGTGCGTCCAGAGGAGCAACAAATACCACAAAAACATCAAGCACACCTGGCTGCCGTACGAGCACCCCGACGGTAAGCCCGTGATGGACGGGGGGGTCGGCTTCAAGGCTTGATGAACCGGATGAACCGGATGAACCGGAGACGCGTTTCTGCTTTCTGTCATTGCAGAAGCTCGTAAATGTGAGCTGAGCTGCAAGTCCAAGGAAACGGGCGAGGTGGTGTTCATGAACCAGGTGATGCATGATGGGACGCGGTGCAGCTACACCGACCCCTACAGCGTCTGCGCCAGAGGAGAGTGCGTGGTACGTCCCAATCCGAAGGGAAGCATTTACAGATCCCATTTTTAGAGGATTGCATTCGATAAATTTATTTATTTATTTGTTTGTTTGTTTGTTTGTTTGTTTGTTTGTTTATTTATTTAATTTTTACATCCCAAAAGCGTTTTATTGTAGAAATAACACAATTCTATTTTTTTTCTGCATGATAAAGCTCCCATAATTTTGCAGTTCTGATTATGGAAACACATTTGCACATTTGATGGATACAGATAAGCATTGGTTTCGCCAAACTTTTTGTGGATCGCGGATTGTCGGTTTTTGCCAAATTTCCTTGAATGAGGCGGGACCGTTTCGGCATGAACCAAATAACAAACGGGGTGTGGAGAAGTTAGAGAAAAACGCTGCTGATATTTTCCTACAGGGGGCACCAAAGCGTCACCGGGGTCAAAAAGAAGCCAGGGTCGGCTTTGAGGTGTGTTTGGGTGATGACAATCACAACCTCAGGAGGACTTTTTGATGACTTAACTCTAAATCATTGCGAGGGAAAAAAAATCTCATCCTTCACCTTGGAAGCGGAGTTGCGGCTCGCTTTGTGGCGGGCCAGCTGCTCAGTGTTTTGGCTTCTCGCCTGTTATGTCTGGGTGTGTTTCCAGCGCGTTTCATCACCATCATCATCATCATGCTCTGACCCAAATCCTGCAGAATTTTCTCATGTCATCATTTTCCCAGTGGAGTAATCTGAGTGTGAGTCAGAAGCAGCGATGCCCTGATTCCACTGATCGTCTCTGCGCTTCCTCCCTCAGCACGCCGGCTGCGACAAGGAGATCGGCTCCTACAAGCAGGAGGACAAATGCGGAGTGTGTGAAGGGGACAACTCCCACTGTCGTACCGTCAAGCTGACGCTGACCAAGACGCCCAAAAAGAACGGTAAAGATAATCCGGATCCGGAGTCCCTGCACTGCCTGTCACCACAAATCAGGACAAATGTTTTCTCTTTCATTTGTTAGGAATGCTGAAAATGTTCGACATCCCGACCGGAGCGCGTCACATCGTCATCGAGGAGAACGAGACGTCCCCCCACGTCATCGGTGAGTTGGACTCGTTTCCCTTTAACAGCTGTTAAAACGGTTTCTCCAAATGTTTCCTTTTTCTGTGGGACGACAGCTGCTGGGTTTTTCCTCCCTGTGGGACGATGGAGTCAAAATATAGTCCATTACTTCCTGACCGACCTCCTTCCTGGAGGCAGAAACTTCTTCCCACGTTGGTGTTTATGTTTTCATCTAAATGATGAGTTTTGCAACTTGAAATTTAGGTAGCATTTTCGTGGTGAAACTTTTGGTCATGCACAAATCTCCCGGGTCCCGTTTTGTGAGGGTTCGATGCTCCAATTGGATCCTATGACAGCCATCATCTCCATGGTTACTGGGGATGGATGCTGATTTTCATTTACAAGATGATGTCTGCGACAGGACAGTCAGTCTTAGCACGTTAGCACTCATGATGAATTCGAGAATTTCAATGCTTTATTTTGTTTATTTTGCTGCACATTAATAGAAAGTCACAGCTTGACTCGAATTTCCTGAAGCAGAGATTTGTCAGCACATCGATCAAGGAGACCTCATCCGGAGAGTTCGATTGATTTTGTCGTTTGCAAATGAAGAAGTGTTATATTTGCAGGACGTCACAAGGATTTTCAAAAATATTTGACATTAAAAAGTCGATTTGGACGAAGCAGCAGGATCGATTTCTTTTCTTTTCTCAACATTGCAGGCTGCCGTGAAACGTGAAACAGCTTTGTGTGTTTCTTTTAATCATTTTAAGGTGGATTCATTAGACTTAAACGGTTCGGTCTCAAACAGGGTACCAGTTAGAAAATCCACGTCATCCATTGTTCACTCACTTACGATGGAGTCGGATTTTTAAGCATTCATTTACACACATTTGTGCATACAAACCTTAAATTGACGTTTTCCTGCTGCGAAGCTGAATTGGAATAATTCTTCCCTGCAGGGCGATACGTTGGAGTCGCTTTTCCTGCGCCGCTGTCTCAGCTGCTAGTTGGGATAGCCCTGCTATCAAGAAACATCAGTTACACACAAAAGAGCAGATGATGTGTGTACATCCTCTTCCATTGTAGGCGCTGTTCATGTTGTTGTTGTGTTTTTTTATTACATCTTTTTAACCTTTACTTAACAGTTAACAGTGAACAGCTGGTGTCTTTTCACTAGTGGTTGCTCGTTGGGGTTTTTATGCCCACCGCCCCCTTTCCTCTGGCGTTAAGTAGCTCATAAGAAGAAGTGAAAGAATAAACACGCTTTAAGGAAAATTGCTGCTCAAATTTATTCAATTTTTTTAATGAATTGCGCATTTTGTTCATTTCCTTTCTTTCATTACCGACAGCTGTGAAGAACCAGGTGACCGGAAACTTCATCCTGAATGCAAAAAGCGAAGACGCCGAATCGAAGACGTTCATTGAAAACGGCTTGCAGTGGGAGTATTCCATGGAGAGCAACAAGGAGACCCTCAAAACCGCTGGTCCTCTGCACGAAGGCATCATGGTCCTGGTGAGCGGGTTTAAGGGATGATGACGTGTAAATGTCAAAGTTTGCGTATTAAAAGCCGTCGCCTTCCTGCAGGTCATCCCCCAAGAGGAAGATGTAAAGATCAGCCTGACGTACAAATACATCATCCACGAGGACCTGCTGCCGCTCATCACCAACAACAACGTCCTCCTGGCTGAACTGGACACCTATGAGTGGGCCCTGAAGAGCTGGTCCCAGTGCTCCAAGCACTGCGGAGGAGGTCAGGGGCCTCATTACTGGGCCAATAATCAATTGATTAGGAATAAAATCTTTCTCTTGTCCCAACGAGAACTCTTTAGGCTGAGAGGCTTTAATACCAGAACCAATAAGGATGATTAGATCCAGATCAGAGTGGTCCATGCCTTTGATTGGCTTATTATTTCTCATGACTAACCACCTAAAATTCTAACAATCCCTTTGTGACAAGCAAGCAAACAAAAGTTTCCAATCAGACATTGTTGTCAATGCAAATCAAAACCTCTTGTGCTTCTCAGAACCGATTCTAAAATAGCAGATCGATGAAAATGAGAAGATTAAATAGAATTCATCGCAAGTATTAGTTGTAGCTTGAGTATTGATCATGTGATCCTTTCGCCGTCCTCCAGGCATACAGTACACAAAGTACGGATGCAGGAGGAAGAGCGACGGCCGTTTTGTTCATCGGAACTTTTGCGAAACCAGCAAAAAGCCCAAACCCATCCGCAAACGCTGCAACGTCCAAGAATGCAGCCAGCCGGCGTAAGGATCCCGCTTGGCCTTCATTCCTGACATTTTAGGGAGGATATAAGACCTTTTCTTAACAAGCAGACTAGAAGAATTTAATTGCCCTGTGACATTGACAACCTTTTCAATGAGGCTGCTGTGCTGACAGGTGGATGTTGGAGGGGTGGAGTCCGTGTAGCAAGACCTGCGGGAAGCTGGGCTACCAGACCAGGGTGGTGCAGTGCATGCAGGCGCTCCACAACGGCACCAACCGGCCAGTCCACAGCAAGCACTGCACCGAGGAACGTCCAGAGTCCAGGAGGACCTGCAACCACACCGTGTGCCCCCCCCAGTGGAGGACAGGGGCTTGGTCTCAGGTGAGACCGACCTACCACCAAATTTAATGCAATCCCGTCCTGCGATTTTCGCGCAGTCTTGCTAACAACCAATTGTGCGTCTGCGTCAGTGTTCGGTGACCTGCGGCGAAGGCATTCAGCAGAGGCAGGTTGTGTGCAAAGCGAGCGACAACACGCCCGGAGAATGCCAGGACGAGAGACCGGAGACGGTCCTCATTTGCAAACTGAGTCCATGTGCGGGTGAGTTGAAGTTGATGTTGTTAAATGTTCTCCTATAAATGTGTTCTGCCTTCATTATGTACAGGAATTATTTTTCATGATGCAGGAATATCCTGCAGAGGTAACAGGTCCTAATTGTTCCCCATTATGGAGATTATCAGCACTTTTCTACCTATAACTACTCTAATTCCCAATGGAGAGACCTTGTTTTCTTGAGTTTCTCCATAATGGTGCAGGTCTCCATTAGCGGTTCTCTATTCATCTGCTTCTGATTCCCAATGGAGAGACCTCGTTTTCTTAAGTTCCTCCATAATGGTGCAGATTTCCATTAGTCGTTCTCTATTCATCTGCTTCAAAGACAGCAGCGTCAAAGTGAATGCATAATGGCCCAGAGGTTATTTTGAACTGAGAATGTAAGTAAGTGAAATTTGTTTGAATCAACAGTTTGAAAGGTGGATTAAAAACTCTTATAGGTCTACAAAGAAGCAGTTCTGAGAAGTAGAAAATGTCACGTAGTCAAACTCCAGAGCAAACATGAGTACAAGAGGTTGTCATGCGCTTCTTTTGGTGTCGTTCAACCTCGGGGCGTTTTTATCCTCCCCTCCAGGACAGTCAGCGTCTCCTCTCGCCAACGAAACGACGGAAACCTCCCCAACAGCCAGCGCTGCCGACCACCAAAGTGCGTCTGACAACCCCATCCAGAAAATCTCTTCGAGTGAGTCGATGCCCTGCAGCAATCAACTCTGTGGTTTGAACTGAAGGAGTGTTTTTAAACATTGTCCTGTCCTGTCTGGTGTCCCCAGATGAACCTTGTCTGGGAGATAAATCCATCTTCTGCCAGATGGAGGTGCTCGCCCGTTACTGTTCCATCCCTGGTTATAATAAGCTTTGCTGTGAGTCTTGTAACAAGAGAGAGAACCTCCACCCACATCTGGCTGACATCCAGAACACCCCGGCGGTCTCCGTTGAGGACCAAACCACCGTTACGTCTCGCCCGTCAACGCCTACGGCTCCTCTTGCCGCCACGACCCGGAGTCCACCACAAACCACTAAAGCCTTCAGCAGACGGCTTCGCTCCACCACCCCGGTGCCGACCACAGCCGCTGCTGCCGAAGCCTCGCAACCCACAGGAGCTGCTCCGCCCCAGAGTTCCACCGGCGACTCCGTTCCCACGGTTGGAACGCGAGACCCGGAGGCAGGGACTCCTCTACCTCCAGGGCCGCCACGGCCCATGGCAGACTCCAGCGGCGGTGCCGCCAAGGAGCATGGTCCAAACAGCACTTTAGGCCCAATCACTGCCAGGTCAAGAAGGGATGATTTAGGATCCGAGAGGGACTGGAGTCACAGGACCACAACGGCTCCAAAATGAGGCGTCAGATCAGCCGGCGCCGTCGCTGCCGATGGACTCGCAGTCGTGTTGCAGATACTTACTTTTTCTTTTTTTTTACAGATTTGTTTTTACATGCCAGTGAACTAAAAGCCGGAGCAGAGACGGTTACCTCATGAAACTCCAGCGTGATCCGTTGGGCAGCGTCGCTCTGTCCTGAACGCCAACACCAAACGGAAGACAAAACAAAGTTGTCAGGTGCTGTAAACAAAAACGACGACAGGATGCTATAAATGTGACGACTGCATCGCTGCATTCATGTTTTTATCTGTGTACAGTTGTGTAAGCCCGTCTTTTCAAGTGCATTAGAACTACTATTGAACTTGTGAACATGTGAAGAGAGGTCAAAGGTTGTTGTAGGTGCACATGTCAGCTGTGGAGGCTAGGGTGTCGCTGGAATATCTAATATTATAATCAATTCTCTTCCTTGAATGCAAGCATCCCTCTTGTTGACAACTTTAAGCTCTTTGTGTACATTAATTATGAATCTGGAGCCCATTAGCTTAGCCTCAGTAAACCAAGTGGGGGAAAGCTGCTAACCTGGTTCTTTCTGAAGCTCTTCAGCGCCGCTAAAGTTCACTGATTATCACAATTTGTATTTTGTTTTTCCAAAAGATGTCAAAAATGTATTTTTGGTTGTAAATTGTCAATTTCTATGTGGCTCTCCTTTTGCTTACATGATTTTGGCAGCTAGCTTCCTGAAACTTGTTTTCAATTTTATTTTTTATTTTTTTTACCGAATCCCTTTTTTTTAAAAAAAAAAGAAAAGAAAAGCAATTTTATATCAGAAAATTTTCCAGCAAAAATCTTTTCATCAAAATATTTCAATTTAAAAAAAAAAAAAAAAAAAATCTAATTATGAATTCATGAAAATCAGTCCCCTTTTTGATGAAATGAGAGAACTAAGTATTATTATTATTTTTATTGTTATTATTATTAGTAGTAATAGTATTAAAGAGGCTCCACCCAATGCTTTGGTGCCCAATCAACATTAATTTTTAAACTATCTTTGTGTCACCAAAGCTGATTATTGATTCTTAGATGAATGAATATAATTATTAGAAATTGTTCAATAAGAACTCTTAATATATTCTAGAAGAAAACAAACGAAATACAAAAATGTGTGTTTTTCTTTTTAAATATTTTGATCACTTGAGCCACACATTTAGAGTCTGACTTCAAAGATTCATACATAAAGCTCAAATTTAAACTTTTTTAATCATTTGTTATTCTTAGAGGGTTCTATATGGGTATTTTTTCATATTTGACAAAACCAGGGTAACATCACTTTCAGTCTTTATGCTAAGCTGAGCTAATCACCGCGGCTCTTGTTTACAAGAAAAGAGTTGTTTCAATTCCATCTGATTCTGAGCAGGGACGCTAACATCACCTCCAGCGTTTGTTCATGTAGATATTTCCCTGGTGACACCCCTGACTCCACAGTCGTCACTCCTTGCAGGAAGCTTCGTGGCTTCTCTGTCCCTGGTGCTCTTTCTGTGTCATTTAACCCCCCCACACACACACACACCCTCCCCATTGGTGAAAATCCTCACCAATGGGGAGGATGACTGACTGTAGCACGCCGCCTTCACGGAAGTTGGTCATCCACGCTTTAAAGACGGAAGAGATGTAAGAAAAAAATCCCAAGTATGTTATTTTTTGTTTTGTAACTGATATATTTTTCACATAATAATGTATATAGTGTAAATTTTTCAAGGTATAAAAAAAAAAAGCAGGAGTAGAAAGTAAAACGGGATCCAGTCGACAGACTGGTTGGTCCAACTGTCACGTCGTTCCTCCCTAACATCATTATTTGTATTGTATAGTTCTTGTATATACGTATGTGAATGAAAGCTTTAAATGTTAATATTTATTGAATTTTTAAATGGTATGGAGAACAAAGTAAAACACATTTGAAAGAGATGAATCATTAATTCAGCTGTTTTTCATTGCGTTTGTGGTTTCAGTCTGAGCTGCATGAATGAATGAATGAATGAATGAATGAAGGGGTTCAGACGGGAACATTCAACTCTTTATTAACTGCTTCCAGGCTAATTCGACAGACTCCCGATTGGGAGCTCCTACTGAGGTTTGATTGGCACACGGTGTTTCCTATTATAATCTGGCTTCCTGTTCAGCCGGCGCCTTCTGGCGTCTCTCGCAGGGAGGCTCACCGAAAATTGCATCAGCCAGACTGATGGTGCTGCAACATCGGCGTCATGCTGACTCGGGTCACCTGGGAGTGGCGCTCGCTGTGAGGCGTCGTCGGAGGTGTCGGGTGAAATCCAGCTGAGCTCGGGGCAAAGCCTTATTGACAAGGGACTTTGGCAGCCAGCCCTGAAAATAACACAACCTGGATTAGAGATTATAATTAGATTTTAACAACATTCATGGGAAACAATGAGGGAGTGGTATATTTGATCACTGGGCGTTGGATCAAGGATCGTTTTAACCGTTTACTGTACAGGTGATGCTTGGATCAATCAACTAAGTCCATCATGAAGAATACGTCCTGTTCTGAAGTGGACGTGTCTCTGAGACGCTGTGGAGGGACGGGGGGACGCAAACATGCTTCGTTTACCTTTACATCCATGTTCAGGAGCCACGTGAAGCGACTCTTGGATGCGTCCTCCTCCAGAGCCTGGATGACGATGCAGGTCGGTCCGTCCTCTGCTCTGGAAAATCGGACACAAACTCCAGCGTTAATATGGATGACATGCTTTATGTGGATGACACTCTATTAATACTCAACAACATTTGGGCCCTAAAGGTCAAATGAACATCTCCCCAGAGGAAAGAGCCTCACAGATCAGATGTTGTGGATGTGTTTTCATCCTGTTATCACGTCTCATCCTCAATGGCTCAAGACAGATGCATTCCTGATTCTGTTTCTTTTTGGAATTGATCTTTGGGTTCAGGTTCGGGTCACAAAGTCACTTATAACTCGACCCTCACAATCATGAAACACGATATGCCTTAAGGCGTTTCAGGTGATGAAGCACTTGATGAAGCACCGCCACCAGTCAGAATGAATTAAAATCAAAACACTCTGGTCAGATTAGTTTTCCCGTGAGAGAAACCTAAATGAAGCTGTTGCATTTTATTTTGATATTTACAGCTGGGTTAATTTTACCTCACAAAGCCCGCCTGGGGCGGGAAGGACTCCAGTTGGATCGCTGCTCCTCCGAGATAAACGCTGGACTTCTGTTTGCAGCTGTGTCTGACGCTCAGGAAATCCCTCTGGCCAATCAGATTTCTCGCCGTTTCAGCCGAAACCTCGTGAGTCACGATCGTTTCGGGTCCTACATGCTTCAGAATCTGCAGAAATCAGAGGCAGATATGACATCTTTGTCCATACTGAAATTTAGGTTGTGGTTTTGCTTTTTGGTGACTCACTTTTATATGTTGTATGCTCGGGTTCCACAGGTGCATCTCCTCCACCCTGACAAACAGGAGGTCGTAGAGCTCCTCCACGCTGGCCTCCAGCACCGCCTCCAGCCTGAAGACCTTCCTGGCCCCCGGCATCATTTTACTACAGATCACATCCCCATCGTTCTGAGAACAGAGTGATGATGAGCATAACAAACATCTCTAACACGAACAAACTTCTCTTTAAATCACTCATTTTTACCTCTGTGATCTCGACCTTCCATCCGTCTTTTTCCTCCAACATGCTGAGAGCTTTCCTCATTGCTTCCTGTCCTTGGTGTACATAGAGTTGCTGGTCTTCTTTTGAAGGGACTGGCTTCACATCTTCAATTTTACACTCTGTAAAAAGATTCTTTCAGAAATCGCTCAACAATAGTGTGAAAGTGCCAAGGAAATATACAGAAAAGATTGCTTTAGTACCCTGATTTCTAAATCCAGCATGCGGTCTCATGTGATGCTGGATCTGTCTCAGTCTCTGCAGGTGTGTCAGCTCCTGGCCTATCACTGCCACGGCTGCCCGTTGAAGTCCTGCATGATTGAAGAAGAAAATGCTCAGCAGTCGCACCCCAGAAAGCAGAAAGTCGTCCATCACATTAGAGAGACAATTTACCTGCCATGCTCCTCAAATGTGGGTAGGAGATACCACAGCAGAGCTTTACAACTGCAGGCAGCATGTTGTCTGTCTTTGGCAGTGACAGCAAAGCAACAGACAACGTCTCTGTTTTTTATACGGCGTCTGAAGGACGCCAGGCCAAGATAAGAGCCAAAGGAGAAGATAGGAGCTGCTGGATTCAGTCCTGAAGGCCACACGTGGCAAGAATTTATTCACTAAAACACAAGAGTTCATTTGTGAGTCTTTTCTAGAGTCGCATCCTGAAGCAGTTCAAAACAAAGCAAATAAGTCCCAGGAGGAGTAAGTTGCAAGTCATTTCCGAGATGTCTCCTTCATAAATGACAATTCTTATGTTAACACCAAAATTCACAAGACAAGACAAAGAAGTCCCAAGTCAATCCGGACAAAGTCGTAAGACAAGACCGACAAGTCAAGAGTGACAAGCCCTCAGTCAAACTGGTAAAGTCAGGTCAAGGGCCCACCAGTCCCTATTCAGTCCTTCAAGCCCTCTTTACATGTCATTATGTGATATTTGACAAATGTTAACATTCTCTCCTCATTCAACGAGAGATTTCTGAGTTTAAGGGGAGTCAAGTCCTTCAACTTTAGACTCCAGTCTTGGTCGCACATGATTCAAGGTGGAGAGCGACAGAAACAAGCCACCATTATAGCAACACCTGTTTTTGAACCTACCAATTAAATTGTGTCGATTGAAAGAACCTTGGTTTCACTTCAGAAATACTTCTGAAATAAAAAAAGACATAAAGGTTTTATCGTTGATTTTAATTTAATTAAAATTATGGCTTACATAACTAAATCCTAGGTTTATAAGTTGTTTTCTAAAGTCCAATTCAATAGAGAATGTTCTGTGCAATTATTAATTACCTATGAAGCATTTCTGAAAACCAGTTTCTATAATCTGCACACCTGCTGTGTTTCTTCAGTGAAAAATATCAAATCCCAACAGATGTCCAGACGTTGTTTGAATGTGAGCTGTTCTGTCTACACGAGTAAGATTAAATCAGACAAGCCGTGATGAGTGTGAGCAAAAATAACCAAGACAGTTCTCTGAGATAAAGGCTTTTTTTTATTTTGCCACAATCCCTTTGCTCTTTTGCAAGAATATCTAAACAGGGTGCCTGAAAGTTCAGAGGTCTCAGAGGGAATCCGAGGAAATCTCAAGTTAATTTCGGTCAAGGCCCTGACATGCGACTCTGAAAGACATTGGAGATTAGAACCGGCTGATACAGCCGCCGTGGATAATGGGAATCAATGCAAAAAAAACACTCAGGGATGTAGCATCTAATCAAACGCTGGGGTCACAAGTCTGGGCTAGAAGTGTACAAGTTGCATGGTGGACTGTGCTGTGAATAAAAATGGATGGATTTGCATTATTTGTAACGGTGGAAACATACAGCACCCCATGATTGACACAGAAAGCAATCACACTGCAGATTATAGACTTACATGTCATTCTGGAAGCTCGTGCATGATTGTGCTCTATATATGTTTGGCTCTGAGGGAATAGGCAGGTAGCTTAGGGAGTATTTATCACCCCTCCTGTATGATTCACACATTCTGCAAAACAAATTCACACGATTCCATGTCCTTCGTCCAGTTGGGCCAGCCCACATGGTGGGAGGTGATATGAGAGGCTACGAGATAGCAAAGAAGCTACAGATAGCGTGTCTGGGAATAATGTTTCTAATGTAAAAACAGCAAAGGCACATTGTTATAAATTCATTTTGTAATTGTTATTATTTGATGTGTCAAACCTGCGTTGATGATAAAAAAAAAAAAAAGACGCCAAAGTGCATAAAATGTTAATTAGTTCAATCCCCGTTCTTCTGCGGTGACACTGTTATATGGCAGGAGCTCATTATCACATCCATGTTGATAATTCACACGCAATCCTCACAATGATGTTTAGAATATGTGTTTAAAAAAAGAGCCTATGTTCTGTCTGCAGCGAGACCTCGTCTGTCAGATAGGTTCATTTATTCACCTTCCGTGAATGAGGAAAAGACAAAAGTCTAACAGAAAGTCCTCAGGTAGATTCTGTGTGGCGGTGGCGGCTGACAACTCCGCTGAGACAGATGAGGTGATGATTCCTGTGTGATGCTTGCGCAGCAATGGGAAGATTGAGCGGGAACACATAACAGTAACATAAATGATCTGGGAACACCACGAGAATTATTTTTCAGATGGCTGCAAGATGATTGGCTAATGACACTGGTGTGTTGCTACGGTATTGGCTGGCTTTAGCAGGCCGTTCTGACAGCCCCAGATGATGGCAGAGGTTAAAATGACAGGATGGCGTTAGAAATAAAAAAAACACAAATATCAAACAACAAATGATCATATCAGTAAAGGTTGAGTACATTGAGATCAAATCAATTAATGGGAAACCTCTGCAAAAATAATGAAGCTAATTTATTTATCTCTATAATATCCAATATCATAATAAATTACTCATTAAACCTAACCCTAACCAAAATCCCTAAATCTACACCTAACCCCTAGCGCTAACCCCTTGCCCTGGCCCTAATCCCTAATTATTATATTGGTAGCCCAAAATTATTACGCTCTCAGGTCAGGACTTCTATTTCGTTATTTGCCTATCCCATTTCAAAAAAGGGCAAATTTGTTACGTTATTGGCTGTTATTATGTTACTGACTCCTTCACGTCTTCCCCAGAATAGCAGGTTAATCTGGCAACAGGTGATAGATCGCTACTGGGTATGAGAGGGGCGTCCTTGAGAGGCTCGGGCAATCTCGTCCAAGACCGGACGAGGTTTGGCTCTTTTTAGAACCTGGATCACTCTCTGGATGTTAAAGTCCGGGCTCAGATCTGAATGCGTCTGCATGAAGGGGGTGTCGTATCTGGGAAATTCTTTGGCCGGCTGCCACCCTCTCTCTCGTCTCAATGCTGCCTTGCAGAAGCTTTGCTGATAGAGCGCCAGCAAACAGCTGCCTCTTATCGGACCGGGCCAACAGGTGTCCTTGTGAGAAGAATTCATGACGTTAATGCTGAACTTCACCTGCTGACCAGGGCAGCTGTCCTCCAACTGTAGGCGCAGCAAGGACTTGTGAGCAGCAAGGTGGCCTCTGAAGTTGCCGGGGTGTCGGTTCTAACGTGGTGCCCCAAAGAGATGCATTGGAATAGAATGCCCATTTGAAGTTCTGCAGCTTTTATTTCAGTAGTTCTAATTAAAGCAGCTCCATTCATTCATTTCTCATTGAGCTGTCTGTCTTTTCCTTTTTGACTACTTCTCATCAGGGATTCTGTTCTGTACTTTCAGCACCAGGGAATCCATTTGCAGTTCAGTGACGTGCTGAAGGATATCGGGTTTGGGTTTGACTCCAGGGACCAGGGGATTAAAGCACCAAACTTCAGCGCTATCTCCTCGACAACAGCAAGAAAGTTTCCGTATCGAGAGTAGAGTGTGACAGGAAATAGCAATCCTTAAAGACTAAAAGTATGTCCTACACCGTAGTCGTGTTGTACAACCCATTTTATGGTATCTTGAATCTGTTTACACTGGTTGTTTGCATCTCTTTGTCGCTGACTTGTTTCTCTCTTTATGTTGTCTAGTTGTCTTGGTGGTCATGGTTTTACTTGTGTTGATATCTCTGGTGTCATATCTGTGTTGTCATACCTGAGAAGTGTTTTTCTTTAAATTGAACATTTTGGAGTGGCCTTTCGTTGACGTCATCCCAGAATGTACCTGTACCGTAATCAAGACGTCCGATCAGACCTTGATACTACACCTGTCAGGTGGACGGATCATGACAGTCGAGGACAACTTTGAGGGAAGTAATTCTATCTTTTTATTGTTGTTTGTGCATTTTTCTTAATCAAAACTGCAAAATAATGATGAATAATAATTGTAAAACAGGTGCGGAGCTTTTCTGAGGGTAAATCTGTCCTGTCTTGGCAGACTCCTCCACTGCCATTGCTCTATCTTGTCAAGGTTTTAGCGAGACTCCAGGCAGAGCAGCCGACAACCGTCTGCGATAACCACAACATGGTCTCCATGGGGGAGGGGGGATAAGTGGCAGCAATGAGTTTGATAAGTGGGTTTTTCACTGCCAGAGATCCATTTGATCTTGAACTGAAGTATTATGTAATCCTTCTGGTCGGTATCTCAATTTTAGACCTTGTAGTCAAACACATCCATGTTTGAACAGAGTCATAACACATTGCCTGGCCAAAAACAAAAAGTCCCCACCAAGAAAACGTCATACACTCATATTTTGTTGGACCGCCTTTAGCTTTGATGATGGTGGGATGACCGCTGGGCAAAGGCATCTCCTGCACATCCCAAAAACTCTCAATGGGGTTGTGGTCCAGACTCTCTGGTGACCAATCCATGTGTGAACATGATGTCTCATGCTCCCCGAACCAGTCTTTCACAATTTCAGCCCAATGAATCCTGGCATTGTCATCTTGGAACACAATTTTCCCAGATGTATTGGCCACCACAGAGTCCAGCGGTCAGATCCCACACATCAATGATGCAAAATCTTGTTGAAAAATTAATGCATCACTGGATGGAAATAAATCTTGTGATATTGAAGTAGCTAATCAAAACAATGCCACAGGGAATGCATGCCGTAATCAAGCATTGAGCATTTGAGCGACTAACGCTAATTGGTCTTTGGGAGCGAAGGTTGTTTTGCCTATCACTCCTTCTTTTAATTAATTTCTTACACACTGAATAATTTTTAATGATTATACTTTTACTAAAATATAAAGATTAATTTCCATTTCCAAAGGGATGAGTTGTTAAAGTCAAACCAACATGTCAGAAGAATCCAACATTAAGGCCTTGTCTCTCCTTTAGGAACAAAGTCGACTGAGTTCATGTGCATTACTTGTGATACACTTGTGCACAGCAGTGACTTAGCCATATGCTAACACTGTTTGCACCAAAGTTAACAAATACTTCTGCTACTGAGATTGTGTTTTCACTGACGTCTGTTTGTCTGCTAGCATAAAAACCGCTTTGACCAACCCAGCCAGGCGGCTGTAAATGTAGCGTGGGCTAACTTTAGTATCACAGCTGAATTGAAGGGCGGACAGAGGAACTCTTTTAGTCTAGCTAATCAGATTAGAGTGGCATTTTGCAGTGATGCTTTGCCTCACGTAAAGTCTTTTAAATTACATGATAGTGAAGCAGATTGAAAGAAACTGCAAAGACTCTTCAGCTGAAGAGATAAAAGAAAAGCAGATTAGACTAATTATTGGGGAAACACAATCAATATGCTGATAGTTTTAGCCACGCAAGCTTGCAGGAGTCTTTTTGGACACTGTGGACCAGCTAAGAATTAAATTATCCACATATGAAATAAAATTAGGATTTGAAATCCATATTGGTATTGAACCTGAGGAGTCTGTGAACGGATCAGGTTTGAACACAATGATGCAGCGACTCCTCTTCATCAGTTACCTTTAAAATGTACTCAAGTTAAAAATGTACTCAAGTCAAAAATGTAATTTATTTATTTATTTATTTTCTTATTTATCACTTTTTAATCCCATCAAAACTTCTTTGAATTGGGGTTTATGGAGTGTGTACAAAGTGACCATCAGGTGTGGAGCTTCGTGGGGACCTGGACATTGCTGGGACCTGGTCTCAGAGCTCTGGAGTTATTCTTGGAGGAGATTCTCTGATCCTGCGTGGACTTCTAAGACCTCCGCATCTCCGATCCTCTCTGAAAAAAAAGAGGATCTGTCACACTACCCAACCTGGCAATCTCACATGAAGCTGTGAATCAGTGTCAATCAATCATTGACCATCATGCCTCAGACCTGAAGTGAACGTTTATTTTCCTGCCGGAGTGGAACAGGCTTTCATGCTCTTCACATTAAATGAAGAACACAAATACAGAACACAAGCAATTACAGTGTTCATGATAACATCATTACATTCCATCAAGAACACACACAAAAGAAGAAGGTCTGTAAAGACGAGTGGAGGGAGAAATGTGCTGAAGGAGGGAAAATCTCATTTCATGAAAGTAAATTGGATATTTTGTAATGGGGGGAGGGGGGTTCAAGGGCCATCTGAAGTTGTTTCACATAATCCTGCTTCATCTATCTATCTATCTATCTATCTATCTATCTATCTATCTATCTATCTATCTATCTATCTATCTATCTATCTATCTATCTATCTATCTATCTATCTATCTTCATTTAAATTGTGATTCTTGTTCTGATTCTAGTACCATTGTATTGTGTTTGTTTGTTTGTTTGTTTGTTTGTGTGTGTTTGTTGATGTTTGTTCTGGGTTGGGTTTGGGGTTGGGACCAAATTTGTTTAACGTCTTCTAACTGGCATTTTTCCGCGTACAGGGGTTTGTAAAAGTTGAATAATTTTCAAGATTTTCTGATTTTCCTTTATAACTCACTGTTCAGTAACTTCAGTTGAATATATCGTACAGCAGACGAACACAGTGATATTTGAGATGTGAAATGAAGTTCACATAATTTCACCTTGTGATTAATTAAAGTTAAAATGAAAGTTTACACAAAGTGTGCAATAATTATTTAAACAAAAGTAGGCAGGTGTATAAATGTTGTTTTATTGATTTGAACACCTTTAACTCTAATTATTTGGTCGTTGATTGTTGACCTTCACACACAGGTGAAGCCAATCATGAGGAAGAGTATTTAAGGTGGCCAATTGAAAGCTGGTCTCCTTTTGTCTCTTCTCTGAAGAGAGGCAACGTGGGGGCTTGAAAACAAATCATAAATTAACTGAAAGCAAAGATTTTTCAACATCATGGTTTAGGGGAAGGTTGCAGAAAGCTAACTCAGAGATTTCAGAGATTGGGGAACATGGAAGCACACAAGCGCCGTTTGAGTTGCAGGCTGAGAACAATTTCAGATGAGCAGAAGTGAAGTCAAACTCAATCCACAAACCAGCTCCACAGACCTACAACATGGTCTTGCTGCAGATGTAGTCAGGTGCAGGAAGCCTTTTCTGAGCACACACCACAAACAGTATGCTGAAGCACACATGGACAAGTTACCCTCATGTGGTCTGATGAACCTAAAACTGAGTTATTTACACATAAGGGGTGATATGCATGGTGGATGAAAAACACAGAATTCCACCACAAACATTTGTTCAAGACAAGATCAACACTGCTCACGTTCTGGGAAGAGGAACTGCAGAGAAACTGTACAAAGATCTGGAATGAATCTCAGTCCAAACACCTGAACATCATTGAAAATCTGTGGTGTGATTTAGAGTAGGCTGTCCATGCTGACTGAACTGAAGATGTTTTGTAAAGATGAATGGTCAAAAACGCCTTCAACCAGAATCTATAGCCGTAGGAATTGTTTAGAGCATGTGTCAAGCTCATGGCCAAGCTGAATCACCAATATACTTTATTGAGAAATAAGCAGTTATCTTTTGAAATTGACTTTTTCAGGTCAAAATATTGCAACAATAATAAATGTAATGACTATTTGACTTGCAGCATAGGCTGCGTATTGACTTTCAGTTCCTTGTGAAATCAAATTTGACACTCCTGACTGTAGGCTGTTATTTCTGCAAAAAGAGGATCTACTAAATATTGATGTAATTTTTGTGTTGGGGCGCTCAAATTTATGAACGTGCTTACTTTTATTTCAACAATTATTGCACACTTGCTGTAGGTTCTATAAACTTCATTTCACTTCTCAAATATTATATATTTAACTGAAACTGCTGAACAACCACTGATTTATAAAGGAAAATCTTGGGGTATCCATGCATTTAACTGCTGAAACCATCTGAACAGAACTTGGTAGACCGGTTAAAATTTAATGTGGATCCAGATTAAAACCGGAGGCAAATAATACGTAAATCATGAGGTGAAACAAATATTTTATCATGAAAATAAATTCTGATTTTTGCATGGATACCTGGTTGGTCGGCACTGGAATCTCGATTTGCTCCGATTGAGCTGTGAATGTAAAGAAAAGTTTTAAGAAATGAAAACCTTGAAATCTTCTGGAATAGAAGAACCAGCTAAAAGAAAAATATCAGTCTGACTTCGTTCTCTGAGGTCTCGTCCACCTCTGGTTGGGTTGGGCCGCACCGGGATGAAAGACCTGGAGGTGGGCGAGATTCTGATGATGATGATGGCCGGAGAGGTCGACGCCCTCCAGAGCTTGTTGGATCATCCCCATCACCATGTCTTTCTCTGTGGGTAGAGAAAAACAACTCAGAGCTGCAGCAACAGCAGATTACATGAATCCTACTATGGTAATGCCTTGCCATAGTAGAGGGGGCGGTTACCTCTTTGGGATGCGAGCAGAAGCCACTGCTGGACGCTGGAGAGCGAATCCGTCTGCAGGATCTGACAGAGAAGCTCCAGAACCTGCCGGAAGAACAAACCAACACGGGTTCAACCGGCTTCTGGAGACGCCAGCTAGATCTAAGCTGGAGGGGGGTTCCCGTCCCAAACTCGTCGCAAAAGTTGGGTTTCAATAAAGTTAGTTCATCTTTCCTCTTCTGAAAATTAGCCTCATTTCAGGTGGAGGACTTCCTCACCATCAGCTCCTGGTCGTGGAAGGCCTGAGGGTGCAGCAGACGTTGGGAAGGGGTTCTGCGTTGGTACGACTTGGAGGATGGAGGGATGATTCTCCCGGTTTCAGATGAATATTGAGTCTTTCTGCGGACGAGTTCTTCCTCAAGTTGTTCCTGGAACAAAATATGCTTTTCAGTGCAGAAACGGAAACCATCCCACGTTTCTTCATTAGAAGGTGGGGCCACAGAGGCAAAACGATGACACCGCCACCCAGATTTATGATCACAGATGGAAATATGTGGACAGAACTACAGCAAAAACAATGTGGGACTGTCTGGTTTCATTTGTGCAGCAAATTCTGGTTATTTTATTGAAGGATTGCTGCTGGGATCTTCTTCTGTGGTGTTGATTCTGAAAGCTGACAACACCATCTACTGGCCTGGCATGCCTACTACGGCGTTGTCATGGGGATCATTTCAAAAACGTTGGGTGCTGCTGGGTGAAAAACGTTTTTTTGGCCCTCTCGACAATTCATCTGGCTCCAACATGAGTGCAAAATAATCTCCTCTGCAGCAGGCAGGAGCACATTTTCATCCCAACAGCATTGGTGAAACATCAGTGGATGTATGCGTGACATGGAGGTGTCACAAGCTATTTTTCATTTTACTCCACTTATGAGTATAAATATTCCTCCTCTGCAAGATTTCATTTGCATATCAGTAAAATTTTTAGAGAAAATTTGTTCTGTTTGGAGAGAGAAGCCACACAAAAGGACGGAACCCCTTCCAACTAGTCAATTCCCATCAACCGGAACCGACCGGGAAGGGATCCAGAATCATCCAGCTTCTATAAAAAGAAAGAAGGGACCTGATGGTCCTCCATCGCTGGATGACCTCAACCAAATGAGCTCAAGTTGCATTCACAGCCAAAGGTTGTGCATCAAATCCAACCCAAATATACCGCTGAGTGTCTTCCGGACACATCTGTCGGGTTTTGTTCTGGTAAGCCAGGACAAATCCCAGTGTACCTCTTTTTTCACTTGAGAAGACAAACTGACTTTCGCGGCGAGTTCTTTGAGCTCATCCCTCCAGGCCTCGGAAAACAGCGCTGTGGAATAACGAGGAAAAACAAATCCCGCCTTTAGTAATGGCAGAGGGAACGTGTGAAATACCAGAGCTGCTGTTGTCTGACTCACCGGATTTGCTTTTATTTGCTCCGTCGCCTCTCTGAGCCAGCGGGAAACCAAAGGTCGGGTTGTTAGCCTTCCGGAAGACGTGGCTCTTCAGGAGAGGATGAGGAAACAGGGATGAGGTGACGTACCAATCATCTCTCACCGAGCAGACGGGCCTGCCGTTGAGGCCTGTTGGAAAGAAAGAAAGAGGGAGAGATGGTGGCGGGGAAGAACTCCCTCATTGAGGAAGAAACCCCGGGCAGGACCCAGTGGGTTAGCTTCAGGAAGGGCCGTTGGCATAGAAACAGAAACATCAACATCAACAGATTCCCTCACCCTGGATGTGTCTCACCCGATGCGGGTGAGGGTTGTGTCTGGAGAAGAAGGAGTGATGACTCAGGGATCCGAAGCGAGCGCTGCTGCTCAGAGGCTTGTAGGGGAAGTCGGCGCTGAGCGGAACTTCGTTCAAAAACCTGCGGCTCGTCGCCTCGGTGGAACCCCGGGGCACCGGACTCGGTGCTGCGGACATCTGGAATAATATTACTGATAACTCCGGAGGCTTTGTTTGAATCTGAAGGAGCAGAAAGAAAAGAAAATCACTCGGATTCCTGTCAGGGCACTTGAAAACGACTAAACAAAAGCCAGAAACTTCACCCAAGAGGTTAAATTTCACTCTTATTGAAAATTGAGATAATATTCTTCATCGGCTGAGTAACCCTTAAGAAAAATAGAACTACTTAACCTCAGAAAACGGCTTCCAGCTTCCAATTCATGTCCTGTGTTGCTTTTGTTGCTTAGAAACCTGGACCGAGCGAAAAACAATAGCAGCTTCCGACAACAGGGAGACGTTGACCTCGTTGTTTGTGACAAAACTTAAATGAAGGAGAAGTCGACTCCCTTCAATAGTGAACTTTTGTTTCAGTTCTCCACCTTTTCCACACTTGGCACTGCTTAAAAAAATATCCAAATTTTAAATGTGTTGCATCACATCTGAAATTAAAACACAAACAGATGTTAAGTCTGATCCTCCATAAAGGAGGAGGGAAGTCTTCAGATGGATGTCTAAACAAGTGAACCTGCAGGTGTGACTTACTATCAGTGGGAAACCTGAGCTCAGAGGGTGGTGGATGAGACTGTCTTACTAAAAAAGCCTCCTTATTTTTTTTGGTGTAATTAAAAAACACATCATCCAAATGGAAGAAAGAACACGTCGCAGGGAACGAGCCCCTGCAGCGGAACTCCAGAATAATTATATTTTTATAATGAACATCTCATCTTGTTGGTGGTCTGGGGTGACGCTTCTGGAGAATCACTCAAAAAAAAGAACCTCTTCCTGTTATTAGATTATATTTTATTCTGCATGTCTGTCATGCTTTTTGTGTCTGTGGAATTTTTGGTCACTCTTCTTTAATTGACTCATTCCTTCAATTAAACGCATCCTGGGTGTGTGTGTCTGTGTGTGTCTATGTGTGTGTGTGGGGGGGGGGGGTGCGTCTTTGCGTCTTTGTCAGCTGTAGGAGCGACAGCATCATATTCCCCTCAGCAAAGGACGCAGCGCAACATCCAGACGCAAGTGTTGGTTAGCGCGTCTCTAACCGGTTCTGAACTGCGGACCGGGACCTGGATCGGGACCGGGGTCGGGATGGCATCCGCCACGACCGATTCGGGACAGGAGGGGACCAGGATAACTCCTGAAGTGCTGCAGGAGATGCTCCAGTACTACAACATGAGCCGCCAGGAGTTCATCAGCACCTACAACATCCAGCCGCTCGTCTACATCCCCGAACTGCCTTACGGCGCCAAGATCACCTTCGTCATCTTGTACACAGTCATCTTCATCATGGCTCTGGCCGGGAACAGTCTGGTCATCTACATAATCCTGAAGAAACGGGCGATCCAAACGGCCACCGATATTTTTATCTGCTCTCTGGCGGTCAGCGACCTGCTCATAACTTTCTTCTGCATCCCCTTCACTTTGCTGCAGAACATCTTCTCGGAATGGTTCGGAGGTGAGTCTGAACCCCCGGAACTTCACACTCCGTCACCCAGAGAGAGAGAGAGAAGGAGTCGGGTTGGAACAGCGATTTCAGGCGGCTGTTTTTGTCTGGAGCAAATTACGCCATTACGCAGCCGCGCAGATGCGTAAATTGCCAAAAAGCATCACTTCAGCTGATTGAATACGGATTTACACGACAACCAGGTTAATGATGCGTGATGTACAACGTCTTACTTACTCTAAATAAGCTCTCAGTCATATATTAAATCGAGCGTTGGCGCTAAACAGATGCGCCTGCACCAATTAGCGTGCGTAAATATCAGACTGAACTTCTGGAGCGCTGCAGCAGGAGTTCAGATCAATACAGCTTATTAGTGATCGAATGGTGGGAGAAGAACGGCGGGTGTTTGAAATTCATTTTCCGTTTTCTAGATGGTGTTTTTTTTTTTTTTTTTTTAATAAAGCTGTTCTGTCCAGAGAAAAATAAAAATATGTATATTTAGAGACTGTTTGGCTCCAGATCTCAAATTTAAACACGCGTTAAGTCACGCTTGTTTAATGGCAATATAATTAACACACTTTATTAATGCAATTTATTTGTGTAGTGAATTTCATGCAAGAAGTGCAGCTTTTAAACAAACAGGGTTGAAAAATTTGTCTTAACTTTATAGTGATGGCAAAAAGAAGAAAAAAACAGGGGGGGGGGGGGATCACGTGGGATTAAACCAGATCATTAAAATTTCAGGTTAAGGAAAGTCACCACGCACATTTCAAAAGCAGTGCAGTGTCAGTGGAAAATGACAGCTCATGAAATTCAAAAAAGGTTTGAAATATTAATCGTGCTTGTCATACTTCGTGAGTGGTGAGGATTGGAATACAAATCTGGATACCTGAATTTGAAAATGTGTCAAAAATGCAGGTCCGGTTGCTTATGGATGAGGTGGGATTGGATTATAGGGGGCCGCTGGGGCCAGGTGGAGGGTCCCCAGGGCCCCCAGGGTCCTAATGGTTCTGATAGTCCATGTTTCATAATTCTGTTACCATGAAGCGCCACATGTTTATCGTGGTGACGCACGTCACTATAATAATCATCTATAATAATCATCTGTCACATCTTCAAGGCATCAGGTGAGAAGTGTGTGAGGATGACGTCATGAGACCCGCCTCTTTAACTGTGCTAGACACACCCCTTTGGTCAACATGGAGGCGTGGCAACAGGAAGAGCTCAACCTCAGTGGTTGAGGACCACCTTTAACATGTTAGCACCGCATCAGATCAAACATCCCATCATGCAGTCAGCTTTTATGGGCTATTAGATTGTATTTTCATATTTCATATTTCATCAGATTAAAATGTGATATCAGATTATCTTCTGTGTTGTTTATTGGCTCAGTTTGGAATAGTTAGCTACTAGCAGCTAGAAAAACTTATTTTACCGGCTAGAATAAATGTTCTAACATAATCCTGATTCCATTGGCTGAGCTGGGCCCGCCCCTTTCACCTCCTGTGCCCCTCCCACCTCCGTTAATGAGTCAACGTGCATCGTCAGGTGAACAACAAAAGTCTAATGAATGGGGTTACCGAAACAGTGTGAATGGAAATGAACACGAGACATTCACGTGTCGCCTCAGAGCAACTTGAAGCATGCGCTCCTATTAACATACTTAGCATGCAGCTAGGAGCTGCCATTTGTTAGCTGCTGAATTCCACCGGCGGTCGCTTCGTTATCAGAATAAAACACCTCAGATAAAACATCACGTCTTTGTATTGGAGAAATTCTTAATTCCATTTCTTCCAATTAAACTCATGTTGTGCTTTTTTTTTTTTTATTATCACGTTAGCAACCCGCGCTCCTGGAGGACTGAACCCTTGAAGAGAGCAAAGAACCTTAAACCAATGTAGTTTCCATGTACAATATTATTTATCTTTAAAAATGTTGTCTGCGCTTGAACACTTCTGGAAATATTTGGGATACAAACGCAAAATATTTAAAAGTGTGTTGCGTTTAATTGAAACTGGGAAAATAAAAACTCCAACCTGGAGAAAATGATCTCAAGGCATTCATTATAGGGTGATTTTTTTTTTTTTTCCCAAGAAACTTCATTGATCTGACCTAACAATGATCTGTTAACCTTTCGACGCGACTGCTTGAACTTTAGTTTTAACAGCTGGTTGATGCTTCCCACCAGCAGAACCACCTCCAACAGAAGTCAAGGTGAGATTCTGTGATTAAGAACCAGAGTCTCCTCCATCTCCTCCATCCTGATCAAAAAAAGAGAGGCTTCAACTTCAGATGTGCTCCACTGTTTCTCAACACCTCATTGGTCCGAATCTCCATTTCCCTGCAGGTGTTCTGTTTTGCAAGACGGTTCCTTTTGTCCAGACCACGGCCATCGTGACGGGCATTCTGACCATGACATGCATCGCCCTGGAGAGATACCAGGGCATTGTCTTCCCGCTGAAGACAAGGAGGCAATATTCATCCAAAAGAGCACAAAAGATGCTGGGTATTTGATGGATTTTTTTTTTCTTTCTTTTGTTGGGTTCTAGAGCTTGAATTACACCCACAAGCGTCATTTTAAAAGGAAATGTCCTGAATTGACCGGAAAAAAATTCAAATTTTTGCAGATAATTAATAATAATAATGATAATAATAAAACCACAAATTTTTCCTTGAAAACCAGAAAAATCACTTGATTATAAATTAAACTTTATATGTACAAGCAATAAAGAAGTACTTGTGAATGGCTGATGATGAATTTAATTTAATAAGTCAATGCATAAATGACTATAATGAAAATCTATGTGATGTTCTGCCTGCAGGGCTGGTGTGGGTCACCTCAGTGGTGGTCGGGTCACCCATGTTGTTTGTGCAGCAGCTGGAGGTAAGTGCTTATTAGCTTTATTAGCTTCACGGCCTTGTAAACAACAACAATAACAACACAGGGGTGGAACATGATGTGATGCTGATTCTTGCAGCGATACGAGGCTGGAAGTGAATGGATGACAAATCGGTCAAAACGGTTAAATTCAAGGCAGGTTGAATGAAAAGCCCAGAATGCTGTGTTTTGGTGTGAATCATGACTGATTTGAGACGGAGCGAGGATGGAGGCTAGACTGTAAATGTCAGACTGAAATAGTTGACCTGTGACGTTTCTTCACAAAAGAATTCTTGTCCTCCAGCTGGCTCGACACAATCACACAGGTGTGTTCGCGTCCTTTCAGCGGCGTTGAATGAAGATCAAACTCGAGCACTTAAACGTTTGCCTCCCGGACTAAAACGCTCCTCTTCCTCGTCTCTCAGGTGAAGTACGACTTCCTGTACGATCACTACCACGTGTGCTGCCAGGAGAGCTGGCACTCTTTGACCCACAGGCAGGCGTACACCACCTTCATCATGGTGGCGCTCTTCCTGTTGCCTCTGGCCGCCATGCTCTTCCTCTACTCCCGCATCGGCGTCGAGCTTTGGATCCGCAAGAGGGTGGGCGACTCGTCCGTCCTCAACACCATGAACCACAGGGAGATCAGCAAGATCTCCAGGTAGGTCGGCGCCGTGCGTTCCTACCCGGAATCATGTCTGGTTATACGGAGAGTATTTTCTTACCTTCTACAGGAAAAAGAAGAGAGCCGTTAAAATGATGGTCACCATCGTTCTGCTGTTCACCATTTGCTGGGCGCCTTTTCACACGGTCCACATGCTGTTTGAATACTGTAAGTGTGGATCGTCTTGGTGTAGCTTATTGGAAATGAAACTTTATTTAAAATCTGTCTCTTTGCAGACGATCTGGAGAGGAAATACGACGGGGTGACTCTGAACATGATCCTGGCCATCGTCCAGGCCATCGGCTTCTTCAACAGCTTCAACAACCCCATCGTCTACGCCTTCATGAACGAGAACTTCAAGAAGAGCTGCGTCTCCACCCTCTCCAACTGCATCCGGAAGCCCAACCAGCAGGGCGGGGCCAGGATGGCGTCCAGAATGAGCGTGCAGTTCATTAAACCCCAGAGCAGGGAGGCCTTCCTGGAATCGGACGAGGCCAACAGCTCCAAACCGAGCTCGGAGGAGAAGGGCCCGGCCAGCTCGTCCCACGGGGAGAGCTCGCTGGAGGTGATCGGAGAGAAGATTTTCACCATTCAGACAGAACTCCCTCCAAACGGATCCTCTCAGGTCAAATGAGGTCGTCGCGGTTTGGTTTTTCGAAAGACGAACGCGAACGCAAAGACGAATCTTCACGTCGTTTGTCGATGCTGAACAAATCGTCAAACAAAGCGACGCCGATGCAGACAGCGAGTTGGCGTTCTTACAGCCACCTATCACAGTAATGTGTGTGTAAGTGTTAAGCAGGGACTTAATATAGCAATGCATTCTGGGAAGCTTGCAGTGAACTCCACGTACACCGTCGTACCACTGTGCTTAAGAATAGAGTCCTTAAGCGTCACGCTTTATTTAAAGTTTAAATTAAAGTTCCTGTTTACATCTGCACAGGAAAGTGTTTTTCTTATTCTCTCACTAAAGAGACGGATGCGGTTGTTTTCTGAATGTCGCCGTGTTCTATTTGTGTAATTGCGATGTAAATGTCATCTAGAGACTGTTTCACGTTCCATAATGACAGCTTGACGTGGACTCGGTTCTATTCAGGCTGATTCTGAAGCGTTTCGATGTTTCTGACAGCAAACAGCTAATTTTTGCATCAAATAAAATGACGTTTTTGAGTTTGAAGGTGAAAACTGATGTATTTGATGTCCTGTCAAATAAATTTGGAATACTGGCAATATCAAGACTCATACGAGCTGTTCTGACTTATTTTACTGTCTGTTTGTTGTTTTTAAAAATTATTTCCCATCTTCTTCTGTTGTCCAGGTCAAAACTGCAACTCACCATTAACAACACTTCACTTGACGTTCAATCAGGAAAACTGAGCCACAGATGACTGATTTTTAAATGCATGAAATGTTCCTTTAAATTCCAATTAAACAGAAAAAGATTTCTGGGTCTTTTATTTGATTATAATTCATACATAATATGAAAATATTTTGCACATGATGGATGAAATCCTTAATGAATAGCTGGGTTCCCAGTGTGAATAAAAAAATCCTTGTGAGTCAAAGTTGCGATGTTTGAATTCAAATTCAATATTATACAAAAGTTGACTAAGAGGTACTTTTATTCCTCCGTGGTAGAGATTTTAGTAACCAAGGAAACAAACAGGAAAGTGAGAAAAGCAAAAGTTTGTTTTTTTTTTCTCACAGTTTAGAATAAATTTGAACTTAAATAAATATTTTCCACAACTTCTCTCACTTCAATGCAACCAAACCTGCCCTTCAAACTAAATACGTTCATCTCATGGTCTCTGCAGATCAAATAAAGAATAAACTTCCTGTTTTCTGTTGGACCCACAAAAGTAAACGTCCCACGCCGACAGGTTTATCTGTATTCCATGATTTTATTCTTGCCTGCCGACAGCAGGCTCGGAAAAATCCTCCCAACGCTGACTGTCGGTGCTACGTGATGAGAGGGATGTGGAAGTCGGCAGAATCAAAGAGGAGAGGCCGTTTCACCGGGGAGGGGTTCCTGTCAGCTTTGTGGAGGAGCTTAAACAGTCCCGTTCCGATATTCATAGGAATCCCCATGATGATGCACTCAGACACACCTGAAACGGGAACGACGGGAACGTTGAGAACCAATCGATTGGGAGAACGAAGCCGTTTGATTCCAGCGCGTTTCTTACCACAGACGGAGTCTTTCTGTCCGAAGTAAGCGGCGTCGAAGAGATGATCGGCCGTCCTCTCGAAGGACGCCAGCATGAGGACGCTCTCCTTCATTTTGGCTAAACCGAACCTGGTGATTCCTAGAATCTCCCCCTGTATGGAGACAAGATGGTTACCACGGCGAGGAAATGACCTCCGACCTAGACGCATTGAGGTCCGCTGGTGGCACCTTGTAGGCCATGAGGTCCGCCAGCAGCATGACGTGACGCCGGTCGATGCTCATCCCGTGGTTCACCATGGTGTACTGGATCTCGTTGATGATGGTGGACCGCGCCGCCTCGATACCCAGAGTCCTCTCCACCTGCAGAGCACAGAACCCGTCAGGACGCCATCGCTGGGGGAAAATTCAACCTAAATGCTCCGAATACTCGATACAGAGATCTCAAATTCACATCGCTTCATCATTCATTCATTAATTCATTCATCTTCTTCGCCGCTTCTTCGACTTTCATGGCTCACGGGGGTTGCTGGAGCCTATCCCCGCAGACTTATTGGTGAGAGGCGGGGGGACAGTTGACTCATTTTCTGCAGCAATACTTACCAAAGTTCTTTAATTTGAGGACTTAAAAATACAAGATCTCGCTTTAGAATGCTAATAAAATTCAGAAAACCTTCGCCAACACATTCAAACGCTGCTTCTGAATCAATTCGCCCTCAGGAGGAAGAGGATTCATCTGCCGGATGCTTGTGACCCGTTATGAGATCATTAATTTTGCACGTGTTCGCCGCTTTGCAGAGAAACGGACACGTGCACGTCGATTGTGCTGCAGCCGATCGACATCATCACCACACGATGACGTCGACACGTTTATCTGCATTGAGTATGTAACACCGGTAGAACCGGCTGCTCCGGCCAACCTGCCCCAGATTCACACCTCATACGTGTTGTTGGACGTCGTCCTGCTTCCGTTCACGCCGTGCGTTGCCATGACGCCCCTCAGGTTGTCTCCTTCCACCAGCAGCTTGTATTTGTTCCTGCCGCTCTGTTCGTCGATGTGAATGACGGCGCGGGCGACCTCGGGGATACCTTGTACCACCACCTGAACGAAGAAGTGGAGAAAAGAAACCTGTGAAAGTTTATTTTAATGAAGTGGAAAAGTTAAAAGGAAAATCTTCAATGTGGTTTTTATGGACGGTTTTTAAAGTCGCTTAACATCTTGAATCCCAAAAATGCTGGAAGGCCCTTCAGCAGATTCGTGTTCAGTGTTTGCTGAAAGACGTTCCAGAAACACTTCAGTAACATAATTACACACAGATAAAGGATAAATGGAGGTCATCGACCTCGCAGAGGTCACATGATCTCATGCTGTGAGGAGCTTCATTGATTCCAGCGTCTCCGTTTCGCCTCCAGCGGAGCGTTTGTAAGCCTCCAGAACTGATGGACTGAAGAACGATCACACATGACTCACACCCACCCGACATGCTTCCACACACACACACCATCCTCCTGTGGATCGATTCCCCAGACTGTGGGAAACTATCCTCAACCCCCATCATCCCAACCGGCGTTGCGTTACTAGCAATTCCAGCTGGGATGATGAACGTCTGGATTCAGCCGACCTGCATTCACACAAGTTAAATGTGTGTTTTACATAAAGCTGGGGTGTGTGTGAGACAAGCCGCCTCCCCACCTTAGGAAGCTCCTCCTTCAGCGACTGCAGCACGTAGTACATGGAGCTCTTGCTGTTTTCTCGCGGCGACACGCAGACCACCGCCTCGCCGTGCACCGCCACATCTCCCGGTTTGACGCGTAGTTTGGACATGCAGATGGAGTAACGCACCGTTTCTGCATTCACCTGGAAAACAGCAGGAAGTCAAGCGACTGGCACACCTCCCCCCCCCTTCTTACTGTCTATATGCTAAGCTAAACAACGGATCCATGATTTATTCTTCTCCCTTTTAGGCCTGATAAGAAACTTTTTGTGGGAGAAATGCCTCTACGTCGTCTCGTATTCATCAGCACTATGCGGATATTTTTACTCAGCTCGGAGGTTGAGTAAAAACCATCCTTCATCCATCCATCCATCTTTACCTCCAGTCGCAGCAGCCGTATCCTCTCCAGCGACAGCTTCACCAAGATGAAACAGTCGTCTGGTAGAAAAACCTCTTCTATGTACTCAGAGATCTGCAGAGGATGGAAGCATGGCTTTATTCCCACTGCGCTTGAACACATCGTCACACAAAGCCCGTTCTGATGCTATCCTTTCAAAAGGCTGTTATTTTTTACTGATAAAATGTTATTATTATAAGTACCTCTCCTAGCAACGTTTTCTCGATCCTTCCTTTCACCAGCCGGGAGAAGTCGGCGTCGTCTTCCACGTCTAGGTGAGCAGTGATGATCGGGGTGCTGGGAGGAGGGAGAGAGGGAGGTTGAAGGGTTAAATGGATCGTTCAAATTCCTCAATGTGGCAAAAAAAAAAAAAAAAAGCTCGAGCTTCCCATAAGCGATTGTGTCGCAAAACCTTTCAGCGTTAAATCGTACGTCAGCTTTCTGCTGCAAAAGCCAATGGAAAAGAAGTGAAGTCTGGGAGCAAATGTCACAGACGAGCTTTCTTCTGTTCATCCGTCCTGAAAAACTTCTTCTACTGACCGGTAGACACCCTCAAAAAAGCCAGAGGTCATTTCTGAAGGATGTAACGTCTTCTCTGGCTGAAACCTGTCTTACCTGATGTTCTTGGAGGCGTTAATGATCTCCTTAATACGAGGCACCCCCAGCGTGATGTTCATGGACGCCACGCCGGCAAAGTGGAAGGTTTTCAGGGTCATTTGAGTGCCGGGTTCACCGATGCTCTGGGCGCACAGCGCTCCGACCGCCGATCCCGGCTCCATCTGAGCTCTGGAGGACGAAACACAAGAGGGTGCTAATTAAAACCAGCTACTTAAAAAGAAGATAATTAAAAATCAGCTAATTAAAAATAAGCTAATTAAAAGTTTGAGCCAGTCAGACGGGCAGAGCAGGAACATCACACCTTGAGTTTTCCAGGTGTGAACTATCTTTTTTTAACACCGCAGCGTCTCGACGAGAAAACATCATTAATAATTCTACTTCAGGGGACGTCATGTCCTGAGAGGCGGTGGTGTGTGTGTGTGTGTGTGTGTGTGTGTGTGTGTGTGTGTGTGTGTGTGTGTGTGTGTGTGTGTGTGTGTGTGTGTGTGTGAGGGGGTTCTATAGGGTTTTAGACCACAAGCAGACCAAAGTCAGTTGCGGAAGCTGATGTTGCTGCAAACTCTGGAGCAACTTTCTGAAAGCGACAACAGGCTTTTACCTCACACTGAGGTCAGAAGCTATAGTACATTTAATTAGTTTTAAGTCCACATATGAGGGACTGTGAAAGGACAACCTTCTGCGATTTTCGCTTTATGTGCCTTGATTGAAATTTGACAAGAAAAGGGTTTCGTAAAATCTTTCAGTGATGATTTCAACCGAACAGAGGTGGAATTATGAAAAGGAAACGTTTAAAACATTGAGTGTCCTTCTGTGTGCGTTTACACCGACCATCCTGTACCTCATGTACTTGTCTCTGCAGGTCCCAAGGAACTTCTCCAGCTGGGTGGGGGTGATGCGGTCCAGCTGATACAAAACTTTTGGCTGCAAAGCGAAGCAGAAAGACGAACAATTAAGATCTGGAAATGTGTCGCGTGGGGGGAGCGGGGGACGGCGCCGCGTGCTAATCGCTCTCTACCTCAGTGGTGCCGTTGTCGTTGATGCCGTACTTGTCTCTCGTCTTCTTGATCTTCTCGGAGAAGCCCTTTGCGAACTTCTTTATCTCCTGCGGGAAAAGGCGAGGAGAGTTAAACGACTTCCAGAGCGGAACCTGGACGACGTCTGACGCGGTTAGCATCTCATGCAGCTGCTTTCGTTTCTCCTAGTGGCATCAGGCCGAGCGAAAAAAAAAAAAAAAAACACAAGTAGGGCGTTAAAACGGGGGTGAGATGTCAGAGTCACAGCTTTCAAACAGAACGCTGTCGCCGACACACACCAGATCAACTCAACCACGAGCGGCATGCTGTCGCCATACCTCCAGATACTTCTCTGAGCCGGTGTCGGTTAACTCCTTCACAAAGGGAGCAAAGGGTCACGCGTTACTGCCAGAGTGATTAACAGCATGTTTGAAGCTCTTCTGAAGTTTGACAAAGGCCGTCTGAATATTCACACATAGTTCTCTCACGATAGAACACTAATGACTCCCCACATCCACAGGTGAGTGTAGTCATGTTGTTAGCTGATGGATGTGGTATTCAGCAGCGCCGCACCATGACAACGGGAGGTGGAATGCTTTCTTCCACGTTATTAATGAGGTTCTTTCACCTTGAATCTAACAGAATAAAGTGAGTCATAAGCTGAGTAAGCTAACAGCAACAGATGATTAGCTCATCACTGGCATTTAATGGCTTTCTGAACACCCATCCAGCTTCACTTTAACTACATAAAGAAACTTCTCAGAGCTACAGAAATTATTAAACACCAAGAAGTTAGCAGAAATGTATTTTAGCAGCTTTTTAAAGATCATAAAATGGAAAAGTGAGGTGCTTAAGGCTCTGCAGGACAGTTTGCCCCAGCAGTTCTGATGTCACCTCTAGGAAGCTGTCTCTGCAGCACAGGAAGTCGGTCCGCTTCATGATGGCGTCCGCGGCGAGGACCAGCTCGTTCTGACTGAGGGCGGGCTCGTCCGGACAGGTGTGGACCGCCTAGAGGGAGAGGGGGAGGAGTCAGGAGATTAGCACCGTTGCACACATGCCCCACACTCACCGATCAGTCAGGGGTTAATCGTTCCCCTCGGATCCAAAGGAACCTCGGCACAAAACTGCAGAACAGATCTCATTCATTCTGACGTGCGTCGTTCAGACAGGTCCCGCTGTTTTACTGCGATCCTGCCTGGTTCCTGAACACAACACGTCAAAGACTTCATAAAGAGAGAACTCCGCTCTAACGGAGAGGAGGATTATTCCCACAGAGACTCTCCATCTGCTGATCAATCAGCATTGTGATATTAATAACGCAGGTGGCTTGTTCTCATCACGCTGTAATGAAAAGTCATAGAAACAGTCCAGACGTCTGTCTGGTTCTGATCTGAGATTGATTAGCAAACAGGCTTGTTTGTTTGACTCACAAAAAGAAATGACGTAATACTGAGTTACAGCAGATTAAAAAAAAATCAGGGGACAAATTGCGTTTCTGAGATGACTTCACGTGTATCCTGCTGACACAGGAAGATAACAGCTTAAAGATGAAGACGAGAAGAAAGAAGAAGTATGAAAGAGAAGTTTAATTTTCAATAATAATAATACTTGATAAATGAAACAATTTCAGTCGCAAAAACACCAGACTAATCTGTTTCTTTTCTCCGGAAAACAATCATCAGAAGGAGTCATATTTAACATGCAGCCATAGAAACACGAAAAAATAAATAAGACAAAAATCTCTCAGTACCAAATGCACCACTTCATGTTTGGACTGATTGATGTGAAAACTGTATTTACGTTCCCTGCTGGGGGAAAAACCCATCAAACGGGAAATGGGAGCACTCAAGTATTCTTTCAGTTTTTCCACTGGCTTGAAAGAAGCAACTAACGAGAGACGATCAGAACTGGAGGTGAGAGGAAGCAGCTAGCATCGCTTAAAACCCTGAGCGCCTTCCTCAACAGCAAGACAGGATAATTCACTTTAAGCTACTGGTGAAATCACTCAACAGCCAAATGGAGTAATTCTCTCCAAAATAAAAAGATAAACTGATTTTCACTTGATGTTCAAGGTAATTTTTTTTTTTTCCAAAACCGCAGAAGCGTGGGTTTAGAATGAGCTGCTGGGAGGAATATTCAAGCTGCTCTCTGTCATCCCACAATGTTGATGCAAAACCAACTGCTTTGTAAAGACTACATTTAGTCTAAAGGACATGTGTGATTTTAATGTGCTTGATTTAAATTTTTTCCTCTGGATCCAACTCACCCGGATGTTGTCCAGGACTCTTTTGAACTCCAGCGGCTCATCCTTCCCCTCCATGGCGGCGGGGTCCAGACCGTCGCCGCCGTAAATGAACTGGATGATGTCGCCGGTGGAGTTGCGTACCGTCAGGTCATACTGGGAGCACAGATCCTCCAGGGACTTGACCAGACGCCTCTGTCCGGGAAGGGAAACGTGACGTTAACGGAGGCGCACGAACCTCAACGGAGAGAAATGATGGGGCGCACAATAAAGACAGGAGGCAACGAGTGATGCGGTCACATGCTAACTAGCACCAACGCTAATCAATGCAAACAAGCGGGTGGAGGAGGTGCAAAAAAGAAATCCAGAGGACGTGAGGAGGTGCTGGACGTTCCTCCTCTTCACTCGGTGCAAAACTTTCAATTATTTTTTACAGATTTGAGTGCAAACTGTATTAAAATGTACCGCCAAGTTTATTATTTGTGGGCCTGGAGGATTGAAGACGTTAATTTGATGGAACAACCAACCCACACAATCTGATAAAACATGAAGCCTATAATGAGTCGGCCTGTGGAGCAGTGGAGGGGGTGTGCATCATGGAGTAGGACGCCCTTCATCCCCTCATCACATGGACGCCTCCTCATCCGCAGCCCGAGGCCGCCCAGCTGCTCCTGTGTGCAGTATCACGCTCGGCGTTGTGTAAACCCACCGAGCACGAATTTACTTCCGCTTTTATCTCGTCTCATCCGACAGCCACATGCACGACAGGTCGGCATGGCAACAGGGGCCGTTTACCTGCATGTATCCCGTTTCCGCTGTTTTCACAGCGGTGTCCACCAGACCCTCCCGCCCGGCCATGGTGTGGAAGAAGAACTCGGTGGGGGTCAGGCCGGAATAAAAGCTATCGGCCACGAAGCCTTTCGCAGCAGGAAGCTGTGGGGAAATGAAATCACAGCAGCTGACAGGAGGGATCTGAGTACTCAGAGTCAGACGGAATAGTTCACATCCCTCTGACTATGTTCCCTGGAGGGAGACAGAACCTATAGATCGTTTCCGTTTAACTAATCAGATGACAGAATGAAAACTGAAATGTAGGAGTTAAGCTCACGCCTTCCATTCTCAGTGAAATTCAACTAAAATTCTGAATTAAACAATAATAAATGGCATTAAAATAACCATATAATAACTCACTAAATAATCGCTTAAATTCCACATAAAAATGTAAAAATACAAGCATTTTAATTTTAAAAAATAAAATGAACTCGGGAGACACTGAATCAGCCTTACCTCACTGCCAATAACCAAATATTCTACTGTTGAGGAAAACATGACAGATTAATTACAAAGAACAATTTGCTTCTTACCTTGGAGTGCTTCTCAAAATGAGGGAGGGATCGATTCTCGAATCCGTCGGGCACTCGAGAGCCGCTAATGGCCTGCTGGCCCACACAGGCAATCATCTGAGAGATGTTAATGAAGGACCCTGGACAAAGAGAGCCGGCCAATGAGAAGGTGAGGTGAGGTGAGGTAAACGACGCAAACAGGACCAGAATTCAGCCTCCGTCCGACCACCGTTCGGGGATTCAAACACACACCGTTACAGCGTGGAGGACTTCTGACAGAGGAAAGCTTGAATGAGACGAAATAATAGAAAATAATGATTCTAATTACTGATAAGGTGATTAGTGCAATCATTGTTTTTACATCAGGGACAAAATAAAAAACTAACAACCACTCATTAAAGTTCTAAGTGGTCCTGAAGAGAACTCTGTCCCGGTTTAACTGCCCATCCCTTCCTGAGCATCATCCGCCTTCCGCTGCTCGCCAGCAGCGATCCTGATGGAGGTCAGCCATTCTGCCCGGCCCTCCAACCAAATGAACGCCATCCCCTCCTGAGGCGCCGCCCGCCTCCTGCCACAGCAGCTCAGGTGGATTTGGGGCCGCCTTACCTTTGGAGCCGCAGAGGGCCATGATCAGGGGGCTGTTGCTCTTGTCTAGCTCCCTGAGGCAGGCGCTGCCGGCTCGGTCCCTGATGACGGACAGCTCCCTCAGGATGAGGGCCTGTTGAGGACAGACCAATAGGATCAGTCACCGTCTGCTGAAGGCTTAATAGAGTCTTCAGCAGCACAAATCCGATGCATTTGGAGGTTCTGATTTGACAGAGAATATTATGAAACACATTAGGAGGGCATAAATGGGCGAATGTGCTTTCACTTTGGCCCCTTTAGTGCTTTTCAATATAAACAGGTACTCAAAGCGCAACAACATCAGGAGTCCACAAGAACAGGGCTTATTTTTCTTAATTGCTTGCCTGGTTAAATAAAAACATTTTCTATGTACTACTTTCTACTGAGGTCTTCATTTCTGCTGCGTCTTATCGATCCAACCTCTGCCCTGTATTTTATGTTTCAGCTACAGAAACATAGTCTATATTTTACTGATTGTAGTTTGTGAGTTTAAACTACACTCAGTTCAGAAAGCTGGAGTCCTCGCTTTGAAGATGAGTCTGAAACTGTAGCGGCAAAGCCGTTAAAACAATGGCTATCAGTGACGTCGATAGACGTCTGATGTTTTTCAACGGGAGGGGACTGGGGGATGGTGGGCGGAGCTTGCCAATGAAATTAGAAGCCAATCAGGCTTCTAATTGCAAAACTGATCGTCATGACGACTGATCCAGTTATGAAACAGAGGATGGAGAGTCAGAGGGAGATGGAGAAGTTGCGTCGGCTTACGATTCGACAAACTTTGCGCGTGTCAGCGCTCACCCTCGAGCCAACACGACGTCGCTCTGAGCAAAGCATCTTGGGATTGGAAAACATCGAGAAAAGCCCGGAGCATCGGAGAAAGTCCACCGAAGGAGATCAGTTGGTACAAAACTCTGGCAGCCAATGAGTTAAGGGTTGGGAAACATCTTAAAATAAAAAGTCAGGAGTGGAGAAGTCGTCTCTGAAGATGCTTTAGAGAACATTTCAGGTGTCAGATCAGTTCAAACCTAAAACACCGGCCAATATTCTGTTTTCTGTCTGCCGTTATTTGGACAGATCTCAGCAGCAAGGCTCTGCTCAGATGCTGGACGGAAAGCCGATGACTGATTTAAAGACCTTTATCAGCTCTTTATCTAATAGACTCTTTGGAATCTTTAACTGGAGGTCAGACGGTCGCTCGCGGCTGCATTCTTAAAGGAGTTTAAACTCGGCTGATAAAACCAGGAAACTGGTGATGGGCAGGATGTCAGTTCACGGCCCGGTTGTGCCATTTCTCCCACCTCCAAAGTCTCCTCCGCCGTGCAGCCGGGCTGCTGCTGCAACTTCCCCGTCTGCAGAGCTTCGATATATTCGTCACACTTCCCGTAGCCGTCATCCAGCAGGTCCTGCTTGGCCTTCAGCAGACCCTGGCCCGGCGTCACGTCGCCGATGCCGATAGAGAAGCCGCGATTGGCTGAGGGTTAAAGAAAAACACAGAATCACTGCTGTGACAGATTACCCCATCCTCTTAAAAGGTTACTTTTTGTTGATTGACGGCAATCAAAACACCGAGGGGGCCCCTACAGAGGTAGACGGGGGCCAGTCGCGCCAGGCGGGACATGGCATTTGCGGCTTCCAGCTGCCCCCAGTCTCTCAGCAGGATATAGAAGATGTTGTTCTTGGAGCCGGATCCCAAGGTGCCCTTATCCATGCTGCCACACATCAGCTCGCTGTTGTGGATCACCACGACTGGGGATGAGACAGGAAGTGACATCATTAGGTGGCAGATTGGAGAAGAGGAGGTTTGGTGGCGACAGGTGTCTTAAGTAAACTCTCATTTCCTCCTGCTACAGGTCGTCTGCATCAAAGACATGATCAGATTGTCATGACGGATGATTTTTCATTCTAGGAAGAGCATATTTGATATTTTTTTGTGATTTAACAAATAAACCCGAGGATGAGAACTCGTTCCGGCTCCGACACACATCAGGTGTCCAATCCCGACAATATTTCTGTCAATTAATGTGAGAAAATGTTCCTACTCCTGAGAAATGAAAAACTTATTTGCTTTTGGTTATGTCTGGAAATGAAAGAGAATCATGGAAGGAAATAAAAGTAGAAAAAAACACAGCCTAGTGTTAGTTATTATACTTAGCACCGTGTTCCTTCACACTCCTTTACAAGTGTGAGCCTGAAATGCCCCTTTGAAGAAGCTTATCTGTGTCTGAGCCGCTACTAGCTTAGCAGCTGTAAACTGACTGCTCATGTTGGCCGTTTTTTTAATCGCTCTCACGTGTCGCCTCTTCGGTCAACGATCAAACTGAACGTCTCTGTTGTGGCTTTGCTGATTTCCTGATTGATTTCCGGACTTTCCTGAGTGCTCTCTAGTTAGCGTCCGGGCATTGATTTCAATCCCATCAGCCTGCTCTCGCGTCTCCTCTCCAAACCCAATCAGAAACGGCGCCTGGTGGATCGACGTTGAGTTTTTAAGAAACTCACAGGAGTCGTTGTGACAGAGATCCTCTCCTTTGCCGCAGTACTGTTTGCCCTTGGTCCTCAGGTTGGCCTTGACCGGACATTCTTTACTCGGCTTCAGAATGACACTGAAGATCTGTTTGCCCGTCCACAGAGCCATGGGCTGAGAGAACCAGCAGAGTGTTAGCAGCAGCTCACAAACACATTCACATGACGAGCTAACAACGGAGACGCACCTTCATTATAGCCGGCCGGGGGAGGGAGACCCTGATTTTTTCATCTTTGCCCACAAGGATCGACGCCACTATCTGACAGGCCTTTGATCTGTCAAAGAAGGTGTCCTTCAGCGTCAGGAGGTAGGCTCCTGTGAGGAGGAGAAAAATACAGACGACTCAGAGACGGTAGAATGGCTCCACCGTCATTATAGAATGATTCCAGGGGTTTTAGCTTTAATCTAAGAAAACGCTGCACCGACCTGTGAGGAAGTCCTGAATAGCAGCGATCAGAGGTTCGCCGTTTCTGGGAGTGACAAGATTTGCTTTGGTCTGAAAGGAAAGACTTCCGTCAAATCGCACCATTTAACTCCTGAAGAGCTCTTATCGCTGCATGTCGCCATGATACACACCCCCATCAGGACCAGGGCTTCGGCTTTGGCTTCTTCTGTCTGAGGAAGGTGAAGGTTCATCTCATCGCCGTCGAAATCAGCGTTGTACGGGGTGCAAACGCACTCGTTGAAGCGGAACGTCCGGTGAGGTTTGACTTTGGCCTGCCAGACAAAAGGAAAAGCATTCAGTCGCCGGGACGGAGGACAGCATCGGTTTTATCGTTTATCTCTATCTGCTCTGAAACAACGGCTGTCCTTCAGTCGAAAAGAAGTTATTATGGGAATTTAAACCTTTAACTGCAAATGATGAAAAAGTGTGATGACATGTATTAAAGCCAGATGACGTCTGCTGATGTTTGACTTGTGGTCACACACACATTAAGCTTATCTTGTCTTTGCTGTATCTCTCATTACTTCAATCCATGGATTAATTTTATTCAAGTAGACTGTGGAAAGATTCTTTAGAGGATTGATAGAAGGTTGAAGCTGTTTAGAGACGAGGAGGAGCCCTCTGGCCGCTTATGTGAACACAGAACTTTGTTGAATTAGATTGTGCGTCTTCTTTGTGGGCCTGACAAACTCACGATGTGGGCCATGATGCTGAGCTTGTGTAGCGACGGTTGTCGGTTGAAGAGGACGATGTCTCCGTCAATCAGGTGTCTTTCCACCACGTCTCCAAACCTCAGCTCCTGGGCGATTTTGTCACGGTTTCCGTATTTTAAAAACCTGACGGAATAAAAAATGAGTCGCTTTTAAGCGTCGGCTTGCGTCGGGTCACGGAGGTTTCACGCCGAGCCGTCCTCACCTCTTCATCTGCGTGTGTCGGTTCTGGATGAAGTTGGCTCCGGGGTGAACTTCAGGCCCGTTTCGGACCAGTTTCCTCATCAGCTCCAGATTGGCTTTGTTCACCTATTTGAAGAATTTAGAGAACAGGCATGATGTCGTGGTTCGGTTTATTTACTGTGATCTCAGAACGACGCTCACCCTCTCTGGGTACGTCAGGATTTTGGCCACGTGCACCGGGACGGCGACCTCGTCAATCCTCAGGTTCGGGTCGGGAGAAATAACAGTCCTACCGGAGAAGTCGACTCTTTTTCCGGAGAGGTTTCCTCTGAACCGACCTGAAATTTGACAGTGAATAAATCATCCTGTAAGTGAGACTGAGAGCAGCAGATGGATCTGACAGATAAGTGCATAATTAGCCGTCCTGTTGGAAACCTTGTTTTCCCTTCAGCCTCTGCACGAAGCCTCTGGTCCATTTCTTGGGGGCCATGTTGAGGGGGATGCCGGAGAGCTCGCTGTTGATGTAGAGAGCGCACTGCAGCTGGAGGAAGTCCCAGTCCTCCATGATCATTTGCGTTTTGGCTCCCGTCATTCGATGCTGAAAGGGAAACGAGTCCGGTAAGGCGGGGCTGGAACGACTCTCAGCAGATAGGAGGTTGAGTGGCACCGACCTTCTTGATGACATCGTTGAGGAAGATGATCTCGGTGAGCTTCATGGTGAGGTCGTCCTCATTGGTGCCTGACTTGAGGTCGCTGACGACAGAGGGTCGTATGCAGAGAGGAGGCACTAGGAGGCGGGTGAGGATGAGGTCTGCGGGTTTACCCGCCTCCGGGTTCATCAGCAGCAGGGGAATGTCTTCCTGGGGAATTCTCCGGAACATGTTCAGCACCACCAGAGGGTTCAGGTTTTCCTAGAGAGGCAAAGGAAAGAATAGAAGGAATGTTAGACTAGGTGAGATAGATAGATCTGTTCAGAGCTTCGGATTTAAAGCTCACCTGAGCTCTGGACAGCAGAGGCTCCATCAGTTTGTTGTGCTCAATGGCCGTGTCAAAGGACTGGATAAACTCTGACACGAAAGGATCCACCACCTTCTTGGTGGTTTTATACTTCTCGTGGATGATCTTAAGCAAGCCGCATTTCTTCACCGTCCCTGAAGCGTCAAAGACAAACGTAAACATTTAACATCTAGATGTTTGAAGAGAAATCAAACGTCAGAAAATAAAATATCTTCTTCACCGTTGAACGAGGAACAGTTCAGGCAGATGTTCCTTTTGCGGCACTTGTCAGAGATCTTCTTCTTCAGACCTCGTTTCTGGAGGTAGGCCAGGTTGGGTCGTTTCAGGTGATCCATGAACTGCAGCTTCTCCTCTTTGCTCAGCATTATGCTGGAGCAAGTCTTGCAGATCATCTGGAGGCATGATAAGACGCCAGGTTAGGATGAAGGAGCTGAATCCATCCCTCACACAGATGCACTATCATTAAAAGATCATATCACTGCTGAACGTTTAGGAATTTATTTATACTTTATACTTTGACTGAAACCTTGACCTGAAACTCAAAAGACTTCAAATCAGTTCTAACTTTCATCCTCTGGTGACACCTACAGCATAAATGGGTTTACTGCATGCTGTATTCAGCATTTAAGTCTCCAATTTAACATTACGAAACAGATATATACGTAGGTGCATATATACATATACACCCACTATCCTACTTTTCCATCCAGCCTTTCAATACCACACGTCTCTGCAGGATTTCTTAGTCAACTTCAACTATTAATTGATGCCCTAGCTTCACACTTGCCTGTAAGATCCCGATGATGGCTTTAAAATAGCCGACATGAAAACACGGCAGCTCCAGATCCAAGTATCCGTAATGTCCCAAACAATCTGCCAGGTTCTTCCCACAGGTCAAGCAGGGCCTGTCCTTCTCACTGGTGCCCTACAGGGAACAAAAGAGCGCTTTAGAACGTCCAGCTATGATCCCTGCAATAAAAACACACCTGGGCCTGCTAGAGTAACGTGTGTGTGTGTGTGTGTGTGTGTGTGTGTGTGTGTGTGTGTGTGTGTGTGTGTGTGTGTGTGTAGATTACCATGCGGTGGTCCAACACTCCATAGGAAAGCGGCGTGTGTTTGGTATCCTGGCTGTACAGGTTTTTACTGACCACCTGGATGTGGGCCTGCTGACGCATCTGCTCAGCAGATTTCATCCCAAAGCAGATGTGGCTTCTGTTAAAAAAGAAGAAAAAAATAAGAACAGACAGAACAATTATTCATCAAATTGAACACATCACAAACTACAAAACATTCTGAACCCCTGTTGGACTTTATGACATTTATGCTGCGTTCAAGACAGTTTTGGAATTCTCTATGAATCTCATGCTGACATGACCTAATGAGACAACAATCTAACAGCAACAGCATAATTCTATCATAAGTTTAAGCATTGAACACAACTACAGTCAATAAACAACCCCCCCCCTCACATAAAAGTGTGGGGGGGGGCTTTAAGTGCTGCGGAATAATGTATCAGCTCCAAGGGGCAAAGTCTAATTTACTGCCACTAATCGTGCTTGATTGATACGAACATGATAGGTTATTGATATGACCAGTTATCAAGACATCCATATCATGTTTGAAGATGATCAAGGAAGCGCAGGGTGTTTTCAGAGACTGGAATTTGGGAATGGGATATCAGATTTACGGACGCCGTGAACACATCATACATCCCCTTCTCACAGATACAACAAAATCACAGTTTAATGCCAAAATGACGTGCTAAGACCTAAGCGGTACTGTCTGACCACATCAGCTACTCGGGGTAGGTAAATGTGTATTTCTGCTAGGACGAAGTTACAGTTAGGTTAACGAAGAAGAGCTGAATGTAAAAACTGTGCTTAAAATAGTTCACGCTCCCCACGCCATACGCATGGCTATTACACTGGTATATATGACGTGAACTAACTTAACAACTACACGGTTGTGTTTCACGAAGCTTTCTTTTCAAAATACGCATAAATTAGCAGGCTAGCGGTCGAGTTAAAGTTATAATTTTTGATAATGACGCATTAAAGCTATATTGCTGTATGTCACGAGCTAACCGGCTAGCTAACAGCGTCAGTTTTGCCACTCACATTTTTTTAGCCACATCCGTCTCTCTGAACTGCTCCTTCACCATTTTGGCGTATTGGTAACAACAGTACTAAATAGACAGATGATCGGTCCTCATTCCATCAGAATAGAGTTCATTTATTAGTGACAGATTGTCGGTTCAGGCTTTCATGTTGTTTAAGTGTTAGCTACACTATGCTATGTGTTCATAACAACGTGAGCTACAGTGATGCTGCATTCAGGGACTCGGTAATTTAGACAGAATAGTTCAAGAAGTGTCAAAAACTGAACGGGATGCGATTGATTGATTGAAGAAACACGAAAAAAAATGTATATCATTTCGTCCTGTTGCAATTATAAATTGCCAATTATTTTATTATATGTAAAACATTAAAATCGCAATCGAACTGTAATTTTCGTCTTTATTTAATCCATCTGCAGCGCTAGCAAAATTGATGGAATTATATAAGTGATGTCTAGTAATTGCGTAAGATTGCCTTTTTTGTTATTTTTATTGATTTGTGACAAGCCATCGAAGTAAAGTGAGTTTTTTGTGTCTATGGTTTTGCTCATTTTGGGAGGTCTTATATTTTACGTGATGTCATGAATGCCACAATGTTATGTACAAGTACGGCAAGAAAGCCAGAACGAAAAGGGCTTTTCGCGATTGATTAACTGCTGACACCTAGCGGTTTATTAAATTTTATTTTTAAGTTTCCAGGGTTCAAAAAGCCATCTATAAGTTGTAAAATGTTCTCTTTGGATTTTTGGTTGATTTATTTATTAAGTATCTTCAAGCTCCTTTAATAATCAAACCAGATGATACGCAAAGTGTCATTTGCACCAAACTACCACTAGATGGCGCCAGAAGCATTTCTACCAGCTGTAAATGCAGCGAGGAGGCGCAGTAACTGAATAAACCTGTTATACATACCGCACGTTGTTTAGCCGTGGGAGCGCTGATTATTTCCTGACGATGATTTCTTTCCACACTCTTGCTGATTAATTATTCTGTCCACCGACAGTGAAAATTACCTGGCTGAGTCTGATCGCTAATGCTGCTACAACTCAAACCTTAATTAACACTCCGATAAAGAATTCAACATGGCATGTGCTTGATAAATTTGCCCCTGAAGGCAACACATCCACACATCTTGCTGTCTTTAAGTCTCTACATCTGGGGACATATAAGTTTAGAAAATACAGATGTATCTGTCTGTGTAAATATATGTCAAGAACACAAGGATTAAAAACACTTGAGGGAATGCTGCCAACAATCTTCCTTCAAACTGCCTCTTGAGTATCTCAGTGAGAAACTGTATCAAACATGTCCTTCTCCTTGAGGAGGAATTGAATATCTGAGGAAAACTCCTGGGAATGGGGATCCAGGGATTTGGTCATCATCCCAGCTCGATGCTTATTCAGATTTAGAAAAAAGCTCTCAGATGAATTCAAATCCTCTTTTGCTCCTGTGCTTATATTAAAGCCCTCAGGGTGTGTGCTGACCAAATTACCAGTCCCACCCACTCTAGAGATTTATTGATAATTATAATCTAGTTGCAGAAATCTCCAGATGACTCCAATTCATAGTCCAATAATTTATTTGCAGAAAGATAATGAAAAAGGGCCTCCAGGATCCAACAGAGTCCCTAAAAGTGACTTTTTTCATCTCATGAAGTGATGGAATGGAGGCATTCATGGTCAGCAGATGATTTGATGATCTATAATTGGATTCTGGATTATTATCAGTTTTGTGGACTTCTTTGTATATTTTTCAAACATCATAAAAAAACTAGAACTCACTGTGGGAGCCTAAATGAAAGACCTCTCAAAATAAAAGCACCCAAACAGGAACAACTCATGATGTTTCACCACTGTGGGGGATTTGATCCAGATCTGAATCATAATCCTGAAATATAATCCAGATCTGGTCGAATAAAATCGGGGGGGGGGGGGGGGTCAGCATGTTCTGGGTCACATATGGAAACAGGGAGGGGTGGAGATAGGATGCTGAAACCTTTACAGTAGATGATGCAGATTCAGACTTTGAATGAATAAATGTACCTGTATGATGAGTGATGGTAAATAATCATTACTGTCATCCTGAGGTTTCCAGCATTGTGCTATCAGACATTAATAGAGTAGATTCCTGTCCACTCCTGCACCCCCCACCCCACCTAGTGTTAACCATCATAACGTTTACATTATGCAGACCCTGTTTGTAGATCAATATAACACCATCTTTGTGTAATTAACACGAGTAATTACTGTGCTTCATTTACAGAGCCACCCAAGGTTCATTGTGGGGCTGCAAAACATTGACCCATGACGATTGATTTCACCACCACCCCTCCCTCCTCTAAAACCATACCCCTACTAATGACTAAGTAATGAGCAGATAGCAGCAAGGGTGGCTAATACAGCTTTCACTCTCCATCTCCAGATTGGCTGATCCCCTTTTCCTCTTCTCCCCCCTCCTCTTCCTCCTCCTCCACTTCCTCCTCCTCCTCCTCTTGCTGTATTTTCTGCAATGGTGTCAGCTCCTCGCTCAGAGGCCCTCTTCCTCTTCCTCTCCCTCTTCATCCTCGCCGTGTGTGTGCCCGCACGCGTGTTGTGCGCGTCGCTCAGCAATCAGCCGCACAGACTCGCCTTTGGTGGCTGGAGACTGATTCAATATTCCACTGGGTAATTTATGCAGAACTAATTCTCTGCAGGAATGGAAAGGCTCGGAGGAAGGCAGAAAGAGAAAAAGCGAGAGAGACGCGTCGAGGAAGAAATGTGTGGTGAAATGATTATCCCCGGTGTCACTGTAGCAACACTCTGTGAAGTTGATGTCAATAAAATATTGAGCTACACAATCCATTTCAATTTCACCTCAAAAAAGACCTTTCAGAGGGGGTCGGGCGGCTGCGAGAACGAGGAGCGCCGGGCGCGGCCGCGGTAGACGCGCGGCGCGGTGGCTATCAGGCGGCGCGCCGCGCGGCAGAGCGACCGGGGAGCGCATCGCTGCCTGTAGTCATTTAAATTGTCAAAACAGCAGGCTCCCATGTCGACTCGTATTTAGATCCAGTGTGTTTGAACCACTGGAAATAAAGTGAAAGAGGATGAGATGAAAAATTAAATGAGGGGAGCGTCCCAGGAGAACCTTAGGGAGCGCGGTATAGATTATAGTCATTTGTGACGGACGGGTTTGTAATAAGAGCCCGTGTCAGAGAGCACTCCCCCCCCCCACACACACACAACAGTTCCCCCATCCCCCCAAATGGGCTGCATTGTATTCCTCTCACAGCCCGTATTGATCATCGCAGGGAGCTGTATGGTGACCTATCAGAGAGTTGGTCATCTCAATAGAGGAGCGGTGTTTCATGTTTAATAGAGGTAATAAGATGAGCTGCTGTTGGAGGTGTTTGTTCATTTAAAGCATCAACAGCCTCAAAATCCATTTAACTGTGACTTTATGTGACAACAGGACAGATGTGCGTCATTCATGCAACATTTCACAAACTATCTGTGAAACCGGATCAGATTTTACGGAACGATTAAATCCCGGTTAGCAGCATTTCCGGACATACAGTTAACTTTTGGTCGTTGCTCAGTTATCTAGCAAAAGCTACCACATTTCAGTCTTGACATGTAGCAGTGGAAAGATTTTTTCATTCAACTTAGACGTACTCAGTAGAGTCATCAGCCACCGCCACCAGTTAGCTTTTGGTTGCTGCAGCAGCATTTAAATCTGGTCATGTCGCTGTAAAAATATTTTTTCACACCTCTTAGACATACTCAGCAGTCACCGCCTGTTGGCGGTGGCTGCTTACTTTGCTGAGTTTGTCTGAGCAGCTCAGGGTAGACGCTGCAGATCTGCTTATCTTTGTATTTTCCTTCAAGAATGTTGTTAACATAAAAATATCCATGTATTGAGATATAATTTTCTCATGCAGTCTCGAACAACAAATAACAGGATGTTTGTTTATTCCGCGACTCCGACCAGAGAACAAATTAGAAAAGTGTAACCACCGCTGCAGTTATTAATGTAAATGAAATCATACTTCTTTCTTCCGGTGACAGGTTTAAAGGTTGTTGTGACTTTTATTGATCCCCAGGTTGATATTGTGCGGCGGAAGCAAAGAATAAATGATGAATATTAAACTACTCTCATCATCGGTCCCTGCTGGCGATCACAGTGATTGGGAACAAATTGAAGATTCGTTTTACAAATCTACTTTTTTTTTTTTTTACAGCGTCGCCAGTTCTTCATAAAGACGCCAGAACGTTCGAGAACATTTCCGTCCACATGCTGAAGAATAATGTTATAATTTCTTCCTGCTTCTCACCCCTCCCCCCCAAGACATCTCATTATTTTGCATCTTCGTCACTCTTATTAAAGCCATAGATCTTAACTGGAGGCCAGAGCCCATCGATGTACTGGAATATATACATGTCAAAACATTAGCAACGAGTGTGTAACGGCGCTCTGTCCTGCACTCAGGAGAGCCGTGTGCAAAATGAATAATTTATCCAAATGAATTATAATGCCGGCGTCTCCCCACCAAGGCTTTTGTCTGACTGAGATTCCTGCTCACATTTCTGCTCATACAGTTGGCCTTGCATAAACGAGATACCTCTCTGGACAGATTTGCATAGAAACGCCCCGAAATGTGGTGAAAAGGGAGCAATTAGGATTCATGGCGGCGCCTCCCCTCCGGATGCTCGACTGCCATGTGAGACGGCAGCAGCTGATTGAAATGGAGGAGCGTGGCCTCCTTCTATCACTCTGTCCTCCCACAGAAGGGGGGATAAGCCTCCAGGTTGGGTCCAGTCGCCTTCTCGTCTTCCTCCTTCTACCTCGCCATTGTCGTTGTCCTCCAAAGGTTATCAGCATCGCTTTGGTGAGGGGCCTGAGGGAGGCAGCTCTCACACGGCGGGTTAACAGCATCATCAAACACGATGTGATTAGTAGTTAACGGATGCGTCGGGTCACATGGTGCCGTGGCTTAAAACAGGTGATGGAGTCCGTGCTGTTTGGTGTGTGGCCGCTCGGAGCATGTGGGAGGTGTTCGACACAAATGAGGCTTCCAGCTCTCAGAACCAGTAACAGATGGTGCTGGAAAATGAGCCACCTCTCAGATGCATTGAACCCCCCCCATCCCTCCAACGATCCCCTCCACCCCACACCTCCCGCTCCTGCTTTCTCCACCATAAATGAACGTTTTTCTCGCCAGAGTCATCTAGGAGGACATGCTATCGCTCAAACAAGTGGCATGTTTTTAATCCATTCAAAGTCCTGAAGCGGGTGATGCTCTCCTCGTCGTATCTTCTCATAGTATCTTCTGGTCGTACTGGGAACTCGGGTCGTCTGCCACTACGAGTTTCTCTCACCTGGAGGGGCCAGCAGATGGCGGGGTCGGGTCTGGGCCTCTCCAGGGAAAGACTGCAGAGCTGCGGCGTTGATTGGTTTCCTTTAATGCATTGCGGATACACGGTGGCATAACGTAAAATGAGGGGTCTACTGGCGCTGAGCCGGACCAGCTACGCGTGACGTATCCAAGTCAGCTATTCTTTAAATCTGGCGAGGCTTCTCTGTTTACTGTTTGTTTGATTACACGAAAACTACTGAACAGATTTCCATGACATTCGGTGGGACAATGGGTATCAGGCCAGAATACACCCAGTTAGATTGAATCCAGATTCAGAAAAAGACGCGGGTCTGTTGTGCATTGTAGTTGGTATATTAGTAAGTAGGATTACATTTTTGGGATAGCATTTTCCTAAAACAACAGAATTTTCATTGTAACTAAAACTCTTTCTACTAAACTGGAGAGGTGGGCCAGACAAGTCAAACCAACATGTTGGATTCGTTAGCCTGCTAGAGGTATGCACAGTTTTTTGGGGGGCTTGGCGAGTAATGCTTTCTGCCAAGCCAAACTAGCGGTGCAGGACTGTCTGGACCTATTGGGTCGGCTATGGTGGTCGGTTAAGTTGGGGGTTAGGAGGTGTAGCCAGATGAAGAGACTGGAATGAGCCCAACTCTTGAGCAAAGTGTTCCTATCTGTATTTGGTCCAGTCAGAGTCGCCTGTCTGAAGTGTTTATCTCGGTGGCATTGGTTTTTGCTGCAGCCAGTTGCTCAAGACTTGATCGAGTCTCAAAGACAGTCACCTATGAGTTTGTGAGCTCTTCCTCAATCCAGGCTAACAGTTTGAGGAGATGATCTGCTATCTCAGGGTCGCTTCATGGTTCGTAGGCTTGTACAGAGTGTTGCTCTCTCTATCCAGGTATGAAACAAGGAAGCCTGGGGTGTCTCAGGAGACTGCATTTGGAAGTTTCATCAATAACTTTTACTAAAGTTGCTGTTGCCTTCATCTAAAGTGATATTTGGAAATGGTGCGCGGACACTGTGGTTACAGAAAGTACAGACTTTCTGTGACTTCAGCCAGGTCATCTCAACTTTGTGCAAAATAAGTAGCGTTAGTTTGTGTTTAGCGACTGATTTAAATTATTCTCAGTGACATAAACATCCGTTTTATCTTGAAATAGGTTGATAATATAGAGACAACAGGGAGTTGATGAAGAGAAGATTGTACGGTATCAACAAACAGTGTTCATGTGGTTTGTTTTTGGCTCTAATATTCAGCTCAGACTGTAAAGTGTGATCTGCACAGCTGGAAACTGTTCCGTCTATAAAAGGAAAATGAATAATAGAACGCTTTGTAAAGGTATGGCGTACAATCCCATGCGAGATGCCTTCTCTGTAATGTTCATATTTATGCTATGCAAATAAACTACAGCAGCAGATTAGGGAGTTTCGTAGTGATTCACTGCTTATCGCATAATTGGTTGAATAATGTATGAAATAAATGTGAACAAGTAGAGTTGAAACACCTAAATGAGGAGGAACCGTTTCCTCTGGTGAATCCTGAGGTGGCTTCGAGGAGAAGATCTCAGATTTATTCAACGTGTTGTTTTTGTTCTACTAAAATGTCGGACGAATGCAGGTTTCTGCTCGCTCCTTTGACTCCCTTCAGCAGACGGTGAATGGTGTTTCATTCTGGTGGTGTTTGCTCCCCTCCTGTCTCCTGCAGCAATCTGTCTGAAAAATGCATACATAACATCCTGTGAAAATAGCTTTCTGCAGGGACTCCACTAAAAAGCGGCGCTGCATCAAATGTTCCTGTCATTCTCCGCTAGGCCAACTTGATGACAAAATATTTGCATACTGCACAATCTGAGCAATTGTGTGGAAGTGTGTGTGCCCTAAGCGTCTCTGAGCGTTTTAATAACAGGATCTTCTTCGTTCATTAAGGGTCACTTCACCTCAATTAAGACGTGTTACGTTTTCGGAGCCGTTTTGGTATTTAAAGAGCTTCACTGAAAATTAGTTTCTGCCCTGGGAGTAGAGGTGTGAGGGTCTCAGGATGTCTGAGGGATAGGGGCAAAAGAGATGAAAGAGGCCACCACCTGGACACATATCTAAAACCATTTAGAGCTACATAGAGACCTTGAGGGGCATCCTAGAGGGCAGATGGCCATCAAGAGGGTTAGGATAAGGGGCGCATTTGCCCCCTTGAACCCTTTTCTTGATCTTCTTGGAACCACAGTAGAGGTGGTACCAAAAAAAGTACTTTCAGGTACTTGTTACCCAAAGGAAACCCAAGAAAGGTGAGTGTCTTCATCATTTCGTGGTCGTGTCGTGATCCTATACTTTTGGTTAACTGTTCCTTTAAAGAAGCACATCACCAGTAACGGCTGATACAACCACATCTGAACATCTTTACCTTGACTTATTAGTGGCTTGATATCAATTAATCATTTTACTGATTCCACCAGTGTGGGGGGAAAAAAAAAACCCCAACTCAACTCCAGAATTAGTATGCAACTGGCCAAAAAAAAGACAACTGAGGCAGGGAGGAGGGTTATTTCATTACTGACTCCTCTCCCTGGTGGAACAGGAGTGAGTGGATTCGATTCTCTGGCTGTGATTACCCAGCCCTCGGCTGGCGGATGGATGACTGTGAATCAATTGTTTTCAAGGGGGACGCTCTACGGGTGCTGTAGTAGTTAAAGACAAGAGGGAGTCTGGTGGAAGACCCGACCGCCAGGTAGTCTCATCGCATCTTAAATATTCATCGCACACTTAAGGGCAAGGGGAAACCAACATTGGCCCCTTCGCCTCGGCATCTGCCACGGTTAAACGAGCAGTCGCCATGACTGAATGGGATATGTTTAGTCTTGCTTTGTGTCATCCAATCAGGGCTTAATATGCACCCAAGACAATACTAATCACACCAGGCTGCTCCTCATTATGGGTTTACGTAATGCCTGCGAGAGAAGTCCAGGCCATGTCTCTGCCGTGTTAAGGACCGGAGAACAACGCCGAACATCTCGCCTGCAGCCACCAACGCGCTAAGGTCTCGATGTGAGGTATGAGTCCAGGCTGCAGCGGGAATTAGATATTTGCAGGGAGGCTTAAAAGATGCTGCCTTCCTCTGAATCACTCAATACCACCCAATGTTATTGACGAGACGTATTGACGAGATGTGAGGGAGGGAAAGGCCGCTAAGAAGCCGGTGTATCGAACGCGCAAGTTGGACAATTTGCAGCTCTGGAGAGGAAGCTAAAAAACAATAGATGGATTCTCCTCGGAATGACACGATGCAAAACATGACCCTTGCAGCGGGTTCGTCAGTAACAGCAGTGTGTGGGTGCTACCAACAGGTGGCGCTAGTTCACCAGCCTTCCTGTGTAAATCATCTGACAGCTCCTTGGCTCCAGTGGCGCCACAGAATGAATGAAAACATGGATGCAGTGAGAAGCAGCACGTTTCCCTCCCTTTACAGAGCCTGACACTGAAACGAGTCATCCCACCCCCAAGACACACACACACACACGCATATGTGCACACACCAATCCCATCACGCTCTCCCTCCCCCATCCCCTTGAGGAATAAGAGGGGATTATGTCAAAGCAATTCAATTGTATGAGAGGAGGTAATGAACTCCTCCTTTTATCTATTCATTTGCGTATTAAACTATTTATTTGTGCCTGTTATCTGTTAGATATAAATCAGAAACGTGAGGATGGGAGGATGACAGACCTTTTTGGCAGACGTTCCAGATCGAGAGGCTTTTATGCGTCACTTTTTTTTTTTTTTATTGAGGATGGCGCTCAGAGGCGGGGGCAGGCTCAAGGGAAAGTATTTTAATCGTCCATACACATAACACTCATGATTTCCCCTCCAATGACGAGACACACACTCCTTGTTTAGTTGTCCCTTCTCTATATAGGTCAGTGGTCTGCAGTCCATTTCATGTTCTGTTGCCTCTACGCCATCTAAATTGCCCAGCAGGCAGGTGCCATTAGAGCAGTTTGTTTGCAAGGTAAGCAGCTATGAGAAGTGACAGCGGTAGAATTACTAATGCACTTTGGCTGTCATTTCTCCCAGAAGCCCCTGCAGGGAGGGCCTGATTAAATTGATATTCAACCTCCTGCATGTTGTGGGCCCAGGCTTCATTAGCATAGGACTAAGATGACACAGAGAGGGACGGCATGAATGTTGTAGGAAACAGTATGACACTTTGCTGTAACTAATTTTCCAATTATAATGGGTGCCTGCAATGTTTCGTATTAATGACTCAGAATCACGCTGTTCACAGGGCATGTATGTTTTCAAAATCAAGACAGACGGCTTGAGAACGCAGGAAGCGTTACTCAGGATGGCGGCGGCGCTATACGCTTAAAGAGAACGCCAAAAATGCCACGGAGGAGGCGTCGCGGAGAAAGCTAGCAAGGATCGACAAAATAGCAAACAGGTTTTGCTCAAGATGGAGATGTTTTTCATGTTGCTCAAGAAAAATCGTAAGAACTTGGCTGAGAAGTTTTTTGGTCTTTGATGTCAAAAAATGCATTTCAAATTAAAGGAAATTTTTATTTCATGTTTTGTAATTGTTGAAGTTTATTTCACACATGCAATTTCTATTTTACGCCCTCGTGATAAGTCAGTAAAATACATATTTGAATGGTTTTAGGGTTTGTCGTCTGGAATCAAATTATTTGTTAATTTAATGATGCGTTCAGGTAGCATTAGAATAAGAAGTTTTAGGCCAGTGAGTTTCAGTTTGATATAAGATCACTAATCAAACAATGAGTTAATTAACTTTGACTTTTTCATATCACTAACACAGAATAATTATTGCAATCATTTCCAAATCTGATTAGATGCGACTCTTTTATTCAAATAAAACTTTATTTCTCATTAGAGAGATTATTAATATTTCCTTGTATAAATAGTGAGAGTCTGAATGAATGACTAAATCATTTACATGTGATAGTTATGTGAATATTTGAACCCTCCAGTCGTGCACGGTGCTGCAGAGTAAGCCGGCTGACCTCCCTTTAACCTAAAAGGCTGTTTTATCGGACACACGTGTGCACAAACCGGCGTCACGTGTGCACAAAGGCGTCATCCGGTACCCGAACCCCTTTAGTGAACAAACACGCTGCAGGTTAGCTTGATGCTGTTTACATAAGATTTAGCGTGGAGTAAATCCAGTTTCTTGCACAGATTAGAGAAAGAAGCAAAAAAACAAAAAGCTCAGACATGGAGCGTTGATTTCTGATGTTATATTTCAGGTTTAAATCATATTTGCTTTGTGACGTGTTAGAAATCTCCTTGATAGTATGTTCCTTTAAAGCCAAAGAAATCCTCAGAGGTCCCCCCCAGCATTAACATCAGCAATCTGTGGTGAAAGCTGTGGTTAGCACTGAGCAAATATTTAACGCCGCTGCTGAAGACATCATCACCACTGCAAATAAATGAATTGAATTCTGTTTAGAGCCGCCCCCCAACCCCCACTTCTCTTACCTAAATGGATATTTGATCCCAGGGGAGCACCTAGTGCTTTGCAATCTGCGCCAGCTTCCTGATGGCGCTTCCCCATCTCTCTGAGAAGCAAGCTCCGACTCTGAAGTCAGTGTGGCGGATGATAAATATGCTAATGTGTCTGGAGGTGACTCGACATAGCAGATAGCACTGTGAAGGGAAAGTGCCACCAATCGTTTAAAATATGGAGAGAAGGGAGGACAGGGACTCGAGGGGGGAAGGAGAAGGAGGTATGACAGATAAGACAGAATGAGAGAGACAATGGGGTAAAAGAGCATCTAAATTTGGTCTGATTCAGGGAAACAATCTTTATCTGTGGCTGTAATGTCACTGATGGGGTATATGCTAACACGGTTAGCTTAAGATTTCAGCTTTGTAATGGCATATTACAGCTTCAAGAGGCCTTAATTGAATCTTGTGAGTTGAATTGAGTCATATTATCTCTGTTTTGGTTGTATTTTTATATGTAAATGACCAAAAAAATATACCGGACAACAAAGGAGTTTAGCATGGTTATCCTGAACCGTAGTGGTCCAAAAGTTGCACAGGGCTTTGAGGAGAATGATAAACCACATCAGTCGTAGTAAACTGAGAATCTTTTCATGATTGGGATAATCTGGAATTACAGAACAGGCTAAACTGTTAGAACTGCGTTACCACTCTTTGCTGATGATGTGATGGTTTCCTTGGACGCTCCATGCAGCCCAGTCTGTCTGAGGCTCTGGTTCTCTGCTGGGACTCTGTAGATCGCTTAAGATGCCCCTTGGGTGCCTCCCTTTTGAGGTTTTACAGGCATTTCCAGCTCGAAGTAGACCCCAGGGTAGACTTGGAATTTACTGGAAGGATTACATATCCCATCTAGCCTCGAAATACCGCGATATCCCCCAGGAGGATAGGAAACTTTATTATGACTGGGTAGTCCTGCTTAGCCCACTGCCGCCACTATGGATCGACCCTGTATGAACAAAGCAGGAAGTCTCAAAGAGGAAATGAATGTTGACAGTGTCAAAACTGTGTTATTTCATATCTGTTTGGATTTAAGTGCACCTCAAACTGTAGTCAATAAACAAAATGTGCCACAGTAATATTAGACTATCTTCCGGCGAGGCGTTTGCGCTCTTAAACGTAGCCTGTAGCTTTCAGAGGATTCCAAAACACAATCAACCCAAAAAAGCTCTGCAAGAAATGCTGGGAATGAAACGACAATCACTGAAGTTGTGTGAGCGTGACATCAGCTCTCAAACCGCCATGAATTATTTAACAGTGTGAGTGAACCAGATATTCTGAACCAGAAAACTTCCACATCAACCTGAGGCTTTAAAAAGTACATGTGCCAGTTAATGGAATTCTGCAATTCATACATTTTTTTGCCTCTGGGTTTATTTCCTTTGCCATTCTACCACTGTTTACATCTGATGGAGGCCTTCTCCTTGGCCTTCTCCTTATGTCTGCAGCTCGGAGTGTGCCGAGCTTCCTTGGTCTGAACACAAACTTCCGTTAAAGTGACAGCGGCGGATCTGTCAGAGACAACATCAGGGTCGTCAGGAAGCATCTCAGCAGCAGCTCAGACATATTTAGGATACAGAACAACACCTAAATCCTCCAAATTGTTGGCACATGTCTGGTGAAGACAAGTTTCATCTCTGCTCCAGCTCGTCCATCCCCCTTTTCTTACCTGCGTCATAGTTTGCATCAGAAACATCTGATCGGGTCGTATAAAAACGACTTCAACCAGGATTCAGGTGTATGTTCTGACACAGCGTCATACTGTGATGTTGAAGCGGACTCAGCTTCAAAATGTTATATTTAATGCAAGAGTAAAAATAGCTGTGGAGCAAAACCATTGTTTCCAATGAGCTAGCGTGTTAGAATGTTTTTGTTAGTGTTTTGAGACTTCACATTTCAGAAACAGTTCAACCAAAAGACAAAAAACTGGTTTAAAGTTGCAATTTTTCATATTTTAGCACAAATTGATGTCATAACTTAAAATATAAAGGAAATGAACACCTCTGAACATTATTTGTTCAGCATACATATGTTACATGTGCAGGTATAACTAGGCTTATGTTGTTTTGAGTTATATCTCTTGATTATATCGTTTTTCAAAGAAAAATACATGGATAAATAAAAATCGAGTTTCGGTCATTTTTTGACACTTGATGTCTGTCATTAATATTGTAATCATAAAATCACTAGCAAATCGTTGAACGCACATAATATCATGTTACTGTACAATAAATAAGAATAAAACCATATAATATCATATTATTAGTCCGTAGCAACCTAAGTGACCCATAATGAGAAGCGGCAAGAAGCGGCTGAAGATGTTTATTCTTTACTAAATCAAAAAATAAAGTTTAATTGTTTGTCGGCTTAAATAGATCTGTATTAATCAAAAATTATTAAAAATGCATTCATAAGTAAAGTTCAGAACAGAACTGGGAATAGTTATCTTCAGTTAAGCCTGGAGACTAGTTCATTTAATTTTTCATTTTTCAACTTATGTCGTGTCTCCTGGAACAAAATTAACGAGGTAAGCCGAGATTTACCTGTACCATGATAAAAGATAAACCCACGCGTCGTTATTACTGAATGGTCTTATTTTAAAACTTAATGTTAGTTCTTCTGACACCTTCACTAGAAGTTTCCTATCTGGAAAAGAAAGGCTCCATTCATTGGAGTCAGAACTGTCCAGAAGCTGCAGCTTTAATTTGGGCTTTCCATTTTCACCCAAATAGGGGTGAATCGAGGAGGTTAATGCAGCACGAGTAGCTTCCCACAAAGAGGGAGTGTTGACAAGCTGTAGGTGTCACTGTCGACATGGGTTTGAGCTCCGCCAAGCGTGGACGTTGGGAGTCCGGAGTGCCACCCAGCCCCCTTTGGAGGAGACGTGGTAAGTCAGATGTTCAGGATGCACGGGGCATTGTCTGCCTGGATGTTCGATGGGCTGGCAGCAAGAGGTGACATCTGGTGACTAATGTGCTCAGATGTGAATGCTGCTCCCTCAGTTCTCTGGGCAGCAGCTGCTCTGCAAAGGCAGAAATGAGATGGGGTGGGGTGGGGCAGGGTGAGGAGAGGGACCCGGGGAAAGATAAGGGAAGAGGGGGGTGGTCGGCAGGCCGAGGTGGGGGGTGGCACTCGGTTTGCGTGTCGTGTTTGCATGCGAGATGTTCACCAAGCCAGCCGTCTGACACCGAAGGGTGTATTCTGGGGGGTTGGGTATGTCACGGGAAAATCAATGACTTTCTGTCTGATTTTGGAGGAGGTGAAGCACGCCGGCCTCCCCCCTCTTTGCTCCCCGCTGCCTCCCCAAGTCCGCCGAGAGACCACACAGATCAAGCATGGCCCTGGTTTGGTCTGCTTTGTGTTTCCTGCAGCCTTTTACTCACCGGACGTCTTGCTTGAGTCATGAGCAAGACAGACGCAGTAGCGGCGAACGTAGATGGATTTGTGTTTGTCAGCTCAAACCAATGAAAGCACATATGAGGGAACCAATGAATATGCCCTTTCAGGTAATCTTCATCATCATTCAAGAGGAAACGACCTTTATTTTTGGGTAATCGAATAAACCGAACAACAGATGATTGACCACGGCTGGACAGAGAACATCTACCTTCGTTAGAATTCTAAAACAAAAGTCGTCAATGAGGAATCAGAGGCACTGGCTCATCCTTTAGGCAGGAGAGATTTCCCATGAGCCAACAGAATTTGAGATAACTGCTGTAACAGCTTCATCCCATCCTGTCATCCAAGAATCCCTTATGGTTTGGTGTTTGGATGACGGACAGCTGTTCTAGAAACCTCTTCCTTTTGGCATTTACGGTCGTGCCAACCCAGATGTCACATCGGCGCAGAGGTCCCCCCAAGACCCCATGATGCCTCTGCTCCAATCAGGAGCTCAAACATCGCAGGAGGAGGAGGAGAGACACAACCGCAAAGAAGACCAAAATTACAGCAGGGGTTTGGTTCCACGTCAGTCAATCGTCTCTAAGGAGCTGATCTCGCCACACATGTTCTCGGCGTTTCGGTCCCGTAATCAGGGCAAAATGATTTGTCGCCTCGCACTCTCTTGAGCGAGGGCACAACTCGAATCCGGTGGTGGATCAACACACTCAAACATGTGGTGATTTGTGGGTATTCACATGGACATGCTACTTCTTAGGAGACACTTGAGCCCCACTTGAAAGGCGTCATGGGCTGCTTTAGATTAGGGAGGCAGTGGGCTGCTTTGGATTTGATGAACAAGAAGTGCATATGTATACCACAAGGAATGTTAATGAAACACATTCCTCCCTGTTTCTCATGGAAACCGGCTCGGATTTAGGGATAAGGAGGTGGGGAGAGAAATGGGGACCCCCCCCCCACCACCACCCCCTTATACTCCTCCCCGAGAGAAAAGCTTACAAGATGCATCCGGGAACGACTCCTCCAGGCTGAAAGGGAAGGAAAATGGTGTGGGACGAGGGCGCATTGAGAGACTGTCAATAGGTGACATGGTGGGGTCACACGATGAATGTCATGTTTGTTGTGATGAGCAAATACAACACACAGATTTAAGAGGGGATGATACGACAAACTCCTCGCTGTTTTCACCTGTGTGCCTCATATCGTTGGTTTGTTTGTTGGTGAAGTCAGACAAAAGCTTTTCCATCAACCGTTGATGTTTAAACATCCTCTTTTTTCAATGTTCTGTAATATAGCACTCCGGTTTGTTCAGAGTCCCCTCCGCGAATCTCCTTCCTATCCTGGTGCAGGAGTCTCAGGACCAAAATGATCTGAGGAGCTTTGTCGTCTGGGGCAGTTTGACCCCGGTCGGGTCTCCAAAGGAAGTAGTCCTCAATCTTTTTTGCGACACGGAAATGTTTAACGTCAGAAAACATTTTCATGGACCGACCTTTAAGGTATGAAATAAAACAATATGACCACCATAAAAACAATTGTATTTCAAATATAACAAAAAACGTGAATCCAGTGTGAATAAACTTTATCAGCAGTGTTCTCGTAGCATCACAAAACCGTAGCTTTTGGTTGGTTTTGCAAGCTTGGGAGTTTCAGTTTAGCGGTAGTCATGTGACCGAGGCAAGCATCTCCACAAGCATCAAGAGTAACTTATAGACAGATGTGGAGGAGAGAATCCACTCATTTACAACAAAACATTCAGTATCAGATCAGAAAGAAAACAGAAACAATGGAAGTTCTGGATTCTTTCAGTTTTGAACCACGTTTATAACTTAGCTTAGATTTGCATGATATTTTTTCTCCTTCTCTTTTATTTTTTGATTTACTAACAGATCCTGTACAAGAGACCTCCTTCATGTTCTCCAACTGCAGTATCTCTCATAATTAGATAATTAATTATTCTGAGTTTGCATAACAGAATCTTTTCGGTCATTAAATATTATTAGTCATGGAATTCAATAAGCGCCTCGAAGGCAAAGTCACTTTTTTTAAGGAGACTTCTCCCCGCCAAACACACACACACTATTTAAACCTTATCTTTTATCCTCGTCCTGTGCGGTCGTGCGTATTATGAGCGCCCTTTAAATTGCAGTGAAGACCAGGATTGTCTATCTGCAGGGATCTTGGAATATTTCCATGAAACGGCTCTGCATTACCTCCTGCGATCGAACTCGTGTTTTCAATCCAATCACAAAGGCTTCCATCTCATGCAAATGAGACGGCTTCCCGGTTAATGAACGACGCTGTCGGTTGAAACCCACTCGACAGAGCCTGCTCTGATGTCAGAGCGATTATTGACCTTGTGTGATTATTTTCTTTTCTTTGTGCTGAATATACTGAACGCATCCATCACCGGATCATTTATACAGTGTGTCCGGATCATAATTCTATTTACCGCAGGCTCTGTAATGTGGTATTGATTGTCGAACCATTAGCATTTATACACCCATCAGTAGTGAGGAGTTCTCCTGCCGTTATAAACGAGCGTGTTATTGAAAATTCCTCTTCCCTCTCGGAGAAGAGGATGAAGAATCCGACCGGCTCTCTATTAGCACACTGGGATTTTCTCCCATGTGTCACACGGAGTGTAATTGCAATGTCACACTTCAAGGACTTCATGTGGGTGGACGGGTGGTCGACCACAAGAGAGAGGACTGTAGTCAAAATACCAATTAATGAAGGCCAGGGAAATCCGACCTGAACTGGTCCAGGTCTGTGTCGACGGATGACGGAGGCTGTCCGTTGAAATTGTATCCCATCAGCCCTTGGTCGCGGGTCAGCGGCCGGTGTCAGCGCCGGCAGATTGCACCATCCTCCGGCTGGATCCCGGCTCGTGCCCTTGAGCGTTCATCCAGAAGTTCATCCTTTAATAAGTCCTGATGATGGATTCACAACTTTATGCAGAAAATGAACTCCAGCTCCTCAGAAACTCTTTTATTATCATTCAAAGCGGTGAGTCGAGCGCCGCCTGAACATTTTTAACTCCTCCAGGGGTCACAAAAGTCAATGCACTCATCTCCTGCCTCTTAATTCACCTCTGTGTAAAGGTGTGACCAAACCACTTGTGTTCGCACAACACAAAGGAGAATATTGTTGGCTATGCCGGGTAGGCTACGTCTTCACCCACTCCCTGAGTGAAAGAGGAATGAGGTTTTAGTGCAGCTGACATTGGATTCTATGTGGAAAGAACATCTGACAACCATTCTAAACCCACCATCTCTGCCTTGTATACGTGCTTTTGAGGAAGCTGGCGGATGGATACAATATCAGTGAGATCGGATCTCATTCTTTACCATGTGTTGGTGGATGGATACAACATCAGTGAGACTGGATCTCGTTCTTTACCACGTGTTGGTGTATGGATACAACATCAGCTGAGACCGGATCTCGTTCTTTACCACGTGTCACAGAATGGATGGAACTTGTATCTCGAGGTTCGACTGTATTTTATCCCTTTAATCACTTTCCGTTTGGAATCCTGGTGACCGACACCTGAAATGAACTTTCCAAACCGATCATCTAGCATACTTACCGTGAAGATAATTATACATTTAACGCTTGCTGGCAGGATGAAACCACAGAACAGCGGTGGAAACGCTTTTGTTGACGGAGTCTGGGTTTGTGTTCCTAACAGCTGGGTCCCATTATAACTTGAAACTGGAGCGTCCTCCGGGTCTGTCGAGAGGACTCTGGCACTCACCAGTTATCAAAACACATGGTGGAATCCATCGGAGCCGCATCGCTGCCTTCAAGTCAGGACCCGGCGCAGTGGGAGGTGATGAGACCGCCATCGTTTGCAACGGGATGGGAAGGGAAGCGGTTCAGAGAGGCAGTGTCTTAATGCGGGTTTTGTCTTTTAGGTCCGGTTCTCAGTTGCAGAGAAGACGTCCCGCTGTGAACGGATGTATAATAACCAGATCATCCTTGATCCGGAGTTTAACGTACCTGAAGAAGTCAGCGCTAACATTTACATTCTGAGCTAAGCTAATATTACATGAGCCGAGGCGTTTGCTTTACTACAATTTCCTGCTCAGACACACCGACTACATCTCATCTGAGGTCGGAGCGCCGGTCCTGATCTCCTCCTGAACAAATAAGGTTTTAAATTCTTTAACGTTCCGCATTCCTCCACACAAATCCACATGACAGATATACTTTGGCTCATGTTGTTTCGAGTTACGTCGTTCTCAATTATATGTCGATTTAAAAAAATACATTGAAAAATATAAAGTTAACTACAGTATGTCTTTATAGTCTACTTTATGTCTGTCTGACACAAATATTGAAATTGTAAAATCACTAGTAATCCATTAAAATCTATAATATCATGTTACTGTACAATAAATCACAATAAAACAAATAATATCATATTATTAGCCCGTAGCAACCCCCATGACCCAGAAAGGGGAAGAAGAGACTGAAGACGAGACAGAGATGTTTCTTGTGTTATTAAAACATACAAATTAATGGTTAAAGTACATTATTAAAGTACAATACAGAACTAGGAATGGTTACCTTCAGTTTAGCCTGGAGATGTTTTAATTTAACTTACGATGGAACCTCTTGGAACCAGTTAACGACATAGGGTGAGTTTTACCTGAAACACCTTTAGGTTAGTGGTTACAGCGAAGAATATAAACGGTGTCATGTTTGTTTTTTGCTCCTCATCTTCTTCAGTCATTCAGATGACTCCTTTAACACCATTTTGCTCCAGTACGTCTCTTTAAACACCAAACGACTCGAGCGGATCCTGGAGGAACTGGGTGAACCTCTCTGTTAAAGGGCCTCTGAACTGGGATGGAGTGAAACCAGCAGGGACTTTTCTTCTGGAGGCTGGTGATTGGATGATTCATCGGCGTGAATGGCAGACTGAGCGCGTGGGATGAGACCCTGCGCTATCTTTACCCTTTCCTTTTACACCTGCTCATCTCATCCTCCTCTCTGTAAGCAGCTCTGCAGTGCGTAGCAGCGATGCTACGCCGCAGCCCACGGGGGACCCCCTCTCTTTTACACCAGCCTGCACCATCTCTGCACAAAGGCAGCATGAAACGACGAAGGCAGGGAGGGTTACGGCTGTTTCACCCTCAAATGACTACAAATACTCAACATACACTCAAACAGAGATGCCGCGCGACTCCCCGTGTCTTTGTTTTCCTCACCTACCAGAAAGCTCTGCAGCCGTGAGACAAATTGCTGAACGGCATTAGCACTACAGTGAAGGATGAAAGTGCATCGAGCAAGGCAAACAAGCATCCCATTACAACCGCCACTTAGCAACAAACACATCTATTACAGCAGCTGAGCGGGGCTGGAGGTGAGCGTGCACACACCTCAAAGGCGCCGCAATCCAGGGCAATGCGGTGCTGGGAATTTCAACGAGAACGCAAGGAAAAAAGGAAAACAAATGGCCCTCCTGCCTCGCTCCCCGCTGAGGAATCAAGGGCCACAGCAACTATTTACACTCCCTCCCTGAAAGAGTCTCTTCATCAGATGATGTTTTCTGCTTCTTTTATCAACAGCTTCTTTCCCAGCATCATTTTTTTACTGCCGACATGAGCGTGACATCACTACCACCGTGACGCTCAGCTGGATTCATTGGTTCCACTGGATCACAGTGATTAATAGAGGTCTTAATAAACCGACTAGCCTCCTCTTTTATACCTCCGTGTTTCTACCCACAGGTTCTTCCCCGGGGCTGCACCTCACTCTGTGATGTGTGTCATATCAATCCTCAGACAAAAACCCTCCTTCTTCAACACACTAATTACTGTGGTGCAAATCCTGACTGCTGTTGTCATGGTAATTGCCTTTCGGGGGCCGATGGCGCCACGAAAGCTCAAGTGACTGAGAGGAAACGACAGGAAGTTGGGGCAAGATTGCCGCCCGTTGTGCGCCGACGTATGTCGTGTTTCGCCTTGTTTCACGGCGTGTACCGTCGGCAGTTTACCTTGACTGGAAATGATGGGACCGCTGCCGTCAGTGCCGGGGAATGGATTTGATGCGGGTGAGAGGGGATAAGTGTCCATTCAGCGCCGAGCCGATTGCCAAGAGGTCCCCAGAGCAGAGACTGGCTAGTTTATCCGCCGCGTTTAATGGATGTGTCGGGTTCAAGGAGGGGTCAGGGGAATAGAAAGGACAACACATGTCAAACAACACATACAGGACGAGAAAAGTAGGATCATAAAAAGACGTTTATTGTCTGGGCAGCGGAGGCATGAAATAAAAAGCTTCGCGCCTTCATCATCATTATGGATCAACCGGAGACGCCTCTGACAGTTGGCACCGGCGCAACGCGAAAATGAGGAGCTTTCACTCCTCCAAGGTCTTAGAGTTTGGATCCTGGTTGTATTTGCTTGCGTTTGTTTGTGTTTATCTCTTCGGGACGTCCTTGTTTGTTGTCATTTATCCTGCTGGACCCCAAGCATGGGCAGCTTTCTGCTGCTAGACGCTTCATCATCACGTCTCTGCTAATATCATTTTAATTAACTGCTGCTGCCTTCGTTTGCGCTGCCAAGGCAGGTTGGGTTGTTTTCGGATACCTCTACCAATCAGAGACGGGAGGAGGTCACGTGATTTGTTCAGAAAAAGAGTTGCAGGCGACAACTTGTGCAGAGTAAACCATCCGTCTTCTGATCTTCATCATGTGACGAACACCCAACGGTCCAGACGACATTTATTTCTCACACATTGAATGGAAAAGTTAAGAATTTATTGACAAATCAATTCTTCACACAGATGATCAACCGAGAGTAAAAAACAGGCTAATCATTCATGGATGGTGTTCGTTTCATTCATTACCTCAAAACATGTCTGAAGTAATTAAAGTTCGAGTTCAGAGAATAATCTCTGAAGTTGTTAGAAATCATATAATCCCTCATTAAGAGCTTCATCAGAAAATGAATTTAAACAGAGGAGCATTAAAATATTAGTTTCAACCTTGGGGGGGATTACTGCCCTTCATTCAAATGGAAAACAACAACTTTTATTAAACCCGATGACGTCATTGAGATTCCGTCGACACGAGGTGTTCCTTGTTTTTTTCCTGAACCAGAAAACTGATTCCGAAATCTAAGTCACCGTGCCGTCGCCCTGGCGACGCTCCTGTTCCAATTACAACTGATTCCCTTGGGACAAAACTACAAAAACAAAAGTCAGACTCCATTTTCTTGCTCATTAACACTCCTTCAATGTAGAATAACGGAACCACTTTTCCATTAATCTACATTATGTTTCAGGCTACACCGCCTCCTACTGCCCTGGAAGACACATTACAGCTTCTACAGGGTGGATTGGTGTATGCAGAACTTTTCGTGAAGCTTCTGCATGTTCAACAAAACCAGAGGTGGAACAATGATTTTCCTTAAACCCCTCCTTGCAGGAATTATAGACCTTCTTAAAGAAGGTGTGACACCCGGCCGTGAGCACGCTGTCGATGAATAATGCCCCAACCAACCACACATCTGTTATCTATGTCAGGTAAACAGAATAATAACTACTGTCGCCCCGTTGGGATGTGAATCCAATAAATCCCTTCCGACCTCATGAATGCTCCGACAACGCCTCAGAAACAGAGGACGGAGCTGGCGGAGCCTCAGAATCTCTCCCTCCATGTTTTCCAGATTAATTCAAAGCGTCCCACTGCCTGGGAAATGACAACACTGCAGTGACAGCCTGAAGTTACACTTTGATGGACACAGTGGTCTATCTCTCCCGTCGACTTCAGCGGTGGAATTGTGACCCCCGGTCATTCTGGCGGGGCCTTATCTTCGCCGGCCAAACGCAGGGAGTCTGACGGAAGGACTAAGGAGATGATTTGTGGACAGTCTGGCGTGCTAACGGTGCTAACGCTGCATGCTGTCCGCGAGTATACTGCAGAAATAGGATGAGGGGGGGTCGCATCCAGTTTGATCAGATAAATTACATATTAGATGGATGGAATCCAACCGGGAACGCTGGGATCCTCACTAAAAAGTTGACTTGGGTGGAGCTGATTTCTCCTTAATTCTGTCAGCATCCTTCCTCATCCCTGGGTCAAAGGTCATGTGTTTATTTAAAGAAATTAAGCTTCATGGATTCTTCTCTCACGAGAAGCATAACATACATAACATAAAACATTCAGTCAACGGCGTCGCCAGGACTCGAGCGTCAGCAGCGCCTCCATGCCCGATGTCAGTGACACGAGGAAGACGAGGATGACCCGGCTTCCTTCTTCAGAGCGGCGCCAGAGTGTCTCTTATCATTAAACATGTGGTTTTTATAAAACAATTGCTTACATTTATTTGTGTGTACTCCTTTGTGACTTTATCTTTTATTAGATTAAACGACTTTTCTGAGGTCATTAAAACGTTGATTCTCTCCTGATAACGTTCCTGTAATAAAACACATTTATGATTTTATTAATGATATTCTTATTCTCTCACGCGTCTGCGAGGGAGCGCCTGTGAGTGAAGCCGTCAGCTCCTCGGCGTGAACACGAGGAGCCTCCTTTGATTCCATGCATGATAAGTGTGTGTTTGTCAGTGCAGTCGACGGAGCTATGCAGACGAGCGCCTGACGCCTGGTTGCTCTCTCTTTCGACATGTCAGGTGCCGTGTTTACGCAGCCTGTTGCCTGGCAACCGCTGCCAAACAGACCGGCGGATGAGGGAATCTGTAAAGCAGAAGTAGATGTTGTCATGAGGGCGTTTGTACGTGTGTGTGTGTGTGTCTATGTGTGTCCACGGAGCATTTAACGTGATTACCTCTGCCAACCAGAGCGAGGTTGTGTGATCACTCGTGTTTGTTTGTCTGTCTTGAAAACATGTCAACTGATTCTGATGATATTTTGAGAGGGGAGGGGCTTGGAGCCGAGGAGGAGGAGGTTATTGGATTTTCAGACTGATGCAGGATTGTTTATTATTATTTTCTGGTGTTTGTTGACAGGATGCCTGAAGATTGACTGGGCGATGGGCCAGCGAGAGGCGGGGCTTCGGACCAAGATGAACCATATTTGCAAGTTTCTCGATAAGCAAAAGGCTACAGGTAAAAAAATAATTTTCATTTTTTTGCAGCAAAAAAAAAAAAATTTGTACAGAGAATCTAACTATAAAGTAGACTTATCCAAAGTTGAGTAGGCGGGGCTGGAACTTACGTTTGCTGTGATTGGGCAAGAGGTGGGGTTTATCCTGGACAGGTTGTATGGGCAGCTCTTCACTTCTATGGAGTATTTTTAGACCGTAGGAGAAAAGGTTTGAATTATTTAAATTACTCTTATAAATATCACAAACATAACATTCACACCTTTGGTCTGAAGGTCAACAACCTTTGTGATGAGGACATCAACCCAAGAAGGCCCCAGGGCCAGATTCAAACCTAGAACCTTACCGATACAGGAAATACCACAGACTACACTCTGCACTACAGCCTAGACTAGAATCTGTGGTGGAGGCTCGAATTGAGTCTAGACTAGAGTCTGGACTAGATTCCTGACAAGACTCCAGACTACACTCTGTGGTGGCGGCTCGATTTGAGTCTGGACTAGATTCTAGACAAAACTCTTGACTCACGACTAGACTCAGTGGTGGAAGTTCAACTTTAGTCTGGACTTTAGTCTGGACTAGAGTCTGGACTAGACTATGTGGTGGAGTCTGGACTGGAGTCGGAACTAGAATCTGGACTTGAGTCTGGACTTGGCTCAGGACAACTGCGATTGTCTCGTCTCGCCACTTATCCGCCATGCGGGTTTGTGACTGATGGAGCTCATCTCAGCTGGCTATGGGTGAGAGGTGGGATACACCCCTGATCAGACGCCAGCTCATCGCAGCGTGGAACCACCTCTTGAATCTGCAGGAACCTGATTCCTGGTAATTCAAGGCTGTATATTCACTTCATGTGTGATGGCGTGTGACGATACCTGCCGGTGGAGTAAATCATCAGGAGGGAATCACTCAGCTGAGCTTCTTTGATGAATAAACGCTGAAGAGATTCAACCTGACCTTAAGAAAACGTGACATTTCCCAGGTGAGGAGCTGGAACCCATCGTCTATGATAAGAAGAGAATCTTGCTGAAATGTCACGGTGCCGGACGGACTGACAGCTCCATCGTCTGGGGACTGGCTTCTTTCTTTATGAGCGAATATGAAACGGAAATGTAATTTACTGTGGTATCTCATTACGCCCTATAACATCTTGCTAATAATTAAATGCTCACATTTAGCAGAAAACGACTTGTTGGAGGAGATCGCAATTCGGGATTCTGACAAACATGCGACGCTTTGACTATAATTGACTTTTCTATCTGCCCTGGAGTAACAGGAGAATAATGGGGCTGGAAATAGCTAGTTAACCTCCTGTCAGGTGATACATAAAACCAAAACAGAAACGTCTTCATGGCGCTGCTATATAGCCAAAGCTTTTCCAGCAAGCGGGAACAGAGGGGTGTCAAGGTGTTAGTTGTTACACACAAGTGATTTTATTAAGTGGAACACCCGCTGTGAGCTCAATCTGTCACGCAGGGATTGTTTGACGCAAATTATACATAATTCCCGGCGCATGGCAACAGGTTCAGTACAGAAAAACAGCGCTGCTCCGTATAGGAAGCCATTAAATCCTAACCTTTGTGATCATCTAGATGTCTTTACAAGAATGAGTAATACGAGCTTCTATGAACAATATTCATGTTTTATCTTTTATATTACTGGATTTAATTCATCCAAATGCCCACAAACATGAATTATGACCACATTTGTGGCTCTAAATTGCCCATAGTTGGATATGTGTGTGTTAAACCTGAAAAGGTGAAAAGTCAACTGGGACCGTCAAGAGAATCAACATTTCTAAATAAATAATGGATGTCCATAAAGGATTAAGAAGAAGAAGAAGGAATAATATTCAGTATAGCGTTTTGTGAAGTTAAGGGAACGATGGGATTGATTCGTATCTGGCTCTTCGCTGCTATTTTTCTCCTGATCCTGATTTTTGTGGAAAACTACCCAACAAATAAACAAATGAATAAACATCTGCAGGTGGAAGAGGAGCTGATGTACGGTGAATACTGATATGTAGGAGTAATAGACTGAAGAACAACACAGTCTACACTTTATTCAGTTTATTCCAGTTAATCTGTCATGAAGAAAAACGCTGCCTTCAACTTGTGTGATGAAATTTAAAGTCAAGCTCACATTAAAGTCGCCTCAGTGATGTCATCCTCTCTTCTTCATCGCCATCAGCCCGGGGGAACCGTTTCTGCCCCCCCCCACACACACACACACACACACACCTTTCTGAGCACACATTGATTGGCTCTATCTCCCCCCTCTCTGCACCAAAGAAAAGCAGAGCGACTCAGGGCTTCGGAGTAAAAAAAAAAAAAAAATGTCTGGAAGAAGAAACGGGAGGCGGCAAATGATGAGGAGGCTTGGGCCCAACCTGCCAGCGTCTGTCGGTTCTCCTCCTGCCTGCCTCGCCTGCTGTAATGAGAATCAATGGGCTTTATCACATTTCCCTCATGTCTTTTTGTCAAACTGAGTGCAATCCACTGTTTGCAGAGCCTCCTCCTCCTCCTGATTCCCTCCAATCCTATTTGTTGACTCCCTTTGCTCAGTCTGCTGTCACCAGGTCAAACACAATCCCCATAATAATCCAGATGTTTGGAGAGGACCCCGCCCGGGCCTGAGGGACCAGCGTCTGCAGGTAGAATTTAACTCACATTTTCACCTCTCAGCGAAATAACCCAACGGATGTTCAGCTCTCAGGGTAAGGAGACCCTCAGGAATCCCGTCCGAACCCTTCGGACGCGCCGGCGAGCAGCGTGGGCTTGCCGTCCGCAGCAAAGCACGCCCTGTGAACACATTTGGACTGGAAGACGGCCAGTGGTTGGTTGGTTGTGGAGGATGTGGGTCGGTCTCTGGAGCCCGGCGGTTGTTCATTCATAAACCAGGTGGGAACTGTAAATGAAAGCGCAGACGTCTCCCCTCTGACACTTTGAATGATCACACTGTTCTGTTTTTTGTGTGGCGGTGGGAAATCCGCGTCCAACATCCACAAAGTCAGGCTTTGTCTGGAGGTGGCAAATAGAATCTGGACTGAGAAGCTATTTTTGTAATCAGAAGTCCGGTCAGACCTGATTTTAAACTGGACATGCTGGTTCAGTCCATTCGTCTTCATGACAGCTGTCTGGACGACGTCCAGGACGTCCAGACAATCTGGTCTTTAAGGGGCTGTAAAGACTGGACACTGTCCAGGACTGGGTTACGACCACTTTAGAACCGATACCAGAACCGGTAACTATTAGTACCCAGCAGTATCTACTCCTGTTGTTTGAAACTACTAGGATCTAAAATGTTGTGTCTGTCAACTAAAAAATAAAATTGTCGGGTTGTAATGGTGATGTTGCTCCACACGGAGGCGCTGTTTATGATAAGGAACAACTGAGGACATGTTTTTGACCCAAACTGATTGAACATCGTAAAAATATATATAACTCTCAAACAAACATTGAGTAAACAACACTAACAAAACAGCTGTTCCTTGAAAAGGAGCGAACCAGACGCTTGTTCATGTGAGAAAAAGGACCAATCAGCTGTCGGCTAGGCTACCATTGGTTTGGATGATGCAAATAAACAAAGGGGAGGAGATATTATTGGTGGATTTTTTTCCACTTCCTCAGCTGCTAAATGCTGCTAGCAGCTTTTCAAAGGTGCACCAGTCCCATTGTGAACAGTCTGTGTAAAAGGGGCTACGATCTGCTAGCATGGCTATAGACGTTAGGCTTAAAAAGAAACAGATGAAAAAGGTGAGCCAAAACAATGAGCTGAAAGACAATAAAACGCTCAAAGGGGAAGTGCAGAGTTGAATGTAAGATAAAATATTAATCATCACAGCTTGATATCAGCAAATTGATTATTATTACTGTCTTCTTTAAAGCGTCCTTAAGAATTAAATATTTTTGGTAATTACTGGTGAAACAAGAGAAAGCTGTCAACAGTGAAGTATGTTGGATAAATTTGGCACCTGCTGCTGCTTCACTCTCATGAAATTTTAAAACATTTCCTCTGACAGTCTGCATCGTCTCCTTGACCCAGATGTGATGAGGACAGAGTCCCGTCTATATTTGGATGTCTGGCCTTCATGGCGTCATCCGCAGAGATGTCACAACATCGTCATCAGGCATCTGACAGGACGCCCCCGTTCTTAGGGGAGGTTTTGTGTATTCATCTGTAGTCCGTCTCAGGAGACGTACCTGTAGTTCTTCCTCTGGTGATATTTAAAACTAGCGAGAGCATTCATGTCTACAAATACTGTACATGTAGCTATAGGCTGTTCACTATCTTATGCTTTCACTTTAGATGAATGAATACTGAAGCTTCATGCTCAAATAGTGCGTAAAATGTAAAGTGAATAAGTTCATTCTATGTATGATCTGATTCTTCAGAAGCTGCAGACTTTAAAGCGTCTTAAAGGAACTCTATCTTTGGGGTTTATTGATTCGGATCGGTGGTGATGTCATACCGCGGTTTTTACCTGCTAGCCAATAGCTTGGAGGCTAAAGGTTCCAGCTTCACTACATTTTTCCAGATCAGTTACAGATCCTGGGAGACGTTGTCTGTTTGAGTTTTAAAACTAGTCTCCATCTGCTTCACATGGTTTTGTTTTGCTCTGAAGCGCCTTGTTTTCTTGTGGACTTAGAAACTTCCCCAGATTTTCCATCAGATGGGAGGTGAGGAGAGGATGAGTGACTTTTCATTTCTGGGTGGACGTTTCCTTTTAGATCAGGAAACTTTTGACCAATAGGACCCAAGACTCTTCAGTAAAATAAGCACAAAGGATTTTCTGGTTAACAAGTTTAATTTAATATTTCAACTTTATAAATTCCCTACCCCTTAAAATGCAAATACTCTGAATAATGTCAGTAGAAAATAGCTGGAGTACATATACATAAGTTACTTTCAAACAGCTTAATGGCACTAAAAATCATAACTCAATATTAAAATAACTTTAAAGTTTATCAAAAAATTATTATAATTTTCTATTTTAATGTATTAGTTTAACTTTGACTATTTCACATGTTTTTATTATTTATATATTTATAGTTTTTTTCCCCTCTTGCACCAATAAAGTATTTCTGATAGTGATTTTTGTGAGGACCCTCCAGGAATAGAACTGCAGATTTTGGGTGAATAGTTTTTTAAACGTGTTTCGAGTCGGACAGGTGGGTTTTTATCCTAAACTCATCCCAAACGGCGGCGCTCCGTTCGTCTGGACTCCAGCGGGACCTGGAGCTTCACGTCAGCCGCTTCAGGGACGCTCCTGCCGCTTCCCGTCACCTTTGAGCAGGACAAATGGTGCCTATTGTTCCAGGCGTTCCCTCCCCCTGCAGAGACAGCTGTGCTGGATATCAGGGGACCGTGAACGCACCGCCGGAGCCGAGCACCGCTCAGACTCAGCTTGACGAGTCTATCAGCAGCGGGATTTCTAAATTTGAGCTCCCGATCGGCGGCAGCGGAGGGTCGGAGCGGATGCTGCTCGGTTCAGTCGTGGCTGTTTGACGCTCCTGCTGCGTCTTCCGCTGCCGCTACCGCTGTCGCCGCCGCTGTCGCTATCGCTGCAGATACGGCTTCAGCTTGCGCTGCCGCTGCCGCTACCGCTACCGCTACCGCTGTCGCCACCGATGTCGCTATCGCTATAGATACGGCTTCGGCTGCCGCTACCGCTACCGCTGCCGCTGTCGTTGCCGCTGCCTCCGCCGCCGCCGCTCTCGAACATGTCTTTGTTATTCAGAGCTTTCCGTCAGAGAGCGGCGACCTGCAAAACCCGGAAACTGGATCTGTGGGACCGCGGGCGCGCGAGGGAGACGGCTGACTGGCGTGCGCGTGTTTGTAGTTGATTCTAATAATCAACAACAAACACTGTTATTATTTTTTTTTATGTCAGTATTTGTTTGACAGATTACATGAATATATTTTAACGGTTTATTTTCAGGCACGTAATTATAAAATGATCGTTTTCATTTTGTGTTTATTTATATCTACCTTTTCATTATTATTGTTTATTTTACGGTTTCCTTTTAGTTTAATTATTTTTTTTTTATGAATGGAAATCAAAATGTTTTATTGGATATTATATTCTCAGGTCTGTGTTTTTGTAAGAAAAAAAATCCTTAATTCTTTATATAGGCAGTTATGAACATCAAACGTACCTGTTTGTGTTATTGAGCACACTTCAACAACAATGTGCTATTTATAGCAGTATTAAGTGTAAACATATTTATTTATTAATGACCTTTGTTATTGTTTGTTGGTGCAATAGTACACAAATAATTGTTATTTTTAACCAGATCAATAAAGGGACACGCAGATCGTCTGATCTCCATATTATTATTATTATTATTATTATTATTATTATAGAAGACCTCCTCCCCCCTCCACTCCTTCCTCCCTCCCTCCCTCCCTGGTATGAAGCGCTGTTGATGAGACGGACCGGATCGGTCGTCCCGGTAGATCCAGTCTCCCGCTATGCCGCGGAGCTGTCCGGCTCCGTGCTCCTGGCGCTGAAATCCGCTGCGGGTTTTGCGGGCCGCCGCCGTGCGTGAGTCCCTTTGGTAATAGAATAGCCGATGTAATTTGACACTTCAACTTACTGCGCTCTCTCCGAGTCTGTTCAGTTACTCACTGACGTTGAGCCAGTTCTCTGAGGGGAAGATATTTAAAAACGGGAGCCGAACATTACCGAGGACTTTCTCCGCTTCATAACCGGGTGAGTAACTGTAAACTTACGGCTGCGTCTTCCCGGTGCGGCGCTGCGAGGCTCCGGTGCGGGGACGGTTTTGTTTCCACTTTGGCTCAGATTGTTCCCAACAATAGAGTGACCACTTGAACTGACACCGAGGCGCACGGCGGAGCCGGAATCACCCAACGGGCGGCGGAGGTTTTGCGCGCTGTTACTCACCCGCGCCGTGCTGCCGTCGGTCGGGACCGAACCGCACCGGCGGGCTGCCGGGCAGGTTGTGCATTCGGTGCCGCGTCGGTTCTCCACGGCGTTGGAGGAGGCTACATTGTGTGCGTTCTGCTCTGCAGAATGGATCACGCCGCGCGGTGTGCGTGCGTGCGTAAAGGTTTTCTATCCTTTTTGGTTTGAGATGTACACAAAGCACATGGTTGGTCCGATGTGGGTCGGCTTGTTGAAGCCGGATTATTCCCGAATTGTGTTTGGGGTTTTTTTCTCGCTGCAACGTGTTGTTTAATAATCTGCCTTTATGTCATCGCTGCTTCTCAAGGGGTCGAACAAGTTGGTCCCGCAGATTCCTGCTGTCCGAATATGGAACCAGTTCGTATTTAGGGAGGGAGGGAGGGAGGGAGGGGGGGGGCTCCACTTGCTCTGCATCTGTCCAGGAAACCAAAAAAAAAAAAAAAGAAGAGAGAGAAAGAAAGACAGAAAGAAAGCATGGGGCCAAGTGGAAAAAACTCCTCTGCTCCCCATTCCAATGAAACAAGCTGTTTATGTTTCGATTGTTTTCCTGTTTGTTTGTGAAAAATCACAAACAAACAATCTGCTCCTTGTTTTTCCTCTTTTGTTGTTCAAAACTTCCTCCTCCTCCTCCAGCAGCATCTCAAACGTCTCTGATGATCACCTCCTTCGCTTTGTTTACATTTCTGTCTGTCCCCCCCCCCCCACACACACACACACACCTTGATGCGGGATGGGAGGCTGCCACCTTTTTTTACACCTGGCGCTTTGATTGTCCCTTCATGGGCCAACCTTTCAGTCCGCCTGCATCCCGTGCGCTCGCCGGCGCTGGAGACGGAACGCTCAGGGGGAAACTTTCAGTGTGGATCAGACTGGGGGGCCCCCTCTGTGGGGCCCCAGGTTGGGCTCCTGAATAGCCATGGGCCAGACCCCACCAGGCTGACCTTCTTCTATTCAAGTTGAGGATGTTGAAACACCAGCCGTCAGACAAAAGACACATTGAGACAGAGATCTAGAACCCAGCACGTGCGTCTGGGCCCTGAAGTAGACCATTTATTAAAGCCGACCAATCAGAGGCATCGGCACATGGCGAGGCTTCTGGCTTTCATCCTTGGACGGAACCAAACTTCATCTATTTTTACAACTTGTAGAGTCAGCTCCGGGCGTGGGCGACACGTTTTCAGGGGTTTTCCTCTGGAAATATCCGCTGGAAGCTGGAAATATCCGCGTCCACACGTGAAATAATCGAACCCTCAAATCAGAGAAGAGACCTCATTATCTACCGATGCCGGCGTCCTTGCTGTGGTTTGTCCTTTCACACAGCAGCGTGGTGCTCCAACCAGAAGGATGATGTGACGGTGTGTAATGTCGTAATGTTATTGATTCCACTTGGGAACTCCTCTTGCGGCGCTCTAACAGGAAAAAAGGCGAGCGGCTGCTCGTCGGCGGCGGCGGGAGGTTTGTGTCGGTTTCGCTCGAGGTTCCCTTTGTGTCGATGGAGGAGATCCTGGGGTGGAACGACGCCACCGGGGCAGCTGGAGAATTTTAATCATCAGGTTTATTTTGGTGTTTTAATAATCCTGTTACGTCATTTATGAGCAATCAAACAACTTTATTTGAATATTGCACTCCGGCAGCGAGTTTAAGAAACACAGTTTGACTCTGTTGTGTTTGTTTTATGGCCTTGATGTCCTGTTGTGCAGCAGATTGAGGTAGAACACAACTTATTTCAAGTCTCTCTAAACTTTTTTATCTCCTGAAAGAATCTCAGAATAACTTTTTTTTACTGCTTCCATCTCGACCTGTCAGTCGGGTCAGATTCCACAGGATCTTAAAGGAGCAGTTAAACCAAAAATGAAAACTTTCTCAGCCCCCAAAAACACGGATAATGTTTCTTCTGCAAGACATTTCTTGAAGCGTGGCGGCAAAACGGCGTCGCAGCTTCCTCCAAAACCACAGTTGAAGATGAGGATTTGTTTAAAATGACTCCCTGGGATCCCAAGATGAGTGTCTGCTCATTGGATTAACTAATTCAAAACTTCACGTAGGCTAGTAGGATAGTACGTCACGAAGCTAAGTTGGAACGGCTGAAAACAAGCAATCAAACATCGGGAAACAAAAACCTGTCACCTTGTTAGTCAGGTTTGGATCATCCTCACTTCCATCGAAGTGGTTTTGGTACTAAAAGGAGGATGTCGCCGTTGACAACAAGTTTTGTGTCGGTTCCCTCTGGTGCTGTGATAGCCAACATACGGGCGTCGGTCAGGAGGACGTCCCACATTAACACACGTGGACGTGTGTTAATGTGGGACGCAGGAGCTTGAAGTACCAACGAACTGGATGTACGGAGAATCGGGAAGACTGGAAGCGAAGGTTGGACGGCTCGTTGTCCCGTCTCCAGACTTGGCCTCTGTCGACCGTCCCAACTGAGGCTCCGTCCGCCTCTCGGAACACCCAAACAAGCTGCATTCCTCACGTACGTGGTGATTTACGGCATGCTAACACGTGCGGCGACGTCCGCAGAGGATGGCCAGACTGTACCCGACAGCCGACTGTTGACTGTTAATACCAGGATTCTATTTTGAAAACACGGCTCAGGCGAAGGGAATCGCTGCTCGTGTTTGTGTTGGTGCAGCCGGGAGATACGGAGCGACGGGAGGGACGCCGTCAGAACGCTGTTCAGCGTGGAAGGCCACTTTGTGCAGGGTTTTGTTTGTCTTTTTGTACCTAAGTTGTGCACAGAGACAGTTTCAGGCGGGAGTAGATTGATAGAGGAAAGTAAACTAACTTTCTTTAAGATTAATTCCGTCTTCATGACCAGAGAAAGGCAGATTGGATGAATTTAAAGCAACATGTCAGACTTGTTAAAAGTTGAGCCTGTGCACGTTTGACCGTTGTGCATATTAGCATTGGATTTAAACGCATCCTTTTGCCTTAATCCCATTGTTGACTCGCCTGCTAAGAGCTGAGTGTGTTATTTTTGCTCTTTTAGGGAGCCCCTCTCTGCATAATCTCACTTAATCTAATCTATCCCCCTCTATAATAGACTGGGAATGATGTGACTTTTTAGGAAAAGCCTCGGTGTAGATGGACCAAACGCGCGAGCGTGCCGACTTCTTCGCCAGCGCCTCTGGCAAAGCTCTTGTGAAAATGCGAGTGACCTCTGCGCCCTCGCCGCTCTGAACAATAGACCCGCCTCCTCTTACAGCTGCAGCGGCGCTGAAGGGGAAGTTAGCCGGAACACAAAACACACATCTCATCATTAATATGTTTCATGCTGTATTGTTAGCTTGTTCCCATGTCAGCTGGATACACCAGGAAAAATTCCCTCTTTAGTTCTAAGATCAGTTCATCTGCAGTTTATGATCATTTGCATGATTAATTGTTTTGTTTTTTTTTTTTACAGTTTTTTTTTTACCCAAATGTTAAAGAAATTGGGGAAAAGTGATTATTCGATGATCACAATAGTAGCAGATTTCATTTTGTTTTGAAATCTGCAACTAGAGAAAAATGTAATTCTGCAAAAAGTCCAGATCCTGCTGTCTGAATTTGTCCCTGAAAGGTTCTTTTTACATAAAGAGAATTAAAAGTTCTCAAAGGAGCAGAGGAAGGATGCATGTTGATGATGTCATCAACAAGAACAAGTCAAGCTGGACTTAACTTTATCCTTTCAAGCTAGGGTATTTTGATTCTAGATTTCTAGCTAGCTAATCTGTAAGCAGATAATCAGCTTTCAAAAAGACGTATTTACATCGTTTTCCTTACAGGTCTTCTGATTTTTGAGCCAAATATGTTAGCAATCGTTCATTCTGCACATTTTGTAGTTGTCTGCTGTTACCTAGCAGGTTGCCAGGTTTATGCACAAATCATCGAGTCACGTTTAAAAAGCAAACTGTAAATTCAGGTCTGGAAAAATTCAGATATTTGCTGTTTGCTAAGAAGTCAAACGGTTGTCATGTGACTCGAGTCCACGCCTCAAGTGCGAAGGATGACAGTAAATTAACATTCAGCTTTAGTTTATCCACTAAAACTCCGCTTCCAGCTTTGAAAATGATTATTTGTCAGTTTCCTGCTGCTGTCGATAAATAACTGATATTGATTCCTGTTGAATCAACAGCTGGTCTCAACTAGGAGCAGAATTGTTGCATCATCAGGTTTTCCTGGAGCATTTGAGAGTCAAAATAAACTCCAGTCTTTCCCTACAAAGGGTATAATTGGAGCCTTTGAGGCCCCCCCAGCAGCCGCAGCCTCATGCATGTTGAATGCGACATGCTGTGAAAAACACGCGCCGATGATGTCACAGCGCAACGTGCAAATGAAAGGATGTGGATGATGAAGAGCAGCCGGCGTCTTCGGCTTCATCGAGGTGCTTTATATTTGTGGCGGGGGTTTACTTTCTACATTTCAAATGCAAACGTCTCAGAAGGTGTGATCTCACTCCCAAATAAGGGCGCGGGAAAGACTCCCGGAGACGGAGATCCACACCTCTGATGAGTAATGAAGGTGATTCTGGGCAAGTGGTGGAATTACATTTAACAGAGCCCGGGGGGGTTCATATCTCATTGTTCTCTGACATGGAAAATTAACTGGGATTTACTAATACACCGGGAACGTCCTTCCCTCCATCCTCTCCCTCGCTCTCCAAGAAAATCTGCGAGGTTAATCTCCCTCTCCTCCCCCCCCCCGGCAATCTCAGTCCTCCTCTTCCTCCCCACCTCAAACGCAAACGTCGGTTTGCTAGAGATGCAAAACACAAGTAGATGAAATCCCCAGACATGTTGCGCGCTTGTTGTCGACACACAAGAGGCTCGCATTCAAATTTGGTTTTTTGCATTTCGCTTGTTTTCCCTTTGCATAGTCGCCGTGACGACGCCTGCACTGACCCGGAGCAGAGAGAGGCTTTACCTCCCGTCAGCTTTGACTCGTCTCCTCGTGTCATTTTTAAGATTCAGTTACACCAAACCTCTTAAATCTGCTTCATGAAGTTGATTTGGTTTGATTTCTCTTTGCCATCATCGCAGTTTGAAGGTGTTTGGATTTCAAACTGTCCGATCATTCTGGGATCAGTCATCATGAGTGATAAATTGATTCTAGCTGCTGTGTTTTGGTCTGTTCTGATACAAGGAAATTATGCTCATTAAAAGCTGTTAAGAAGAGTTCACACATAAAAAAAAAAAAAAAAAAAAAAAGAAAAAAAAAAGTGCTTTAAATGTGGATTCACTAAGAGTAAGAAGCTGGAGGTGTGGACACAGTTAACATCTAGTAGCAGTTAGCATTTAAATCAAAAATGAAGAAAATCATGCAAAATAAATTTGCATTGTTTGCAACTTTGCGTGAAAAAGCTGATCAAAAAGATCTGGTCATACTTTTGTGGAGTTTGGTCGGTTGGTATGTTAAATATCTCAACTCTGTCGATCGAGATCCAGGATTTTTCTCATGTTTTGTCAACATTGTGACGAATTTTATTTACATTTTACTTTGTTCAGCAAAAACTCTTGAATCCGTGTCACTCAGAACCCATTCAGGTCTGGTGTTGACCCGGATAGAGAAGACATTGTCCAGATTGAGACCAGAATCAATGTGTGTGTGTGTGTTGACTCTGGTCTGTTTCCGCATCCGGCGTCTGGCGGGACGTCCCGTCTCAGCACGACAACACGCGCTGCTGATGAATGGATGAGTGTGTGATGTAAACACACAATCAGACACATATGTAGACTTCACGCCACTATTTTTAGACTCAGATTGTATAAGTGTTTCTCTCTAACAGCAGGGTGTTCTCGCTTTGAGAGAAGCAGTAGCTGACCACATTATTTTTACACACACACACACACACACACACACACACACATACACACACATACACACACACCCCTACTCCTTCCTGGCAATCGTTGCGTGGTCCTGCGTGTCCTTCAGCTTCCAAAAATGTTGACGGCGGCTGCTATTTCTGACCATCTGCTCTAAAACGGGGGCATGTTGGAGTGGTGGCGCCGGAGGGGACGGGGGCTGGACACGATGGGAACGGGGGCGGGACGCGATCGGCATCTTTCCGGCGTGAGCGTTGAGGATGACGGGGGGGCGATACCGGGGCTCGGTTCTCCTCCTCCTGTGCTCGACTCAACGAATCAAACATCGGTGAGGTGAAAGAGTCTGAGGTCAGAGGTCAGCCTCGATCTTGTGTGTGTGTATTTGTGTGTTGGTGTGATACCATTTCTATCTTCTAAGAAATCTAACACAAAGGAACTTTTGTGTTTCCGCCTAAATCTGCTTGTTTGTTTGTTAGTTTTTTGGCAGGAATCAGTAAAAACTACCAGATGGAGTTTGATAAATTTTGGCGGCAAATCAGGTCACGAACCAGGAAGAAGGAAACGCGCCAAAGAGTCGCTATTTAGCTAAAATATAAACTAAAAACATCTGTGATAAGAAAGAGTTTTCAGGATAAAAAATAAAATGGAAGAACAGTTTATGTTAACGGGTAAAACACGCACAAAAAATCCCAGCGGAGATGTCGAAAGGTTAATGCTAACACGCTAACCAGGGTTGGTTATATTAGTTTTGAAACTTCATTCCATAGTTTTTTTTATTTATTTCAATGTTGGTATGCAAAAAGGGAACCAAACCTAATGGAAAGATGGGATGAATACTAATGAAGCTAAAGGGGCGGAGCCAGGATGTTTTTCAGTTTTTTTAAGCAGATTTTTAACATTTTGGAGTTCTTTTTTTTAAATGTTTGCAACGATTAACCCAGACTTCAGACTGGAATGAGGTAGATGAAGTTTTTTCTTGTTGATAATTTGAATTTTAATTGCAAATTTAAATTTTTTTTTTTTTTTCTTAAATTCTCAACAAAAACAGATGAAAACGGTAGAAATATTCCTCAGGGGTAAAACTGAGACGTTTCACTTGTGTCAACGTTCGTTACGGGCTGTAAAAGGCGGCGCCTCCCGCCTCCTTCAGATGGGGGGGGGTAGCAGACGGTCATGTGACGGGTAATTATATTTATGTTGGTCCCGTTTAATCCGTCCCGGCCTGACTTGTCTTGGAGTAAATCTTTTCAGCAGATTAAATGCTGGTGGTGAACTCAAGCGGCCGGGAAGGATTCCCTTTCTTTTTTTTGTCTTTGTGATCTTTGTTTGTTTTTGACAAGCTAGTTATGGCGCTATTAGCCACGCCGCGCCGCCTTCGTGTTCCCTCGCAGTACAGTTTAATTGGGAGGAGGACGTCGCCGACGACCCTCTTTTGAAGAAGAAGAGGCCTCGGCGTTTCACCACCTCCCTCAGCTTCTTTTGTCAGGCATTGAAAGCGGACGACCGGCGGCGACGGGAAGTTCGAGTCCGATTCCTCTCCAGCTCGGGGCCGGTGCGGGACGGATCGCTCTGCTTGATCTGCAGAGTTGAGATAGCGATCGACCGCCACCCGCAGCAGCCGCCTGCAATAAAACCCATAAATATCCCAATGATTAGTTCAGTCCCACATTCATTAGCGCACGGCATGAATCATTACCTCCAAATGAATGAATGAGGATGAATGAACTTTTCATGCACAACAACAGCGTTGTCAGGTTTTATCAGCCCCTCGTGAGTTTACGGGCCGACCCCCCCCCCCCGAGAGGTCGCTGATGCTTTGATTAATATCTCTGCTGGAGGTTTGGGAATTCCTACAGGCCTTGAATGCAACACAAGGGCTTTACTTTTCTGCTAAAAGTAATTTTGATAAAAATCTGTTTGGTTTTACATTGAGAGGTTTTCCAGGCGCCACGCTGGGATGGTTATTGGTTCAAAAGTGGAGTATCTGCATGGCTAGCTCTACTAGCCACATGCTAGTTCCTCAAATCATACAGATTATTTAAAATTGAGAGATTTGAGGCCTTATGATCTCTCATTTGTGTTTAGCAGCCTTCTACAAAGTTTTTTTTTAGCAATCAGCAATGCGGTTTTCACATAATTAATTAATTAGATTGGAATAAAATTCCCCGATCAGTTTTGATGTAAATCCTGCTGGCAGACCCAGAGACGGAGCTTCACATGAAGCAGTTCCTTCATTTGCGTACAGAATCGCTTGTTTGGAGAAGCCTTGAATGTTGCATCCCCCGATTTGTATGCAAATCATCTCTACCTAAATAAAGCCTGCAAAATTTCCCTAATGTTTACTGCAGCAAAATCACATTTCAGCCTTATTTACGCCGCCGTCTCCACCTGAGGACATCGTTTCAAAGTTAATCTCTTCCCGACTCGTCGTGTTTTTACGGTTTTAAGAGGAAGTGATGAAGCGTTTGTCTCTGATGGAGTGTTTTGCTTCATAAACAACCAACGTTAATGTCGCTGATGTCGCGTGCTGGCTCTGCAATCAACCATCAGTTTAGGTAACATCATTATTCTGCCAGTTCACACGACAGGAGGAAGAACAATGAGGATGACACGCGAGGAGGAGGAGGAGGAGGAGGAGGATATTGGAGAGGAGTAGTCTACACTCAGCCGAACTCCCAATGTGTCTTTTAATATTTAGCTCCTGTCAGTTAAAATCAAAAAGTTTTTCACTTCCTCTAAAGCTTGCAGAGAGAGGAGGGAGGGGTAGGGGGTGCTTCACGGGTGAAAGCCCGGGAACATGAATATTTAATGGTTGCATTTTAACCAGAGTCATAAAATCCAAGAGGATGTGGCTGAAAAGGGGGAGCAGTGAGGAGTGCAAAGTAGGCTCCTTGTTTCTTTTATATGCCTGAACGTCATGCAGCTCCTGTCTGAATCAAATATGTGGATTGTGTCGGGATCGTTAAAAGCCGGGGCCTCATTCGCCGATGTGTTTCAGCCTGTTTTTTTTTGCAGTGTAAGGAGCTTGTTCTACAACGACACCCAGAACCTAAGGGTTTCTCACTCTGACACTTCCTCTCTGAAGAAATGGATCTCATCCAGATAGAGATGTAAAAACCGCTTTGTGCAGATCGGAGCCTGATAACTGCAAATGCAACTTTTTCCTTCTCCTGGCCTTGTCATGCATGCCTTTTTGTTAGATTTGGGCCGTCCCGACAGACGGCCAGCAGATTGTTAGGTTTGATAAAGCTCCGTCTTTCTGCATCGCCGGGTTATTTTCGTGCGTGTGTAAGCTTTATTCTGCCGAGGTAATCATTTGTCAGCCAATATTGAATCTAGTTAAATGGAGTCATAAATTGCACTCACTTAACTCGGCCCTACAATTACGTTTAATATTGCTTTGTGGAAAAGGTCAGCCGGCAGCGGATCATGTTCTGAGCTGGCGTTTATGAGTCTTTTTAAGCTCCGGAAAAATCAGAAGCCTGGCAAAGTGATTGTGCAGTACTTAACGGCAGCGCTGTTTGTGTTTTCTATCCTTAGATGCTGTTAATGCAGTGTTTAAAGTGTGTGTGGTTGGCAGCTTGCAGATAAACCGCGCTGGACGCCCTCGAGGCTTTCCCTCCTGAAAGGTCCAAAGTGCAGTTGTCCAGTCTGCACAGCAACAATGGAGTGGTTGTGCAAACGGAGTCATCAGCGCCACCGGCGGGCCTGGCAAACCAGCTTATCAGGAGGGACGGGCAGTGGCGGCGGCGGCGGTGGTGGTGGTGGTGGTGGTGGGCGTGGCGTTCAGTGGCGCACAGTCTCCCGGTTCATTCAGGCACCGCTGCTCAGGCTGCAGAGACGCAGCTGGGTGGTGGTCGACGTAACGGCGGCTTTGTGATGGAGTTACAGCTCCGAAAACTGTGTGTGTGTGTGTGTGTGTGTGTGTGTGTGTGTGTGTTTGCATGCTTTCATGTATAAAACTCGTACTTGTTTTAACACACTTGTTGGACTTCTATTCAGTTGCTTTGACGATTCACGATGACATTATTTGTGTTCATTCTGCTATTAGTGCTAGTAAGTTAGCCTTTAGCAGCAACGTTAGCATTTTGGATCATTTAATACACGGGTCCCCAACCAGAACTTCCATTATTTCTGTTTTCTTTCTGATCTGATTCTGAATGATGTTTTGTTTAAAATGAGTGGATTCTCTCCTCCACATCTGTCACTTTTGATGCTTATGGAGATGCTTGCCTCGGTCACATGACTACCTCCTTAAAAGGGGCCGCTCCGGGTGCTAACACAGAATACGTTACCGCTAAACTGAAACTCCAAAGCTAGCGGAACCAACAAGAAACAAATGTTGGTATGATGTTAAGAGGACACTGCTAATAAAGTTGATACAAACTGGATTCACCTTTATGATTATATTTAGAAAAAAAAAAAGTTTTTATGCTGGTCGTATTATTTTATTTTGTTGGATTTATCCACCACACCTCAAAGTTGATTCAGCATCGAATCACAACCATTTGTTGATGCGATCAGAAACAGTTCTGTGTTCCTGGTTGTCATGGTGATGACATCTTGGATGCAAAGCTACTTTACTGAGCTATCATCCATCTGTTGGCATTAAAGGTTGGTTCCTCCTGCGTTCCCGGCCCGTTGGGTCCAACCCTGACCGTTTCATGGAGGCGTTTGGAAGCCTCTCACCTGGCGCAGGTGTCACGCGCCCCCGACAGGACGGGTCCAGTTCACGACCGCCGCTATCGGCGTGTCAATATTTGCATGACGTTCCTTTGTCAGCGTGACGCGTTTAGATGCAGTCGTATGGGATGCTGGAGCCGCTCTGATTTTAGTTTCTCTCTCTGTGAGGCGTTTTAGTTCTCGCTTTCACTGCGACTCCTCTGGGACGCAACAGTCGGAAGCGGGAATCTCCAGGTGCCGTGTTCGTCTTCAGATGTGACTCTGAGCTGGTAAATATTTAGAGAGCAAACATTTTGATACCAGCAGGGATTAAAGTTGAGGGAAACATGTTTTTCGAGGAAAGTAAATGTCAGCGTGTGCCACTGCTACGTTTTCTTCGTTTTAACGCCGGGCTCAATCCCACGGAGGAAATGGGATTGTTTCTCCGAGTCCGGTTTATTTTGATGTGGCTCGCCCACTGGAAGCTCGTTCCCCTTTGTTCCAGAAGCATCCAATCCATCAACGGGGATCACCGCCGCCCACAAACACGCCACACATTTGTTCTGCTGCTTCGCCTCGCCGGCTTTGTGGAGGGGAAGGTGCCAAAGGTGGATGTTAAACATGTCAAGTGTTATCTGCCTTATTTATTCGCTCGCTTAATATTCATGAGCTGGGCACCGGCCTTCAGATTGTCTCTCAGGTCACGTTTGTGTTTGTTTGCAGCAAAAATCACTTCCTGTTTTCATTTTTGAAGGAGTGTATGTCATTTCCCCCTTTTGCTCGAGTCACTGAAGGCACCACGGGCTGCCATTCGCCCTTCCTGACACCTCCTGGGACGCGTTCCGACCTCTGCGTGGTTCTCGCTTCCCTGTTTGCTCTCATTCACGCGTTTCCTCTCGACTCAGAGGAAGGCTAACCTAACTGCTAGCGAGGGCTGGGAGGTCCGGCCGCTGCTCTGCCTCGTCTGGACCGCCGTGACCGGCGCCGCCGGCCTGCAGCACGGGGGGTCAGACTCAGCGTGGAAACCGAGATCGCAGCGGTCGCCTGGTTAAATATGTTTCCGGTGTTGAAAGAGAGACTCCCTCGACTGGCTGCAGCCTCTCGGAGCCTGACGCCGTCAGCATGGCGGCCGGAGACGGATGGGTTTCCTGGCGTTGCAGGGAGATTTGGGCTGAATTAAGGCGATCAGATGAGTGCACTGCAAAAAAAAGAGCAGCTAAAAGGCAGGAAAAGCACAGAATTTATAGCAGAAAACGCTTTAATGGTCATGAAATAAGTACTGGTCTACTTCCCACTGCTGCGTTTGAGAGCGTAGGAACTCAGAGCTCTGGTTCAGGCTCTGAGATCTGATACGGGAACGTTTGGCTGCAACAGATGGAGTTTCATCTCCTGTCGTCTCTTGCTTGATTAGTATTGATCGGTCGGTCTGAATTGGCTTCTTGAATCCCTCATTCTTGCTTCCTAAATCCATCGCGAGTCCTGCACAGCGGTCCGAGGACACGCTGAAATATTTCCCAGAACAAGACCATTTTCCAGCCTCAGTGTTTTACGCCTAAATGAGTCTGGGGGATTGTTGACCTCCAATGGGGATCTGGGTTTTTTGCGCCGTCCCCCTTTTCACGGCTCTGTTTTTAAAACCCTCCCTGCACCTGCGGTTTGTATAGGCATGAATCTTTCCCCAGACAAAAGCAGGAGTTCGTTTCAGCTTGGAAGAATTCCCCCCGCGGTGCCCGGATGACACGGTCCGCTGTGCCGCCGCTGCCGGTTGGCTCTGGAATGGGCCAGCTTGAGTGGAATGATGAAATGGAAAAGTTCCAGCGCAGTGAACACATGCACGCAGGAGGTAATTGGAGAATTTTGCCACCATAGAAACTCCACGCCGGGGAGAGACGGGCCGCAAAGTTTGATTGCGTTCGCTCGTCGACGGCGGCGGCTTTGGCTGGAGTTTCATTTTTAATCTGAATCAAGATTCAATCATTGAGATACAGAACAGGAGGCAGCACAAATAGGTTCTGGCACCTCATTATTAATTCATAAAACTTGAGCGTTGAATACGGGATGATTGACGGGTAACGGTGGTCGTTTCCAGAGCAGGTGTCTTCTCTTTCAGTTTGGTTTAATTAAGTTAAGACTCCTCATCGCCGCTTCTTTAGCCACTTCCTGTCTGATCTGATGCTGCAGGATCGGAGCGTGTTCAATGGAAAGCACATGAATGATTGATAAGAGAAGCAAAGATGCTTCAAGTCCTGCTCAGAGGTCATAAATAATGAAGGACAGTGGCGCATGAAGACAAGAGATTTCATCTTCTGCTGGATTTACCGCTTTTTTTTGTGTGTTTTTACGCTATTTCTTTTATTTCTTTATTGCTTGTTGTCATTTTTTTCAAGATTATTTTGTATACTTACTAGATTGTACTGAGTAACTCTAGATGTACAGTAGAACCTCGAGATAGATGTTTAGCATCAACTGGATCCAGGATTTTGTAGGGGAATCCTTTGAGATTCTGTCTCCATACTTATAGCACTTAAGTGTTCCTGTGTGTTTAAAGATATAGAACATTCATAAACTATTTATACACCATTATTTCTATTCCTATCTGTGAATTTATGCACGGTTTGTGCATAAATTTAAAAAGCAAATAGCATATTGCGATGAAAATACCTCTGACAGTGATGTAATGGTACCAACTGGAGAATTAGCCGTTTAGCTCGTCTCAGTCTTGAATGGAAATGTGCATTTATTGACATTTTATGTCGCCAATTTTCCATTTCAGATTTGTTTTAGATTTGGACAAACTGTCGACACCTTCCAAATTAGATTTAATTAGCTGCCGCTCGTACATCCAGGTCGTATTGTGCTGTACTCGACGGTTCGCTTTGGAGTGGAGCAGAGGTGCCAGAAGGTATAAAAGATGTTGGAAGAGGAAGATGAGGAGATGTTTCTGGCGGCGGGGCTGCCTGCTCCTGTCTGCTGTCAGGCTGGGTGTCATCCTGCCATTGTTCAGGCCAGAAATCAGCTCTGACTCCCATTGTTCTGCACCCCGATCAGCAGCTACAGGCTGTTCTGCCCGATATCTCTGCACTTCGTCATGTTTGTAAAGTACAGTGTCATCCCTCAGCCGTGATAAGAGGCTTCTGCTGCCTCTTTGTGTCTCGGGAAAACGAGAGGAACATTAAATTCTGCAAACCGGCCATAATGAGCTTCATCTTATTACCTCCATCGGGGCGGCTTGGTTTGCACCGCCGTCTGCTTCCCTGTTAGCAGATCGCCGTTAAATCGCTCAGTGGAGTTTGGTGAAACTTGGCGGAAGTGATGAGCAGGTGTTAAAGGTGTGGGTTTGGGAATTTGGGTGGCAACAGGTGACGAGATTTTGGGAAGACTCTGCCCAGTAAAAGGCAGAACTCTTCCAGGATCTAGATGTCTGTTGTCATGGTGATACATCAGGTAAATAAGGAGGATTTGATGTGTTTAAAGGTGACATCACCAGTCCAGGCTGTGACGTCATCCGATCAGCTGGGGTGGCCTCCAGCGGTTCTGAACGGTACCTCAAAGCGACGCGTTTACGGGTTCTTGTAGACGAGGATCTCCCTCCGACTCGTGGGAAAACGCTCGTGCTGAAAAGAAGCCCCGCCGTTTGTTTTCCAACGCCGTTTGTCCGGCGTGGCGTTGAGGGCCGGTGGGATCAGGGAGCGTGAATCTTTCTGTTGTACGGCGGCGTTGATGTGAGCCGCCTCCTCTTATGTGAGCTGATTGTCTTCGCCGCTTTCATGTGGTTTCCACTTTGTCAGACACCTAGCTTTCAGTGCAGCTGCTAGTCCCATTCAGCGTCTCCTGGACAGGCTGCAGCAAGTTGTAAATCCTTTTTTTCTCTGGTGCCCCACGTATTTTTCTCGCCAGCCTGACGTGCTCTCACATTTAGCAAAATAAGTGATTGTGTTTGCATTAATTCCTGCTGAGCTGAGCTCGACACTACAAGAACCCTACAAGAATAAAAATGCAGCGTAATGCTGTATTCGGTTGCAGCCACAGTCGTGAACAGGAGTTATTTCTGCTGTCGGAGGCATTGGAAGAGAAACTCTTGAGTCTTTCTCTCCATGCGATGTTTTGGTGAATCATCAGAACAAAAGATCAGCAGCATATTAGAAAAGTTTCTCACTTCCTTGACAATAAGGCAGAAGTACGAACCGGAGGTCAACGGCGGCGCCCGGGGAACTTTTTAAAGGAGAATAAAATCTGTTGTCAGCCAGAGGAAGAAAAAAAACCTGCTTTACTTTAAACAATTTACTTTTTCAGTTTTGGATGAATCCAGCAATTCTGGCACAAGGGTCCCAGCGCAACGCTAAACGCACCGAACGTATGATTAGATAATCCTTTACTGATACCCCACAGGGGAAATTAGAACTTAAACCATACAAGAGCAATTAAACACAAAATTACAGGCGTTCGCAGCGAACCCACAACTGGTGTTGTAGTCGAACTAATTGTGCAACACTGTCAAAGTGAAATAGAGTTGAAATTAGCAATTACTTAATTCGCTCCAGCCTGGGTTTCAGCTGTGCTAGAGCGGCGGCCGAGGGCGACGACGGCCTGAGAAAGTTTTACAGCCAAACCAAAGAATCTTATTAAAATCATTTAAAGTTTGCTTTTTTAAAATATATATTACGGTATCACAGAATATAATATAATATAATGACTCAACTTAAGAATGAAGCAATTTTGTCCCGTAAGAAAGGATGTAATGATTTTCTGGCCACTAGGGGGCGAGGCAGTGACCCGGAAACATTTGCATCTTCTTTTCAGCTCGGTTTTGTCTCCTCTAACTCATGACAGAAATCTTTGACTATCTCCCTGCTAAATTCATAAAGTTTGTGTGCTTTGACATGATCGCATTCAGCAGGTTTGTCAGAAAAGTTTAGGGTGAATGCTAACTGTCTGCTAAGACGAGGCTAATGAGAATGAGTCAAAGAAGCTAAAACATTACATTGGTGTATCACTATGAGATGGTAATTCATACGTTGGTAACATTAAACTAATTCTACATTTTTTTTTAACATTTCCTGTTGGCTAAACGTTCATTTTAATGTAATGTGCTAATTGCAGTTTGGCTCTTGATATAAATAAATATTCTCATGGTAACGGCTTGAACTCAACATGTGATTGAGTTGTTCATTAGCTCGATTGATCGAACACGTGGCTCTGCCGTCTTTAACGGCCCGCCGCTCTCTGATGTTTCACTCCAGTTAGCCGCTGGACGTTTGGCTGCCGTGGCGACGACACACAGACGCTGCAGATGAGAATCACCTGTCACCAGGAAGCAAAGCTCATCTCCTGTCAAGGCGGCTCGTCAGAGCGGCTATTAAGGCTAATAGCGGCGGCCTGTGATGAGCGTGGCTAGCTGGATCCATGACCCGAGCGGCGGCGGCGAGATCGTTCCCACTTATTTATTTTTCTGCTGATGAGTTTAATTTCTATGCCGTCCGGTGATGTGACATGAGGGGGAAACCAGAGAGTAGACAAGGGAGGGGAGGTATTGATCGGCGCCACCTGGAGTGAAAACGCAGACTCTGCCGGTCTGAAGTGAATCTGCTTCGTTTTGTTTTTCTTGTTTTTGTTTTGTGTTCTTAATTTAAATTCATTAAAAAAATCCCAAAATGAAACTTCTAAAAAACATTAAATTCTCTCAGGTTATTCTTTTTGCACAGGAAATCAATGCCGAGATCTGATTGGCCCAGCCTAGCGTTAATACAGAATCTGAACCAATAAGATTCTTTCCCTGCTTTAGGCACAAGTTAAGTTAAATATAATTAAAGTGTTTAATTGCATTTTAACTAGTGAAAATAAAACCACATATGACAAATTATGCAGTTGTAGGAAACAGATTTGTTGAATTTATGATATCTCAGCGTTATTTTTTTTTCTATCTTGTTTTATAATTCTATCCGCAGTGAAGTGCAGATTTAAGGAGCTGCTTGAATACATTTCAACAACTTTGGTGGAAACAGCTTGTGTTTGCAAAATAAGAAAAAAAAAATCAAATTTCATCATTTTTTAATTTGTTTTAAAGAATAATTAATGCATCACCATAGTAACATTCCCCTTCCCATCAATCATTCTCTAGTTTATAACTCCTTAAGAGCATCCGTGAGACGTTATGAATGACATCCATTATATTTAATGACTGCTGGTGTAGCTTTAGATGTGTTTATAATAAATAGTAATAAATGTTCACTTGAATGATTCCACATTTAAAAACACTCGTCAAGCAGATGTGCGCCGGTAACCTCCTCCCGCCTGCAGCCATGAAGACGATCTGCTTCGCTCACGACGTTTTTTTTACCATTTTGGTAAAAATTTAAACCTCTATTTGTTTCTTCTAACCAAAGATGTTCCTATAAAGGTCATTTCTAGAGGTCATTTCTGCCAACCGGCCCTTTAAGACGACACGATTGAGGCGTTTGTACAGTAATCCCTCAAACGACGCCTTCGATATTCGCCGAACGCTCCCCGATTTCCTCTCCGGTGGCCGCCGCAGCCGCGACGGTGCTCCTGCTCCTCCGTCTCATTGGCGGAGCGGCCCGCCTAATGCATCGTAATGGTTGACCATTATTTACGCGGCGTATAAACAAAGAGAAGCAAGGAATTGATGGAGTAATCCACTCTGGCAGTCATTAGGCGTGGAGACGGAGGCGCCGGCGCCGCTGCCTCCTCTTCCTCCCGCCTCTTGAGTGGAGCAGCTAATAGAAATGGGACTCATTAAGACACCTTATACTCCGACTCACCCAAGATCATGAGCAATCGCTAATTGATTGTCGTTAGCGCTCTCAATGAGACGCTCGGCCTGTTTTCCCATTTGTTATGAACGGCTTTGTTTTCTTCCGCGTCTCCTTCTCTTCATTATTGATGTCGCTTCTTTTGTCATTCTTCTTTTTCTTCTTCCTGGAGATTCTTCGCCGCCACTCCGACGGCACTTTTCTGCCCGATTAGAAATCGGAAATGTTTTAAAAATGTCATATTCCGACCCATGGAGGAAGGGCGGTTGCGGGGGAATGTGCTTCTGCTGACATGGTCACAGTTGAATAGTTGTGGCGGGGGGGGGGGGGGGGGGGGGGGGAGGCAGGTCTCTGATTATTGGTTTCCTCTTTTCCTCCAGAACCAGCAGATTGCGTTCATCCCTTTAATCATTTCTCCCTCCCGATGGTAATTTTCCCCTACGTGCATATGTCTGCTCCCCACCTTTCTCCTTCCCTATGACGGGAAGGAGGGCTAAAATGCAAATGCGCGGTTCTTTCTGGTGACAGATCAGGCCTCATTACTCCTGCGTCTCCTTTGGAAATGGCCTGGGACCATCTTCCCTCGTTCCCTCCGTCTCACCTCCAGTGAACCGTCCTCTCCTCCAGGGCCGGAGAACGTCCAGGTGACCACGGAGGAATCTCCAGCTGCAGGGCATCAGATCTGCTTTGCAGATGAAGCAGGAACCGGAGGAGGGGAGGTGTGTTTTTACGGCGTTTCTTTTGCCAGAAGCCTCCACCTCCATCTCCGTCGCCCTCGTGGGAATCGCTGCACCTCCTCGCTCTGATAGGGAAAGACTGGAAACAAAGGAAGAAAAATAGAGGCGCCCTCTCCGGGTTCTCCTCCTTTTGAAATCAGATCCAGTGAAGACAGAAGAGGAGGGAAAAAAATGGAAGCCATCAATTCATGGAAGAATCCCCTCCCCCCCCCGTGAAATACGAAACGGAGGTATTTAAAGTGTTTGTACCTCCACCAAGACCCAGAGATGACGATACATTAGCTTAGCTTACCTGACCCAAGCTCCTCCTTTACAGCCCCCAAATGTCCAAATGCAATCTGGTTAGCATTTAGCTTTCCAGCTAGCTCCACGAGGACAGGTAAAGCAGGTGCTACTCCCAGGTATGACAAGGTTGCCCTTCCTGCTCAAGTCGCTTGTGACGAGGCTTAAAAGCTGAGCTTGAACTCACCATTATTAGCGTATCTGATGGACGGGTAGTAATCCTCCTTACCAGCAGGTGGCGGTAGTCGTTTCACACTTGTGTCTGATAAGTGTTGTTACAATAAAGCCAAATCTTCCTACCCATTCCGAACGCATCGTCTGAGTTAGCCAAAGCAGACGTTCACCTGGAAAATTCTTCTAAAGCCATTTTGTGGTGTCGTTTCCTTACCGTCATTCATTTGAACAGGAGAATTATGGGTATTGTGATTTTCACACTTAAAAAGCTTTTTCTACCAATGCTGCGTTCACACGTCCTGTGAAAGCAGACTCTCCGACTTATGCGTCTTCACAAGCGTCTGACTCGTATTCTGGGAACGCCAGGAATGATGTCATCGCTCAGATTGTTGAGACAACGGGGGGGGGGGCTGTTTGAAGTTGTGAGCTTTATGTTACAAAGCAGCACCGCTAAAACATCACATTAATGCTAATGATGTGAACGCAGCCTGTTTTTTGTTGTTGCGATGCTGCGTTCACATTCCTCTTCTGGAGCTGATTTTTCCAATTGTTCTGACTGCACCTGAATCAGTTTCAGTAAACAGAAAATGGTTTGTTTGAGTGTTTAATATTTATCACACGTGTCTTTATGACCTGTTTTAAATGAGAATTTACGGTCGAACCAATTTAGAGGAATAACATTAACGCAAACTCATTATTTTCTAAATCAGTAATTAGAGAGATTGATGTAATTCTAGTCAAATAAAACAATGAAAGTGTTCTATGACAGTTGCTCCTTAATTAATTTGTCTGTAATCTCCTCATTAGTGTGGATGTAAACGGACAGACGACTCGTCTTCATCGTTCCGCGCCTCGAAAGCAACCACTTCTATCGTCCCGCCGTTTTCTCCTCTGACTCGGAGCGGCTTTGTCGCGGCATCTTTTGAAAGCAGGGTTTGGTATCTGGGTCGATCTTGCATGTCTTGAGCGCGTCAGTAACAGGAAACAGCCTAAAGGTTGATTCCTGTGCCGAACCAACTCCAAGTGGAAAGGCGACGCCGTGGAGGGAGGTGAACGGGAGGTCAGACGCTTCAGAGCTGGTGAAAACTTCCCGCCGTTTCTGTTTGATTTATCGTCCTGGCAGAATAAATGTCAATCTGCAAACAGAACATTCAACACAATCGACCCAAAGCTTTTGTTAGAGCCAATAACTTAATAGCAGCCAATACCGCAATAATAACCAATAGCAATAACGTAATAACAGCCAATAGTGTAATAGCAGCCAGTAACGTAATAACAGCCAATAACAATAACGTAGTGACAGCCAATAACAATAACGTAATAACACCCAATAAAGTAATAAGAGCCAATAACGGAATAACAGCCAATAAAGTAATTAACAGCCAATAACAATAGCGTAATAACACCCAATAACGTAATAAAAGTCCTGAACCGATAATTACGTTAGTAGCCAAAAGTTATTGCTACAAACGTAATTATCAGTTAGAGTTAGTTTATTACTAACTCTAACCTTACCCTAACCCCAACCACTAACCGTAACCCCAACCCCAACTTTAACCCTAACCTCTAACTCTAACCCCGAACTAGAACCCTTAACCCTAACCCCGGTCTGTAACTCTAACCCTGAACTATAACTAACTTTTATTATGTTATTTCTAGGGCTGTCATTGTCACTTTTTCTAAAAAGAACAAAGACGGTACTATCAACAAAAACGCAGTGATTCTGCGCTGTAAACGCTTACGTCAGTCTGCCCCAGGGCAGCTCCAAGTATGAGTGAGTAGTGAATGAATAATGGGTCTGATCTAAAGCGTCTTTGAGTGTCCAGAAAAGCGCTATATAAATCTAATCCATTATTATTATTATTATTTGTACCTTTTGTAAAAGAGAATTTTCATATCACCGAAGCAGCTCCAGCCTAACGTACCATTTAAATGTAAAACATGCCAAGGACACAGTTGAACGTTAGCTTAGCCTTTAGTCTTATTTAGAGGCATATTATACTATTCATTTTGAATTGCTGTGTTGAGTCAGCTTCAGTATTCATTTGATTGTGAGTCTGCTTATGTGCCTATTTGAGACTCAGCCTTATTTCATTTCTGAATTTTATTTTGCTATTTGTATTGCATTTTTGAGAAATGCACCTGACCTAATTGGTTTGCCGATGTGCTTGGCCTTTTTTCTTTTGAATTTCATTCATAAATCACACTTAACCATAAAAATGTGGATTTCAAATCTTCTCGGTGTATTCTATTGATTAGTCATGCACTACAATTTTGTAATGTCCTAGAATTAAAATTCTTTATTTGGGGGCCTTTAGTAGGTATGCGATTAAAATGAGATTAATTAGATTAATTAATTACAAAATCTATAATTAATTGGATTAATTTTTTTAATCGCCTGACAGCACTAGTTATTTCCCTATTAGATTTGGGTAGACTTATCACGTTACTGGCTGATATTACATTAGAGGCTTCTTCATTTGCTGGTGATTCTGTTCCTGACCCGTGAAAATGCTTTTATTCCAGCCCTTAAACAGTATTTAGCAGTTAGCACGCTAACGTAGCCTCCTGGGAATCCTGGACCCGCCTGTGTCCAGATCCAGGTGAGCAGGGTTTTTTTAGGTTTGCCGTTCCTCTTGCAGCTTGTGGGAACTGGTGCTGACTGGGGAGGAATGAGTCCCATTTTGACTCCATGAGGACCCAATTAAACCGGGTCGGGCCCGTCTGAAGGAATAATAACCATGATGAATGCTCCTCGGTCGCCGGCTCAAAGGAGGCGGGAGGACGCTTTCATTGTCCCGCCTGTCGCCGCACAGTTTGGGTTTTTGTGCTGCATCAGGAGGTTTAAAATCCCTTTTCTGTTGTCTTTAAAACATTCTGTGACTTTTCTTCATGCGACTCTGGTGTGTGTGTGTGTGTGTGTGTGTGTGTGTGTGTGTGTGTGTGTGTGTGTGTGTGTGTGTGTGTGTGTGATGCATTTATGGACTTATTTTGCAGCTTTGACAAGAGTCCGTTTTTCAAGTATCCCTCCAGCTTGAGACAAAACGACGGAGATCTGAAGCTAGAAACCAATATGACACAAATCAGAATCAGAATCCTTTATTAATCCCGAGGGGGAAATTGCATAAAAACTATTAAACAACCACAATTTCCCGATCACACACTTAAAAATTTACAGTTTAATGAATTTTTTTCAAGGATTTACCCATCCTGACTGGGATTGTCAAAAACCAGAACTTGCAGGGATCCGTCTCTGGCGAAGCTTTCCTGCATACGTGTTCATCAGCTAATCCTGCTAACAAGCAATCACACAAATTGCTCACTTCCTAGGTGAAACCCATTAACTGATGCCATAGGTGTGTATGGAGGGGGCGGAGCTTGCTTGTTCGACGAGGTTCACACCCAATTTCCCCACCTTAAGTTTTGCGGAAATCGGTTAAAAGTTGCATTACTTTTAGAAAGAAAAAAAAAAAAAATTCCCAAATCAGAACCAAATTTTCCAGGTTTCTCTCCTGCCTCCGAGTCTTGTGGGAACCCACCAGGTGTGTTACGTCATCCTACTTCCTGTCTATAGGGACGCCTTTTCATTTTTTCCCTCCGATCGCTAACAGAGATGTTTTGCTTCATTTCGTCTTCATGAATCCCTCTTCCTCGGGTCGGCCTCGGCGCCGTCCTCCGAGACAGAGAGTATATTTTTCTCTGTCGGGGTAATTCAGAGAAAAACTACTTTAATTAGATAACATGCCTCTGTATTTCAGATTTGCACTTTGCCAGCAGTTTGTCAATTACTGCTTGTGGTTTCGTGCTGCCAGTCAGTCTTTGTCTGGCGCTGGAGCCTCCTCCTCCTCGCCGCTGCAGAGCCGTGTTATTGTACTTAAACAAATCAATTCTGTTGCAGTTGAGCTTTTTTCCCCTCCATCCCCCGTCATTATGAACTGTTTGCAGTGCAGAGCACATTGATTTTTCACAGCCCTGGAAAAGCTGTTGATGAATAGCACAGGGGTGTCTGGGGAGAATCTGGCATTAAAAAGGAGGCGCCCAGCATCAGCCCTTCCTCCTCCTCCTCCTCCTCTCCTGACCCATCGAGCCCCCGGTGCTCCTCCACTTTCCCTTTTCAGAGAGCGCTGCTTCCAACAGGGGAGAAACGCAAGCTTCAAAATCTAGCAATGATTTTAAAGAAGCGGGGAAAGTGTCTTGGCGCCTCCCGCTGAACAAAACCTCATTTTGAGATTTCAGCTTTAGCAGCTCGTCTAAATCTTGACTTAGAGTTAGCATGTCGCGTTGCCATGCCGACGCCTGATGAGATGATGCAGCTGTAGGTCTTAACAGAGCAGTATGCCCAAAAATGTAGCATGTAAATCGGCCTTAGCATGTAGCCTCAAACAGCATGTAGCCTGTTTGAGCATGTAGCCTTTTTTGTTGATTTTTGTGCTGTTCCTTGATTTGATGCTAACACCTTAGCTGAACGATGACATTTGAAAAGGCCTGGAAATAAAGTTCACATGCAGGAAGCTTAAACAAAGACGTTTTGTCGTCCTCAGCTTCTTTACTTTCTAAAGTTTCGACTTTTGAGCGGTGAAAATGAGTTGAAGTGAATGTTGAGTTCGGGAACGCCCCCCCTGGACCTCTTCGCCGGGACTGACTCTAGTTTATGCAGTTTAACTTTTAATACTCGAAGGTATTTCAGCTCAGCTGCTGTTAAACATTAGCGCTGAACTCTCCTACGCTCCCGGCGGTCTTTAAACCTGACATAATGTTAAACCAAACTCCTTCTTTAAAACATTTTTATGCTGTTTTCACCAGTAAAAACTGAACCCCCACACATTTCCTTTACGCGGGAAGTGTTGTTGTTCCGTCACTACCACCACCCGCCACAGAGGGGGCGTGGCCAGCACTTATAATAAGATATGATTGACTTTCTGTGGGTAGCTGATTGATCACGCAGAGATAATTGATGGGGTGTTGTTTTGTACTTTCTCTCAGGGACCGAAGGCGTGAGGCGCTGAAGTGTTTCTCCTGGCGTGTGAATGGGTGGGGGGGTCGAAGAATCAAGGACTGACGTCGACACAGGTGAGTCTTACCGTTTTCTTGCCGATGACGGCTAGTTTGCGTGTTGCGTTGTGCTGCATTAGCAAAGAAGATGGTGCAAGCGTGTTGCGTTCATTGATGTTCCTTTAGCCCACATGCTGAGGAATTTGCCCTCAGACAGAAGGTCGTCCTTTCATCGGCGACCACCAAATCCGTCCTGACGCAATATGTGGCGGTTCGGCTAAAAGAGAGAATTACGGCGTGCAGAGGGAATGTAATTGGTTTGTCCAGAGTATTATAAAATACAGCTATGACTTGATGGATTAGGAATTGGGACACACACACGGCATAGATAAGAGCGCTTAATCTTGATTAGAGCTGTATGAATGCTGAGAAATATGGCGCCCTGGCAAACATCTGCCCGCCACACAAGCCGGGTGGGATAAAGCAAAGTGATTATTGTGGAAATGTCAAGTGAGGTAGACAAAGAGGGGGCAGGCGAGAGAGGAAGAGGGTAGACGACAAGAGAGCTTCGCTGACGGTTCAGATTGTTTGGCTCTTACCGCTGAGAGGATAAAGATGGTTTGATGTGACGGCTAACGCTTTTAGCTTGGGTGCAAAGCAAACCTGTGGTATCTACAGAAATGCCTGACAATATATATTTTTTTCAATTAAAGAATTAAAAGTCCAACAACGCCTGAGACTGGAGATTTAAAACTAGCCTTCATCTTCTTCTGTGGTTTAAGACAAGGCCGTTTTGTTGAAATGCTCCTTTAAACGAGACTTAAAATTGATCGAAAACGCCATTGAAGAACGGGTTTCTTCGCGTTGGTTGATGTCTGAAGGTTGCCGGGTCGAACTGCGAGGCGATTCTGACTTTCTGTTAACCTTGCTGAAGGGAAAACAAGGGAGGAAAGAACTCCCCTTCCTGTCAGCCGTCTCTCTTTCTCTCTGCGCTCTGGTGAGATCTGGAACTGATAAGTGCGAGGCCTCTGGTAACCCAACAGGAAGGATGAAGGGCCCGGCCTCGAATCCCCTGCCCCCTCCCTCCAGAGTCCACCCCCCCCCACCCCCCGCTCAGGCAAACAAAGAGAGCAGAGGCTGCCACTTAATCAACGTTCAAAAACATTTAAGCCTATTAGACGGATTATTATCACCAGTCTGAGTGAACTCTAGTTCTGAAGAGAGTTCTGTTGGATGTAATAACGGGGGAGGCGTTTTGATGATTGGCCAAATTACCGCTTCACACCCAGGCACAATCCCAACTCCCTTGTTCCGCTGAGCGGCGTCGAGTCAAGTGGAAGTACTTTATTAAACAAGCGCACGGCGGAGAAGTGAGAGTGTAACATTCAACCCCAACACCCCGACGCCTGAATGACAAGCTGCTAAGCTGATAACGGGCGGCGGCGTCGGCGATGGCGGTGGCGCTTCGTGGTTCCCACAGCGGGAGATTTAAAGGTGGAGAAAGAAAGAAATGTTTTAATTGACGAATGCTTCCGACCTGCTCGGGTTTTGTTCTTCTAATCAATCAAGGATTCAAGATTATAAATAAATGAAAACTTGACCCGGATGTTGTGTTACCATGGCAATGGAGGACGCTGTTGTTGCGTCCTTTCATTCATTCATTTATTTTACGAACCGCTTCTTCCGCTGTTGTGGATCACGGGGGTTGCTGGAGTTTATCTAAGAGGACTTACGAGCAAGAGGCAGGGTACACCCCAGATGTGTCGCCAGCGCATCGCAACAACACACGAAAGATGAACAACCACTTGTGAACACCTACGGACAATTTGGAACCGATCAATCCACCTAAATTGTGTATTTTTGGAGGTGAGAGGAAACTGGAGAACCCAACGCTCCACTTATTTCCACCAAAATGTTTCCCATCATTCCTTGCTCAGAGATCCGTCACATCTGAGATGCTCGCGTCCCGTCTCCACGTGATCCTCTTCTTTTGTCGGCACCTTTTTTAGATAAAACCCAACTGAGGGAATCTGAGGCGGAGATGTTCCTGGATGGTATTCCTCCCGTGCGATAGCGTGAGATAACGTTCCGGGGCGACAGCTGAATAATTAGCCCATTAGTCAGAGAAACGACGTGGATAAACATGACACCCGTCAAGGAAGCGCCTCTCGTTTTTTTGCAGATATCCTCCCTGAATGTTGCCCAGGAATCTTGTATGTCTCTCCCACTTGTGGAGGAGCCTGAGGGTCGGGGTCAAGGGGGCGGAGCCTGTGCTATCCCAACGACCTGGATGTCTGACGAGCTAACTAGCTGTAGGCTAAACACCTATTGGTGTTTTGTCATATTTAATACGCCTGTAAGACCTCCAGCAGGGCATCGCTCGCCCGTCTCACCTGTCTTCACATGAGCTCATAACAAAGAAAAACGGCGACGCGCTCGCCGCTTCCTTTGATGGGAAAACTACACCTGGTATCCCCCTTTGACTTTCCTTCCTCAGCTAACGTGTCAATTTCCTGCTCATTATGAAGAAGCCCTTACAAGCCAACACATTAATTACCAGCGCGGTGTAATACGTTAAAGAACACTTGGCATTGAGACGCGTTTGGCGTGAATGGTCCACCTTGAAACCGCGTCTGCGATCAGATCTCATTAAGAAGCCTTTCTTCCTCCTCATTGTCAGCTTCCTCTTTGTCGTTGGAGGATGTTTCTGCGCTGGCGTGCCGGAGAGACGTTTCTGTTGTAGGATATAACCCAACAAGTTCGACTTGTCTCCGCGCCGCTTCTGTTAAACACTGTATTAGTGACGTGTCCGCAAACAGCAAAGGTAATAATAGCGATGGCGGCCTTGAATCAGTTCTTTAGCTGATCTGCTGTTCGCAGCAGGAGGACACATTGAAGACCAAATCCTTGAAGATTTTGTGTTCATTTAAATATCTAGTCCACTATATATTCACTATTTTTATAGCCTTGTTTCTCAGATATTCAACAGAGTAGTCTACCAGATACATAGCGCCCATTAGCCTTTTTTTGGCAGCGATAAAGCCCTAAAAACAGTTATCTTAGCATCTAAAACAGTTTTACAGGTAATTGATTGAACAGGATCAGAAGATATGGTGGAACCAATCAGGTGATGCCAGAAGAGGGGGGTAAGGATTGGGTATAGGGCGAAGGAATCAACCGTACATCAGAAACGGAACGTCCTGTTTCAGGATCAAACTGGACGATGAGGATGATGCTAATCCCGACGTTAATCCCAATGAAAGGGATGATTGAGTCATCAAGGCAAAGCAGCTGTTTCGTGCGCCGCCTCTAATGGCTGATGGCGACGGCGGCGGGTAAACGGCGGTGAAACATTCACGCACCTGGGGACAGCGAGGCGCTAATGAAGTCAAAACAAGACTTTTAAAGGCTTTGTTTGTCCTGAGATGAGATTAGCGCGGCCTTCGTTTGGTGATTCGCGCAGAAAGAGGCTGTTGGGTAGAGAATATTATTTCCATTTGGATGTAATCTAATTGGCTGGGGGGTAATTGGTACCACAGGTGCTCGGCCGGTTTTATCCGGACGGCAGAGGAGTTATTCCCAGGCGGAACAGTTGTCCATCCTGACCTCAGCGGCGAGGACAGAAAAGGCGAGAGGAGGAGCAGGAATGAGGCGATGAAGAGCAGGAGACGGGAGGAATATTTAGACAGCTGCACGTGGAGCGGATCGCTGTCAGCCGAATGGGGGGGTAGGCGGATATTTCCCCGAGCCCCGAGGCTGAAAGGAAGGGGCGTGGCCTAACCGTCCCGTACGGTACTGGCGCCGCCGTGAGTCAGCCAGTCACATGTCTGCCGGTCACATGTCTGATTCATCCCGGAGGTCGACTTGTGTCGTCTTCCTCACAATGGACGCAGTCTTCGGCCGCTCGCCGTCCGTCACTCGCCGTCAGCTGGGGGGGGGGCAATGTTTGACTCCTTTGTCGCCGCGTTCTGATGGAGACGCCGGGCTTTTCTCATGACTCTGAGGTTTCATTCCAGGGGGGCGGCATCAAACAGGCGGGCTGTCTTCGTGTCACGTGATGTCCTTTCGTGTCCCATGCTGTCTTTAGGCTCCTCCCTAAACCAGCAACCACATTAAAGCTCCGCCTACAGCCCCATCGCAGGCAAATGTGTAGCACATAGACACACACATTGACACACACACACATAGATATGCACACACATAAGGAGACACAAAGACACACACAGAGACCTGCGTTAATGAGCTTAAGCATTTATTAGAGCAGGAAGTGAGGCGGTACAGATTAGAGCCTCGACTCTCGGTATTTACATCTGTGCTGCTGTTCAGCTTCAGACTGACGTATAGTGGTGTAGCGCTCGTCGCCGGGTCGCTCCTGACCTCTAAGGGTCACACGGCGCTGGGACAAATAGGAATGTGATCTCCGGCTGATGAAAATGGTTTAAACGATTTATTCAGGCACAATAAGATAAAAAGAGTCAGTGTGAACGCTCTGGATCTGAAATCAGTTCAATCCGGTTCAATCAGCTGCATTCATGGAAGTTATCCATTTTAATCGTATTTAACCATAAGTCAGGTTTTATATTTTTACCTTTTAATTTTTAGAATGGATGGATCAATTTAGAAATAGATTAAAATACATTTTAGTGGATTTTAGGAGCTTAAGAACATTCAGACACAATAGGACAAAAACAAACAAGCATAAGGTGTTGTGTGTTTTTGTAATGGAGAAATCCGTAAATAAACAACAAGAGTGGGTTTTTCATCAAAAAAAGCAAAATATAGTTATAAAGGAAATAAACAGAAATGAGGAGGAGATAACAGATCGGGTACAAGTAGACTCTAAACTGCTCCCTGAGAGAAAATCTGTTGATATGAGTGGATAAAAGTGGGAGCGATGACATCCGGGTGGGAACGGAGCGCTGAGGCTGACGTCGGTCGGATTTCTCTCCTGACTGGGGAGCGTTCAAACAATCCGCTGTGTGTTTCCAGTCACACGGCTCCTGAGCGCCGGAGAGGCAGCGTGTACATCCTGGAATTTCCTGGAGCTTCGTAAACATAAACTGTCTTTGTTTGTCCCCGTCGCACACAGGAGGCTCTTTCAAAACGAGACTGCAACCAGCGATTTAAAGTCGAATTCCCACGCAAAGAAACGTAATAAACTTCACATAAAATAGAAGGTGGAAGTCATTTTTCTGATCGGCTCCATGCAGATGGAAAGTCAGCTGAGGTTTCTTCTTCTTCACGGCGAGTTGTCATCGCAGCGTTCTGCGAAACGACAGAAGAAGATGGAGCTAATTTGAAATTACGCCGTCTGCAGAAGATCTCAAAAGAAGATCAGTTCCGGATCTGAAGCTTCCATTGCGTCGTTCGGCCCACGTGTTCACAGAGTCATAAAGTTTTAACGTCCAAGAAACTTCTGAGAAGTACTCCGGCGTTCGTGAAGGAATTCCCATTTTTAAGTCCTTTAAAGTTTACACATACAAGATGCAAATGCTAATGCTAAATTCCATATTAAGAAAACCGGGTTTGGAGAGCGTTTTTTTTTTTTTAGCTGGACTGAAGGAATGTCTGAAACATCACGGAGGTAATATTTAGCGTATTTCATTCTGACTTTGACTCACGCTTGCGGTTACTCCCGATTTCAGATGGAAGAGAAAAACAGAAGGAAGTGTGTGACTCAACCTAACTTCTCCTTTGTCGATCGTCTCATCCTGGACTAGAAAATATATTTACAGAGGCGGATTAAAGCCAGTTGAAGTTCCAGAATGCACTTTAATCCCATTTATCTCACTGAAACGCATATTTTTTAGCAATTAAACTAAAGCCATTAATGCGTGAGTGGCTGGAGGATGGCATTGCATTAAATCATTATTGAAGTGTGTGTGTGTGTATGTGGTGTGTGTGTGCTGTAATTGATTGGGGGTGTTAAAGTCAGGGTTCAATGGATGCTCCGATCAAAACCTCTGCAGTTAAAGACTGAAGAAAGATCGACTGCGTTTGAGGCTCTAAGCGGATCCGTGTGCGTTGTAGCCCCAGTTCATGTTTGATATGCGTATATATAGTTTATACATAGTTTATATATAGTTTATATCTATTCATATCTAAACTATGAAGACAAATGTTTGGATGTGTTGCATTGGAATAAAACGAAACAGCCCACATTTCAACCTCCGGATGTTTTCCGTGTCTCCTGTCACTAATCTCCTTTTTAGCCGCCATCTAACACAATTTCATGGTGTTGATAGTGAATCTAAAAATTCAATAGCTGCTCATGTATGCCGGGATTATAATTTGGAGTCTCTGTGGGGGATGTAGGTCAGCTGAAAGGCTCTATTTCCTCAAATATTGTAATCCCTATTTGTTCTGCTTTTCCAGCAGCTTTGAGGTCTCTGTCAGACGCCGATGCCCCGGGCGGGACGGTGGCTCCGAACGCCGCCGTCTTGTTTCCAGATGATTTATCTACTCATTCTGTACCGCCGTCTGTTTTCAGATGTTAGTTGGCTGGATTACGTAAAAACCACCTGATGGATTCTGATGAAACTTGGAAGTTTGAGCCGGATGTGAAACTGTCAGATTCTTCGGAACGTTTTTCCATCCAGAAGGTCACGTTTGTGGTAGAACTGGGGAATGGGGGGGTCGGGCAGGATATTCCCAGTTAACCTCGTCCGTAGCTCCACTGAGGGAAAGGAAGTCATTCATTCAGGGGGGGATAAACCAGTTTACCTCTCATTGATTAAAAAAACTGATCCCGCCATCAAACGGTTCCGCTAATTTGGCCGTCCTCAGCCGAACTCCTCCGGCGAACGTTTCTCTGAGCTGCAGGAATAGTTTTGTGAAGCCAAGCATGAACATAAAAAATTGATTTGTTTATATATCATTTCAGCGTAATAGCTTTGTGCTCCGATTCAGTGACAAACCCTGATTTACTTTGCAGGAGAGGAAAAACAAAACAGGGGTTTGTGGGGAGGATTACTCCTCACCGACGGGCTCATATTCAGCTCCTGTGTTGTATAAACCTGATAACAAGTATGGCACAAGACACGGCTGCTTTTTTTTTTTTTTTTTCCCCAACAAAACTCATTATGCCGGATCAATGCTCCCCAGAGAAACAGCAGACTCAAACGCCACACACCGAGATGGAGGAGGGCGTCGAAATGTGGAACAGCCCCAGGCTGCTTTTTGATGGTTCAGCAGGCCGAGGTACATACCACACACCTGCAATTAGGTGGATGCTTTTATTCAGCTGGCAGAATGCATCTGTCACACACACACACACACACACACACACACACGCTAAAACAATCAGCGTTTGTTTGCCCACTTCATTCACCACCCAATAAAACAGAGGTGGATCTAAAACGTACAGTTTAGAGCGGAAACATCCCAAAAAGCGTTGCTTCGCTGCAGAAATTATTATTAGCAAAAAGTTGGGGCGCCGAACTTTAAGAGCAGCAAGGACATTAACCCGTTTAATCAATCGGTATCAGCACTTAGTATCCAGAAAAACAAGGCGCTATTGCGGCTACAGGCTAATAATTTTTATATTAAATATTTTTATTCTGATTGATTGCACAGTAACATGATCTTATGTGCTTTCAGTGTTTTACTAGTGATTTTATGATTCCAATATTTGTGGCAGTGGAGTAAAATGACGGAAACTTGATTTTTATTTTTCTTCATATTTTTTTAAATGACGTATACAATAATCCCTCGCTTATTTGTGCTTCAAGATACCCGGCTTCACTACATCGCGGATTTTTAATAGGTAGTCACGTGTATTTTATTAGCTGACAGCATGCGGAGGTGTGCTGCGTTCAGACACTCACGGAACGCATCGCACTTCCTTGTATTAAAGAAACACTTAAAAGTGCTTTAAACAGTGTGTCAGAGTGTCGGAAAAGGTAATACAGATATAAGGTGGTTTAATATCAGTATTTATTGTTATTGATGATTTATTTTAGAGCGAGAAAATCTGTAAAAACCAAACAGGTTAAGAACGACGACCCCTCCCACCACCATCGCCTTTGTACCCTTTCATACAGAAAGGTGAGTCTAAAAGCGTTCCCACCTCGAACAGACTCTATCTACTCTCTCTGGGGACCCCTGCGACCCTTTCCCGACCCCCCCACTCCCCCCCACACCTCCCCAGCAGCGCCGCAGCTCCGACTCCTGTTTGGCATCCTTTGTGGCTCTAAATACCTCCACCCAGATCAAAACATATCGTGTGGATGAATCCACATTAGCGGAGTTTGCCTCGCAGCGCCTGCGGTGGATGTGTGTGTGTGTGTGTGTGTGTGCGCTCTGAAGTAGGTCATTGATTTGGAACCTAGACTCTGATTACGTGCTGGCCTAGAAATGGGCTATAATCGGTGTCTCTCATACCAAAACAGCTTTTCATAAGTGGCAGATATTTCAAGGTCAGGACAACAGTTGCGTCTCGAGCAGATGTCATTTATTTTCCCGGGTTTAACGGATCCGTTCTTCTGGAATCAGTTCTTGTGCATTTTTACGATGCATTACCACCAGGTGAAGAAAAAAAAAAAACCAAAAAAAAAAAACCCTTGAATATCATGTTCATCTCTCTTCATAGGGATGGGAGGATGCCAGATCTGCAGGCATGCCCCGTTCTGCCCCTGGTAGGGGTGCGATGCGCTCACTGGGATGCCATTTGAGACAATAATGTAAATATTCGTGGTCTTTGAACAAGACGGGACGTGATCTAATCTGCGTGTCTGCAAAGAGTTTTTTCTCCCCGACCATGTAGGATTAAATCCTGCAGTGGGAATTAGCTGTCAGCTAGCATCATGACGGCTCCTGTGTAGCTGGAAGCAGGAATCGGCGTTTTGTTAACGTGGCGACGTCTCGATTCGTCTGCTGGTGTTTGAGCTGGTAGAACTCGCTGTACTCTCTGGGTGGTGATTAGAGGAGTTTAAAAGGACATGTTTGTGTACTTCCTGTTCTCTTTCCTTCGTCTCGACCCGCGTCGGGTCAAGAATAAACATTGGGAGCATGAAAGCATGAATGGAGGTTTTAAAGAAGCTGGTGCAAAAGTGTTTTCAGGGCGACATGGGGAAACAGCTCAGAATCGGAGTTTGCATATCATCCTTTTGCATGAGAGCAGCGATCCCTCCTCCTCTTCCTCTTCTTCCTCCTCCTCCTCCTCCTCCCCTCTGAGCATCCCACATGAAAGCTCCTCAGCGTGCGCCTGTTTAAATGAGCCCTCGCCATGTTTGCATTTGTTTAGACAGAGAGGCAGAAACCAACAAGCAAGCAGAGACAAAATCCCATCATAGGGAGGAAAAAAAAAAAAAAAATGACATTAGCAGCAACAGCTGCAGGCTGTGGCTCCGGGAGGAAGAGGAGGAAGAGGAGGAGGAGGAGGAGAACAATTGACCAGAAGCGACACGGGAAAGAGAGGTGACCTGATTGCTCAGCTGGCCAAGAGAATGGGAAGGAAGCAGCAGGAGAGGCTGGTCGCTTTGGCCTGGACGGGCTCTCCGCTGCTTCTGGTGGGTCCCTCTGAGGCCTTCCTCCTCCTCTTCCTCCTCCTCCTTCTCCCTCCCGCACTGCTGCCTGTCACGGCTCACTACATCGGAACAAAATGATCAGCTCTCACCTCCTCGTGAGCACGGGTCATCATGGTAGCCATGCAAAGGCTGGGCCCTTTGTATTAGATAGGGATCAGTGATATCTGGGGGGGAGGAAGACGAGGAGGAGGAGGAAGAGGAGGAGCAGCCAGACGCAGAAGACGAATATAAAAGCATGTTTTCGTTCTTATTATTTTATTACAGCCACGGCTACCAATTTTGCGGCGCCATTAATTCCATCTTGTGGAGGAGTTATCGGCGGTTTGATTGGTCTCTCCAGGAGGAAGCGGCGCTTTCACACTTCCTGTTGCTCATAATGTAATTAATTCTAATCGCAATCATAGTAATAGCTTTTCACATCAAATACCCAAGAGCAGTGCTAACAAAATAATCCATTCCTGTGAAAAACTCCCTCCTCCTCCCTCCCCTTCCTCCCTCCTCCCAGTCAGTTGGATGTGTGGGGGGGTCAGAAAACAGAAGGACCTGCACATTTGCATACCTTTTTAGCATGTGGCTGAGGGAGCCTTTATTAAATTTGACCCCCCCTTGTGTGTGTGCGTGTGTGTGTGTGGGGGGGGGGCGGGGGGGGGGCGGAGGGTAAACCATTGGGAGGGGGTTGCTGATCTCATCTTGGAGACAGGAGGCACCATCTGAGCCTGCAGACGGACTTTGTTTCCAGACACGAGGACGAGGGGGCAGCAACGGCGAAGTGGCTTTCCAGCGTTGACCCCCGTCTGCTGGTGGAGGAGGGGTCGGCAGCGGGGGGTTGTGTGTGTGTGTGTGTGGGGGGGGGATACAGGATGTTTTTAGGGACAAATAAGTGCAGTTTTTATGACTGTTAAAGCTCTCAAAGAAAAGAAAAACAAAACTAAAAAGTTGTTTTTTTTCTCCAACTTCTAAAAAATCAAGATTTTCCACTTCTGTGTTTAAATAATTATCATTTGAAATAAAGAAATCAAAGAAATCAACTTTATTACCCCGTAGGGGAAATTATTACTTGTCCACTCTAGTGTTAGTTCTTGTTAGACACACACACACACACACATGCACAGGGGGCCTGTAAGCATGTAAGAGTGGCGGGCTCCTTCTTGGTGCGCCCCAATGAGCAGCTTATAAATGGGATGGTGCTTTGCTCAAAGGCACCTCGGTAGTGCTCAGAGGGTGAACTGACACCTCTCCACTTTCAGTTCACACTTCGAAATTTTTAGTCTAAGTGTGCCTTGAATCAACCTCTGAATCTATTTTTGGTGTTTGACTCCTTTTCTCCTCTCAACACAACATCGATGACCAAAAAATAAATAAATAAAAGAATCAAGACCTTCTAATCAGCAGCGCCCAGACTGCTTGTTAGCCTTCTGTGTGAATAAGAGACCGTGTGTGTTTGTGTGTACCTGTGTGTACCTGTGTGTAACACAGCTGAGGAAGACGAACTGCCGGTATCTGTCGGAGCAAGCCTCGGCAGTTTGTGGTCGGTGGGAGGCGTCCGACATAATGGATGGATTACAGGTTAGCCGTCAGTTAGCGCCATTAGCCCTCCACCGTCTGCTCCCAGTGATTTATTTTTTTCAAATGACATGAAAAATAATGTAGTGACAGTTTAAGTTTGATAAAACAGTCGACATCTCTATTCCTGTGTGACTTTATTATTTCTTTATAGCTGTAATATCTCAATAAAACATTAGAAAATACCTATTTAGACATTTAGATTTCAAGAAGAAAGGAAGGAAACAACTATTTAAAGGAACAGTTCACCCAAAAAATCTAATCAAATCAATTTTTTACAGGATAGAATCTACATATAATTGTTAGGTCTTTTTTATCTGTGCACTAAACATAAATCCAACTCCATTTCTCATCATATAGTTCATTTGATATTTTTACCGATGTCTTCTTTTAGCCAGCCTAAAAAAAAAACTTAAGACGTTTAGCATTCTACTTTTCTTGTGCAGAGTAACTGAAGCTGTTTGAGCTTTAAAAATAATTTGATCCCCAGAAAATGGAGGGAGCACATCGACACTCACAACACTTGTGGTAACCAAAAAATACCCTCACTCTCAGTGTTTTTGTAAGCCCCACCTTAGCATTTGGCGCACCCAAGGCTAAGGGGGATGGGAGAACAAGTATGAAGTGAAGAAATATCACAGATGTTAGCCTGCATGAACTCCTTCCCCTTTACAGCCTTCCTGCTCAATATGGCCTCTTCAGCCTGTTTTTTTCCCCACACTCTCCCCGCAAAAAGACAAATGACTTCTTCTAATCTAATTTCATCTGCAGCATGCGAGGGTCTGCCTCCACAACTGCCGGTCAGTGGAGTTTGTGTCGACACTGTGCAGATTCCTGGAGCCCAGTCGGCTCCGTTTCTACCCACAGAGTCCTGACCTTTTAGTCAAAGAATATTTTCTGTGGAAAAGTCCACTTTCGGTTTCGGACTTGTTTTTGTGCCCATATAAGAACGGGGTTTTCTTTTTTGCACCACATGCTGCAAGGGCCAGTTGTCTGTGGAGTCCAGTGGAAACAGCAGGGTTAGGGTTTCAGTCTATACTGTGTGTCTGACGGGGGTCACAGTTGCGTGACATGCCAAACCCAGTCTGGTGGCGGTGGCGGCGGTGCTGTCACTCATCCTGCCACGAGGCGGGCCGACCCGTTCTGTCATCCTCTGGAGAATCTCCTGTTTAATTCGTTCAAAGCAAGCAAAGCCGAGACTCTTTGCGTTGCTCCGGACCGATGAAGGGCAGGAAGTGGCGGAGTGTCTGTGATTATTTGGCCTTTTGCTATTTCCCCAGGGAAATGTTGCTGCTTCATGCCTGGTGAAGTCTTTGCCATGACCAGGAGGGACCTTTGATTGGTTCCTGATGTGTGGACGGCATCCGTGTCCACAGCAATTTATCCAGAGGATATTAAATGACCTAATGGCCATGCTCTTTGCACGGAACCCACGTCCATGTGTAAGGTGTTGCCACGTCTACTCAAAGTCCTGCCTCTGTTTGTCTACACATTCCGTTTTCAAGCCGACGTTTCAACGGGCTGGACACTTTTAATGAATCCTAGGCGAAGCAGTCGGGAGGCGTTGCAGTAAAAGCTGCGCTGCATCAACGCCGGCCTCTCTTTCTCTTCCCCCAACAGGAACTGGCTAATTTCCTGAACTTGATATACCATTTGGTGGACACGGAGGGAAACATCTGAGAGAGGTGGATCTCGGAGAAGTCTCCACTTTAAAAGGCCTAATGAGTGTTCAAATCTCTGGGCCGACGCTTTTTAATGTCTAACAGGTGACGCGGGAGCTTTTTGGAGGGGAAGGAGCGCGCTCAGGAAATTAAAGCTTTGCAGCATAAAGGAGAGAAAGGGGTTTTTCAGAAGGAGGGGAGTGGGTTCTTCAGGTTCCTTTCGTGCTAAGTCGTATCCTCATTTATAGGTTTTCACCTGCAAAGCCACCAGTGTGCAGCATTCAAACACTTTGATGCTTATCTGGACTCGGTCTTGGTTTACGGAGAGAGTTGTTTTCTCTCGTGTCAAAGGTCACAACCTTAGCTGGAGGTCTTCTGATGGTTGGCAGTTTGACCCTCTTTCCTGAGGGACTGACCTCTTCCCCCCCTTTTCTTTCCCATGCTTTCCTTTCCTGGTGATCCTACAAGGTGATTAACACGTGTAGCTTCCTCCTTTGGTGTAGAAAAACTTGATAGTCTTTGAAGGTGACTATCGGTTTTTGGCAGGATAACCTAAAAAAAACTACTGAAACTCTTTGGTGCAAATCTGTTTAAAGGTGAGATTTAGTCTTTTTCACGAAAATGGATTCTTGTTAAACTCGGTCTTTGGTCTGGTTAGTTCAACACAAGGTGTGGTGGACGTTTGCGCTCTCCCAAGTGCCCTTCTGGTTGCCTTTGTGCCGGTGCAATAAAAAAGGAATAATTTCTAGACAAAGCACTTGTCTGCCTTTGTACAGCTCAAGCATTAAACTTGTGCAGAGTATTACTTGAGCCTATTGATCGGAGTCCTCTGCAGTAGAGAGGCCAGTGTGCAAAATCAATGCTTTATTTTCTCCTAGGCTGGCCGTATTCATGCTTGTCGGTGAAAATGAGAGGAAAACAAGGGAGAACTCATTTACTTCCACTGTATTTCTTCCTCTCCATCGACTTCAGAGGCTCATTTTGCTAAATTTGGTCTTGTTCCCTGTTGTCTCTCAGGCCCTTGCTTCCTCCTCACTCCTTATCTCCATCTCATTCAGGAGTCCACCTCTCGTGTGTGTGTGTGTTTATGGTGTAGCTTGTGTGAGGTTGTATGTGTGTGTGGAGGTTTTTATTGCTGTATCATCTACACCCATGAGGCAACTAGATCTGTCCTTTAATTGATTATTTGGTCGATAAAACGTAGAAAAGTACTCGTCACATTTTCCTAAAGTCCTTGCTGACATCATCAGATATGAGTTCCCAGAGAAAACCAGCAAACGCTCAGGAAGTGCAGCAGGTTATTTTCACATCTCCTTTAAAAATCATCATCAAGGAAGTTGCTGATTAAGTTTCTATTGGCTGGCTGATTGATGATGATGTCAGTCAAGGTTTACACAACACTAAAGTGAGCAAAAATCATCTAAAATCAAACAAATCAATCTGATTGGAGATTCCTGCAGTCGTAGTACAGGTGTAGCTAAAATTCACCTCTTCGGCAACACGGGTCGCTCTTCATCGCCTTTGGCTCTTCTCTTCCAGTTTGCCATCTGGGCCGTGAGACATCCTCTGGTATAATTCGCAATCAGCTCCTAAATATGTTTGAATGAGCAAAGCTCAATAGCTAGAGGAATAGTAAGAACTCTTAAAAGTGCAACTAAAGATTTTTAGCTTCTGGATACAGAATATGGAAATTTGGATAAAAGCCTTCTTTTTAAAACACCACAAGTTGTCTCTGCAGCTGTTTGCACCTCGTCCATTGTGTTGATGCGGCAAGTTGGACGTGAATCCCGCAACAGGATGGCTTTGGGGGTGGGGGTGGGGGGTCATCAGGAAGGAACATTTCCGGTGACAAGCTGTCTTCATGTGGGGCGCGTTCGCTAACGAGGAGCAATCGCCCCGTCGGTGAAGGTTAACTCTCCGATTCAGGAAGGCAGGAAGTGTTAGCTGCCTCTCCTTCACTTTTCCCATCCGCGGCCTCTGCCAGGCCTCCGTGGAACAATCCAGCCCCTGTGACTAAGAGGGAGGGAGGGAGGAGGGGAGGGAAAGACAGAGTCAACCAGAGGACCAGAGAGGAGAAGGAGGAGGAGGGAGCTCCAGTTCTGCAGGGTAACATCAGGCTCCTCTACGTTATGCAAGCGTTCCCTTTTTGTTCGCCTCACCCGGGGTTTTGATGCAGATTGCATGAAGCATGATGGTAATGCAGAACACCCCCCACCACCACCGCCACCCCTCCTTTGCTGTTAACGGCCTCCATTTAAGGCGTATTCTCCTCTGCGGCCGGAGCTGCAAAGTGGCCAGCTGCAGCCCGGATCCCAACACCTTGAAACGGAGAGAATAGACATCTCAGGCGTGCACGGCAAAAAAAAAACACACGGAGAGAAAATAGATATCTCACAATATGCGCACGCCTCATACCGAATCAACAATCGCATCTTTGTTAAATTGTCCAGGAAATTGTTTGCGGTGCCTTGATAACACAGGTGTTTATATGGTAATACCTTCTGGAGGCTGCGAAAGAATGAAACAATAAAGTCATTAGGGTGTTACAAGAAGAAATGAAAGCAGGCGACTCATTGCACACACACACACACCGGCTGAACCCCGATACACAAATTCATTAAAAAACACCTTTGTCAGCCGCCTTAATGACCCCTGATGTGTGTGAACCGGTGCCAAGTTGTCCATGGAAGGGCAATTTATCTCCACCAGCCCTAAAAGAGAAAGGAAACCGGCTGGAGGAATGGAAGATATAACGGATGATTCATGGGTAGGTGGTCCGTTCGTCTCTCCTGAACCGGTGAAACAGGAAGGAAGCACTTAAACCCCTAAGTGGGGGAGTTTAGTCGTTACTAACGTGAGGTGCTATGAGGTGATGCTACACCAAGAGGCCCATTTCCCATCCGATTCCCCACCCGTCAACTGGTGCCTTTTGATATTTAGGAGCTTCTAATGTTTTTTTTTCTGTTTTTCATGGTCATTAACTCAAAAACTGTTCGATATTTTTTCCGAATAAGGATATAAAACTTCACAGATTTCTTCCGGGCTGGTGTGAAGGAGAGTGATTCAAAATAAATGATGTTAGATGAAGGTGAAGGATTAAAAAGTCACAAATAAATGATTCTGGAATTTTGGAAATCTTCATCCAAGCTCCAATGTGTCTCCGTAAACACTTCTTTTTTACTGAGGAGATGTTTTCCAGATGTGTTGATGAGTAGGTCTGAAGGTTTTCACTTTTTTTCTTTCATCTTCAACTGTGGCATCTCTCCCGCTGATCGAAATATTTATTCGTATTATAATTTAAAATTTTCTTGTCCACTTAATTTAAGAAGAGAAACTTTTTCCAAATTGTCTGTAAGTGTGAGTGTGTGCGAGTGGTCGTTCGTCTTTTGTGTGGTTCTGCGATGTGCTGGCAATGTGTCTGGAGATTCTCCCCCGGGAAAGTAGAGGAAGCAGTTTGGAAAATCAATGAATGAATGAACTTTTTTTTGTTTTCAAGTTGACTTTCACAGAAAAAATGAAACTGAAAAATCAGTTAAAAACATTTGAAAACAAAAAAGAAAATTTCCAGCTACAAAAGCAGTGAATGAATCTGAATAAATTCTCCTCTTCGCTGCCACTTCAGCTCCTCAAACACTGACATCTTTTCTTTTTTTACTTTATTTATTCAAGAAGAAACTCTCCTAGAAGTGTGAGATACGACGCGACGGTCCTCCTTATCGGGGCCTTTGTGCGGCGCAGATAGCGAGCGACGAGTGCGTCACCGAGAGGCCGCGATTGGAGGCGGATTCGGCCGTCAAACGGCGTTTTATCTCCTGTGTATCACTCACGGTGCGCCGAGACCCTTCGCACGCGAGCACCACGGCTCGCCGCGCTGTTTGTTGTAGCAACAGTCGTCCTCGGAAACGGTGTTGTGGTGCCCTTTAATATTCCTCATAAAGGTTATTGTTCTGGAATCCAGGAGGTTGAAGGATTAAAATCCACTCTGGTCGATCCTCCGAGGGGTTTTGTGTGAACACCAGACAACATGGTGGCAAAATGAACCGCCGTCATCGAGCTGCTTTTTCCCTCGCTCACGAATGTTTACTGGGCTGCAGGAGCGGATGGATGGAAAAGGAGAACAACGCCGGGTTTCCTGTCTAGTGATTCGTAAAACTCCTTGAATTAATTTGGACCTGGAACGCCGGCTCTGCTTCCAGGGAGCGTTCCCTATAAACAGTGGAAAGGACTCTCCTGGCCCTCCAGAACTTTCCATTCTTTCCGTTGTGTATTTGTTTGTTTGACAAACACGCACTTCTAGGGTTTAACGTTTTAAAGGATGATTAACTTCCTGGTCCTGCGTTGTTTTGGATCTGAGGAAACAGCGAGCAAAAGAAACCAAATCCATCGTCGGATGATGAAACCGTTTGCAATGTAAATGACTGCATATGTTAGCGTGCATCAAACGTGGATATGCTGCGTATTCTAGGACGTACTTTAAAGGAACGGTTCACCCGGAGGTGAGAGTTCTCTCTTGATCTACTCTCCCCTCGCGTCGAGGAAACAGAAACAGTCCGTAAAACGTTTGTGGAGTTTCTCAGCCTTCCAGCGTTCTGATGAAAAACAGATGTGGACGCAGCCGCTAAACTAAATGAGGAAGGTGCATGAGCTCCAACGTGTTAACGTGCTACACATCACAATGTCTGCGTCGTTTAGCTGCTATCTGAAAGTTAGCGCACACAAAACTAGAAAAAAGAAAAACTTTTTTTTGCGCAGAATGGTTTGTGTTTTGCTAGTTTGGACACGTTTGGACGAGCGTTAACAACTTTAACTTAACTGCTACAGTGAGATGAGGGGTAAATAAAGTCTTTTCAAATCGATTTGGCGATTCTTGAGTTCTGTTTCCAAACCGGTCCCCATAGGCTTCGATTCTTTACCAAAATAACTGGTTTAGAAACTTTTTTTGGATGTAAAAATTTCAGCAAAACTTTCCCAAACAGCATCTGATGCACAAAGTGGATAAAAGTAGATGACATATTTCTGAATCCTCTCTCGATTCATCGATCCTGTTCCTGCTTGCTTTAGATTCCTGGGTTTTTTCTCAGCTAATCAAATTCTTAAAGCGTTCCATCAGCCACGCCGTTATTTTTATTATTATTACTAATATTGCTGGTGTAAATATGTACGGAGCAGCTGAAGCCGTTGTAAGTCAAACGTAATCGACGGGCCGTTAATGAGCCCACACGTCGTCTTTTCATTCGCCCGCCTTCCTTTCTGCTTTTTGTTTGGCGCCGTGTGATCAAGATGCTAAATCCTTTCGCCCGAGGCGCTCCTCCGCTTTTTGATGTTCCTCTCGACAACACTCAAACCCGCCGAGGCGAGGAAAGAAAAAAAAACAACTTTTCCAAGTTTAGTCGTTGAACATAATATCGAGTCTTGAACATTGATATTGACTCGGGTCCCACCAGACCAATTTAATCTGTGATTCCGCTCAGCACAGCGCATCCAGCAGGAAGAATCACGTTATTAAGCCCCCTTAATGAAACAGTCAGGATGGACCCTTCATATCTTCCCGCACTAAAAACAGCTCATCTAAATGGAAAACACATTGTCTTCATTATTTGCAAGTGTTGAATGAAGGCAGTTGCCATGGTTACAGCCGTCGGAGGCTGAAGCCTGGTTTGAGGCCACGGGGGCTTCAGGAACAAAGTGGCTGCTAATGGTGAGATTGTACAAATGGCTCTCTGAGAGGGTTTTATATCGCTGCTATTTCCATGTTGGCCAACACACAGTCGCTGCGCAACAAATGATCAGCCTCACATCATATCCTGGTGTCAGCGCCGGCGCCGCTTAATGAAACAAGATAAATCTCACAAGTTATTAGCTCTTCCACCGACGCGCTCCACTCCCGGAAACGCGGTTCCGAGCGGCTCTTCTCTTTGTTTTCTGCTCTTTTAAGAGCCTCGTGGAAACTTCCAGTGTACACCAATCAAAATGCAGATTGTCTCCACAGCATGGCGTCCACCCAGGAGAGTTTACAGCGGAATACTAAACAGGAGAAAGCTTCCCCGTTCTGACTGCGGTTTTATGATTTGGAGACGAGAAGATGGGAGGCAGAATTAGGAGGCGAACGGCAACGCTTGATTTATTTTTCTGGTGTGAATGAGGTTTAAATTTCCTTCAAATCCCACACAGATATTTCGGGTCAGTGAGAGTTTTGGCGGCTGATAAGAAGCGGTAAAGACTCACCAGGAATCCGGGACAGGGTGTCTTTATTTGCAGAGACAGACGAGACTAATAATAGAGGAAGTGGTCATGTGGGACCTCCCCGCTCCACGATTCATGTCAGGTAATAATTGGTTTACCTGCTACCACGGCCTCTGTTTGGACGGCGATGGAACAAATTACCCAGAGGTTGACCTCCGGTGGCGAAGGTTTGACCTCCACTAGGGAGGCGGTCTGACAGGAACACCGACAGAGCCCAGCGCTGTAAGGCCAGTCTGGGTGTCACCGGGTGGAACCGTGTAAATATAACTCCTATATAGCTTAATAATTTATCGGAAATTATATTCTTGAATATAATTCAATATATGTTCATTTTTAAACCCTGAGTCTTGCCTGCAGGTCTAAAACTCAAGCTGTGCGCAGCCTGGCAGACAAAACCCAGGGAATAAAATTCCAAATGGCACTTTCCGCATCTATATAAGGATAATTACCTCTGTTAATGAGGGGATGGGTTGTATTTCTCTCTATTTTTACATCTTTAGGTGTTTTTAGACTCTTTTTTTTTTTTTTAGACTGTTCTAACTGGTTCAGGGCTGGAGGCGACCACGTTTAAGCAGACGGACACAACCAGTGGCCTAGTGACTCGTGGGTGTCGCCCTTTGAGCCCATGAACGGGAGGTTCATTAGGACTGCTTTAGACTCCGGCGGCGGGGGCAGCTCGCCTGCAGGTTTATTTAACTCACAAACAGGTCGCTGAGCGTTTGGACGCCGGCCTTCGAGCTCGTTTCATGTCTTTGTTTTTCCGAGAACAGAGGAGTTCTCAACTCTCAAGACTTGTTTGTCCTTCCTCGGCGGATCGGCAGCAACTCTTTTCTCTTGCCGTTTCTTGTGAAGTGTGATGAAAGGGATCCGTTGGGATGGGGGAGGCAGATGGGGGGGTGGGGGGGGGGGCTGGAAGCCCCGGTGCAGCTCCTGGACGTCCCTGTTTCTGTGGATCCGGCTGGGAGATGCTTCCCAGTTTGGGTTTAAATCTTGGATCAATACTATAACACAATTTGTGCGTTAAAAAGGTGCCCCCACCCCCACCCCCCTGTTGTGTAGATGTGTCTCTAAGTGTGTTTGTATGCATATCGACCGGTGCAGGATGTGTCGCTGACAGGGCAACCTCTCCGGTCATTGTGTCAGGGAGTGTGGGGGGGGTTGCTTTCAATCCATTATTGACTAATCTCATTAGCTGAGGATCCAAACGCTGGAAACCGACCCCCCCCCCCCTCACCACCACCACCATTTGTCGTATCACGTGCACACACACACACACACACACACACATTCATTCACACAGGCGAGGGCTTGTAATTACAGACGGTAGTTTTGCAAGAAGAAGTTTTTTTTTATTGGTCTTAATTAATCACTTTAATGAAGTGGCTGCCTATCGGTGCTCTCCACTGGATTAGCTAATCGTATGTTCAGTGCTTTCCTCGCCTCCTGATTGGCTGGCGCTGCCGCTGCCGCCGCCTTTTGTCCCATGTCGGTCTCACGGATCACCTGTCCGTCTGCAAAAACCACCGCTTTGCTTATTGACTCGCTCTTGACGGCATCATCAAGGAGATGCAAAGTGTCTTTCAGATTTGCACAGCTTAATAATAGTCAGCTGCTAATTTTTTTTTGTTTTTTCCAAGCACTCCTCCTCACCCCCAGGTGTGGCCCCGGGGCCGCCCACCTCTGCAGCGACGCCACTGCAGAGAGAGAGAGAGAGATTCAAGATCTGACTGGCTGGTAATTGCTGATGGTTCAGCAGTTTTCTGGAGGATTTTCTGGGGCTTTTTCCTCGCCTTACAGCCTCTCCCCCACTCCTGCGTCTCCCTTCCTCCTCCCCCTCCTCGCCGCCTCCCACGCCGGCGTTGTTTATGTTCACCTGTCAGCCTATCTCAACTTCTCTGATGGATGACGCGCAGCTCTGTTGTTCGCCAACAGCTAGAGACGGGATGCAGTTAAATTACACCCATGAAGATACAAGATAGGAATATTACAGGACACATCGACCCGCAGGTAGACGAGGAGGAGCCCACCTGAAGCGTGTGTCGTTCATTTGGAGTCAAGCGTTTCCCCGTTTTGGGGTCTTATGTCTTTATTTTATGTTATTTTCTGCTCATCAACTTCTTTTTCATGAAAAATGGGTGGCCTGTTGGTGAAATCCAGAATCAAGCATCTGTAGAAATGGGGGGGGAAGGTTGGGTTTGTCGGAAGAGAAACCAAGCACAACGAGAATGTCAAAATCGTAAGACGTGGCAGCTCCTTTGATTTTATAATTTCTTTTTTTATTTCTTTTTCTCAGATCCAGTGTCAGTTTCACTAAATTCAAATTAATATTCTGTCAGCTGCGGGTCTCATAACAAACTACTCCTGATTGTGCGACAATGCCTCAATATGTGGACGTGGTGGAAAATAAATGTGTGGATTATTAAAATCCTGCGTTTTGCAACCAGAAGTTGTGATCATAAGAAAATCTTAACATCCCTGTAAGAGTTCAGATTGATTTCTGTTTCAAAATTAACTCTGTCTCCTATTTAAAAGAATTGACTTATCAATAATGACATTGAAGTGTGATGTAGGCCATTATAAGCTTCCCTTGATTGGCGTCGGCGCCACTGAAGCGTCTCCGGCTCACCGCAGCTTTATTTAAATAAGCTTAGCGCGCATGACGATAAAAATAAACAACTCCGCCCGTTATGAAGTATTTGTGCAGGTATGAAAGAGATTATGGGATGTTTGTGTGTCTCACAGCTTCATTTGACAGTCGTGGATTGCATAACGTCTCTTCTGTCCCGGCATCCAATATTCATTTGAAGCTATTTTTAGCGGTGGGATTATATAAAATGAGACATATTGTCCCACAAACATGTGATCCAACCGGAGACCACTGCTGTTTCTACTCCGCCGCTCTGACAGTAATAATACGTCCTGAAAGGGACGACAAAAGAAAATATTGAATTAACGTCTTGAGTAACCCTAACCCCCCCCCCCCCCTCTCTCTCTCTGAACAAATTTCTGGCGACCGCTGGAGAAACAAGATTCTTCTCGATTCAAGTCCAAAAACTCCAATCAGAGCGGGGGTCGCGTCGTGGAAACGGTCCAAGGTCGGAGGTCTTTCTGTTGCATGGGATCCATCACATGCCCCCCCCCCAACCACCTTCTTTGTGATCCCCATTAAGAAGATTTGTGACACAGCTTTACGGCGACGTGTGTTACCTAACCTCTAAATCAACCCCCGCCCCTCCACAAGGACGCCCTCCACCCCGGTCGTGGCGTGGAGGCCGGACGGAGTCCAAGCGTCCGCCTGTCTGGTAATGTGTTGTCATTGACCAATTAGGAGCCCCGGATCAAACGGGGACCCTAGCCGGGCCCCTCGGTGTGCTTTGCTCTTTTTAATTGAACACATTGGTGGGATGACTGATGGCGGCGGATACGAGCCTCCAACGCCGAATAGCTCAGCAGGGCTATCAAACCATCTGCAGATATAAAAAGTGTACTTCCATGTGGTGGAGGAGGGCGATGCTGGTCTGAGGGGGGGGGGTGTCGGGGTAGTTGGGGGTTGGGGGGGGTCAAATAGAGATGTGGCCGCTGACGGTTTGACGGCGTGTCTTCTCATGTTGCTGCTGTCCATCAGCGTCTGGGCAGGTTGAGCTCATGCTCTATTTAAAAGCTCTCCTCTCCCCTTCGCTCCAAAAGGCCAAAGGTCACCGGCACAATGGAGGCGAGGGGGCCCTCCATCCCCCAACCCTCGCCGGTTACCCCCTCCGTCGTGAACACGAGGCGCTAACTTATCCCCGCCCATGCACCTTGCTCCTTTGCAAGGCGGCGAACGCACCCTTGTGTCCCGCTCGCAGCCTTCTTTGAATTCCTTTCCATGTATTCTGTCACTCTTCCTCCCCCAGCGCTATCACTCCCCCCACCCACCCCCCACCCCCCCTTCCCAGATCTCATAATGGCTCCTCCTTGGTAGCGGCTGCGTCTGCGCCTCCTGCTATTTCAAAGTTTTAGCCGGCCGGATTAAGCGTGGCATGTGGAAAATGAACAGCCAGTCGCAGGAGGGACATATGAGCTGAATGCATAATAAACCAGGAGAGTGGCAGCAAAAAAGAGCAGAGGGATAAAAGAGGGGGGGGGGTGGGAGGGGCTCGCTCTCACGCCATCTAAAGGCGACACCTGCATGGCAACAGAATCCCTCGCCCAAATAGAAATAAAATACCTGTTTGGCTTCTCCGCTCGCGATCAAAGGTGGTTTTTCAGACGGAGGGAGTGTGAATCCGCCAGTCGCTGCCGTTGGTGCAGGTTTGCATCATGCGCCGCACGCCAAGGCCGACGGGGTGCCGCAGTGAGGCTAACCGCTAGCTGCTAGCTCCACGCTGCTCTGGAGACGACGTGCAGTCATGTGGCTCATCTGTGCTGCCTCCAGCACACACACACACACACACACACACACACACACAAACACACGCCCCTGCTGTTAACAGAAGCATGGAATGGATGGTTGTAGCGGAGGACAAACCAGAGATGGAAGAACTTCGGTGATGCTCATCACGCTGGGGAAAATAAAAACGATTAAGACGAGAGCGAAGAGTCAAATGTGACATCAACAAAAATCTGGACAATTTTGCAGATGGAAGGAAGTGAAATTCATCATTTCCAAAAACGCTCCTGCTTGAATCGTGGCTACGCTGCCCCCTACAGGTTCCGATGGTACTGCACCATTCACACCCGTAACAAAGTGGGTGTAAATATGTGTGAAATAAACACATCTGTTTTTACCTCTGCTGACAGCAAGAATACCTCTGTGAAAGCAAACATACTAAAATTGGATTTATTTATTACTTATTTTAGCTTTTTTTTGGCTTCTAACGGATTGAAAGACGCGCAAAGACGTATTTCATCCGACCATCCATGACTGATCTTTTGAACCTGGAATGAAATCACTTTATTCTTCTTCATGCTTTTCTTGCTTGAACTGGTGCTACGCTGCCCCCAGTGACCTCCGGTGGTACTGCAGCCGAAGAGCAGAAATATTTTTATTTTCTAAATCGTTGGTGGAAGGTCAACCTCGGTTGGAGGCGAGATCTTGTTTGGCCCCGCTGTGATCCCTGGCCCTGCGTTTTCTTCTTCTACTGCAGCAGCAGCAGCATTGGGGGTTTCAACCACCACCTGCCCCCCCCCACCACCACCATCGCGCTCCCTTTGCTTTTCTAATCACGCTGCAGATGTGCCTGATGGCTGAACAATCTCTGTGTACTGAACATGGGGCTCCCACAGGAATCCAGGAGGGTTGCTTATGTGAGCTGTCATGAAAAAAAAAAAAAAAAAAAAAATTTGAAGGGGCGGGGGGGGGGGTCTGCATGAGAGAGAGAGAGGGAGAGAGGAAGAATGGGAGAAAGGAATGAGCGAGAGATCAGTGAACGGCGACCGGAGCGGCGGGGGTCCCGGGATTGAGTGTGCCCACCCTCGCTCACGGGTTGCCGCTGGAGCTGCAGACCAAACCACATTAAATAAAAGAAATCCATTCCCAAGCCTGTTAAGGAGCCATGTGGGGAGGTGTGAGAGTGTGTGTGTGTGTCTGCACTGTGCAGCAGAGGAATGGGGGGGTGGGGGTGATGGAGAAGAGGGAGGTGGAGCAGGAGGCAGCTCATATTATCCTCCGTGCCAGCGCTGGATGGAGGCTGCCGAGGATTATTCCACATTCTGTGAAGCAACAATGGAAGCGGCGCCGAATCGTACACATTTCCATCCGTTCTGCTCTTTCCTCCGTCGAACAAACACAGCTTTGTCCGCTGGCTGCTCACCAGGCGGGGGAACCAGGCAGACACCTGGAGTCCTAGAGCCTCCTCCACCCCCTCCCTCGGTGCAAGAAAAACGGCGTCTCCACAATGTTGAGATAATTAAAGGGGAGCTTTCACGCCGGCCTCGGCCGACAGTCGGAAGAAAGCAACACACACATCTCTGAATCAGGCCTCATTAAAATCATGAGGGTGAAGAGATGCTTCCACCCCCCCCCCTCCTCTTCCTCCTCCTCCCCCCTCATCTTTATCACCCTTAAGCAAGTGCTACAAACAGCCGAGCCCTCGTCAATGATGGCGCCGATTAGTCCTTTACTGCCTGATTCACCTACAGCAGAGGACGTGTGTGTGTGTGTGTGTGGGGGGGGGGGGGGGGCGTCACCTTGAGCTCCGCGTTCCCACCAGGTGATGCTGATCACCGCCCCGCTCGCTTTTAATGGTGTCAGCATTGCTTTCGATTAGCAGTAGGATAGGGGTGGGGGGAGGTTGGGTGAGGGGGGGCGGTGTTTTGCACGGTTCTGCAGAGGTGTAACACCCCCCGCCTATCATGTTGTTGTAAAGCACATTAGGAGTGACTGAAGGTGTTGTTATGGTATCATGATGCCGCTCCGGAGCTCAAGGGAAGGTGAAGTGTGTGTGTGTGTGTGTGTGTGTGTGTGTGTGTGTGTGTGTGTGTGTGTGTGTGTGTGTCTATAGAGTCCACACAAAGGGGTTGAACTTCCTCCTAATTCACTGGGTTTGGTGCAGAATGAAACAGTCCAGGTTTGGGTTAAAGCGTTCAGACCACCAGGGGTCACATCTGAGTCAATCCCGCCCCCTTTGAGTCCATAAATGAGAGTGTGGCACCAAAAGAGAGTAGAAATGGTTTCAGAGCAAGAAAACTGCTAGAAAGGAGCACTGCTTTAACTTTACTCTTCAAAATAAAAGTTAAAACACTAGGTTTCCCTTCTCTTGGAAAGCTAGAGGGCTTTTAATTTAAAAATTGACAGCGTTTAGTTTGTATTTGCGTTTTGGATTAACCAGGTATACTTGTGAATAAAATGAGGCAGTGTCGTTACAGTTCAATCATTACTCAACAAACAAGTACAGAAACAACAAAGAAGAAAATATGAGGGGAAAAAGTGAGAAAACTTCTTCTTCTATTGTTGCTGTCGAGACCTTTGACTCTTCGCTGCCCTCTTGTGGACGCATCAACAGTGACATAAAAAAACAAATGGATGCGAATCGACATCAGAGGAGAGTTTGTTTTCATTAACGGAATGTGAATGAGCTTCGATGCAGCGCAAACACTAATTATTTATCAATTGCTATCAATACAACAAATCTTTCAGTAACATTCAATTAATGTCCTTCTTCTTTGACGTAGCTGCTAACTGTAGCTAGCTCCCACATGGCCAGGATGTCAGGTCAAATCCCAACTCCGTTTAACCCCTGTAAACGTTCCCAACCCATCGATGTTGCCGCGTTCCCGAAGAGGAAAACATTATAAATGGAGGCCGCGTTGTCACCGACTTGAAATATCCTCCCCCGACCTCGGAGTGGTTTCAGTTCAGGAGCCGTTAAACGAATAAATTAAATCTGTTTAACAAATCTTTGCGCACTGGCAGCTCAGCTGTGCGAAGCGGCGCGGGTTGGCGATCCATTTGTTCTGCCATGATGGCGGGATAAAGCTAATCATTGTCTACGCGTATCCCCCCCCCCCCTCACCCCCACTCCACTGTTTCCATCCTGCCGAGCAGGAGGCGCACAACTCGTCTACTTTACATTAACGTCCTCTTTGAAGACGCCGGGTTTGGTTTCGCCGTCTGAAATAGATTCCGAACTGTGTGACAGTTCAAACAAGCGATCGCTCTTGCTTATCCCGCCTTAGCGCCTCCGCTCCGTGTGATTTAACGTCTTCCATCCTCACGCCGCGAAACGGTTTCTGTGGGCAAACTTAAACCCGAAGCGCGCTTACGCAACGCGATCATGTGAGGAGACAAACATGGACCCCCGTCTGACGGGAGACAATCGTGTCCTCTGCAGGGCGCCGCCAGGAAACAAAGCCTTTAAAGTGGAGGTGTAAGGGGGGGAAGAAAAACATTGTTTTACCCCAGAGGTGGGCTGATAGCGCCGTGAAAAGCCCATTTGAAGAGCGAGGCCTCATCTGTCACCGGGCAATGGAGGAGGCAGCCATGCAGAAGCCCCCTGATTATAAAGAGATAATTTCATCCAATCCTCCGGTGGTGCTCCATCACCTTGGCGCCACCCTCCGCTGCCTTTCATATTTGTTCCCAGAATGCATCGCCTCAACCATTTCGTTTTATTACAGCTCCCACTCCATACGTATATCTTAGCTCCCGCCTAGAAGGAAAGCAGGTCCTCACCTCCCCGTCTCCCCCCAGTCTGGCTTTTGTTGTTCAGGAATCCACAACTTGTTGTGTAAATGCCTGCCCAGTAGCGGGGCAAAATGAACTTGGGGTAACTTCATGCATCTGCACCGCGTTCAGCTGGGGGGTTTTCTGGCGTGGACGGCATGAGGTAATGAAGCGGAGAGCCGAATAAACCAGAAGATCTGAGAGCATGTAAATAAGCAGAAAGGCTCATAATTGCATCTGTTGTCATATCTCGCAGCATCGCGAGTTTAATCTTTAATTTGGCTCTTGTTAGTCATTAAAGATATAACAAAGGACTGGTGTTTAATTAGAGAAAATGAATATCTGGAAATTTAATTACTCCCCAGTTCTGTCGTGTAATTCTCGTAGAAAAAACGAGCGAACGAGGAAAGACGCGAAGGCCAGCGGAGGTCAGGAGAAGCATTACCGCGTTTGCCCAACAGAAACAACAGGGGTTTTAAAAAAGAGAGCAGCCTCTTCTTCCTCCCCCCCCCCCGTTTTTAACTCGCCGTCGGAGGCGGGGAGGGATGACACGGACGGCGAGAGCGGCTCGACTTGCTCATCAATAACCACAAGGTCAGACAGGCAGCGCCGGGCTGAGTGGGCCCTGTTAGGAAGCAGCAGCTGAGGATTTGTAGGGCTTGTAAAGGCTTAAAGCAACACCGCTCCACCTTCTTTGTGCCACCGGCTAGGGCTTTTGAAGGGGCCAGGGAGACACCTGCTGGCGGCGGAGGGGCATCAAGGACCCGGGGACGCCCCCCGCCCAGGGCGGCAGGGGAAGAGATGGAGGGTAGAGAAATGTGGGATCTCTGAGAGTGATGGTTTTAGTCCTGGTGGTAAAGGACTAGAACCCGTTTGTTTGTTTGTGTGCAAGATGTCTCCAAAGCTGTTTACATCTATGGATGAAGAAGAGTTGGGTAGACATCGAGGCAGAGCCAGGATACCGTAAACATGACGAAACTGGGATGCTGTTAAATATTTATACACGTAGAATAAATTAAGTGAAGTCAAAAAAATGTAAATTTGACTGAACTTACTCCTCTTAAATAGCTATAAATCAACTAAAAATGCTCATTTCTTTGACATTTATTGAGAAATTCACAAATATTTTCAGATAAAATAAACTAATCTCGGTTGCAGATCAAAATATTTTACTGTTTGTTGGGGATATTTTTACAAAGCAAGCAGACTAAAACAACCTCGGTTTAAAGTAGATAAACTGTTGGTTCTGTTGGTTAAAAGTTAATTCAATGCCACAGCTTAGCTTGTTAGTGTCTTATAGTTTCACAGCTGCTGACTCTGACTTTTTAAACGTCAAATTTAAAATGTAATATCTCTTGAAATCTGGATATTTTGTATGTTTGTTGCTTCCTGCTGGTAAAAACCTTAAAAACCTCTAGTCTGGTGTGTCTAGACCTCCCCTCGCTGTCTGAAGTCACCCACCAGATCCTTGATGTCTGCAGAGAGAGGAAGACACCTGCCTTGATGTCTTCTTCTCCGTGAGCGTTCTAATTTATGGGATGGAATGCACTCGTGTGCCCTCGTCTCCTCTCAAGTACAGGCATGAGCAGCTCCAGCAGCTAGCATAAAAGCTCTTTAGCCGTCTAGTGGAGTAGATTACCGGCCCCGCCGTTAAATCCGGCCCCAGACCCCTAAGTGAGCATTATCAGTGTGCTGCAGCATGCTGCCTCCTCTTCCTCTCTTTCCATCCTCACCTCGCCGCCGCTCTGCTCCCTCATATTTCTCTCCCTGTGATGCTAATGGAGGAAGATGGCGCCGGGTGGAGTGACGGCGGCGAGCGTTTGAGCGAGGGATGAAGGGACGACTGCAGCGGCAGGAGGATGGGTTAGACGAGGAGGGAGGTGAAGATGGAGGGATGTAGGAGGGATGTAGTAGGTGATGGAGGGATGTAGTTGGTAATGAAGGGATGTAGGAGGTGATGGAGGGATGTAGTAGGTGATGGAGGGATGTAGGAGGGATGTAGTTGGTGACGGAAGGATGTAGTAGGTGATGGAGGGATGTAGTAGGTGATGGAGGGATGTAGGAGGTGATGGAGGGATGTAGGAGGTGATGGAGGGATGTAGTTGGTAATGAAGGGATGTAGGAGGGATGTAGTTGGTGACGGAGGGATGTAGTAGGTGATGGAGGGATGTAGGAGGGATGCAGTAGAAATGGCGTTGCCAATGTTATCTTTATGATAATGTATTGATTAGCAAAAGGATCGTTGAAAAAGATTGACACAGAGATGACACAGATGCATTTTGGGTTGATTTTTTTGACCTCCAACAGATAGATGGCAGCGTTATAATCTGTAGGCTTCTGTTTGCTTTTGAACTATTACCCAGAATTCAATGGGTGATGGACTTAAAGTGAATTTCTCTAAGATCTTTTTGTCAAGAGGAAAGCGTTTTCCATCATCCGGTTCATTAAAACCAGTCGTGGGCTTTGCTGGTGGGAGAGGGAGGGGCTGGTGGCAGGGGGAGGGGCAGGTGTGAGGGGGAGGGGCAGGTGTGAATCATGTCTGGGCTCAGGGTTCAGATAATTGTTAACCAGAGATTACATAACGGCTGAGTAACGTAAACACACCGCCACATGCCAAGTTAATGTTCTCACCGACCTGATGGAAGGGATTCACGCATTCTGAGATAATGCTGACAGTGTGTGTGTGTGTGTGTGTGTGTGTGTGTGTGTGTGTGTGTGCACCCTGAGGTCCTGTAAACACGCTCAGACATCCTCTCCAAGTGGTAGATGGCGTAGCGTTCAGGGCGACCGCCAGGACTTGTTGAGGAGCTCAAAGGAATGTCATCCTATGGGCTTCGGGAAGCGCCTGTCAAATCAATACCACACACACACACACACACACACACACACACACACACACACCTACTGTAATGTGATGGGATTGGCAGCTCTAACCCTGGTCTGTGGTTCTGTTACAGTTTAATGGCTGGGAGGTAGAGGCCGACGAGGGACAATCAACATGAACTCCATTCCGTCGATGGACAGACACATCCAGCAGACCAATGACCGTCTGCAGTGCATCAAGCAGGTGAGACGCTGCTGCATCTCTGATGCCTCTTCATCTGCTCATTTATACAAAAAACAGCTGTTGTAGCTCGATAAAATCACATTCTTATGTTTTATAGCGGAAAATTGTTAAGGAATGTCGAGCTGCGGAAAAAAGAAAGATTTTTTCAGCCTCTGCAAATTTTACCATTCCCAGTTCTGTACTGAACTTTATTTATGAATGCATTTTTATAATGTTTGGTTAATATGAATCTATTTTAAGATGACAAACAATTACATTTTATTTTTTAATATAGTACAGAAAAAATGTCTCCGCCTCATCTTCCGCTGCTTCTTCCTTATTGTGAGTCACGGGGGTTGCTACAGGCTAATAATATCATATGTTTTATTCTGATTTATTGTACAGTAACATGATATTATGTGCTTTAACGTTTTACTGTTGATTTTATGATTCCAATATTTGTGGCGGACAAACGAAAAGTGGAGTAAAATGGTAACTTTTATTTTTCCGTGTATTTTCTTTAAAAACCGACATATAATCGAGAACGACATAACTCCGAACGACGTAATCCGAGGTTTACCTGTACAATAAATATTTCCATTTACCAATTCTGATCTCCTCCTCCTATTGGCTGTTAAGCAGCTAGCCGCTAACTGCTACTAGCCGCTAGCTGCTACTAGCCGGATTGAGCCACACGTGTAATGTGACGCTCCAGATGTTTCTGTTGCTGTTGAACAGATGTATGCAAAAAACACTTCCTTACATTCCTGTGTGTGTGTTTTAATGACGACCCGTGAATCATTCATGTGATCAGACGTCTCCTGCTGGTCTTTTCCTACCGGAGGACGTCTGTAGGTTCGTCTCTGAGAGGTTCTGTCCTCCGTGTGTCTGCTGGGTTTCTCTCTATCCTGGCCTGGAGGTATTTGAGCCTTCCTGTCGGGCTGCAGTGAAGTGACTAATCTGTTGGGTCCTATTATCGAGACTTTCAGCGTGACTCCGGTTACCCATGGGGGTCAAAGAGCAGAGGCTCCCCTCCATCCCCCATCACCACCCTCTCTGTCTTTCTCCTCTGTGCGGGGCGAGTCCTTTTGTTCTCGCCGGCGTTTGCTGCGCAACGAATCTCTGGCAGAATTAAGCAGACGTAGTTGCGTAACCCGGGGCGACGGCGCTCACCCTTTTGATCCGTGTTCTTAACTGATGGCTGGTTTTTGTTTCCCGGATCCATCATGCGAAGCCCCTCCGGGACGACGAGGTGGACGTGTCAAACTTACCCTCGGCGGGGAGTTCCCAGCGATTAGAACAGATAGCAAGACTGGATCAGGTAGAGCAAACTCAAGGCCTGGGGGCCAAATGTGGCCCTCCACATTATGCTCTTGCGGGCCACAATAAATAAATAGTCAGAGTGTCTAAAAATAAATAGGTCAAAAATGTGCTACATTTCCCACAATGCAGTAATTCAGCCCATTTTAACTTTGACAAAAACATTTTGAACAAAGTTAATGTCCTAACTTGTGTTTGATGTTATTTTTCTTTATTCTCTTGGATAGTTTGATCCTTGATTGATGGAGTTCTGTGGGTTTAATAACCTGACAAATTAAAAGGATTTTTGTTATAACAGAGAAACAAACAAAACTTGTTTTTTCTGTGCAACTGTAATGTTTGTAACTTGAATAAGTAATAAATTTAGTTATTTAACATTAAGGAGTAGTTACATTTATTTTACATTACACTGAGTTTACATTTAGTTACATTTATTAGTTACATCCGGCCCTTTGGGGACAGCTGTTATGCTGATGTGGCCCTCGATGAAAATGAGTTTGACACCCCTGAGGTAGAGCGATAAACACTCCTTCATTTTCTTCTTCTTCTTCTTCTTCTTCTTCTTCCTTGGTAACAATGAAAGGCGAAGTGGAATTCTTTAAATCTCACAAACAAAATTCTTACACAAAAGTCGAGACGATTCAAATGTGGTGGGGTTAATACATTTAACCCCGCCAGGAAAAGATTTAAACAAACACATCCCCATGTTAGCGGCCGGGGAAGCAGCACATGGGTAAACATGCCAATTAGAGAGATCCATGGCATACAAGGAGGCCTCCAGTCTAATAAATGGTTAAGCACTGGGTCATTGCAAACCAACTAGTCAGAGCCAGCACCCTGCTAATAGAGGCAGCTTTGTGCTGCAGACAATCAGCGTTTGGAAGGCCCGCATAATAAATACCATTTATGTCCTGCCAATTAGACGAGCGCTGAGCCCATTCAGCCCATCGTCTATTCTCCTCCCCCCCCTCGCACAAAGATGATCATCAGGGGAGATCAGAACAATTAACTCACTATCCTCTCCCCCTGCTCTCCATTGTCCAATATTCAAGCCATTAAAATAATTAAGGAAATATTGTAAACCAATCCAGCTGTTTGCTTTAATTGAAAGTGCACACACGCTGAAATTTTGGCATCTCCGGCGCGCCGCCGCCGTCGCCGTCGCCGTGAAGCAGGAATACAAATGAAGGCGCCTCCATTGTGTTGTTGTTTTCTGGAAGATGTGACATGTCTGTGTGAATGCTCCCAGCCAGAGCGGCGGACAGGGGAACAAATTGATTTTGTTGCTCAAATGATGAATTACTGCCGTGCGCCGTGATAAAGTAAAGGAAATTGGAATCTGTCAGCGTGATTGAATCATGGGTTTGAAAGTTAAATCAGAAATCATTACGCTGGTAATTTTTAAATTGCTGTCTTGTTGCAGGATTGTAATAATATGATTTATAAACAGTAATTTAAACCAAAAGTCTTTTGTAAGCAATGACGGGGAGGCTAATTCTGATGCTAACATCTCACGTTTTGGTTTGAACTTGCGTTGATCAACGAATCAAATGGTTACAAACCGGTTGACACCAGACCAGGGTCACAAATTTTCCAACAAGCTCAGTATGGTCTCAATGGATGGTCCCAATGAGTCCATGAACGGGAGTGGGATCGAGTCTGAATTCAAGCAGCATGGAGAATTCCAAAAATTTTTAATAAATCTGTTTTTTGGAGAGAATTTTGGAGAGAATTAAAAAAAAAACCCCACATCTATCTGATTTAATTTTACCCCCCCATCCCTACTCCCCCGGCTCCATTGGAACACTCTGTGGAAGCCAGGCCCTGAGATACTGCCGGTGTGTGTTTCAGAGTGTTTTCCTCTCGCTGTGGGGAAGCCGGTTTGCTGTCAGACTCTCCACTCGCTGATGTGAACAAAGGTTTGGTGGAAACTCTGAACTCTCATGTCGCTGCGGGGGGGGGGGGGGCTGGGATGAGCGCTTCCTCCGACTGGAAGCATCGGGACTTCAAGATAAACTGCAAAACAACCCTCTCTCTGCTCTGCTCTGCTCGCCGATTGCAGCAGCTTTTTCCGGGGTCAATTGTCTCCGTTGATGTTTTTTTTCGGTGCTCTGGGGGTGTCGCTGAATGACAGCAACCGACAGAAACACCAAACACTGGGATTCTGAGGGAGGGATGTAGGGAAGGGTTCCAGACTGAGTGCGCTGTCACGTTTGGTTTAGCTGGAGATGCATAGATCGAGTCGTTTTCCAGTCGTGGATGGGGAGGATGATTGCATCCGAAGGAAGCTGTTTTCCTCTGGTCCCGTCCGTCTTTGTTTGGCTCCAACTGAGTCCCGACTGGAGTGGTCGAAGGATCACCCAGGGGACGGGAGCGGAGGCAGCAAGGGGGTCTTTTGGCCGCCGGTTTGAGGTTTGACTGGTGGGTTTTGGCCGGTGAAAGGGGGAACATCTGTGGCGTGGCAGTGCCAAGCTCTCCATGTGACAGCCACACGGGTGGGACCAATTGTTCTGAGTGCAAAGAACAGTAATCACTTCAAGCCAGAGTGTTGGTGGTATGTTTTCGCCCTCCCCTCTTCATATTCTCCCCTCTTTCCTCCCCGTCCTCGGTGTTGCTGATTGCGTGCACGGTCTCTCTCGCAGGCTCATCTAAATTTAGCATCTGTGGATGTGGAGTTTATCCACTAGCAGAATTCACATGCTCAGTCACACCGCCGCATCTCGCCTTAGCCTCCACTCGACGGGGGGGGTGGGGGGGGGACGCCTGGACCGGGCGGGGACTGAACAGGAAAAAAAACAAAAAAACAAAAAACAGGACTAGTTTCATCCAGCTCTTGTCAAACACTGGCTTTGTGAAGTGATATGAAGGCTGCCTTATCAAATCCTGACCTCTGGTGCCCCCTAAAGAGCAAACAAGAAAAAGCGACTGTAGCGCTGTCACATCCTTCAGCGGAATCAAACCACGCAGTCACGTTAAGACGCCGGCTTGGCTTTAAGCTCTATTTACATTCCGCGCTATGAAGTGAGAGCTTTGCACAACGCGCCAATAAAGACTTGTGTGCACAGACTTTAGGTGAAGTACATGAGCTTTTATCGACGGTTGGAGGGCCCTCTCTCCAGTTCCGCAGTGGGCTGCTTGGCTCCGGTTGGGGTATGAATGTCACCAAGGCGGTTGTTGGCGGATAAAGTTGCAGTTGGAGCTCGAGGCCTGCTGGTGAAACAAGGACTTCCTGGGCCATTCATTCATGCCGCCACACGGGGAGATTTATGGCGTTCAACGGCACAACAGAAACCTGAGGAGGGCCGAAGCCTAATGGAGACATACCCCCGCAGCCCCCGCATGAATACTTTAAAGCCACGACATAAGTCATGTTAAGTGTAATAAGATACTTTTTGATGAATGCGGCCGTAAAAGACGGCGTTTTCTTTTTAAGTCGCCCTGAGTGCTTTTAATTATTCATCACATTATTGGCGTGGCCTCCTTGTTCCGATGGCGATTCCACCTGGTCCACAGTCAAGGAGTAATAGCTAGTTATAACACTCTAATAACACTCATTAAACAACGTTTCTTTACTTCTTTTTCCCCTCCAGCACTTACAAAATCCAGCAAATTTCCAAACAGCAGCGACCGAGTTGCTGGACTGGTGCGGCGACCCCCGAGCCTTCCAGCGCCCCTTCGAGCAAAGCCTGATGGGATGCCTGACGGTGAGCGAACACACGAACATGAGAGTCATCGGGTTGATGACATTCACCAATATTAACTTGCTTAAGGAAATGTTTTAACAGATGACTCCTAAATGTTTGCTAGTTGCTTTTGGTAAAGGAAGCTAATTATGTAAATCTAATTATTAGATAGTATTAGAAAATGTAGCTAATTAGGTGCAAAGACAAGGTGTTTAGGTGTGGTTTGGTATTTTTTTAAATCTATTTTTTTGTCATTTTAGCAACTGTTCTGGGTTATTTATGTGTGAATTCAGACGGATGGATTACTAAACCAAAGTATTCCTCTCTCTTTCATTTCGGGCCAAGAAACAGAACAGAACATGGGTGAAATACGATGGCCTGGATGTGCCACTCACCTGTCACCTTGGGCCATACTGTGCTTTAACGTACACGTTTCCATGGCGCCTCCAGCAGCAGATAAAAGAGATACCTATAGCGTCTGTTGAGTGTGATTTGTAACCCTGAAGAGAAAGCGTGGCGGCAGCGAGCGAAGGAACCCGAGAGATTTGCACTTGAGCTAGCAGTGAAACTGTTGTGACACATCCCTGCGTTCGAGTGATTGTTTGTGTTACCGCTGTAATGCGCAGCAGCAGGTGGCTTTTCCTCCGTTTCGCCAATTCAATTTGTTTCCTGCCGTGAAGATCTCAAGGCTTTTCCTTTTAGTTTATGAGCTGCACAGACTTTAGCCTGAGCCGCGATGGGAGGGAGAATATGATGTAATTGTGAAATTAACCGTTCTCGGTCTCGGTGATGTCACACAGGTAGGGACGCCTCAGATGTCTGCGAACGGATAATAATATTATGTCTGGATTCACTTCAAGGCAGTTTTAATAAACATGAGTAAAGCTGAAAAAAAAAAAGGTGGTTGGTCTTTTGAGTTATGTTGAGTAAATAACACATTTTCTGCTTCTTTACACATCGACTTCCACATTTTTGCACTCAGAAACGTGGAAGAATCAACAAAAAAGCACAGTTTAAGGGGACATTTTTATTTCCAGTCAAGTAAAATAAACAAATCTTTGTATTAAACTTCTTTTAGGGTCACTAAACAAATTTTATACCAGTTTGTAGGTCAAAATTATCAGGTTTAGAAGATGTTTCTTCTTATTTTTTATATTGTCTAAATCAAGACAACTGATAAACACAGCATGGCTAGTGTTAGCAGCTTCAGAGATGTGCTATCAGGGATGTAGTCTTGTTTATATCTTCTATCTTTAATGATTTATTCTATTTAGACTTCTTTTATGAAGTTGTTTGTCTTACATTGTATAAACTTTAAACTCCTAAAGGATCAGTATATTTGTGAAAACAAAGCAAAAACCAGCCTAATTATCCTCAACGGCACAGCTCAGAAGAATGAGTGATATATGCTATATGGTGCACAATCCGTCACCACCGCTGCACCAACTGTGTACAATTTAAGTCCTGAAATTAGAACTCCTTCTTGTGACTGCTTACACTGAAATTACCATTTGGCGAGTTTAGATTCTAATTAGACAGCCTATGCTCATATATTTTCTTCTTAATGGAGGATTCCTATAAATAAAGGCCATATATACATATTCTGTTTTGGTGTCACGTCAACACTATACTTACAGGAGGTAATGATATGGTGCAGGCAGCAGGGTTCAGCTGTTCTACCTCGGGGCCAGTCCTGAACTACACAGTGTGACAGCAGGCTGTGAAAACCCGGTCAGGGAGAAGAATTTGTCCATGCAGGTTTTAGTTATGTCCTAAAGGTCTAAATGTCCCGCGTTGGTCTCTTTGAGCTGATAATGGCAACGCTAAATCAAAGCCGCGTGTGCCTCAAAAGGCTGATTTACTTTACCTCCTGTGGCATGTGGAGGTTTCTCTTTAACTTTGCTCCCAGCGGGCATCTTCGCGCCGGAGGCCACGTCTTCTCCTCGTCTCGTCGAGGTGATAAACCCGTGGCGACTTTTTTTTATGTGGCCAGAATTCAGCTTTTTGTAAAGGTCAGAATCGAGGTAAAGTGTTAGCATGTGTTGCTACTGTTTAGTTAGCAAGATATCTCAAGAAGGAAACCACAAGTCAATGATGCTTGAAGATACTTGAAGACTTTTCCGAGCTCTTGCTATAATTTTCGGAGTTGAGGATAAAGGAAAACATTTTTTTTTTTTGCCCTTTTTTTTTCAGATAAAAGATGGAATGAAGAGTGAGAATAAAGACTGAGTTAATAAACCATCTGAAAACCTCAGTTTGAAATAAAAAAGAACTCCTCAATCATCTGGCGATCTGTAAAGCACCATTTCCTACAGTAACGTCAGTGTGCAAAACCTCCAAACCAAAATAACGCTGCAGTGTCATAATATTTGGGTAATGTCAGACATGCCAAAGTTTTCCAAGGAATAACATATCAGTCTTTAAAATGCTAATTCAGTCCTCGGGAGGAATCAACCTCAGTTCGTTAAAGGAACAGAATGTCGGGTGTTTCCCTGACTGCATGCTGTCGTTGTGTTCAGGTGGTGAGTCGCGTAGCGGCGCAGCAGGGCTACGACTTGGACCTGGGCTACCGGCTCCTGGCGGTTTGCGCTGCCAACAGGGACAAGTTCACTCCAAAATCAGCAGGTAAGTCCAGAGTTTTCCTCAAACCGCGTCTCGGACCATCTGGCCTCGCCGGACCGTCCGGCCTCAGAGTTCCTGTCTGGATTTTTGGCGGCGTTTCCGTCTACTCTCCCATTGCTGGAGGAGATCCTGATACTCCAACATTTAGCAAAGCGGTTGCGTGTTCTTTTAGTTTAATATTGGACTCTTGCAAAGACAGAGGCCCAACCTCGTCAAGTCATCAATAGACGAGTTCTGTTTCAGATTAGGATTGGAACTAAAAGAGACAAACGATGATCTGGTATCATTTTTACGGCTCTTTCCGATTTGTTTTTGGCATCTTCCTGGTTTTTCCAGAGCTTGTACAGTAGAATTTTCCATTTGTCACTGGCAGCTGAAGACTATTGAGTTAATGTTTTCTTACGACTCCGTCATCTTCGCTCAATGATGGATTATTTGGGTGGATTTATAACCGCTAAACGTTGTTATCAAACCGGCGAAAAAGTCCCGACGCGATGAAGACGCATCGACTGTCAGCAGCTCCGAAGATAACAGGAATATTTTGTGCTTCCTTACAGTTTTTGATTTGTGGTTTCCGCTTTACGGCTCGCGAGCCGTGCTTCTGTGTGTTTTCGGGCCTCCAAGTCGACCGGGACTTGAAAGTGGGCGCCACATATTGTTCTAGTTTTTGCTGGTGTTTTTCTGATTTACAGCACCCCCGTTTTTCTTATGTGGTAAACGGGAGACTTTTAAATCATGAGCTGTCATTCTCACGTCAGCCACAGGAGGGGAATCATTCTCTGCCGACAATTAACTTCTACTGCCAAATGTTTTAATTCTACTTAATGCTAAATCAAATCTCAGGCCCTTCTTTATGGGCTTAGTTGAGATTGCCAATTGATTCTCTGTCGGGATAATTCCTGCAACAGTATTCATTTTGGAAAGCTGCAAGTACTCCAGTCTAGGCAGCATCCCAAAGAGCATTTCATGCACGATTATGTACCTGTAGTTTATATGCATGAAGGTTTGGAGAGTCGATGGAGCAGGCTGCAAAGAAGCTCTTCAGTGTGGAGGCCCCCCGGTCAAGGAGGTTGTTAAGGCGCAACTGAAAGCCCTCCCTGGCAGCCAAGGGAGATGTCTCTTAAGCGAGACTCCCACGGGGGCCCCACGAGCAGGACGAACCCCCTGATATGCAACGGGGGTCGTTGCCCGGCGACGAAGGAAGGGGCCGGAATGTCAGCAGCAGGTCGAAGCTAAAGCAGGCCGAGGGAAAATTTGAGAAACCAATGTTTTAAATCGATGTTACAACCTCAAGTTGACTTTGTTTTAATTAATTTAGCCAAATTTAACAGTTTCCCTCCATGCAGTCCAGGTTTTTGTTGACTTTTCCATGAAAGAAAAAGTGTCCAGGGAACATCCGAAGCCAAAATCTCACTCTAATAACCGTTGGCCTGCTCAGTGGAATCATGCATCTTGTAATCTGCTCTGAAATCTATGTTAGAAATGTGTGTGTGTGTGTGGGGGGGGGGTGGGGCGATGAGGCACAGCCGGCCTTAGAGGACATCAGGTCAGTGGATGAGCGCTAATAAGTAAATGAGATTTAGTGTCCCATTTTAACCAGGCCTAGCTCGTCTTGGCTCTGACACACGGCCGCTCGGGGTATTACGTTCCCGTCCTGGACGTTGAGAGGCAGGCGCTCCAGTGGGAGGAAGGAGCTGATTTCAGCCGCAGGAAGTCGAGGTTTGCAGCCGACCTACAGCTGAAACAGGTTGTTGGTTTGACGACGTGATTCCTCAGGAAACGACTGGCACAGTTCAAGGACGTGTTGTTTTTTTTCCATTAGAGCTCAAAAGGGCAAAACTCAAAAAAGGAGTTCATACCTGGTTTTATGACTCGACTCAGAACAAATAAACATGTCAACAGAGTTTTAGTCTTCACTTAATCAACCTGACAACGAGGATTAAGACCCTAAATTCTTTTTAAACTCTTTATTTGCACATTTTTTTAGCTGAATTCTTTTCTGTAACCTCTCAGCTAGAAGCATTAGCATCACGATTAGCGTCTACCGCGTCTGAGGAGGCACCATTAGATGACCTGTAAATCCATGCGTACCTCGGTGTCACAAACATGGCGATTTCGTCCTAATTGTCAGGACCTCAAGAGCAATAATTAATTTGCAATTATTGGTGAATTTGACGTTCAGATCTCTGCAGGAGTTCAGACCAGTATCGGATTGAAGTCGTTAGAATCAGGATTCTTCTCCATCCATGAAACCGTCAGCTGACGTGTGCTTCGCAAACATTTAGCCTGATTTCTTCTGGCGAATCCTTGGCAGGATCAACCTGTTCTGGTACTTTTGCTGTTTTGCAAGCGGCCCACAATGCCGAGCTGGGGGAGGGAGGCCGGCCTGCCAGTAGTGACCTCTTTGTGAATGAGATTAGCCTGCTCTATTAATCTGTGATTACTTGGACTGTCTTACTGCAGGGCGAGGGAGTCGAGGCGGCGTCAAAGACGGGAGATCGCCGTCCCCGCGTCGGGGGGGCCTCCCCCCTCGCCGTTACAAACCTCGTCTAGGCCGCCGTGATTCGGTCCGGTTCTGGACAAAAACCCTTCATGGGGATTTTTCTCCTCCAAGAGGGTCAACGCGACGCATTCCCAATCGTTTGCGCCTCACCAAGCTCTTGGAATTCCTCAGCTTGAAAGAGTGAAAGGAGGCACCAGTTTCCGAGGGGAGGGGGGGAGGTTCCAGCTTCCCCAGCCGGTCATTCTCTCCCATAACAAACGGGTGAAGCGGCCATTCAGCGGATAATTAGTTGGGCTTCGGCTCTCGCTCCGGCGGGCCTGTCCGTCTGAACGCTGAACCGTTCTCGGGTTTGATCAGCGGACAATGTGGGCCGGATCGAACATTTATAGAAGTCAACATGAAAAATAACACCAGAGAAAAACAGATTTTTTTTTTTTTTTTTCCTTAGGTCGGTTTGAATGGAGGCGGAGCTTAACGCTTGTTTGGGCAGGAGACGCTGATGAGGAAGGGAGTGTGTAAGATTATTTAGCCGTAGCTACATGCTAATTAAAACTAGACGTCTATTTATTAACTTATTTGAGCCATTTAAAAAAAATATGCTCAAGTTAATTGTAAAGTAAATAAAGTTTTTGCTGTTGAAATTCCTTTGATTTGATTATAATTTCAGATAAAATAGAAATATTCAACATTTTTTAAAGTTAAATAGACCTTTCAAGTGAACTGACTTCCACACACGTGTTGCTCCAAATTCGCCGTTCAGGCTTTATTCTACACACAATAAAGAGGTCAGAAAAAACACACACCAGCCTTTAAGACTGTAATTTGTCTTCCCCTTTTCCGAGCATCTCTCCAGCCGCTGCTGCGCTTCAACACGTGGTTTTTTTCCTAATTACGGAATAAGTCAGATGCCTCAAATGGCGCTGGTGGCCGAAAACCTCGCATCAGCCGCCTTGGGAATAAACAAGTTCATCAACCATTCCCTTCTCCTGGTCCCAGGTGACACGTGTCCTCAGGTGGCGTTTAGTCCCCCACCCTCTTGATAAACACTTCCTGTTTGCATAGTCAGACAAACAGAAGATGCACAAACATGTTTTATTTATTCGCTTCTGTTTACAGAGGAGCTCCTGAACTCGTCTGAGTCGATCAGATGATTACATGATTGGTCGGTTCTAAGTAACAGTCGCTACCCAGGTGCATGTTGCAGCCGCACCGTTGCATCAAATGTGAATCTTCTACTTTTAGTGAAGTCAAGTTTGCAGTTTAAGAGATTGGAGCTCGTCTGTCGGCTATAAATCTCCTCTGCGTTCATTCTGGAGTATGGTTGTGTTTTACACTGTATGATGGCTGCATGCGGAGCCTCCCAGCCAGCCGTGATTGATGTGTTAACTTGCAGCGGGGGCGTCGGGGCTGTAAGTCATGCCGTGCCCTCAGCTGATAGTAAATACTAGCAGAACAAATACAAACAGGAAAGACCGGAGATAAGAGCGGCGGAGCTCCTCCGTCCTTCTTCTTCTTCTTCTTCTTCTTCTTCTGTCGCAGTTATTCCGTCTGCTGCGGCCAATCGCGTTGATGTCTGCTGCTCAGCTCGACTCCGCCTGATGATGATGTCAACACCTGAACGGAGCGTTTCTGTTTGCAGAGCCGCTCCGGGTGATGTTTTATTTGGGTGTACTTATTTATCCAAATACTTAACTCCTCCCTCTGTGATGGCCGGCCTCCTCCACCTCCTCCTCTTCCTCTGTGCTTAATTACACCGACGATCCTGATGGATTAAGTCGACTGTGTGAAGACAACATTTGGGTATTTTTCCACTCCAACCATCCTTTGCTAGTTGTCTGACTAGCAAACGTTGCTTTAATTGAACTGATTGAAGCTTCTTCTTCATCTTCTTCAATCTTCTTCTTCTCCCACTCCTCCTCCTCATTTTTCTTTTTCTCATCTTACTCCTATTACTCCTCCACCTTCTCCTACTCCTCCTCCTCTTCTTCCTCCTCCACCTTCTTCTCCTTCACCTTCTCCTTCTTCTTCTTCCTGGATTCAGGCCAACACACAGGCTTGTCTTGCACATTAGGCACCACCCCCCCCTTTTGCAGGTTTGAAATGTGAGCTGCATTTCTCCCTCCTCCTCCCTCCCTCCTCTTCCTCGCCTCCCCTCTCTCCTCCCCTCCCCTCTCTCCCTTCTGGCGAAGTGGCTGTGGCTGCTTCTGTGTGATGTGTGTATTGGGAGAGCAAGCAATGGATCACTAGACAGAAAAAGGAGATACATCAATAACTGCTGCATACATCCGAGGTGAGGAGATAAGCATTTCTCTCCCCCACCCCCCCACCCCTCCGTCCCACTCCCTCTGTCTGTCTCCCCCCTCTCTCTCTCCGTCGTTAACCCTTTTGCTGCTGCAGAAGCCGGCTCCTAATCCTGAATTATTTGTACCTTTCTTCTTCTCTGACCACAAACGTGCGTCCTCCTCCGCTTAGTGCCGTATGAAGTTCCTTCCTCCCCCCTCTTCCTTCTTTGCCACCCCCGTTTTTTTCCCCCCTCTCATCGTCTCTGGGGTATTTGTTGCTTGAGTGCAAAGAAGCCGGTGGCAAGTACAGCAGGAGCCCATTAGCGGTGACTCCATCTGTGATTGGTTTTGCCGGCGAAAACGGAGAGAGCAGCCATGAATAATTGATGCGTATTGTGCAGTCAGTCACTGGACACGCAGGGAGAGGAGAGGAAAACAGAGAGGAGCTGCTGCCCTGAGACACGGGAGGGAGAGGAGGGAGGGAGGAAGAATGTTAGAGAGGAGAGAGGGAAGGTGGGAGAGACACTGAGAACGCTTTAAAATAGCTGCTGGCTTCAGTCGTGCAGAGATTAATGCCGCCCTGCGCCGCTTTTGTTCTGCCGTGGAAGCCTTTTCTAGATTTCTGGATGAATTCGTGCACCAGGAAAGAGAAACTTCACTTTATTTCACCCCTGGGGGGGGCGGGTGGCGGATAAAGGGTTGATGGGTGCAGACAGGGGCGCCCTGCCACGTCTTAAACTAACGGAATGGGGTTTGACGGTATGACGAGCGCCCGGCCTGATAGAGTTGCAACAGCTGACTGCTGCGTTTGACCCACTTGCAGCTCACACACAAGGGGTCAAAATGGCCTTGATTATCTCTCCGAGTCGCGCTGACCTACTTGAGGCGGCGTTTTCCGTGAGACTCTGGGCAGTTTATCACACCCACCCCCTACTACCCCCCCCCCCCCCTCCGGTGCCACAGATTCTCCACCCATGCCGTAATCCGCCGGTGTCGGATCGCATTCGCTGTTTCTCGTGGTCCAATCGCGTGGGGCAACAAGTTTAGACGTCTAGACCGCGCCGGGATGCTGATGCACCTGTTTTCTGCATGTTCAGAATAAAAGGAACAGTCCGCCCAAAAATGGATGTTTATGCATTTATAGAGCTTAAAAAAAAAAATAAAAAAAAAAAACCATCGTCTTAAACACCTGATGAACACTGATGAACTCTTAGACAGGAAATGACTTCCTGAAGCTACTTCAGCTGCAGAAGACCTTTTATCTGTAACCTCCAAAATAAAAGCACAGCCTTGAATGCACAGGATCGTTGATCTCTCTTTTGTTTTTTAAACTTGTCTCCATTTTCTTCAGGTGCTCCTGAAAATGATCCTGTGGCATGAATTTTTGAAGCATCCCCTCTGGGGATAAACTAACTGTAACCCCAAACATATTAAACATCAGCTGGTTGTGCCTTTCACAAATTATATAACAAATTCCTTTTACTTTCATCTTCTGCAGGACTCGCCTTATTATCGAGATGCTAACTCACCTGTTTTAGCTCATGTTGGTTATAAATTAACAGATTTTCCTTTAATAACTGATTTTTGGTTACCTCGGCGATGGCGGTGTCTCTTCCTGGTGTGTTCTGTTACTTTTCACTCGTCTCCACGTTGAGGGGTTTTTGTTAAGCTGTACAGTAAAGTCTCGTCTGTGGGACGGCTCCCAACATGCTAAGACAGGAGCGCATGTTGGTGAAGAGACGTCTGGCTAGCCGCTAAACGCTCCACGCTTCCAACTATTCATTACTGTTGTTTTGTCAGCTTGAATTCCTCTTTTGTTCTCTGTTTCGAAGGCAGTTTTTTTTTTTTTTTTTTTTCTCCCAAATTGTGAAATTGCACTGATCTTTTCCTCTGAAGCTTTTTCCAAGAAAATTTGAAAATCAAAACAGCAGCAGCAGTTTGTGCGTTTGTGAAGCATTCGGGATCTTTTCATGTCGATTTTTAATGAAAGAGCATCCAGTTTAGTGCTCACAGGACCTTTTGTTGTGTTATGATCATGTCATCAAAAACGAAAGTCGGATTCTGATCGTATTTGATTCTGAATCCTCTGAAGAGCAGATCTGATGTGTATTTTTTAATATTATCTGGGGAAGCATCCCGGTTTGTGATGCTATGATCGCTCTCAGTGTGACATCACTGCCAGAAAAGTTCTATAATTGTATTATTTCTGCCAGTTTTGGTTTTGGAAGTTATTAATTTTCTTTTCAGTTTAAATATCTGTCTTTATCTTTGATGAACATATTGCATAAATTATGAGCTTTTTCTTTCACATTTTGATATTCCATCATTTGGCGCCAAAAATACTCATATGTTAGCATCTTACATTAGCATCCTGCTAACATCCTGAAGTCACTTTTAGCTCTTGTGCCCATCTAAATGCTGAATCCTGACCAAAATCTTCTCTGATGCATTCAAACCGATGCTGCTGTGAAGATGAGGCAGTAAGAGGATGAAGGCCTTTCGTTGTCTTCTTACTGCGATGCTTTTATTGTTTGAATGGCAGCAGGAAGCGGAAGTCGGCATTACGAGTGGCGATGAACAGCTGGATCGGATCGTTGTAAAGAGCGCATTAAAGAGGCGTTTAGTGATCAATGACTGGGATTCAAACTGCATCAATAGGACTTAATTCGTCTTTATCAAGCATGCAGCACAACCACACACACCCCACACACACACTTACGTAAACATCATGAAAGCATAACTGCTGACACATCATCTATTATTATATAGATGCTTTCATTCATTCACATCTTTGACAGTTAAATGTGACGTAAAAACAAACTGAGGGTTTGTTCAGTGAAGCATCATGCAGCCAATCACCAGCAGCCCTGAGTTAGCTGATTAGCGCTACAAGCTACAAGCTGTGTCATTTCATACATTTCATTTTAGGTAGTGAATGACATCAGATGTGCAGGTGATGACATCAGATTTGCAGGTGACATCATACACGCGGTCACAAACATTTATGAGAGTAAAGAAAAGTTAAAGGAGCTTCCTGTGAGAATAATTTTGAAAGTGTTTTCATGGAAACTGAAGCATAAATCATAAATGACACTAAAGCTAACTGGATTCGATGATTCCTCGTTTTTGTTTTTGTTTTTGTCATACATGTAAAAATTGTCTCGGTGGTTTGAGCGTCCGACCGTTCATCTTTTATTCCCATCCTGCTCTGCTGCACATATGGACGCCTCTAATGAGCCTGGAGGGGTGTCGGGACCCGACCCCGGCTCCTCTGGTGTCTGTTCCTACTGCACGGCTGAAGGGAGGCCCCGACCCCAGGCCCGCTGTGAAAAGGTCGCAGGTGAATCCGCCAGCGGCGTTTGCCAACCGTGACGCTGCCGGTCCTGCCCAGAACCCCGAGGTGGGCACCAGTCTGGGCACATCTGCTCCGCGCCTAATTAATATCACTGCAGACCAGGGCTTAAGGGCGTGTCTTGGTTAATAGCAGCCTGTTGCTCGGGAAACCGTCTGCCTCCCGTAAGCCGCTTCTTTGCTCATCTCATAATCTGGTTGCAGAAGTGCACGGTTAAAACACGCTTAAAGCACGCTCTGTGAGGCATCACCGGGCAATTGGGGCCGGTTTTAGGAACCTGGAGGCGGTCAGGGTGAAGGGTTGTTAGTTTAGATGCAGATCCGTCCCGTTCAGGAACATAAGTCCAGGTTTTATCAGTCGGTAAAGATGTTTTTCATCATTTTTAGCTTCTCACTGACAAAATATATAATCAGCAGTCTTGATTTTTAAATACACATTATTTAACCCTATAAAAATCTGTCAGCGGTGTTGACTAATGACTCATATTAAGCAGATAAAATTTGTTCTGATTGCACTTAAAAAGCTTAAGAAACAAAACAGGATAATTAGTCAGCATTTAAACAACAGTAAAAAAAAAAAAAACAACTTACATTCCCAATACGTATATTCTCATAATGACAACGTGGCAGGAATGCACAGTTAAAGAAACTCCAGAGAGTTCATAAAGTCTGCTCATTTATTTTTATGCAGTAAGAAATGTAATGGAAATAAATGAAACAGCTGGAAACACAAATCTAAATTAAAATGTAAAATATGCATCATCTACACTGAACGGCGGCGATCTGACACTTAAATATACCGCCGGCATATTTTACCTCCTGATTTAAGACAAAGATGTAGGTTTAGGAGTGGTTTTGCTTAAATCAGCTTACCGGGAGCGACATACAGTAACAGATGAAGATGTTTGGCTTTAATGCAACAGGAATTAATTCTCACCAGGGGGCTGGAATGCTATAGATTTCCACCTTCTTGTTTTACAGGGACCCTGAATGGCGTGCCCTGCTTTTAATGAAGAGATTTGTCGCTCGTGCCAAAAGAGATTATGTTTGAAAAAGCTGGCCTGCTCCGGAGAAGGTTTGGGAGTGACAGCCAGAGCGATGAGATCTGCATAAATCGTATTTTATGTGTTGCTCCAGTTTTCGTCTGTGCCAAGTGGATTTCTTTAAAGATATACGAGATAATCTTCATCTTCAATCTACCAACACAGAAGATAAATGTCTCTTATCCTTGACTTTCTTTTATTTTCATTTAGAAATCTTTTATGTTTACAGAAAGAAATTAGCGTCACAAACATGTTTGCTATTGGCTCGGATTCCTATCTGTCGGTTCCGGAGCTGTTTGTGGTTTTCTGAATGCAGGATTTGAAAACAGCAACCCTAAAACAGCTTTTTCTTTTCCACACATGGCCACATATGTCTGTGGCCTCAGTAAAAACCTTTCTGGCTCCACTCCAAGCGCACCCCCCACCTCCGAATTCTCCTCGCCGGATGGACATGGCACGACATTGCGGCCATGTGGCCAGCAGGAGGCTGTATTTAAGCCGGGGCAGCCATAAAACCCAGCCAGCAAGTCTGGCTCCCCATGAGGCAGCGGGCCTAAGTACTCATTGACAAGACTCCAACATCACTGACTTTCCAAAGAGGAAATAGTGCCGCAGACGACGGCGAGGTGCAGACAGGAGGCAGTTGTAGCTGCTCCCCTATACTTTTCCACCGCTAATGAAGTCGTTCCTTCAAGGAACAGTGAAGAAGACGAGGGCTAGCTTGAAAAAACAAACATAGAATCACTGCTTAGGGGTCATAAAGTGTAAAAATCTCCACATGATGTGAAAACATGTTCTTTAAGCCACATGTATCAAACTCAAGGCCCGGGGGCCAAATATAGCCCGTCACATCATTTTATGTGGCCCGCGAGAGCATAAATGGACAGACTGTCGAAAAAAAGGGTCAAAAGTGTGCTTTGACCAAAAACTACATTTCCCACAATGCAGTAATTAAGCCCATTTTGAACAAACTTAATTTCCTAACTTGTCCTAACTAAAATGCACACGTGTTTTGAGTTCATGCATCCGTCATACACAAGTGTTTCATTGTGAAACTCCAGAAATGTTTTGGCGGCGATGGCGGCTTTCACATCATCAGGATGAAGTTGTTCAGACTCTAAACTTTAGGGGCGTGTCACATGACATGAGCTTCACATGTTTCCATTACATCCTGCATCACTTCGAAATACGTGACCAAATCTCACCCACATTTAAAACGTTAGCATCTGCGCTAACAGGTTTAGCTTTATCTTTCACGGGTTTTCTGTGCAGAGAATGAATCTTGTGAATGAAATAAATCGCGTTGACGCCTCTTTAACTTTGTTATAGCTGCTCTTTAAAACAGTCTCTTCCATTTAATGATCAAACTGCCGTTGATGAAAAATGTGTTGCATCTGTGGAAAGACGTGGAGGTTTGATCGCTGCCAGGCGGCGGCCGCGGCCGTCAGCGGGGTGGTTTATGATCCAGCCGGTAGTTTACACAGGCTAGTTTGGCATTTGTAGAATTTTCCGTATATTATGAGGTAAATCCCAGATTTTTATAGTTCCGGGAAGCCGACGCGAGGCGCATAAACGAGGCATTCTTTGGCTAAACTAAACATGTTTTTTTTTTTTTTTTTTTTTTTCACATGGCTTCCCAGTAATCAGGGATGCGAGGGTTCCCCAGACGCTCCTATTTTAATTGACTTTCGCCTGCAGGAGGCTGGTGTCCATTCAAACCTTTCTGTAACAGAGGAGGAGGAGGAGAGCTCCCTCAGAAACCAAAGAGCGCAGCCCGCTAGCGCCGCTCTTGTTAGTTTGCTGGCGGTCTTTGTTCTGCTTTCGGCCTCCTGGCTAAACGTCTTCAAACAGGCCGTCTGGGGGCTCTGAATCTTTCCGACAGGTTTATGAGAAAAAATTGGACTCGGTATTTACAGTTAGTTTGGGGGGGAGAGGGGGGGGTTGGGGGTGGGTAGGTGAGGACGTGTGTGTGAAGGGTTGATTGGTGATGTGTGGACGTTTGGTGACCAGGCTATAGCAGACGATGCCAGGTGGGAGTCGGGGTTTGACAAGGGAGCAGGTGTCTATTAGATGCTGAGCTTGGAGGGAGTGGGTGGGGGGGGGATCATAAGAGCTCTTGGCATCTGCCTTACCTGCTGCCTCCTTTCAGTCCTCCTTCCAGCAAGCGGAGGGAGAGAAAAGCGAGTGAATGAGCGACCTCCATATTGGTAGCCATTCAGGTTTTGTTCTGGAGATCCGAGGGTGGGGTGGGGGGTGGAGGTGGGGGTTTAAACACCATTAGACCTGAATATAACGGATCATTTGCTAATCATTGCAGAATAAACACGGTTCTCGTGGCTCTTCCTTTGGGTGAGCTGAACATGCTGTCAACAGTTTTTATGGCGACTATAAAAACACGCCGCACTAAAAGGAGGCTCGCTGTAAATACCTGGAGTTTGGATTTACGGCTCTGCTGTCCGCTGACAGATGTATCTGTAATGAGGCTGAGATATGAGGCCTCGTCTTCATCGTCAGCACTGGACGTGACTTTGAAAGTTGGAGACCGTCCAGTGTGACCGGACAGTGATTTCTAGCCTTCCGTTAGTATCGTATACGTCTTAAACGGGCCTAAAACAGACAATTTTTGCTCGTCTACATCCTGAACTGGTCCAGTGGAGATGCAAAGGTAATTGTTGTCTCCTAGTTGGCATATTCTATTAGCATAGACATCCTGGATGAGTTCTTGAGGTGGATCCTAGATGTTGTTTGCAGCCTTATTAGAGGTAACTTGAGTCTTTTTAAAGGTATTGAATCTGCGAGGTAGGACAGGGCGGGATTGAGTTTTTAAAAACGGGACGTCTTATACATCTTTTTCTCATGTCTTTTGCTGCCTGTCTAAAAATCACACTGGTTTTATGCCTTTCCTGAGTGAATAAAGGCGGCGCAGTGACGGCTGTTGGTCGCAGGGCGATTCCCTCTTTCTTAGTAGGACAGAAATAACCGACATTGTGCTGTAGGCTCTCTGCCTGCACTTGTGGTGAAAGGTGGGATGGGGGGGAGGCGTTATCATTGGACAGAGCATTGAACAACTGTCAGGGATGCTCTCCTCGTCATTTGTCATGCCTTCCCCAGGGGGGCCCCTGGTGACAGAGCGAAGCTGGAAACTGTAGTCCCAACTAGCGAGCCACCCATCTAGTCCCAACAGATGCGTTCACAGCCCTCGATTGTGGATGACCATCGGCGCCGCGCAGCTGAGCACCAGAATATCAATACGGCTTCAGAGCCGGGGCCGGGGCCCCTGGGACCCCTCTGCAAGGCAAACAGGATAAGGCCCCTGTCCTGATGGAGGGCCCGAGACGAATGTAAACACAGCAAAAGGAGGCTGTGTGTACCAAACGGCAGTTTGATTCACTCCACACAAGTGATTGTGAAGAGCGAGCCACAAAAGCGCTCGTCTCCAGTTCTGGCTCCTCTCCGGGTGGGAAACAGATGAGCCGTCAGGGAGGAGGAAGAGGAGGAAGAGGAGGAGGAACGTCTTTTGTGTCCATCATCCAGGCTGTCCCTGAGAGAGGCTCTTCCTGTCGGCGTTAGCGGTTAGCAGCTAACCACTACGGGATCAGCTGTGCAGGCGTGTTGAGCAACAGAAGAAGTGCAGGTTACCTCAAGTTGGACGGGAATAATGGGAGCTAATTGAGCCGTAGCGCGCTGGCTAGTCGCCAGGCCCTTGAATTGAACACTACCTCCATCAGAAGGTCTAGAGAAGAGGGGAGGGTTCTCCTAACAGAGATGTGAAACTCATAAACCCATTACCCGCTTACATTTAATTAAAGCTAACGACAAATCTGCCTTGCGATTGTGGAAGAGCACCTTTTCTGTCAACCAAAGCACAGCCGGCGTAAAAAATAAAAAAAGTCAGATCAGTCCTCCGGAGGAGGAGCAGCCTGTCTCCTGGCACCTGCCTCGCCAAAAAAACAGGAGGAGGATGGAGGGAGTGGGGAGGGAAAAAAAAAAAAAAGATAGAGAGAGCAGGAACGGATGGGAAGGAGGAAAAACCCAGCTGCCTCTGCACCCCAGCCCCGTGCTGCTTTTAAAGGAGAAGGGGGGGGGGGACTCCTGGCACCATCTGTACATGTCTTTTGTATTCCGGTCCTCATCTTTGCACAGAGCGAGAGGCTGGTGTGCTCAAAGGAGAGGAGAGGAGAGGAGGTGCCTTTTGGAGCGCAACGATAGGAGGTGGTGTGTTTTTTTTGTCCTCGGAAAAAAATTCAGCGTGCTCAGAGGACATCTCGCGTCCCATTTCTTTTACCTCTGCGGGGTTAAAATAATCCGCCGTTGGCGTCGCTGCTTCCTCATGTCGGCCAGCTCTCGCTCTGTTCGCAAGCAGTCATGTGTGGTCAAATCTCTGGGTTGCCATGTTTGTGATGTGAGTCAGAAGCTTTTGTTTGTTCCTCCCTCCCATCAGCCCCATTAGCCTGATGCCTCCTGCCTCTCAGACTCACTCGGCCTCCTTTTCTTTTTAGGGGGTGGGGGGTGAACGGATGGATGTACGGACGGGCCTACGCTCCTGCACCGTCTGCTGTCACGTTGACGTGGCTTTCTGAGCAAAAAAACCGCAGATGAAATCACCGTTTCCCGCCCCCTCCCCTCGCTCGCTCGCTCGTCAGTCAGCCTACAAGTGCTGTTGAATCATGGGAGGCGACGGCTGCCCCGCGCTTTGATTTAATCCACGTCCCCCCCCCCCCCCCCTTCTTCCTCTGACACCGCCGGGAGAGGCGAGGAGGAGGCGAGGGAGAGGAAGAGGAAAGTGAGTCTTTTGTAGTTGGCTCGGGACAACAACATGCGCCGCAGATGAAAAGCATATGATTTGATCAAACGCGGTCTGTGGTGACTGCTTAAACCAGGCGGTAGGTAGGGATGGGAGAGGATGGGGAGGTCTGGGGGACATCTGCAGGCCCAGAGCGACCCCTAGTGGCCATAAAGCTGCAACGACACGCCTTAGCTTTCATTGTAAAAGATGCCTTGTTCGGTTTCAGGCATTCTGAAATCAGATAAAGATTTATTCGTTTCATCGTTTCTACTCTTCCTCCAGCTCTTCTGTCCTCCTGGTGCGAGGAGCTCGGGCGCCTCCTCCTCCTTCGTCACCAGAAGAGCAGACAGAACGAACCTCCGGGGAAGGTGCCCATGCAGCCGCCCATGAGCTCCATGAAGCCCAGCCTCTCACACGGGTCAGTGTTCGCATCCCTTCACCTCTCCACAGGAGAGCCTATAGGGTCAAACTGTACCCCTCAAACCCCCAGAACATGTGGTGAATACGTGCAGCATCATATTTGTGTATTTCAACAGGAAAGACATGCTTTTATTTTCTAATCCAGACACTAAAAGCTTTGTCTTTCCTTATCTTTCATTGCAAACAGACTCTGAATGAACAAATGTTTGTGCAGTGACGTTTGGGCCACCTTTACGTGTCTTTGTCCCTCACAGAGATGGCTCTTTTCCCTACGACTCCGTTCCCTGGCAACAGAACACCAATCAGCCTCCGGGTTCGTTGTCCGTGGTGACCACCGTGTGGGGCGTCACCAACACGTCACAGAGCCAGGTGAGGTCCCACACCTGTCCAAACACACAGGAGTGTGTTTGAGCCACCTGATAAGATAGTAGAGCTGCCTGACCTTAAGTTGACTCCACTGGGAGTGGGTCTAGAACCAAAAACCTTCATGGAAACCAAACCAAACCCACTGATGGAGTGAATCAACCATTTGTAGAACTCCGTCTGGTTCCTGACCTCCTTCCTCCCAAAGTTACCCAAGACTATCTCAACAGGTGTTGGGGAATCCCATGGCGAACAACAACAACCCCATGAACCCCGGGGGCAACCCCATGGGCTCAGGGATGTCAGGTAGCAACCCAGGGATGAACTCCCCTCAGTTCCCCGGCCCCCAGCAGCAGTTCCCCAACAAAGGCAACTCCAACCAGGGCTACATGCAGCAGGGGATGTATGGGCGACCCAACTACCCTGGAGGGGGAGGCTTCGGTGGCAAGTAAGTGAATGGTTGATCCCCCCCGAGATCTACTTATGACACATCCAGCGTGACGGGTCTAAGATCACTGCCCTTCCTCTCCAGCTACCCCGGGGGGCCGAACGCTGGTCCTGGAGGAATGGGCATCCCTCCTCACTCCCGTCCTCCTTCAGACTTCACCCAGCCCGCCGCTGCCGCCGCCGCTGCTGCAGTCGCTGCCGCCGCTGCCACGGCGACCGCCACTGCTACGGCAACTGTAGCCGCGCTGCAAGAAACCCAGAACAAGGACATGAACCAATACGGACCGGTAGGACCAGACTAACGCCTGATAGCACCTTAGAGACCAGCGTTTGCCAGGTGACCGGTCGACTCAGTGACGGTCGGTTGAACCTGTTTTGTCTTCCAGATGAGTTCCTCGTTCCAGATGGCCCCGAACCAGCCGTACAACAGCCAGTTCATGAACCAGCCGGGACCCCGCGGCCCCCCGTCCCTCCCTGGAAACATGGGCTCAGGCATGAATGCGTCCAACATCAGCAGCCCCCCCATGGGGATGAATCAGCCCAGAGGCCAAGGAATGGGGCCTTTCGGGGGTCACGGCCAGAGGATGCCGCAGCAAGGCTACGCGGCCCCCCGGCCCCAGGGCATGGGCATGCAGGGCATGAAGAGGCAGTATCCTGGGGAGGTGGGTGGATGGGACCCCAACCCCATTTCACCTTTATGTTTTAGCTGCTTGTTGAGTTTACGATTGTCGTTCCAGCCGAGCTACGGCGGGCAGCAGTACGGACCAAACAACCAGTTCCCCCCCCAGCAAGGCCAGTACCCCACACCCAACGCCTCCAGGCCGCTGCCGTCCCCCAACTACCCTGGACAGAGGATGCCGGGGCAGCAGGTGCAGGGCCAGTACCCGCCGCCTAGTGGTGCCATGGGGCAGTACTACAAGGTACAGACGCCCCGATTCAGCAATTATGATGGGATTGGTAGAAATGTTGGGGGAGGGTTTTTAATCTGTTTTGATCAAATTACAGCAGGAGCCGCCGTTTAACGGCCAAACAAACAACTTCTCTGGGAGCGGCTACCAGTACAGCCAGGGCAACATGAACGGGGTAAGTCCTGGTTTGGACCTGTCTCCCCCCTTCAGGCTGGTTCAGGTTGGTTCACTCACCCGTTGTCCTCCATGCAGCCGCCCAGACCAGTGGGGAACTACCCTCACTCTCCGGTGCCGGGCAACCCAACCCCTCCAATGACCCCAGGAAGTAACATCCCCCCCTACCTGTCACCAAACCAGGACGTGAAGCCGCCCTTTCCTCCTGACATCAAACCAAACATCACCGCTCTCCCTCCGCCTCCAGGTCGGTAACCAGAAAACAATCCCAACAGTTTTTTGTTGACTGATTGTTTCGTGACGGTCTGACCACTCTTCAAAACCTGCAGCCAATCACAACGAGGAGCTGCGCCTGACGTTCCCGGTGCGGGACGGGGTTGTCCTGGAGCCCTTCAGGCTAGAACACAACCTGGCCGTCAGCAATCATGTCTTCCACCTCCGGCCGTCTGTGCACCAGACGCTCATGTGGAGGTAAGACGACATTCAGTCCACCTTTTAGATGTTTAATCTCCTCTTAAAGCGTCATGATGTCTTAGTTTTCCTTCCTTTGAGCTCTGTCGACCAAACGTTCCCCGGCTGAGTGAGGATGTTTTCACACCTGTAGTTTGGTTCATTTGTTGTGGACCAGTGATCCGGGTCCTGTTCACACTGACTTTTTACTAACGGACCAAGAAAAGTAAACACAGATCAGATGGTTGGATAGTTTTGGCAGCTGTCGTCATCCGACCTTCATGCATAGCGACGCTGCAGGCACTCCCAACGATTTCGGATTATTTTCCCACTGGGAAGGTTTTGTCCACTCTGTGATGTTAAAATCCCGGCGTTGGTGTCCGCCCTACTGGTTCACATTCTGGATCAAAATCCCCCGTAACACTTCAACTTCTCCTGTTTGCTCGTCTGAGCAGATCTGACCTGGAGCTGCAGTTTAAGTGCTACCACCACGAAGACCGTCAGATGAACACCAACTGGCCGGCATCGGTCCAAGTCAGCGTGAACGCCACGCCGCTCACCATCGAGCGGGGCGACAACAAAACCTCCCACAAACCCCTGCACTTGAAGCACGTCTGCCAGCCTGGAAGGAACACCATCCAGATCACGGTTACCGCCTGCTGCTGCGTGAGTCTCAGATCTTCAGACGGAGTTTAAAGACTTTCGCAGGCTAAACATGATGTTTAACAAACGTTTGTCGCCCCCCCCAGTCGCATCTGTTCGTGCTGCAGCTGGTCCACCGGCCCTCAGTTCGCTCTGTGCTCCAAGGCTTACTGAAGAAGAGGCTTCTGCCTGCAGAGCACTGCATCACCAAAGGTACATCGGCAAAAACGCCCCCAGTTTCTGCATCCTGACCTGATCTGTCCCTTTGCTTTACACTCGTCTCCTTTTGCTTTGCAGTTAAGAGGAACTTCAGCAGCGTGGCAGCATCATCGGGCAACGCAACGCTCAACGGAGAGGACGGCGTGGAGCAGACGGCCATTAAGGTTTCCCTCAAATGTCCCATCACCTTCCGGCGAATACAGCTTCCAGCTCGAGGCCACGACTGTAAACACGTCCAGGTAAGCAGAGCAGGGATCAGCAGAGACACGGCGAGGGAAGACGGGTTCGGGTTGACGGGTTTCCTTCTACTTCCTGCAGTGTTTCGACTTGGAATCGTATTTACAACTGAACTGTGAGCGGGGGACATGGCGGTGTCCTGTATGCAAGTAGGTTCATCTATCTACATGGGAACATCCCATCTTATGTGATCACTCTCCGTGTGCGTGACCAGTTTTCACGTTTTAAGCCCGGCCTCTCTTCTGTCCTCAGTAAAACGGCGTTGTTGGAGGGGCTAGAAGTGGACCAGTACATGTGGGGAATCCTGAACGCCATTCAAAAGTGAGCTGAGACCAGAGTCACTTCTTTAACATGTATTTGCATTCATTTCCCTGGGTGATGACCGTTTGTTGCTTCACCAGCTCGGAGTTCGAGGAGGTGACCATCGACCCGACGTGTAGCTGGCGGCCGGTGGCCATCAAGTCCGACGTCCACATCAAGGAGGATCCGGACGGACCGCTGGCCAAAAGGTTCAAAACCATGAGTCCCAGCCAAATGATCATGCCTAATGTGATGGAAATGATAGCTCAGCTCGGCCCCGGGCCCTCGCCATACCCGCTACTCTCCTCCCAGCAAGGGGGCAACAACAACGAGTACGGCGGCCAAGGTAGAAAACGAACAAACAACCAGACCTGCTCTGAATCAGGTTCGCCGTGTGGTGACTGATTTCTATTTCTTGCGCCAGGCAACAGTTACCAGGGGCACGGGAACTTCGACTTCCCCCACGTGGCCCCCAGCGGTACGTCGATGAACGACTTCATGCACGGCCCTCAGCTGTCCCACCCGCCAGACGTCCCCAACAGCCTGATGGCCCAAGACAAGCCGCTTTCCCACAACATGCCCGACTCGGTGAGTGCTCCGCCGCTAGCTTTCACCGCTAAACGCTTAGCGACCGCCATCATGATCTGCCCCTTCCCACCCCCCCTTACAGATACCTCACTCTGTCAGCAACGACCAATCACACGGTCCTCTGCAGCAGAGCTTACACGCATCTCCGCACCCTGGGAGCCAAACAGGGCAGCAGCTCCACCACAGCGGGCCTCCTCAGCCGTCGCGACAAGCTCCGCCTCCTCAGCAGCAGCAACAACAACAACAACAGCAGCAACAACAGCAGCAGCCCGGCCCCAACAACCACCCCCACGGCGACCTGGCCTTCAACCCCTCCAGCAGCTTGGACGGCCAGGCGGGGTCGGACATGCCCGAGCCGTCGTTAGATGTGAGTCCCGGCGCCCCCCGTAGGAGCATTCGCCGTCTGCCTGAAATAACCAAAGTAACCGCGTGTCTTTTTTTTTTTTTTTTCCTCAGCTTCTTCCAGAGCTGGCCAACCCCGACGAGCTGCTGTCCTACCTGGACCCCCCCGACCTCCCCAGCAATAGCAACGACGACCTTTTATCGCTCTTCGAAAACAACTGAGGCAATCCAGAACCCGTGAACTTCTTTCTGACTGCCCGCGGCGTCACCGAGGCGGTCGCTCGCTCCGTACTTGACGAACACAAAGATGCACTCCCTTTCTCTTCTTCCTCTTGTACAGTTTTGATTGGCCAGCGCAGATTTTGACTGACGGAGGTCAAAACTCAAAGACACGGCAGGATCTCACCCCCTCCACCGTGGCAATACTTCTGAACTGTGCAGCTATTTGGTTGGTTTGTGTGCACATTAGGAACCGGTTGTAGCATTTTTTTATCCATGAATTTATTTCCTTTTTGAGAAGAAAAAGGAATTTGCTGTACAAAACAAACTGAGACTAGCCTGCACTGTCTGGCCAGTGCGTTTTAAAACCACACTGTTATTCCAGTCTGAGAGGCTTCCCGGTGTCACAGCTCCATTCCCCGACCGGCCCTGGTTAGTTGCACTGTTTTTTTGTCCATCACACATCATTTAAAAGCACAAAGAGATTTTGGCAACGAGAAAAAAAAACAATGAAATCAGTCTGTCTTTGACAAACGTCTTTTTCAAAAATTGCTCTTCTGATAACAAGACATTTTTGGGAATGATTGGCTTCCACTTTTTCCACAATTTGATACGTATTTTTGTGAGAAAAAAAAGCAAAAAAAAAAAACAGATCCTATCCTTCATCCCTGCAGGAGGAGGAAGAGGATGCGTCTGAAGGAAAGGAAAGGTACGACCTGAGAGGTCCGAGCTCCCGTAACGATCCTGCTGCGTTTATTGCTTGCTGCTACGACTTCCTTCCATCCCGTCTGCTCCGCATGAGCCTCGCTGTCGCTCATGTCAGCGTTTGTTTTGCAATATCTCTCTCCTGTTAAATGATGTGCTGTTAAAGTAGTCTACAAAGTGCATGTGTGCCAAGCCCTTGTCTAGTGCTGTTCCATGTGGTGAAGAACCGTTCGTGTGGAATTTCCTTTTCTCGTATGATTTATTTAACGCTAACCTTGAAGGAATGAAGCGTCTCCGTTGGATCGTCTAGTTTTTGTTGCTACGACATTTAAACGAAACTTTTTTTGGGGGGGGGGAAACTGCTCAACATCACCAAAGTTAGAGGATGAGAATGGAGACGTTTGCATTTGCTTGGTCCTGCGTAAGACTGCGTGTGTGCGTGATCCTGCGTGTGTGTGTGTGTGTGTGTGTGTGTGTGTGTGTGTGTGTGTGTGTGTGTTGGTGTGATGGGAGGTGATCTTGTGTGAATGGGAGGATGAAGTCGGTTTATAGTCACTGCTGTTTGGGAAATGGCTTTGAAAGGAACGGTTCACCCACAGATTAGAATTCAGTCACGCTCTGATGGAAAGTCAGGTGAGGACACGACATTTATGGAGCTTTGCTGCATATTTGAAGCTACAATAAGTCCAAAAGTGGACAAATTCAATCTCAAAAGGTCAAGATGAGCCTCAAAACAAAAAAAACAAAACAAAACAGCAATAAAACTACAAGTCCCAAAACTCCAACCTTCGAACTCTCTGAAGGAATGTGGGTACTTTAAGGCGTGGAATGACTCCAAACAGCTCCATATTGCATTATCCAGATCCAAAAAACTTTTGAAAAGACTTTACTCATACAACTCAACAGAAATATCCGTTGTGGCTGCTAAGCTAACGGCGTCAGAGCCCATTGGAGGATGGCGCACAAGCTTGAACGCTCCTGTAGAGGAAACCAGGGCGAACCTGAGATCTTTACATACCTCATTACGGCTCACATGCACACTGTCAGGCCTCCTCAGATGGGATGCGTGTGAATAAAGTCTTTTCCTGTCTTGACTTGGATCGCTCCGTACAAGCTGAACTTCTAAAGACCATCCCCATCTTCTTGCGTCGTTTTGCAGAACGTTACTTTTTTGCTCCACAAGCATTCAGAGAATTAAAAAAACTTCAACCGACTCTCCATCTACACAGGCCTGAGCACATAACCACTGAATTTTGACTTTTGGGCGGACTGTTCCTTTAAAGCCGTGTTGCGCAGACCTTTTACCACATCTGTTTTCAGTTTCACATTTCGAGGAGAGTGCTGTTCAGTATGCAAATGTATTATTTTTTAAGAAATGCTATTGTACTGTAAATATCCTTGTGAATATTTTTGTATCATCTCGGTCATGTTTGTCCTTCCGATCATTAGTCGTCCATCTAACCGCGTGCGCTCCTGTCTAACCACTGACTTTGTAACCAGCATTCGACAGTCTCACCTGTCCACGCTTCTCATAAGCTACACCTGCAGGTCGTCGTGTCACCTAGTCGGCTTCCTCCCAGCGCACCTGCAGACAGGTGTTCCTATTCCCGCGTCGTTCCGGTTGGTCGTGCATCTTAGTTTTCGAGGATCAGACGTTTTCCGTCACGCTCGGATGAATTGGATTGAAAATGTTGTCTTTTCACGAGTTTATGTTCACATTTTATCAGTGATACTGAAGAGTAATGGATTTAAAAGGATTGCTTTCAGTGTAATTAGTGAGCTATGTGAATATCATAATTGTTGTCAATACACAGTGGTATTTTAAAGATATATCACAACCATATTTTAAAGAAATCCATGATTATATTTTTTTTATAGAAAATTTGGCTTTTTTTAAAAGCATGAGACCATAAACATTTTTATCCCCTTTTTAGTTTTGGTAAATTATTTTGTACTGGTTTTTCTTTTTAATCTGTAAGGCTAGAAATCCAATTTCTTTCAATTGTGTGTAACGGTTTTATGTGAGCATTATTTTAAACGTCATTTAAGAACTATTACAAGCATCAGCTGACATGTTGTTTCATATTTATGTCACAAAGAGACAACAAATAATCGAGACACTGCCACTCTTCACGTTTTTTTACTATTTGGATTGAAACTTTTTATTGATTCTCATCTTTTATCATGTTCTCATTTTAAAGTGGTTGATAAGGCAGCAGCCAAAATTTTTAGTTGCACAATCACGACCAAAAGGGCCATTTTTCTGGGGTAAGTTGTTGAAAATATAAAATGAAAATAAAAAAAACATCGAGTAAGGGCACGCTCATTAATCTGGCCTGGAGATGATATTCCGAGCAAGGCTAGAACAAACGTCCCAACATGCCTGTATATATGTAAATGAATATAGAGACATGTGAACTGAATTGTATTCATGTTCCCTGGGAATGTGCATTGTTTCTTCAGAATAATAAAAAGCTTGCAACCCCTCTACTGGAAGTGGCTGAATATGGAAAATGAAACTCGTTAGCTAGTGTCTGTTGGTATCTCAGCATTTTGTTCCCCTGCTGTAATATACTTTCACCTCTTTGGTTAGGGGAACTGGGACAGCTATGTTTTACATGTAATATTTAGCTTAAGTGTTCTAGTTTGTCACCTGCTAAAGCTTAAGAAAAAAAAACAAAAAAAAAAACAAGGTTACAAAGAAAACAGTTGGGGAGAACGGCAGATGGAGGGACGGGTCCTGAAGATTGTAACCAAATCCATAGTTTGTACAATTTTTGATATCATGAGCGTTTGGAAAAATGACACAATCTAAGGTGATTCATGCAATGTGGCCATTGTCTCTATTGTGTACATTGTATGTACAATCATTTCATATTCTAAACTGGTCAGAAAATAAAGGAACTAATTGTGATTTTTAGTCTTGCAGAACTGTATGTAGTTAGATGATGTGACATCCTAATATTTATCTAATAAATATGTATTCAGATGATACCTGTATACTGTGGTCTTGTCTTTTGTGAACTTGCAGCACAGTGTAGTTTTTAAGTCAACAGGTTGTCTATCTAAACAGGAAGTGTAAATTACGGGTGAAAAATTTGAATTAATCTTTCCACCACTGGGAATGTGAGTTTTTTTACTCAGAATTTCAATTTAAAGAGGGGAATTACCCATATATGGTCTGTAGTAATTTTAAATTCTGTAATGAGGTGAAATTGAGTCAGAAATTTTAAAAAAGAATTTAAAAAAGCTTAAGTTTCTTGTTGAATTTTAACATTTTGCTTGAACATGAAAATTTACCGGGAGGAGGCCCCGGGGACGACCCAGGACACGCTGGAGAGACTATGTCTCCCGGCTGGCCTGGGAACGTCTTGGGATTCTCCCGGAGGAGCTGGACGAAGTGGGAGAGGGAAGTCTGGGCCTCCCTGCTTAAGCTGCTGCCCCCGCGACCCGACCCCGGATAAGCGGAAGAGAATGGATGGATGGATGGATGGATGAAAATTTACAACAATATTCATGACAGTCCAACGTGATTTGACAGAACATTTAATCCATTTTATCTATATGTTATCATATTTCTCAACGCTTTAATTGCCGAAGAAAGAAAAAAAAATTCTAAAACAAATACAACAACCAGAATGCCTTGAGCAGCAACGGACCAATCAACATTCAAGCTAATTATGACGTACTACAAACAGGGCGGTGCTTGGTTTCTGCATTTCCGGTATTTCCGGTATGGCAGCCGGCTGAAATACTGTAAATTCTGTTTTTTTTAAACGTCATTATTGTTGTTTCATTTTCTCAACTGTTTGGGTTGAAAATGGCTTTCACTAAATTGAGTCTGTGATCACGTTAAATTTCTGTAAACCACGTTTATTATCGCGAGGTTTCGTACGATCTCACTTCCTGTTTCGTAACGAAAACTTCCGCTCTTCTCACGTGTGGCTTTGACTTTCGCCGACTGTTGGCCTGAGCTGTCAGGACAACCACATTATTCAGTAAAATGTTATTAACGAACAGAATAAAGTTGTGTTCTCTGGCGTTCACCGCCGCACGCCTCTACAGCACCGGGCCGGCAGTCGCGAACAAAAACCCGACGGTGTTCTTTGACATCGCTGCAGACAACCAGCCTTTGGGAAGGGTAACCTTCGAGGTGAGACGATGAACCAATCACTTCGATAACATTTACTACTAAATAAATGAGAAATAAATACGTTTATTTGCACGAATAATTTGCTTAGTCATGGTTGTGCAAAGAACATCGTGTTCACATGGCTTTTTTTTTTTTTTTTTTCAGCTCAACGCGGATGTGGTGCCAAAAACAGCAGGTGATCAATGAGTCGAATTTTCATAAAGATTGATTAATTAATTGATTGGAAATTGAGAATGAAAATTAATTTTTAAAAAAGATGGGGTTTTGCTTGTTGTGCACAAAACGCTTCAGTTCCAAAAAGATTTCATGATGGAGAACTGGCAGGAATATCCTCAAGAAATATTTCCTATGAACTTTACTTTTAATTACTGCCAGATTTTAAAAAGTTGCACTAGAATTTTATCCCTGTTTAGATAAAACAACCTCATCGAATCTTTAATGCGTCCTACAGAGAACTTCCGGGCGCTGTGCACTGGTGAACACGGTTTCGGCTACAAAGGTTCCATTTTCCACCGAGTGATCCCTCAGTTCATGTGCCAGGTAGGACTATCTCGGTGGTTTTCGTGGGGTTCAGCGTGATGTTATGGTACTGCAGCAGTAATGCGTGTTTGTTTGCAGGGAGGAGATTTCACAAACCATAATGGGACCGGAGGGAAGTCCATCTATGGATTGAAGTTTCCTGATGAGAACTTCCAGCTGAAGCACACTGGACCTGGTAATCATCCTGTCCTGCTTTCACGTAATAAATATTGGGAGTAGATCATGTGCAGCAATTAATTATCTTTAATTATTATTAAAGATAGTTTGTTTTTTTTTAAATAATGCTTTAATTAGGAAAGCATTATTTTGTCAGACCGAAGGTTAAAAATACAATTTCGTTAGTGTGCTGTTTCCTGAGTTTACCAGCAGGTGGCAGCAGAATGCTCCTGAAAGAAGTTAGTCATTTTTCCCCATCTCGCTAATACCATTAATTACATTTCCATGTCTTCGCTGCAGGCATCTTGTCTATGGCCAACGCTGGACCAAACACCAACGGGTCCCAGTTCTTCATCTGCACCATGAAAACAGAATGGTATGTGCAGACAAACACTCCATTATAAGGCCTGATGCTCCGCAGGGTTTTCCAGCACAAGTTGCCATAACTGGCCTTAATTTAAAGGCTGTGACTGAACAGCCTGTTGAGACATATGTGTAAAAAAAAAAAAAAAAACACAGAAAGGCCTTGTGTAATGAGAACAAAACGGAATTTAAGTTTTCAGAATGATGACGCAACATTTTCTGTTCTGTTTTCACAAAGTGATAACTTTTATTTCATATTGTTTGAGGATTTTAAGTGGCTATGCTTATCTGTTATTTATTTAGATGGTTATCCACCTAAACTGGTGTGGGTTTGTGAACATCAGTTTTGGGGAGATGCCTCATTTTACATTTAAAATGTGAACATTTGTCTGCTGAGTAGATGTCAGTTGGTCCGTGTGTCAGACGCTCGTCAATAAAACACGTCCTATATTAAAAAGGGTTGTTGAATCGCTCCCAGAGATTTCAATCTAAAACCTTTGGAAATTTTTTTCTGAATTTTTTATTACTTTAGTCATACCGTCATTACTTTAATGGAATAAAACTACTGATGGAACCATGAATTCTGATGTGGAATACAGCGTCTCTGCTGCAGTGGCATCACGATGATTCCAGCGGAGCATGGAGGATTGTCTTGCCGTTCGGGGGCAGTGATAACAAATGTCCTCTTTCTCTAGGCTGGACGGTAAGCATGTTGTCTTTGGCAGCGTGAAGGAAGGACTGGACGTGGTCAAGAAAGTGGAGTCCTTCGGTTCTCGGAGCGGGCGGACCTCCAAGAAGATCACTATCACAGACTGTGGAGAGCTTTAGTGGGCTCCATGTGAGCGGCGGACACGTCTCATCTCCTGCTGTAATTTAATGTGAGAGTGAAAGAGGTTCTTTATCCGGCCGTGTGGGAGTCTAGGACTTTATATCTCTAACGCACTTAACAGAGTCCTTCTGCAAAATGTGTTTTATATGACTGAGCTCTTAATTCATTAAGAGTTGCTGAAACTTGTTTGTAAAGTGGGAGTCTGTGTGCAAAAAACAAAAATAAAGTCTCATTTTCTAAAAGTTTGTTTTTAGCTTCAATTAAAAATAAATCAACAGACTTCAACAGAAATCCAAAAGTTCGGAATTTATTTATGTTTTTGTAGATCAGGATGAAGTCTGTTGGATTTTGGAGGTGATTGGAGCCTACAATGAGTCCAGTGTTCAGAGTTCACTTCCTGCTGATGGGAGATGAGTGAAGACGAGCTGCACCTGCAGTCCTCCTACCAGGAGAGGGCACCAAGCTCCATTACAGGTGTGTTTAGAAAAGGAAGGTGTTCAACAGGGAAGTAAGTGAGCCTTACAGGTGAGCCTGAACCACCATGGTGGTTGGTGAAGGGGTTTTTTTTTTTTGGTTTCAGTCTCCACTGTCATCTGCCAGCACCAGGACTCCAGTGGGTTTGATAAAGATGTAAGAAAAAACTTGAATTGGTTTTACAGTTTAAGGTGTGGCAGTTTATTGAGGGTTTTATCAGCAGCTGAGGAATGAAGTTAGTGTTGCGTCATTCTTCCCTCCTCCTCCTGTTTTCCTCGTCATCTTCGGTTGGATAATGATCCCATTCCTGGTCCGGTCTGTCTGGGGACATTTTGCACGGAGGGGTCAGCCCGCCGGTTGTTTGCTGGTGCCGCCGCTGTGGTCTGGTCATCGGAACTGCACCAAAAACACAAATCTCTTTCTGTATTGGTCTGAGTAAATTTTACCAGATGCCGTAAGGACAGATCTAGATTGTGTAGTTTTATGTTGTGGGAAGATAGAAAAGAATAAAGTATAACATCTGGATCAGTTAATGTGGATGTGGTATTTGACTGTATGTTCACGTACAGCCCAGAATTCCAACCGCCTGATCTCATTGGTTTGCGTTTTTGTTTGAGATCAGTAAGAAAACGACAGACACGCATATGTTTTAATGAATTTTAATAGAAAAAGAGGTCAAAGGCTCAATCTGGGTCACTTTAAGGCACAGTAAAGGAACAGATTTCCCAAAACACTAACATTCAACAACATTTTGATGGAAAGTTTGCAAGATGCATCCCTCCATCCTTTTATCCAGATCAAACCTTTGTGGGTCTTTTTGTGGCCCTAGTTTAATCCTTAAACCAAATTTTATGGAAATCTGTTGTGTAGATTTTGTTTTATCCTGCTAACAATCAAACTGACCAACTAAAGGTCACAGACAATATAAAAAAACTTTATCATATATCCATATTTGTGGTACTCAAACCAATATATGTTAATGTTGACCGAACGGTAAAATTCCTGCGACTTATTTAGGAAAAGGTCTTTTTTTTTATTTGGCGCAATACTCCAGAAATGTTTTACAGACAAACAAACATGGTAGTTGATGAAATGACTTTTTGCGTTGACAGTTCTTTTAATAGTCATTTTACTTTCTTTTTTTTTTAAGACACAAAACCCCTTTTGTAGATCAGGCAAATGCCTCGAGGATCTTTGTTCTGCGGAGGTTTTATTCCGTTTTTGTCTCGCGTTGCTTTGAGACATGAAAAAGCACCTTGGTGATTCTGTCTCTGGGCACTGAGTGCCTAAATAAAACTGTTTTGTCATTCATCTGACATTATTTCATGTAAAACTACAACTACATAAAGAGATCTTCAGAAATACAAGTATATAAAGAATAAATGTTAGGTGGTATATTCCATAACAAAGTCTAACAACAAGTCATGGCTTCAAAATATATTCCAAAATCATGTACCCTCCAGTACTTCCAATACACATTAATGCTGCGTATCCTTCTTAGTAAAGTTTTGTTGCATAGTTTATACAGAAAACAACATTAAGTTACCTCTGGAATATACAAACATAAAGAGCGTCGTCATCTGCAAACAGATGTAGTTTTCTTAATTCACAGTTGTTCATATTCTTACGATAAAAAACAAGAACCCAGCAAATCCCGAGTCAGGGAGAATAAACTGTTAGAGGCGTTAAAGTAGAATAAAGTATATCCTCTTGTGTTTTTAGTGAATGAAATGTGTCCCTTTTCCATAAAGGCGTTTTACTGCACACGGCGGCAGTAGTAGCCGAGGACTTTGCACTTTTCACACAGGTGTTGAGGATGCTCTTTGCTCTGATCCGAAACGTCCAACCCATCCGGTTTCTCCAGAGGTCGCTGGGGTGAAAGGAAAGAATCTGTGATTTTACAGATATCTTCGAATCACGTATGACTTTGACATCATCTTTAGCCATGTTAGCGGAGGTTCTGATGTCTAGCTACCTCAACTAAATGTTCATTCGGATCGTCATCTGGATCCAGAATGTTTTGACATGTTTTCTTCACCATTAAAGGGGCAGTTATTGTCTCTAACTTCATGGATAATGACCGCCATGATAAAATGACATCGCCATGAGATCTGGCACACACCAGATCCAAGTTATCGTCTAGATTTGGTGATCTGTAATGTAGAACCTGGTCATTCCTTGTGTGCCAGACGGAAGAACTAAGAAACTTGGTTGAAGGATCGGTGGGTTATCAGACAGGAGCCCTTTAAACGTTATAAATAATAAATATCGTGATTCAAACATCAGACGTTACCTGTTTATGAGGGTAAACATTGATGTGGCACTTGATGCATTCTTGACCCATGTTGGCCCACGAGTTCCCGCTCATCCACTTCCTCTTGCATTTAGGACACTTGTATTCACCGAAGCACCTCTTCTTTCCCTGATACGGGGTGAGGCCTTCACCTTTGGGTCGAGCCTGAACAGAAATGTGCAGCAGACAGCAGAGTTAGTGTCCCATTTAGATGTAAGATATTTCAATCATTTTCAACTGGCATCAGCAGGACGGGAAGAAGAAGTCACAGAATGAATCTAGTATCGTAACCATGGAAATGCAAAAAAATAAAAGCAAAAGTTTCCTCAAGAGCAAAAAACCACAGGGTGGACGGCGCCCCTCCTTCCTTTGGCATAAAAGAATGAGACATTTCTCTACGTCTGAACCTCAAGGCTTTGCAAACATGTTGGTTTTTGCCTCTCACCACCTTTAACTGGAAGAGACCTGCTGACCTATTTGATTTCTTTGGGCGGCAGCCAAGTCAAAGCTCTGCATGATTAGAGCGTGGACCGATAGCGGCCCCGTTGGTGGTCAAGAGCATCGGGCTTGTGGGTAGATTTGTCTCAGGAATGAGACGATTATTTATGTTTTCTGTCAGCAAACATTAAGAAGCTCGTTTTCTTTGATACTCGAGGACTTGGACGATGGAAGAGGGATCTTTACGTTCTGTAGGAACCTGTGTCTCGTCTAACTTCTAAGTGTAGAAGTACAAATTCTCCTCACACTGAGGAGGAACATGGTTTATTTCTAGGAATTTGGGTTATATTGTAATGATTAAGTCTAATTTATTTGTTGGACAGAAAAGAAGGAGTCTCAGCTTTCCCATTAGAAATGAGCTCCCTCCCTCCAGCTGTGTTCCCGAGGGACCATGAAGGAGGCCCCGGCCTGTGGGGCCTCCCTGCTATAGGACAAATACCTCTGGCTCTCAGTCATCCCTCCCAGCTGGCCCCTGACCCACCAATCAGGACGCAGAGATCTAAGCAGGGAGGAAATAAAACCCAGATGAACTGTGCACTTGTATAACATGACAAAATCCTCAACACATCAGAAAGAAATCATCTCGAGACCGGTTTGAATTACCGAGTAACTAGGGCAAGGCAAAATTAAGAGCGAGTCCTCCACGTCACCAGAACAGAGCATGCTTAGTGGTGTTTTGATTTCACGGCGGAGAGCATATGTCAGGTAGAAAAAAACCTCTTACGAAACACGTACACAGCCCCAGCAGTGGGGTCCCTTGACTGTAAGGGCCAAATCTGAAGCGTTACAGGACCCGTGTGGACGTCCACCGCCAGGCTCCGCGGGGGGTCACGGAGCATCGCCTTCCTGAGGGAGGAAGCAGCTTTCGCTCTGCAGAAGAAGCAAAAACAAACTCCGGTCTGGAGCCGGCAGGACGGCAAAGGCTACGGCACACTCCTGCGTTTCCACCGGTGGCATCAAAGATGTGCCGCTGACAACCGACAAAAAATCAGCCGCCACGGCGAATGGAAGCTGTTACGGGAAACGGGAACGTTTGAGTAACTCCATAAATCCATCATCTGTCATGAACACAGCAAGATTCAAAGAATAATATTTGGGACAACTAAAAGTCGTCTCTATGACAACGTAAGGACGGGTCACACGGTCATCAATCAGCTTTATCAAAAAATGTCCAATGAGGTTTAAAGCAATTCAAATGATGCCGGTGGGCTTCGTGTTAACGACACAAGCGTGACGTGATCACATGATGACAACACGCTGGAAAAGTGCTGTCCAAACGAATGAGAGTCTTAACATGTTAACTCAGGCTAATTATCCCTAAAACATTGGAAAAGCAATATATCTAAATGGAATGTTTCCTCAAATGTCCAACAATGCTAAACAATGCTACACATCTGATCCCAAAGTGAGGAAAGTTTCGAAGAGCAATCTCTCCAAGCATTGAAGAAAGTGGAAAACAAATCGACCTTCCTTTCTCCAGAAATCCGCCAAAATCCTGAACAAATCCATCTTGTAGTTTTTGCATCGTCGTGCCAACAAACAAACCGACTAATTAAAGGTGTACCTCTGCCGGCGCTGCAAAAACATTCCCAGAATCTGCATCCGTCTCAAAATCTAATCGCCTCTTTCACAATCGAAGGCCACAAATATTCGCTGCGAACCGTCAGACATTCTGCTAACCAGCAGACAAACAGCGATGGAAACGTGACCTCTTGAGGAATAAATCCTTCAAACAGCTGTTGAGACATTTAATCCTCAAATATGAACGTTAGTGTCAGCAAGACGAAGAAGACTACATCCTCCGTGGGCCATGAGTCTTCCCACATCTGAAGGGAATCCATCGAATACTTGTTAAAATCATCCCTACATTTTTGCCCAAACCCAGATTCCTCACATTCCGTATACCGCATGAGAAAGTGTTTTGTTTTAAAATAAGTAAATATATTAAATTAAGCTGTTATGTGCAACACAACCGGGCCCGTCCAGCAGCCAGAACTTCAGTCGGGTAACTTGAATCGGCGCCGGAGCACAAAGTGCGATGTGACGCCAGATTTTAAGGCTGTAGCAGATAAGCCTGGCCCGGATCCACGGAGCCTGGTGAGAGGGGCCCGGGAGGTTGGCCGCCTCCCCCCGCCATCATCTGGAAACCATCAGGATAAACAATGGGCTCCTCCAAACCCCTACCTCCCCCTCTCACTCGCTCGCTCCCCCACCTCCATCCTCCCATCGTACATCCATCCTGGAGAACTCAGCTCGCTGGAAACCATGTGGACCCTCCACCCACTGGGTTACTTTCCTATCAGACCCCCCCCCCCCCCCAAGCATCAAGGAGAAGCCCAGCTGTTCCCAAAACATCACATGACTGCCTGGACTGAAACGACAGGCCTTAAACGACTCCTGTGATGCTTTCATTATCTTGTGAAATCAATTTTCTCCATGAGGGTTTAAACCAACAAACGTCCACTTTTCTTTAACCAGAAGTAGCAGAAAGAGGAGAAACGATTAGTGGAGTCGTAATGAGGTTTATTTACGGGACAGGAAGTCAAACATGTTCAGCTTCCTGCTTGGAGATGTGAGGATTTATGACGTTTCTCTGGTTAATGTCATAGTAAAAAAATCATCTTTGCATAATCGTCTTAAATTCTCCCATTTGGAGAAAACCTATTTTATAACCAGTCGTACATTTTTTCCTAATTTATATCAGAAATGTAAAGTTTACATTAGAAACTTTGGATAAACCTTGTCGAGAACATTCAGGAGCTGCCAACGTAATAAAATCACAAACTTATTTCGTCAGTCTCGACTCCTTATCTTGAAATATTTGACCTCCTGACCTCTGCGTGTTGTGTCGACGTCTGCCTCTCAGATATAATTCACTTCCTCTGCAGCTTTTCTGAAAGTTGCACGTCTGCAATAATGAAAATGATGAGAGAAAACAGCTGGCGGACAAATACACACACACACACACACACACACACACACACACACACACACACACACACACACACACACAAACAGAAGGATTAGCATCTCGTGTGGTCGCGGATGACATTTCCAGCTGCAAACCGGCCTCCTGTTTCCCGGGTGACGGGCCGGAGCAGGTGGGCCGGACAAATAGACGGAATATTCTTCAACTTCAGGCCGAAGCAGCCGTGAGACGAGAAAATGAGTCTGATGTCATCATCGTGTGAATCTGACCTTGGGTCAGTCCGGATCATCATCATTGGAGTGGATTTAATCCCATAGATTTTAACATTCTGGATCCAGAGCCCTTAGAGATCTGGTGTTGCCACAGATACACGTTAACAGTCAAGCTTCCTTCTGCAAAACTTCATCAGTCTCCTTTTTCATATCAGTTTGGGATCTTTGGCGAACGATAGTTGAAGATTTCCTTTTTGGATGAAGTGATCTTGTAAATGTTTGCATCTACAACTCCTTGAGAAGCTCTCAGCTGCTGATGAGGATGGTGCAATAAAACCAAAATCTCCATTACAGCTCATAAATCAAACAGGGTCAGATTGTTTCACCATCTGCTTAGGATGAGCTCAACAACGTGAGAATAATGTATCGTTGAAGGTCGTGTATTTTGAACCACCGCAGGGAAACTTATCATTTCTCGCTCCGTCCTCTTTCCTTCCCCTCATATTTCACCCGAACGGGGAAAAACTTTAATCGACAACAATCAAATCCTCCAGGATTAAAAAAAAAAAAAAGTGATTTAATCTCTAAAACAGACGACAATGTTCTTTTCCTGCAGATTCATTTGTTCTGATCGGACGACGGCTGTCTGTCTGTCTGTATCTGATGCTCCGTCCAGGGTTTCCTCTCTCTGTCCCGTTCCTCACCCGTCCAAAGGAAACAGACGGCGCGCCGGGGGGGCCGGTAAGTCATCAGACTCATCAGTCTTTCCTTCGGATTCACCCGTTACATGTTTGGCCACGAGCGCTGCCAGATTCCGAGAACCTGTGTGATCCGACAGAACGAACGTCCCGAGCTGCCAGATAAAAAATGTGAGGGAGTGAAAACCTAAAAAACACAGATTCAAAACCTGATCTGGGTCAATGCAAGGTTCTGATTGGCTGCAGGATGTTGATTACTTCCTGTTAACGTTCTTCTCAGCGCAGTGATTTTCTAAACAGACGTTGAACATAACTAAAGTCGCGCTTGTCTTTCTGGAGCAACCCACGGTTTCCTAAAGCGCTCCGGCTGCAGACCGCCGCCCGCTGGCCCTTTAACTGACCGGAGCGGCGAACAATACAGCGTGACTTCCTGACCTTTGACTCCCCGGCTCCTCTGGGGGAAACAATGTGCTCCTTATTTAGCCCAGCTCTTCCCACCAGACTGCCGGTTACTGTCGGAACACTGGCGCTTGTGTGCTCGCTCTACTGTAACCAGGATCAGCCAGTTAATTGGAAAAGAGTCGTTGGGATGTTGTGATCCCAGGTTAAAGGTGAACGCTGTTAAACTCGCAACGTATTCGCTCCTCTGGCTGGAAAGGGAAAGTCCATTCCAAAAAAAATGTTACTTCATGTTGAGTTTCATTAAATCAGAAGCAGTGATTTGCTAAAGCTTCAGTTGCTCCACGGTTTAAGGTTATTTGGAGGTCATGATGTGTCTCATGGGACGGGTCTGGACTGCAGGTCGGCCAGAAAAAGATGTCTGGATGGCTGCTGGGAAATAAGGATTTGTCTGATTTCTTACATTTGTATTGAATAATCTGGAATATGAACAATTAGAACCACCTCCACCTACAACTGGTCCAAACTGAGGTCCCGCCTCTCGCTAGCAGCACAATACATGAAGGTAATTCATGCTCAGCGGGCGGCACAGGTCCATGTTTGTGCACATTTTCTCCACGCTTAGATTCATACGTAAAAGTGCAATACCACCGGAGGCCTCTGGAGGCAGCGTTGTAGCATCACAACTTCCTGTATAGCACACACAAGTCTTAAAGTTAACAAACATTGGACTCATCGCCGCCCACCTGTGGACGTATCAATGCTAACAGAAATGTAGGCGTTAACGGATGCATCGTTTAAAGAAGACGTGGTTTTTTTTATATAGAAGGGAAAATAAATAAATTAGCTGCTAAGGGAAACAGGGTGGAGCTCCAGGTGGCCAATAAGAGTTCAGACTCTGCCTCTGCTACCAGAATGTTTGAATAACCAATGAGAGTTTAATATTAAAGATGGATTTGAATTGTCATGTCAAATGTGCAACTGCTTCCTCTTGAAATTACAAAATGTTCCCATGATTTTTCAAACGCTAGCAAAGCCAGATAAACATGTGAAACCACCTGTTTAAAGGTACCAGAATACAGGAAAAGACATTTTCCCGCTATAAGACCCGCTTCCTACAAATGTGCATGTCAGTTTTATAAAGTTTTTTTTAAAAAAAGCCTCAGATTCCAGCCAAAAAGAACAAAAACCAGTTTGTTCATTAGTTCCAGCTTCAGAGGAGCTTCATCTGAAGAGGCCTTGTCATGAAAACGTCTCCATAATCACTGCTTTGGTTAGAAAATATCAGCAACACGTGCTAAAATCTGACATCATCTTTCTGAAGCGGAGGAGCGCGGCGGCGAGCCAGAGAGCAGAAATGCTTTCCAGACTTTTTGCGCTTTTTTAGAGGCGTGTCGGCAAAGAGGAATCGTAAATATCTCGTTGTAATCCTCCGACGTCTTAACCTCCTCGTGAAGCCAGCGGTCCGGCTCTCGGCTCTGCTGTCAGCACAGGATGTTTACTGCTCATAGCCGGGCGTAGCATGGATAGCATGTCTAATGCCTTTCAGTGCGGATGGAGATGCATGGACTCAACCTCCACTGGCATCATTTTTCAACTCCTCAGGCCTCCACTGATTTTGCCATGTGTTTCTTTATCAGGGAGGTGGACTGAGTGTTGACACGGGCCCCATTTCACCCCGAGAAAAGGCTGTTAAAGGCCCCCGCACACCCACTTCCTGTATGCTTCTTCTCTCAAGTTACTGAGCCATGACATTCTTTGATTCCTGCTCGCTGCGGCTAACCGGTGCAAACCAGTTAGCTATGGTAGCACGCAAAAATGAATCCATCGCTGACGCTAATAGCTGTACATGAAAGCAACCTGTAGCTTCGTGGAACAATTACCAATGCATCTTCCAGTCTGACGGTGGCTATTTTATATGTACAGAAAATGGCCGTTGCTCTGCAACTTTAGCACACGCCCACTGTCTTCCCAGGTGTGCACAGATGTGGAGATGTTTAGCATTAGCAGCTCGCTGCGTGGTTTTCTCCACATTCTTCAGATTCCTCTGCTGCCAGCGAGGCGTTCAGCACCGACCTCCTCGGTGTTCGCAGGAGGTGGAGGAGAGACGCCAACCAAACCGAGCCGCATCCCCATTCCTCGTTTTTGGGAATATTACAGATGTTTATTCGCTTTGCTCGTAAACAGGCGGGACAGAGCTAGGTTGTTTAGCACCGTTCCAGAAATGGGGAAAAATGTTTTTCTTCCTGTCAACACTAAAAAATTTCACTGCTTTTTGGCAAAGTTATCATAAATCAGGGTAATTGGGACTCAGCCACACTTACTTGGTAGCGCCTTCCAGTATCTAAGCTAAGCTAACAGATGACCAATATATTAAACCCAGAGATGTAAAGGTGGTGTCAGTGTTATATTATCTGATCTATCAATGTTGTTTAACCCTTGGCAATACTGGCAGTAATATCTCAAAATGCCCCAATATGGCTTTAAAGGAACATTTCACCATAATTTAAACCCTCACCCATAACCCTAAATCCCAAACCCTAACCCTAACCCAAATTTTACCATAAGACAAAACATAGAATTTAATGTCTTCAGCATGATGATGAAAATGTAGTCTCGAGGAATTCTCATGTACAGTATGATGCATGTGCAAGTGTGTTTCAGAACCATTTCCTGTTCTATTCTGTCAATGCGCATTTTTTAAATTAAACTCTTTACTATAGCCGCTAAGCTAATAGTAGTAGAATGCATCTCATCTGAGGTGGGTGAAAAAGCTCAAACTTTCATAATGAATGAGGAGAAGTGACACCATGAAAGCTGCAGGTTGTTATGGATGCTCACTTTACTTAAACAAGTCCCCATCTTCTTCATTTATTTACCAGGATGCTAGAATGCTATTTTGCTGTGAAGCTACATCCATTTTTCCATCAGCACAGAAATGAACCAAAACACCTTTAAATTTCAGGTGAAACGTTCCTTAAAGTGCATACAGCAGGAATTCAACACACGTGAAGAAATGTGGCTAAATTAAATCTTAAACTTACAAAACTAACAGAAAAAGTCTGCTAGAAGATGAATCAGTAAACTTCTACCTGAATATGCACGAGAATGTTGCACCTTTCACACCTAATGCTCTGTTTGCCTTAGAAAAGGAGGCAATTAAACTTCACTGACTCCCTCGTTTTATTGAGCGTTTAAATTCGGCCTGCTGTTTGAACTCCTACTTCTTTCTACCTTTCTTCTGATGTACATCCTGTCTATCCTTCATTTGATTATTTCCATTATACCTAACAAATGTCAGGCATTTCCCTCTGAAGGTGATCAATGGCGAAGCGCAGCTGTGCATAAAGTCCTGGTAATATTTCTTTGGTGTTGGGAGCAGAGGTCGTGCCTCGTTCCACAGAGAAGACGATCATCTTTCATTAAGGCCGGCTCCGGATCCGATCGGACATCTGCTGCTCATTACCAACCTGTGGTGGTACGGCTAACTCAGGCTTGTGCCAAGGAATCGCTTTCACTCCCAAAAATTGCAACGCAAACATAATAAGCTCACTTAGAATGATGTTTTGATAGCATTAAATGAAATAAAGACGAACAGTCCACCTCCATGGAACATGGCGCGAGCGGAGGTTGGCGAACCGCACCAGACTCGTTCAATTAGCCGAAGCATCCTGGCGTGGTTAGCTTCTAACTACTTGATGCACGTGTCAATAAAAACATTATTGCCCAATAACCCCTTGTTTGGTAGAACACATGCGGGCTGCTCCACATGTGTCGCGCTTGTGAAATCCCATCACGTTTTCACCCATCTCACATGGGTTTGTTTGTTTATTTGTTAGCAGGATTGCATAAAAACCACTGGCTGGATTTCTGTAAAAATTAGCAGAAGGGTTTCAATCTGGTTGAACTCCCCGTTGTGGCGAGGAGGTTGGGGTTCAGGTAGAGGTCAGGAGAGAACCCTGGGGAATTCTGCTGTGGATTAGGATTAAAGGATGGATCCACAGATTAATTGTCTACATTTGTTTTTTAAATGTGTTTAGAGACATGCTGGCAAGTTAAAAACAAAGAACAGAAACAACTTTATACAGGTAGCTCTCAACATATGAACACAACTGGTTCTGAGAGGTTGTTCGTAAGTTAAATTGTTCAAAACCTACTTTCATGACCTACTTTCATAGATCAAAGCATTACCTCTGATCTACGGCCTTACTCACACTGGCCTTCTCCCTCGTCTTCTTATCTTATCCGGTTACCAAGTGTACAAAGGTTGAAATTTGACCTTGACCTAGTTTTCTCAAGGTCAAGGTCATCATCTCATTTTCATCCCCTTTGCTGCCCGAGTAACTGGCTTTTTGTTTCATCTTTCTATCAGCAACGGTTGCAAAGATATTTGGTGGACATACGAACAAACGGACGAACGAACGGATGAACACACGAACACTGACATATTACAAGGAGGAGTTCTTGTCGGATATGGCTGCGCGCGTTTGTTTGTAGCTCTGAATGTCTGTAAGTCGGCTGTTTTTACCTCTATTCATCTCATACCAACCTACCAGGGAACTCACCAGCATCACATGACCAAAACAAAGATATCGCCGTGGCAACTCCAATAGCAACACAGCATTCCATTAGCATATGAGCTGCGACATGCTGTCTAAACAACAACAACAACCTTCTGTTGCTGAGCTAGCTGCTAACTGCTAACAGTGGCTTTTTGACCATCATTCTTATGTCAAAACAACAAGGTGAAGCAGAGGCGTGCCCATCCCGCCTCAGACAGGATGTGTAAAAGGTGAACATGCCGATGACTGGGGGCACTTTGCATGTCCTGCACACATGTTCTTCATCATACAGCATGTGTTCTCATTTGACAGACAGCTCCATCCAAACACGGCACAGCTGCTTCAGTTTACACCTCTGTCTGCCTGGATCTCCACCTGACTGACGTACAGCCTCTCTGACCGGCTCACCTGAGGGCAATCTTTGATGTAGTGTCCTTTGTTGAAGCACAGGTGACACAGGTAGTTGGGCGGTGGCCTTTTGCTGGGCTTGCGGGTCTCGGGGGACAGCGAGAGGTCGGAGAAGTGATCGGCCAGCGAACTCAGGCCGTCCACGATGTTGTTGAGGGAGCCGTAGGGCGAGGAGCTCTTGTAGAAGTTGTTGCTGAAGGCCTGTTGGAGACAGGAAGGAATAAAAAGCACGGCACAAACAGAATCTTCTCTCTCATGAAGGGATCCCATCAGCCAGCTCTGCACAAAAACGTCTCTCACGACAGAGACACACAAATTATTGTCGTGACTGTCTGATGTCAGGCCATCGCTGTGATTGATTCTCCTGACAACAGCCCACATTATTTCATCTCTGCAGATGCTGCGGCTGCTGCGTTCACACTGCTGCACCAATAGTGTCCATTTCCTCATCAGAACAAAATGCATTCTTCTAAGCAGCTCTACTGACACCACACAATCAGCATCTTTGTGCCTCTGGAGGAGACGGCTGCTGTGGCACCGCGGGGCCAACGTGAGGACGAGGAGCACGGCTGTTTAATCTGAAGGCATCATAGAAAGATAATTGTGATCAGATGCATTTGAACCACGCGACTGCGTGTTTGAGACAAGTGTGAACTTACAGGAAAGTTCAAAAGTGACTTAGTGCAGGAAAAATGTGTTTTAAACCCTTATTTTATGCATTTTGAACCATTTTCCTGAATGTGTCCGCCTGAGGCCGGCCAGGGCGACCTCGAACATTTTTAAAAACCTTGTGAGAGTTCTTTCTCAACCTGCAGCTTCACACTGACACCAGAACAGTCTGAACACACTTAGGCACTATACCAGGATACAAAACACATATTCATATGCTGCCCGCTCGACCCATGAAGGCATGCAGGTGAGGTTTACTGTATGCAGCAAAAATAACCTGGAATGAAAAATGTGTTTGACGTGAAGAAGTAAAGGATGATTAATCACTGCGATCCAAACATGAATTCTACCTCAGTCCTCAGGTGGAAGAAGTTGTTCAGATACTTGGAGCTCAGATCAGCTGCGCTGCGCTTGGAGATGTTCAGGTCCTGAGGAGAAGTGTCCGACTCGGCTTTGAACGCATCAAACGCGCCTTCCTGAGCGTCTTGCAGAGACATGTAGACCCAGTTGAGCAGCTGAGCCGGTTGGTACACGGGGGTACCAGCCTCCACGGCAGACATCATGTTGGTGGAGGACTGCGCCTCTTGGAACAAGCACCGTCAGAGCCTGCCTGGTTATCTTGGACCAGCCAACTTCTCTCAGTCATCCCCCCGCTCCGGGTGGATGGGCGTGAGCCTGGCGCTCACCCTGAGGACCCGTGGAGGACCCAGCGAACCGGACAGCAGTCACCGGGGAGAGCGCTGTGGAGGCATGAAGCGCGGGAGGATGAATGCCGACGGACGCAGGGCGCAGCGCCGCGGCCAGGACTGCGGTTGCGTCACAGCGGATAGGAGGGCCATCCCGCGCCCCCGTCCCGCACACGGCAACACTTTACACAATCTTTATGAAACACATTCCGTACTATTGAAAACACATGTCGCTTTTGCAACGTCGGACCAAAACGTTCATGCGTTTATCTTACATTTGGACACGAATGGAAAGTTCTCTGCGCCTATTGTTTAAAAGTAACCACAAGTACATGTGTTTGTCTGCATTCTGAATACGACTAAGAAGATACATCGATTTCACTGTGCGTTCATTATGTGTGATAAATTGCTCATGTGCATTCCGCACGCAGGGCGTTTATCCGAGTTTCTGCGTTCTGCAGATTCAAACTGTTCCAAATTCTCTCCTCTGGTTGGCACGACAGGGAAACGCACGGATGCCTCCACCCTGATGACACCCACTTAAATTAAACCCTGCACATTTATTCAATACACAGAAGCACATAAAAACTGCGTGTATGTTGTACAAACAATGCTCACACAGTCCTGTGTCATAACGTTCCGTGAATGAGCCATAAAGGTGTTTCTGATTCTTTCTGCGAATTTAATGAAAGTATCAGAAAGCCCGCAGCCCGTGACACGGATTTTAGAAATGTAAATAAATAACTACATAAACTATCGTCAACATGATATTTAACTTTTAAACGGGATTTTATTGAGAAAGAGACTGAAAATTTTACCGTAAGACTAGTTTGCTTCCAGTCCAAGTTAGAAAACAGCCTTTACCTCTCTTTTGTTTGATTTTCACTATTTGATTAAACTGTTTTTTAAACTGTTCTTAAAGTCTGTTGGTTCCTGATTTAATTAGTTGAGTAAAATAATAAATCAATCAATAAATTGGGGGTTCTTCAGGTTTTAAATCCTCCACAGTCATTAAACGAAGTCAGTTTCAGGATGGTCCTTCAGGTTGACCGTAAACCTCTCACGTGATGCCTTCACTGACCACTGGCGACACGTTCCGTGGGGCTGAACGTTTGGCCCACCAGTGGATTGCTGCCATCTAGTGATTTTGGTGATACAGAAACATTTACTAAAACACTACGCCCTTGTTTATAACAGTTCAATGATTTAAAAAAAAAACTTAATGTAAAAAAAAGTTTTCTTTATTTTCTTTCAGTCATGGGAGACATTCTGAAAAAAACAATTACAAAAGCCCCGGTTATTTATTTGAATGCAGCAAGTAGGACCTCATGTGGGCGGAGCCTGTGTGATTAGGGGCGTGGCATTCTCTTAACTTTTGGTTATTCTTCCATAAATGAATCTCCTTACTTTTCCTGTGCTTTTATTATAACTTTAGAAGCTAGATATCCATTTGCATTTTCTGGATTTTTTTTCTTTTAATTTAAAATTAAATTTACATGACAATAATTGAACGTAAAATTTAAAACCGTGTCTCTGGTTCCCAGGACGACTCGCTGTTGTGTCTCATAATAAATGTCACCAGTTGTTGTGAACAACCGTCCCAGTGTGGGGGTGAAAACGACAACCACGTCCCTCTGAGTCAACATCACCCCCCCCCCCATCCACTGACGGCTCAAGGTGATTAACACACAAGACGGAAACAACGCCCAGGCCCCGCCCACTGCTGCAGCCTGCCCCACTCTTCCTGGAAGCACGAGCCCGCGTCAAACAAGTGAGTTAACAGAAATATTAGCATTTTAACCATGACTTTGCAGAAATACAACGATTTAAACGTGTAACAGTCGAGTCCTGCAAAGTGTTGAAAGTGTTGCGGGGTTTGCCTGCGTCCTCCCCGGCCTGAGGAATGCAGCCTCGCCCAGTTGTAGAGACAACCGGTACCGAACTGATTAACGGGAGCGGGGCGTCTGTATTTAAAGTCCGAACATGGCTGCTTCGCGTTTGAACGCGTCTTATTGCGTTTGGCTAACTAAATGCTAGGTGAAGGTCCAACGTGAAACTCCTCGCAGGTTATTACGTAACGTTTACGGATTGGAGAGATGGCAGAAGATGAAGTCCTGAAGCCAAACCTTCGTTAGGGTTCATACTCTGATTACTTTTTGAGTAAGTAACTCGGAAAACACCAACATTAATGGCTAACAATATTTATCGTCGCTTGTTAAAAGTAAGTGGGCCCGTGATGTTGTGCTGCGTTCAGGTGCTCTCGTTCAAGTAAGAGCGAGGAGAGATGCGATTATGTTAAACGATCTAACTTAAACTATCTAATTTAATTAACTAAAATCGTTAGTGATTGTAGTACCGTATTTTAAGAACGTACCGATATTGTAAAAGTTAGTCGATAATTTTAACTGTTCTCGTAATGTTAAAATTAACAGAATAAGCTAAATGTTGAGCTGTTACATGATAATGATGCTATTATGTTCTAATATAATTATTAAGCACTTTTATAGAACTTTCTTCCAGTTTACTCCCAAATCCTGCAATAGGATTTATTAGATGCTGTATTTACGGTAATATTTAATAACCACTGCTTCCAAGTAGTGGCGGAGTTTTTAAAATTTACGATAGTTTTGAAAGCATCATCGTAGCAGGGTCCAAAGGAGAGGGGCTGGGAGCTAACAGGAGACGGCTAACAAACACACGCCCTTCCTCAAGTCACCTCTGACACGCAATCAGTTCAAAAAACCCACTTCAAGATGTCTAATATGAAAATGTCAACTTTTTTTAATATTAAACTCAGTGGCTGCAAAAAGTTTGGCTTCCCATAGATGAAATATCTGTAAGTAGCCATATATAGATTTGATGGTGCCTCCGTTGCACAGGAGTAATGCGAGTCATTATTCTTTACATCACAGTAACATGCCTGAACTTCTTGTGTCCAGGTTCTGAAGATGAGTTACCCAGGATACCCACCTCAGTCCGGTGGATACCCACCACAACAAGGAGGGGGCTACCCACCCCAACAAGGTGGATATCCACCTCAAATGGGTGGCTACCCCCCTGCGCAAGGCGGATACCCTCCCGCACAAGGCGGGTACCCCCCCGCACAAGGCGGGTACCCTCCTGCGCAAGGTGGCTACCCTCCTGCACAAGGAGGCTACCCTCCTGCACAAGGCGGTTTCCCCCCAGCAGCAGGCGGTTACCCCCCAGCAGCAGGCGGTTACCCCCCAGCAGCAGGGGGTTACCCATCACAGGGTGGTGGCTATCCTCAGCAGTCAGGAGGCTACCAGCCAGCACCTGGAGCTGGAGGTTACCCCTCCATGCCCCCTGCAGGTGAGGGATAAATTTACCACCTGTTGTTGTTGTTCGTTTTTTTTTTAATTGAGCAAAACACGTTTCTAATCAGTTCTGTTGTTGAATTAATTTTTAGTGATGAGTCAATATTTTCTTTGCAGGTGGAGGATGGGGTGCAGCACCAGGCGGCTACGGAGCGGTATGGAAATTCTTATCTCGCTCTTCACCTCTGACCTTCGGTGTCATTAATAACGCGGCGACTGACTGACGCTAAATCTCATGTTTGCTTAAATCACCTTATCTTCCCTCTAAATGAGGCTGATCACCCTGGACTTACCACTTAGCTGTCTTCTGTTTGCAGCCAGGAGGCGCTCAGCAGGGGTACCCAGGAGGTCCTGCCCCAGGCCAGCCCATGCCAAATTACCCCGGAGCTACACCCTCAATGCCTGGACACGGAGGCGGAGCCCCGTCGCACCCTCAGGCACCTGCCATTCCTGTAAGGTTAACTCTTCTTCATGCTAGCTAGTCCCTGTTGTGTGTTCACACCTGTATTTCACAATCACTCTGACTGATCACATGTGGTCAGTGCTAAGTACAGGTGTGACCTGTGACACATTAAGATCCAATTACTAATTAATAAGTACTGTTTACCACATTCAAAACGTGTTATTAGGACTGCACTAACGCCTGTGAAACAAGAAACCACAACCACACGCTTCTGACACCGCACCAAACCAACTGCTCACATCATGAGCTAATTTCCCATCATTCATGAAAAAAACGCCAAAGCAGAACTCCTTTGCTAGAGGCGGAAGTCCCATTTAAATAATGTCAGCTTGTCATGGCATCGCTACACCGGTCTGACTACTCTGTGTTTAAAGACTACAGTAGAACCTCCAGATACAACATCAGTGTGACCGGATCCCGTTCTCGTTGGTGGAGTAAAGATGCCCTCCTGACTTTGATGTTTCTTTTCATTCTTTATCATTGTTAACGTAACGTATATAAATTTATACACAGGTAAAGTCTGCATGTCCATTGGTTGATGAAAATGTTTGTTTTTTTCATAATTTAGGGGGTTTTGGACTTTTTTTCAAGGCTAGAATGGATTAAAATGGAACGGATTAAACTCGTATGTCCAGATTCTACTTTACTTGTGTTAGCAGTTTTCAAACACACTGCCTCAACTGATTTCACCTTTAACACCAACTCTGTCTCATTCATTTGTGAAGTTGTGTTAATACAGTTAATACCAGGACCTTCTTTGGTCCCTGTTTGCTCCAGGGATGTTTGAGTAGACGTTAAGGCCCGATACAAACATCTTTATTTAATCTTACTTTAATAACTTTCATCTTTTATTGATTTATTTCTAGAAAGGGTTCCGTGGGTCCATTAAAGACTACCCAGGAGCCGACCCACTGAGGGATGTAGAAGTTCTTCGCAAGGCCATGAAGGGTTTTGGTGAGTGTGGTGTTTGAATTTGACCCCTGAACCCCTCAGAAGCAGCACTCAACATGACCTACGCTTTATTAACAGGCACTGATGAGAACGCCATCATTGAGCTTCTGGGGAGCCGTTCCAACAAGCAGCGGGTTCCAATGGTTGCAGCCTATAAGACGACTTATGGGAAGGTGGGTTGTCCCACATTTTGTGTAAAACCCTCAGTTTTCCATCCAAAGTGACTCTTTTTTTCTTTCATTCCGTTTTCCTCCTTAGGATTTATTCCATGATCTGAAGTCAGAGCTCACTGGAAACTTTGAGAAGCTGGTTCTCGCCATGTTGAAGACGCCCTCACAGTTTGACGCCTGTGAGCTCCGGGAGGCCATTAAGGTCAGCAAATCAGATTTGTTTCCTCAGCAAACGCTTTGGTTTTAGTTCAGTGACACATCATATGTGATGAGGAAGTAAAGAAGGAAGCTGTGTGAATGATGACATCATTTCTGCTTTTTCCTTTAGGGAGCGGGAACTGATGAAGCCTGTCTGATTGAGATCCTGTCATCACGCTCCAATGCAGAGATCCGTGAAATCACCAGAATCTATAAAGCCGGTGAGAAATTATGCTGCATTATTTAAAAAAGTGATTCAGCGTTTATTTGTCTGTTTTCCAAAAATCCTGAATATTTGAGTATTTGTTGCCCCGGCTCAGGTCGTGTGATGACCTGTCCTTATTTGTGTGAGGACGTGATGTTTTACCTTTTTGAAAAGAATTAAATTTTCATGAACGATCGGCTGGGGTTCAAAGTGGATTACATTTTAAAGCAGATCTGGATCCAGGATTGTGATCCCATTCAGACGTAGAAGTTTTCAGTCCTGCCTGTTGTTAGGTTTTGATAGAGTCAGAGGGTTGGACGTATCTGAAACAATTAAAGCTTACAAATGGGAGAGAGTGTGCATGTTAGCATTTCCTAGCCGACCTTTAACGTATGTGCTGAAGAACCAGAATGATTTAAATATGCAAACACGATGCAAACAAGCTTATGTACCTTAAAGACACGTCTTCCTTCCAGAGTATGGGAAGAGCCTGGAGGACGCCATCATCAGCGACACATCTGGACACTTCCGCAGACTCCTGGTCTCCCTCTCCCAGGTAGCTGCTGCACATTTTCCTGATTGCGAACGAGAAGTCTGAACTTCCTGTTCTCACACGTCTTAATCTAACCCAGGGGAATCGAGATGAAAGGGAGACGGTGGACATCGCCCTGGCCAAGCAGGACGCCCAGGTACGTCTTTGGGGTGTTTGTGGTACCAAACCTGACTGCGTTCCTCTCAAACCGCGTTTGTCTCCATGACGACAGAAACTGTATGCAGCCGGGGAGAATAAAGTTGGAACTGATGAGTCTCAGTTTAACGCCATCCTTTGTGCTCGCAGCAAGCCTCACCTTCGAGCTGGTGTGTGTTCGATAACGTCTTCTGCTGTGGTGTTGCTGTTCTTCTTCCTCATCTTTCAAATTTTATTTTTCTTTTTCTTACCTTTTTCCACCTATGATCGTCCTTTTCAGTCTTCCAGGAGTACCAGCACATGTCTGGAAGAGACATCGAGAAGAGCATCATCAGGGAGATGTCTGGCAACCTGGAGTCTGGCATGGTGGCTGTGGGTATGTTTAGACGTGTGCCGGTGTTGATCCGGATCAGCGCCAAAATCTAGTAGCTTGTTGTTAGGTCGTCTGTGAACTTCTGCTCCTCTGTCTCAGTGAAATGCATTAAGAACACCCCAGCCTACTTCGCTGAAAGGCTCCACAAAGCCATGAAGGTCAGCTTGCTTTCAGTCCTCATGTTTGATCCTCATGGATTTCTCTACTGCTCTGAATATCTTTATGTGTGACGTTCTGACAGGGAGCAGGGACGAAGGACACAACCCTGATCCGCATCATGGTGTCCCGCTCCGAGGTGGACATGTTGGATATCAGACAGGCGTACGTGAAGACTTATGGGAAATCACTGTACACTGACATCTCAGTAAGTTGCTCTGAACACGTTGTGGTCATGTGACCCACGCCAAATCGTTGAGAAAGTTTACTGATCACGTCTCGTTTGTCAGGGCGACACCTCTGGGGATTACAAGAAGTTGCTGTTGAAGCTGTGTGGAGGTAATGACTAAAGGAAGAGGACGAGCCTTCATCAGGACGCTCCTCGTCGTCACTGAACCGTTATAGGACCTTATATCACCTGTGATGCATGTCGTTCACTCTCCTATAACAATCAATCACTATAATCGTTGTTTTGATTTTGTTTTGCTACTGTTTTGTGGGTTGTTGCCAAATGGTAGATTTATATTCACATGGATTTTTCAGTTGGATAGATGAAAAGGTCAAAGGTGGAGGAGGAGGTAAAAAGGGTCTGAATATTTCACAACTGGATGATTTAGTGGTGTTTAGAGCCAGTGGGACATTTCTAATCCCAAGTTTAATATATTATCAAATATAAAACTACAATGAGTTTAGTGTAACAAAAGTGTCGACGTTTGGCCACAGAGAAATCTGAGTGTTTGACTTTATTTCGTTTCTGCCACTACAGAGTAAAAGGTAGCTCTAATAGAACCACATTATAGAATGTGAAACATTTTCAAGTTCACTAAATAAATATTGACTCTATTTGAAGGAATGTAACTGTAAAGAGATGCTGAGGGTTTAACAGGAAAAGCTTCAAGATACAGAATGAAGATTCTGATTGATCAAATGCTTAAAATCAACATTTTATTTTATTAAATGACTGATCAACAGTGTTACCAAGGTAACATCGTCCTCGCTCAGGCCATGTCCATGCGTGTTTTTTTTTAAGAGCGAGTATTTTCCCCCTCTGCATAGAAAAAAAAATTGAGATACACGAGACTGGATTCGATTTTTTTTTTTTCTAAGCAGATGGGGAAAATATTTTAAGAAAATGCCCGGCTACGCCTGAAAATGGCCTCAGGCTTTAGTATCCATATACGGTCATGCTAAGATAGTATAGCTTTTAACACAGAATATATGAACTCACTGTTAATTAAACTCCAGGTAACTGAATGTAAGATAATGGGGCGTGTCCAGATTGACTGGGTGGGGCATGAAGTACATGTGTGTACCAACACGTCAAGGTTATATTTATTATTACCCTCCTGTGTTTGTTTACTGCTTTTAATATTGTGTAAACAATCCCACCAATCGTAATGCAGCAGAATGGACCCAAACCAAATGTAACTGTATATCCAAAAAACTAAAGCCCCGCCTCCTACTGTGCAGCCATCCAATCATAAATCAGATGGATGGAAGGCAGTTAACCAATTAGATTGTTCCCCTGCACCTGGCCCCACCCAGAGTGGAGAGACAGACATCTTCACTGTCCTACAATGTTAGCTCCAGGCCCCGCCCCCCACATCCGGACACACCCCTGACAGGAAGTAGAGCTGAAGTCTCTCCTGTGTTTTTATTCGAACCAACAACCAGTTTTATCGTTTTTATATTTGCTTCTGTGAACGTTTGAACTCTCACACACGTGGTTGCCTTGTTGACGAAAAGCCAAAGCTGAACAGGTCACGTGCCTTCCTGACGCTCACGCGCTCACCTTCCAACACGGAAGTGAATGAGTTTGGTGCTCCGCGTCTTCTCCTGCGTGCACCTTTGGTCGCCGCTAGGGGGCGCAGTTCCGTGTAGGTTTGCACAAAATTACCTTTGTGTCCAACGGGTGAAGCTCCGTGCAAACCTTTCAGTGTTCTAACATTTGATCGCCCCACTCATTTCAATAAACAATAGGATCTGGATCTTCTTTGTCGTGTCTGTGTTTAGCCTGAAATTTCCTGCTGCTCGGAGCCGGAACACGATCCACAACTGCATTTCAAAGCCGGGTCGGACTCATTTTCACTGCTGAAGTTGCCACGGATGCGGCTCGCAGGTGCTGCTACTCGTCCACGTCACGGAGCTTCTCAAGGCCAGGGGCGTGGGAATGAGTTTAACATTGGGGGAGTTTAAGACTCATTTTTTTCATCCTTTTTTCATCCTCCCTTTGGAGGAACACATCCCAAAGTTACCACAGGTTAGGAAACATGACCAAAATGTTTACGTAACCAGGTTAAGAACCATTTCTCCACCACAATGAGTCCCGGTTGTGTCCTCTAACCTCCGTCATACCTATGATCAATGTAGCTCAGTTTGCATGTTCTCCACCAGACACGTGGAGAACATGCAAACTTTCTGGAAGTTTGGGAAAATGCTGCTTCCTGGAAGCTGATAGACTGCGGAGTTTTCACTTCTACTGTCGAGGAACTTTGTAAATGTTTCTAAAGGGTTAATCCTTATGGGACGTTTTTGATTGTATAATTCATTTTTATTTCACTTCGTCTGATTTTTAAAAAAAATACAACCAAGTAGTGTAAGAATAGTGAACAGATTTTATATCCATGGAGAAATATTTAGTTCATATCTGCCACTAGTTCACATTTACTCATGACACAGCAGTTCGTTTATTATGTTCAGACTTTAGAAAAAAGATCCTAGTGGAAAAGAATGTCAAATGGATAAAAGGGATATTAATCACCAAGAACAAAATGATTGCATCTCTGATCAATATTTCCTCTGAACATTTGTATGTTCCTTAATTAAATTATATTGATGATAGATAACTTTACAGGCTGTGGTTTATTAAATGCAAGAAATTCTGTGCCGAGTGGAAAAATTTCCTCAATTTCAAATACATTTTAATTGGTAGTACAGGTAAAGTTATCAACGTATTTACAATTATAAAACATAACAAAAAGTAAGGGAATAAGTGTTTGGAAGATTATTTCTTTTTGTCAACGATTCTTGGAAATAAACCTTATGAAGTTGGAAAGGCTGTTTATGCCCCTTTTAAGTGCTGATCCCGCTAGTGTTCAATAGCGTTGATTTCACTTTTTTTTTAAATTCAATTTGATATTTGACATTATCAGAGGAAGGCACGTAACATCCGCCAGGGAAAGTAAGTTTTTTTTCTGGCATGAATTTCAGTGGCGGCTGGAGGACATTTTTGTCTTATGCGTTTAGTTTTGAGCAAACATTCAAAGAAGATTTAATGGGAAAAAAGCAAAGTTATTAGAAACGCATCCAAAAAAACAAATAACTTCATTTAGAGCTCCCGTTCCAACATGTCTAGACGCGTCGCCTTTCTTTTCCCCGGCAGAGGGCGCCATTATCAATAATACACCCTGAACGAACATTCCCGACTTTAGCCGAGCCCGAGAGGTGACTCGGTAACTCGGTGTTTCATTGAAGTTCGACCCTGCTGAAACAAGCCGTCATGAGAAAAGTTCCGCTCGCCCATGATGAAAACAAAGCAAGTGAATTTCTGACTCCAGCGAAGATTTGAAAGCTTTTGTTGGCCGGAGAAAATGGAAGTTAAGCGTGTTTTTGTCTACCAACCAGGAAATAACAGGAAAAACACGGTGGAACATCTAACGTGGAGTGGTTTCCGAAGAAAAAATGGCTAACAGTCAGCAATCAGCTAACGGGTAGCTGGCAGCTAACAGGTGGCTAACAGGTAGGAGGTAGTGAACAAGAAGTGAAAAACCTTTTCTGCATCGGATGTCCCTCAGACAAAAGCTGTTCAATTTCACTTTATGGAACAAACCCACTGCGGTGTGGTTCTCCTGCTGAGCCCCTGTGTTAGATTACATCCCTAGATTCAGGCTGGGTTTGAGTCCCTTCAGTGTTTTGTCGAATTAACCAGGAAACACTCTCAGTGTCACTGAATGACTGTCACTGATTAAACACACACATTTAAATGTCTTCTCTCCATCTTTTCTCATCACAGATGATGAACCTGTCATTGTGATTATTGTCTGTACAGGAGCGACACTCGCGACGTTGTGCAAAGGATTCTGGGTAAAGGGGGCTTCAGGAAAGTGCACACGTGTGTGAACATGGAAATGAAGGATCGTCAGCGATGAAAACGACGTCTTCAGTTGGAGGTGCTGCTTTGGACGCCACTTATTTGGACTGGAAAGTGTCGTCCATCATTACGTCGACTCATGACCCGTCTCCTTATTCTGTTTTGTCCCCAGGTTCAGATGTTGAAGCTCCTGGAGATCCCGAACCCGGAGCTTCAATAGCAGAACTTCATGCTGCAGAATCTCTTCTGGCCCTAAACTCCACCAGGAGCTTCAAGAAAAGACTAAAAAATGTTCCTTCAGATTGTCAGATGGTTTTGTTGTTCCAGTCAACAGTTTGTGTGGTCGACTTTAGTCGCACATATTTGACTTGACATTTTTAAGATGTGCACATGATAAAACTTTCCAGTTGAATTTCTGATGCTCTTAATAAAAATAAGACATTTTTATTGTCAAATGGAGCGTTGTGATATAGTTAATACTTTTATTGATGACAGGTTCTTCACAAAAATGTTGACTACAAACTTCATTACCTTTGGTGGCGGCTATAATGATAGTTTCTTCCAACATTCTTCATGTTATGTTGCAGGATAAGAGTATCCTTTGTACTAAAGTAATTTAGGTTACTCTTCGTTCATGATGGCAAAATCATAGCCGTTTCTGGTTTGAGGCTTCATAAGCCCAACTTTCAATACCTCCAGAGGGCCAGGAGGGGACAAGGCCCCCTCCGGCCTCATTTCCGTGAGACACAGCTTTGATCCAGAACCCGCAGCGAGTACGGGTTGGGCTCATTGTGGGAACTTACCCACCAAGCCACAGGTTCCTTCACACTCAGACTTTTTCTACAGGCGTATTTGTCTTCGTCATTCAGAAAATGGCCTGAAAAATGATGGGAGGAGTGGGATTTGATCCTATAACCTCAGATCTGAGTTCCTCCACTCATCTCTCTGAGCTAAACCTCCAGCTGCTGTAACCTGGTTTGGAACTTGTATTTATGGGGTTCACAGGTGGAGCAAATGACTAAAATGTGTACAAACATTTTGGTCATTTCCCCACTACAATGACAACCTGGGTGTATCCTGTATATGATCAATTTAACTGAGTACAATTTAACTGAGCTATGCGCATGTTTTTAGAGCCACCAGACACGTGGAGAACATGCAAACTCCTCACAGAGGAGGCCCTCAGTGGGATTTGAACCCCAGACCTCCCGGCTGTGAGGCGACAGCGTTACCGCTGCGCCACCGTGCTGCTGTGATGAGAGGACGAGGAGAGCTTCACGGAGAAATCACGCTTCCAACATCCTCTAAAACTAACTTCTGCTTTATTTGAAAATGTTGGAAGCTTTTTCTTGGTTTTGACCAGAAGATTTATCCCACAACTTTAACAGTCTCTTATACAGGAATCTTAACAGACTTTGACACTTTATGAATCTCCTCACTTCAAACTCTCTACACGTCTTTATTTGGACAGTAACAGTCGTTCAAAAATGATGTAAAGACATTCAAAACTCGTCACCAGTTTTAGGTCGTACTTTTCTCCTGAAATTGAATCAAATATATTTCCTGTTCGTTTGATACTTTTATTTTGAGCGACCACCAAACATGAACACAAATTGGTGACAGTGCCCTCCTGTGGTCAATGGCCGTATTACACCCAAAGCTGTTCAAATCTTTCCATTGGACTCAAAGAAAGTTTCATGAAAACGTTTCGCCTCTCATCCAAGACACTTCTTTAGTTCTTCATGAAACTTTCTTAAAATCCAGTGGATTGATTTAAACAACTTTGGATAACCATGACCTGGATAACATAGAACGTACATATTTTAGTTTTACTCATTCTCCGTGTCCGAACCCAGACAATCGATCATCTGCTTTACCTTTTGTTAAGATGAACGAAACGAATCAAAATATTTCCTCAAAGTTGGAGTGCATGGGACGCTTTTGGTTCGATGTAAATGGAGAATTATCATTTCAACGTGCAACATTCTTGATTGTTAAAGCATATGACTCCTGAGGTGAATTCAAAAACCGGAAAAAAAAAACAAAAAAACACGAAGACAAAAATACACTAAAACTTACAAAACTTACAAGCAAAATAAGACACGCATGCTGAATTCATATTCGAGCCGTGACTCAAACCACTTCCTGCTCTGTAAATACATTTCCTACCCTCTCGTGGCCATACTGAGTAACTACAACAGCAACAATTAACACAAGTACTGATGTGCTTGAAGCACAAAATCACCAAAAGCCGTAAGACAAACATGACAGTAACGTTAAATTCCCTAGCTTTATATCTGTTGAACTATTCAGTGGAAAACCACACAAAAAGGCTGTTTCGGAAGACGTGTCGATAATGTTATTCTACGTTCTTGAAGGATCTGTAATCGTGATGCCCTCTTGTGGACATAGTGGGTAACTACAATAACATGAAAATAAAGTTAGACGTTGTTTGATCGTCAATAGCTTCCGGTTATGACTATCAAAGTAATGCGTGTTTGCTAACCATGTCTTGATATTTCATGATGATTTCATTTTATATTTCATGATTTTTCATCTCACACTGAATATAGAATATGTTCTAGAACGTTAGCCATTATGATTGCAATAAAGCAATAAGAGATGCAATTTCCTCCGGGGTTTTTAAAGTATCTATCTATCTATCTATCTATCTATCTATCTATCTATCTATCTATCTATCTATCTATCTATCTATCTATCTATCTATCTATCTATCTATCTATCTATCTATCTATCTAGATTACATGTTCATGCATGTATATGTAATATAAGTACATACACATGTTATTGTGTATGTGAAGTACATCGGAGGATTTGGACCACTGGAAATAAAACAAGTTCTACATTGTGGCATAAAAGTCGGACTTCCGGCGTTAATCTGAGAACTGACTTGTTTGCCTCATTATTTGTATGCGTATGTTTATATTCTCATACATTTTTTTGGTAAACGTTTATGTTTTCATACACTTGGGTCAACTGGGGTTTCTTGTGCATTTTTATTTAACTTTTCTGCTGTCAAAGCTTTGAGCCAATTCCTCTTCTTGGACACGATTTCCTCATCTTTGGAGAACCCCCCTCTCACAGGGCACAGAGGACGCTGGTGTTGCCAAGTACTGATTTGCGAGGAGGAACAAGTTCGGATAGGAGCTTCTGGGATCTACCCAATAACTCACAGGATCCGAGGATCTTTCAGGTGGAGGTGTGGACAGAGCGCTGCACCTCCACGATGGCATCAGCAGTTGCTTTTCTGGAGGCTCTCACCTCTTCAGCATTTTTGTCAAACAGCCTCCACAGGTCAATGGCTGAAAATAAAATAATAGAAAATTAATTTGGTAAATGGATAAACACAAATAAACCTATTATTCTATTATTTGCCTACCCTGATAATATGCAGTTGGTTCTGGATGAGCTTCAGTTGAAGCTGGTGGCTCCGCTTCTCGGGGTAGATTGCGCAAAAACGCCGCACACTCGGATTTCAAGCGCCGCACGTCTTATTCGGCATTTGCAGGGCTCTGGAAACCGAGAGTCTTAAACCTGGGTTCAAGGAGTGAGGCCAACGCCGACGCTTGTGGTCTCACAGAACTTCTCACTGACATTTGCATCATCGCGTCTTTGAATGAGGAAATTCAGCCGAAATAAGGCGAAGGCATGCTGCCCCCAACTGGCGGAAAAACTCACTGCAGCGATTTGGAGGAAAAATAAAATTTAGTTAATATCAACGAAAAAGGGTGAATACAGGTTTTGTTCGTTAGATCTCTTGACGAATAATTATCCAAGAACCAATAAAAAGGAATGTTTGAATGAAAATGGTGCGTTTATATTTATTCATTCAGTTGGATTTTCATTTCATTAACGAATGAAAAAAAAAAAAAAAACGAGTCGGATTAGATTGTTCGTTTTAGAGAATTAACCCTTTTCCGTTTTGAATAATAAATTGTTATTATTTTACTGTTCTTATTTTAAAAACAATAATTAATAAAGAATTAATTAAAAAAAGAAAAACAATACGAGTTGGGTTTTTTTCTTCCAGAGACCGGATGTGATTTTCTATTCTTAAAATAAGAGCATCAAGCTAATGCAAGTACAGAAGACAATAAAGTGTTCCGTGTTACCGGTATGTAACGAAACCTCAGCAGCTCTAATTTCATTCTCAGAATTAAATACTGTCAACATTTTCATCGCAGCATCCGTTAGCATTATGTCAGTCACGTCAGAACTCAGTATCGTGTTGGGAATGGGATTAATCAGCATAGCGGGTTTCAGCGCCCCCGTGTGGTCACTCAGAAAAGCGTATTTGACTGGAAAGTTAACTGAGGTCTATACCGGAAGAAGAAAGCCACATGTTCAAAATAAAAGCACAGATTTCATCTCGTGAGTGGTTATGCTCACCTCTACCAGGGTTGTTTTCAGCCGTGATTATTTCATGATGGTACGGAGGTTTACGGATTTAGTGAAAGAGGACATGAAGGTAGTTGGTGTGAGAGAAGAGGATGTAGAATACAGGGAAAAGCCGAAAGGAATAGAAGAAGACGGAAGATGCCAGATCTTACAATGGACTCCTTTAGATGTGAGATGGATCCACACACTTTCTTTTTGCGCTATAACTTCCATCTTTTTTCATTTGTAGACTTTTAACAACTACAGATGAAAAAAGAAATTCATATTTGGAGTTCATTTCATTTGATACACAATGTGATAAAAATTAAAAAAAAAACTGGAATCATCAGGTAAAATAGATGACTATGTGAAAGTGGATACGGCAGATATGCCATTTTAGTAGGTTGTTGTTGTTGTTTTTTCAGTAAACGCATATACTTTTGCACGTAAAACTTAACATTATCTCTTCAACTTGTTTACCGTCGTCACACGGCCACCTTCGCTGCTTTTATTTTGAATTCCGCATCCGGAAATAGATCGCGAACGCGGCGTCATGGTCGTCAGCGGTCTGTCAGTCCCCGGAGGCGCTGACTCCGGTACCGGCTGCAGGTGTGCTCGGCTGTGCAGGAAGCAGACGGAAGCGTTTATGACCGGTTTTTAGCTTTTTCTTCCTCTTCATGACTAAAAATCGATCCAGCTGCTGATTTGACGCTGAAGATGCTGACGGACATGATCGTGGAGGAAGAGTTTGAGATCAAGGAGGAGGAACCGTGGTATGACAAGCAGGACCTTGAACATGGTACAATTCTTTCTTTGTCTCGAAGGATAAATATCTTTATTGATCATGCTTTTATCAGTCAAATCAGAAGAACCAATACACGTGTCATTGATAGATTCAGGCCTCACGACCAACGAGCGGCGAGCCCTGCAGGTGGACTGCAGGTTAAATCTGCACCAATATCTTTGTGGTTTTCTGAAATGATTATTTGTGGTCGGGATGTTTGATTTCTAGCAGTGGAAAAAGTCTGGAGTCAGCAAGACGTTCACAACATGCTGCAAAATAAATAAAATAAAAATAAATACAGAAAAGTCCGACGGAAACCACTGAAACTGCACGCGTTTGTGATTTTAATGTGTAAAAAAATTCTCTTGATAAATTGAATCTTGAGTTTGTTTTTACTGGGTTTTCTTTTTTTTTTTTTTTAACATGTTAGCTGACGGGAGGACAAACTGTCTGCTCCTGGAAAAAGACGTATCTGAATGAAGAGGAAATAAAAGTGACAGCAAATTATCTTAAATTCTGGTTTTTGCTGAAATCTGTGGGCATAACTCGTCCAAAAATAATTTGTTTCTAATTTTTAAAAGCAGTCTACTTAAATTCATAATAAAGGTTTCCGTAAAATCTAATTAGCCGATTTTTAATGTTTATAGAGAAACTAGTTTTAAATATAGACAGTTAGGTCCGATCCTCACGTCCACCACTGAGACTGTGGTTCTTTGCATCTCTCCTGTAGATTTGCAGCTGGCGGCCGAACTGGGGAAGAGTCTCCTGGAGCGAAACAGGGAGCTGGAGCAAGGTCTGCAGCAGATGTACTCCACCAACCAGGAGCAACTGCAGGAGATCGAGGTAACGGATCAGAGGCACCGTCTGGGGCCTGAGGACGTCCTGCAGGCGACACTCAGGGCAGAAAAACTCACCTGAGCTGTTTATAACTGAAGTGATCATCAATCACAAATCATTTTAACAAAGATGAGTTTTTAAAGGTTTAATTTTTCTGTACGAACAGTCATTTTTTTTAAAAACATTAATCAGAAAGCATCCGTTCTCCATGTCCTCACAGCTCCTGTCTGACATTATGCTGAATGGAACCAGAACCGTGAGGGCAGCTCAGAGTTTGGGTTTAATTTCAATAAACTTGAACAATCTCAGCTGGGTTGTTAATTTTATCTTAATCCCATTAGCATGATCTCCTCGACGGGGACGGCGACAGGAAATCAGGATTTAACTTATGTTTTTTGAGATTATTTCAAGATGAAGCTCTGATGTTCAGTCAGACGAATCTAAAATCTCTCGTGTTTGCGGCGGGTCTGATTCCATCTCATGACCCGTGTTTCTGTTTCGCTTTGACATGCTGTTGGTGCATCTTTGTCCAGTTAGACGCTAAACCGCTAACAGGAGACATGTTGTCGCTGCGAAGGCAGATTAGACGCCTAAAAGGTCCAAAGTGTCCCGGCTGATAAGCGGCGAACGCAGATAAAGACGGCGTTCCTTAAAGGAGCCACTGATGGAGCGTTTAGAGACGTTTAGGTGTTGCTGGGAAATCACAAATGTTAAACTGATGGTTTACTATTGGAGACATGGTAGATGACGCGCGATATTTCTCTCCTCCAGTACCTGACGAAGCAGGTGGAGCTCCTCCGTCAGGTCAACGACCAGCACGCCAAAGTGTACGAGCAGCTGGACGCGTCGTCCCGCGATCTGGAGCTGACCAATCACAAGCTGGTCCAGGACAACCGGACGGCCCAGCAGAAGATCCAGGGGTGAGTCAAGAACTTGGATCGCCTGTTCCACATTCCTCTTTTTTTGGACGGACATCCCACAATGCCGCTGTGTCGTCTGCGTCCAGGCTGACGGACACGGTGGAGCTCCTGCAGACGCAGGTGGAGGAGCTGCAGCATCGGGTGGAGGAGGTGACGCTGACTCCTCGTCCGCCTCAGAGGAAGTGGCCGCGGTGCGGCGCGCAGAGTGTCTCCTGCCTCAAGGAGCTGCAGGGCGCCATGAGGTGAACGCAGTTTTGTTTTGCACACCTTTCTCCTGTATAAAAATGATCACTCACTGAATTATGATTCGGTGAGACATACGATCCAGCTACACGCTAACTAACATCTCACACACACTTCCTGCTGCAAAGCGATATAAAATCTTCAGACAGTTCCTTGTGATTGGCTTCTTTACAAAAATTTCCTCAACAGAGGCCATCAGTCGTCTGAGGATGAGCCAATCACACCACTTCATCAAGATGAACAGATTGTAATGAAGAGCTTCCATATTTTATTGCAAAAGAAATCCAGAGTTAAAAACCTTTTTAGACTTATTTCATTAATTGGATTAATTTAAACTCTGATCCAGAAGCTCTTGTTTAATCTGTAAATCCGGATGTCAGCAGACTTCATGCTGTGGTCACTTCCTCCCAGCCAGCAGGGACCGTTTGATTTTACTATTTGGGGAGGAGGTGGAAAGAAAGGCGCTTTTCATATCGTCCAGATTCAACGGAGTTCTGATCGGTTCTACTGTTTGCAGCTGTGTATCGATTTTCACAATAATATTCAAAAAACATGCAAAGGAAATGACAAAATATAAGAAACTACAAGTAAAAAGCTCACATTGCTGCTTCACAAAGCCAAAATGCAGGATTAGCAGATTTGGCCAAATTCCTTTTTTATTCCCAGATGAATATTATGGCATTTCAATTGAATGTTTTTCTTTCCAGACTGTTTTTAGCAGATACTGCACTTTGGCTGTGTAGCGGGTGACTCCTCCAGCGTCTCCAGCTCGGGTGACCTTTGGTTTTAGGCGTTATCACCTGTGCTAACGGTTAGATAGAAGATGTGCCGTTAAATAATGAGTCGAACTGATCGATCTGTATGAAAAGAAATAGATATAATGTCGATCTAGATTTAATTGGTGGAAAAATACCTTTGATCTGCCTCAGGTTTGATGACGACCTGGATGATGACCCGGAATCGTGCCCCTTGTCGTGGCGTGAGGAGGAGCAGGCGTCGCTCCAGCAGTCCCTCCGCTCCCTCCAGATGCAGTTCGCCGGCGAGCGATCTCGACGGGAGGCGTCGGAGCGGGAGGCCGAGCTGCTGGCCGGCGAGAACGCGTCACTGGAGCAGCAGCTGGCGGGGATGGAGGGCTGTCGGGTGAGTCCAAGGGCGCCTCCTCATCTTGGAGTTGAGGTTTGAACAGGACGGCAGAGGAAAACGGCGTCCTTTTCTTTCAGGTCCGGGTGACGGAGCTGGAGCGGGAGGTGGAGGAGCTCCGGCAGCTCTGGAAGTCGTCCTCCGGATCCTCCCGGGCAGACATCACCCATGGCCTGCTGCCCTCCAGGATGCTCCCGGAGGAAGAGGGGGGCGAAGGAGATGCCGCGACAAGCCGCCGGGCTCTGAAGCGCTGGGACAGCGAGCGGCTGCTGAAGGAACCGGACTCCCCGGACCGGATATACAACCACGAGTGTTCCTGCGCCCGCCGGGCCGAGGTGGTGAAGTTCCGCGGGATCTCGCTGCTGCACGAGGTGGACGCCCAGTACAGCGCCCTGCAGACCAAATACGACGAGCTGCTGCGGCGCTGCAGCCTGGGGGAGGAGGAAGAGGAGCTGCAGGACGGACGGAGCCACAAGTCAATCCGGAGCGCCTCCCCTGCTCCCACGGACGCGGAAGACAGCTTTCACCAGCCGGAGTACAAGGAACTCTTCAGGGAGATCTTCTCCCGCATTCAGAAAACCAAAGAGGACCTGAAGGAGAACAGGGGGAGGCTCCCCGCTGGAGAAGAGATGCAAAAGTCCAGTTAATTATTTCCAAATTTAAAAATAAACCAATTGTCTTCTAGTCTCAGACTGAACCGACCTGTCGGTCAGGTGACGGCGATGTCTCCACGGATCGCTCTTCAGTTCACAAACTGGATCAGTAACTCTGACCTGATCTTCTGAGAAGATGAAATTAGAAGTTAAAATGTCTTCCTTTGCGACTATTTATGTTTTGAGCCAGAACCATCAAGTTCTGTTGGTCCAGATGATGCCATCCCTTTCCTATCGCTATCAGAATATTAATTCTTGACTAAAAGCGCTAATGACTCTTAAACAAAGCTCGTCTTCACCTGTAAAGATGTTAGGAAATGTAGGAGCCTTAAAAAAAGGGTGAGACTTCCTGCTTCATGACTTCCTTTTCTTTTTTTTTTTACATGTTAACATAAAGTTGGAGCTTCACCAAAAGCTGCTGCAGCTTCAGACGCCTCTTCAGCCCTTTTAGCGTCTGAATGTAGTTTGTCTGTAAAATCACCTCGAGGCTCTTTAGAGTTGTACAACATTCATCAGCTGTGACCACCAATGTGTCACATGACCTGTAGATTTGACTTGTATCACAATACGATTGATGGCGAAGCCACGAAACATAAAGCAAGTTGACTCATCACATCCCTGTCTTTCTTTTGCCGATTTTTTGAACTTCTAATGTCAATCTCGTCGACTCCTTGAATCAGGCGTGAGCGAATGAACGACCTGATTGGTTGTGAAAAACCGACGACTGATTAGTCAAAGCCAGAACGTGACAAAACCGCTGTTCGAAACCGCATCTTTATTGACCATCCATCCAAAACCAGGTCTCAAAGGAAACTTTCAACCACAAAGCAACATTTCATCCACTTGTTCGTGTTTCAGCACGCATTCCACTGAAGCTGGGTCAGTTTCCAGGTTCACGATTGAAAAAAAGTGTCTCAGTTCCACGATGAGCTCGTTTTACTCTGTGATTCTCCCTTTTAGCTTCAGCTTTGCTGATTTGTGAGGTTTTAAACGTCTCTTGAACACGTTTTGGTGAGTAGCGACATCGTCTTAAAGGTCACGCCTTCGTTTTCATGATGGATCAAATCTATTTAGCACAACAATATCAGATGTGAATGACAAATCAGGAACTGCTTCTTCAACGTGTTTTACCCTCAAGTTCTCAAACAATATTTGCGTCGTCGATAAAAGTAAAACATTCCTCGGGCAAAACGTACAAACCAGGAGTAAAATGAAAGAACCGAAGCTTTCCTCCAAGCAACACAGACTTTCCTGTCTTGAATGGGATTAATCAAACATCTACTGTAAAACAGCTTAAATATGGTGCTATCTCTTCATTTTTAATATACTTCCACCTCAGACACTCCAGCTCTCAGTCAGAGTGTCGTGGAAGTTCCGACCCTCCATCGAGTCCTCGTGTTAAAGTCCGACGCGTCAGAAGAAGCGTGAGGCTTCGCGTTCCGAGCCGACGGCTGACATCTTTGTCCTCATAGCTGGGCGAGCTGTGATTGGTGCCGATCTGTCTGTCTGCCCTCCCACTGGACACCAGGGAGGAAGATCTGATTGGTGGACGGTGACCACAGGGGGCAGGCTCTCAGGGTCAGGACTGTATGGTGCCTTTGAGGTACCACATCCCGGCGTGGCTGCTGCAGCACTCCTGGAAGGAGACGACAGGTCGGATCAGAGACGGAACAGAAGCTTCTCGTGCGCCTTCACCTGTCTGGTCGCGTGTCTCACGTTGAGCAGTCGGTCCACATCCGCCTTTGGGACTTCGCCTAGCTCCTGCGCCAGTCTGGACTGGACCATGGCCCTCCTGACCCGGTAGTTCTTGGTGAAGAGGTCGTACAGCAGCCGGCGATGCTGCAGGAGGAAACGCAGCATCATTTAAAGGAGCAGTTCACCCTCCTAGGAAATAATGTGTTTATTGGATAGATCAACTGGAGATCAGTGATAAAACTAGACTCACCTTGTCGAAGTCCTCTCCGCTCTCCCACAAACCAAACACCTTCTGTTCGTCGGGGGCTGCTTTGCTGTGAGCAGGAAACTAGAGAGGAAACAGTGACGTTAGAAACACACCAGTTCAAATTCCTCAACCTGCAGACAGGAGAGGAAACATGTCATCAAGATTCCCAGCAATCATCGAATTCAAAGATCCTATCTTGAAAGGCACGTGTGATCCATTCGACCTAACGGCGCATGCAGGTTTGCAGTGTTATCTGAAATTCAAGCACTTTTCACAAACTTTCAAGGCATGTAAACCAAAGATTCCAGACTGCACAAGTTACTGTCGTCACTTCAAACTTCAAAAATGGGTCATAACTATGTCATTCTCACTATTAAATAAATATTTTCTTTACAGGGATTATAGCGTATCCACAACATAGCATCACACGTTTAAAATAAACTGAGGACAATATACAAAATACAATATTTGAACAGGACTAAAACCAACATCCTCCAGCTTTAAGAACGGTTGCATTAATCTGAATGTTCACTTCCTCCTCTCGGATGATTAGTCTGAGCTCGGTGAGGCGACTGGGATTACCTCCCAGACACAATCCATGGACTCACACCTGAACTCTGAGCGGTCAAACACCTAAACAATGATGTCACCAGTGATTTAACACTACAGTCTGCTGATTCCAGATCTGCCTGCATTTGGAACGACAAACCGGATTAGACCCTAAAGCGGTAATGAGCTTTCATTTCACGCTGATAATCCGTTGCATAACAAAGATAGCGTCCAGCCATTCATTCCCCTGTGGGGGTTTCAAATCCTCTGAGGAGCTCCCAGCGGGACAAAGGCAGGACGAGGCCGGTCCTGGCAGGAGACCCGGCTTCTCCGTGAAACGAGACGCTTCCCAGCAAATCTTAAAAGGTAACAGATTACAGCCTGCAACCTTCAAACAACCACCAAGCAGAGACACAGAAACCGGAGCTGAACCCGAGAACCAGGTTTCCTTCGCTTCAGAGCACTAAAGACTCGCCAGTAACAAAGAGCTCGCGAGCAAAACGACGGTTAAGGTCGTTGTTGTCCGTGAGAAAAGATTTTAACCTGAGAACACGACCTGCAGGTAAAACAGAACCAGTGAGTTCCGTTGAACGACGAGTGATATGTAATCCATCAATTGTTTCCACCTTAAAATAATTGGTGGCTGCAGTTTTTTTTCCAACGACGCCTTCGTAAGAGAAATCGTTTGACCCGTGAAGAAGAACAGAACCCAGCAGCATCCGGAGTGAACTCATCTTCTCCTCAAATACTCACAGGCACCATGATCTGCTTGCAGCGGCTGAGCGCGATAGCGTCCGTTAGCATGTGGTCGGAGACAGAGTGGAAGCCGCTCTGTCCCGCCGGCATGGAGGCCAGGTGGAGGTTCAGCAGCCTCTTGAACTCACTGAGCGTCAGTACAAACTGCTTCCTGAAAGTCTTGATCACAAATTCCTGCAGCTCCGGGGACGTCGTGTGGGCGGGGCTCCCTCCGTTACCGTTGGCGTGCTCAAACGCAGGGGAGGTGGCGCCGGGGTATCCGTTGACGGAACCGTTGGGGATGGAGGAGGTGTCCATCGGTTCGTCCTCGGCGTCGCTGACGGGTTCCTGCTTGATGTGCACGTGGCCCCCCGCCCGTCGGGCGTCCAGGTCCTTCTGGAGGGACGCCCTGTTTTCTTGAGCGCGCTCCTGAGCCGCTTTCAGACGCTGGGCTCCGCCCACGTGGACGGGCTCTGGAAAGAACACACCGGCGTCAGTGACATCATCAATGAAGATCGGATTTGCATTAACAGGAAATAGAAATCTGTGCTCACCAGGCTGAGGAGAATTCTTTGGCAGGAAGTCATCTTTAGAGAATTTAAAGACCTTTTCCAACCTTTAATGAAAAACCAAAGAGGAACAGGAATTAATTCCACCATTATTAAAGACTTGACTTGAATCCAGAGGAGATGGTTCTCTCCGACAGGAACCTACTTGCTCTGGATGCCGAGCCACAGCATGTGTTGTCTGTGGGCAACATCTGGGTGCTTCTTCACAAAGTCCACGTCGGTCGGCAGCAGGAATTCCCAACCGCGGTTGACCCGCGGAGCCGCCACGTGCTCCAGGAACTCCTTCACGTCCTCCGGAGGAAGCTGGGAGAAGGAAGATCCGTTCAGGCAGGAGGTTTTTCAAGAGGCTCAGACGGACAGAAAGTAAATAAATTCAAGTATTGGGGGGTGCAAAGATGAGCTGAGTCGTCATTTAGGGACGACGCTCTTACTTTGATGATGGATGTGACGTCCTTCCTCATCACAGAGCGCTCCAGGGTGAACCTCCATATCTGCAACCAGGAAAAACTGGTTGCAGTCACACAGGAATAACCTTTACAGGATGTTGAAGCTCAGGACATAAAAAGAGCTTGGAAAAAAAACAACAAAAAACGCATGAACAGCTCACCACAAAGTCTCGGCCACGACAGAGAACCTCAGCAGGAACGCCGCTGTGAGGGCTGCAGGTGTTTTTAGGGTACAGGACGTCACTGACGGAAACAAACACCCACGTTAAAACATAAAGGGGAGACGCCGCCACGCCTCTGAACTTGTCTGCATGTTCTCACCTCTTCACTACCCAGTTCCCCTGAACCAGCAGCGCCACCTGCTGGATGCAGCGCAGCGCTGCAGTGGAGTCGGTCCCCGAGGCGAGCAGGCCCATCAGGTTAGCAAATGGCATGACCTTGACTGCAGATGAGCATAAAGAACTCTGGTGTTAGGATGCATGGCTCTTGCTATTTTAAAAAGAGACGTTTAAAATATTTCAATATTTTAAATGTGCTGTACATTCCTTTCCCTCACATTATTACTATCAGACAGTAAGTCAAACTGTACGTGTAAAGCAGATTAACTACTTTTTAAACGCAAGCCATCATATCAAATGAACCCAGATGTTTCTGGTTGGCTCACCGTTCTTCATCAGGGTCTTGACCTGGTCTCCCAGGGGCAGAGTGCGGAGCTGAGCCATGGAGAGTACATTACTGGGACCGACAGGCTTCACACTGACAAGAAAAAGAAAAGACAGTCACACAAAACAACGCCAGTGAAGCCGATGTGTTTACCAGGTTTCCATCTCACAGCTCTGCTTGGAAACGTGAGGAAAACTTACAATTTTTCCTCTTCCAGTGGCGGCATCAGCATGGTCAGGTACTCCCTGCAAAAGATAAGGAGAGGTGACAGTACATCAAAAACACAGCATGGTCCAACCTTATTTTGAATCTATATGATCTTTTAAAGTCAGGACAGGAGTCAAAAGTAATGAAAGTCTGTCACGCCTCATGTTTTCATACTCACTTTGGAGTTTTGACGAGCTCCGAGTTCTCTGAGGTGTCTGAGGACTGACAGAACAGATACTGTCGTTCGTGCTCCGAGCGTCCGTCCTGAATTTAAATCATAAGAAAAAAAAACTTAAATAATCAAACAGAGGAAATAATAATGACCCAAACATAATTATTAAAGCGCATATCCAAATGAGCCGAGATGGTTTATAAAAAAGGAATAGACTAAGCGCATAATGAGAGCGCCCTCTACCTTGACACCATGGTAGTGCAGGTGGACCCAGGGCTCCTCCGCCTGCTTCTTCTGCAGGAACTCGTAGGACTGGATCCTCCTCTGTCGGGCCTGTTCCGACTCAGGTCGAGCAAACCTCACCTGGATTGAAATGGTAATCCTTATTAATGATGAGTTCACCTCCACTCGTAGCCTCAGTGTTGGAAAGAAGGTGTGTTTGTTATGGAAAGTGTGTCCTCACCGTGATGGCCTTGGCCTCCTCCTCAGCTTCATCCTGTGAGGAATCGCCACCTGCAAAAGTGAAAACAACATATGAAGTCATCATATCTGATCACATCACTTATTACAAACATCTAAAAACATTTATTAAGATGATAAAATACCTTATAATCAAGAATTTATTTCCATTTTCAGAATTGAGGTTTTAATATAACGTGATCGTTGTTGAAAGGACTCAACAGTTTGATAGGTTGCAGTTATTCCTGTCACTGATTAAATAACTAAAGCTCTGTGACCACAGAATCCGCCGTTTGTTAATCCAAAATGGTCATACAGAGAACTAGTATGAACCCTGGGATACAAAAACAATACAAGCAGACACACCTTCGTTGGCAGCCTCCCTCTCTCTGGTTTTGCTGTCAGCCTTGTCGAGGTAAGAGAAGCTGGGCCTCATCTGGAGGATTCCTGTCAGAGGCGTGACGTGAAGCTCACCTGATGGCACAAAGGACACAACAGTCAGCAACACAAACTCTAATTATCACCAGCGGTCGACCGCGGAATCGATCACACTGTCATGTTCGGTTATCTTGAAGGGAAACACGTGACTAGACAGTGACCTTTGCATTTACAAGCTTTAGGTTAAACAAACAAAAACAAAATGGGTGCTAATAGCGACAGAGCTAGGTCAGACCTTTGCGAAACACAGCAGCAGCGTATCTGGAGATGTTGGTGGTGGCCTGGATGGAGGAGAAGGTCTGTTTATCCATCATTTTCCTGGAGGGGGAACAAAGATGGTCTTTTTTTTTTAATTCCAGATCTTCCTGTTTCTTCATGCTAAGCTACATGTTGTGCAAAACCAGCTGTCTGAATGGTTGCAGGTGAGTTTTAAGAGGACATACGCTGAATAGGTGTTGGTTTCATCGTAACCCGTGCCGTCCACGTTCAGTGCGATCTGCTCTCCTTTGCTGCGGCAGTAGTTTGGACTCGTTGTGTTCATGGCGATCTCCAGCTCCACCTGCATCAGAAGTAGGAGAAAATTACCTAACAATTCCTACATCGATGGATCAAACCTGATGGGAGAAAAGGTTTTGTTTTTTTTACCCTTTGCTGTTTGGGTTTGATCTTCGCTCCCACATGGTTGACGTCATCGTAGGTCATGGTGGATGGCCGGACGGGGTACTACGTCAGAATAAACGGTGAAACGGTTTTGAAGATTTGATACACAAACAAAACACACTGATGACAGACGGAGAAGTTCTCTTTGGCATTAAGAAAGGAAATCATTACCTGGAAAAGATACAACTTGTCTGCGAGGCTTTTGGCCAGGTACACATCAATCTGAAATGAAGAGAAGCATCGTTCTGGTTATGCGACAGAAAACAGAAGCTGGTACATCGTCTCATTCAGCTCCCAGACGAATACACGACTGGGAACCAGAACTAGCAGATGAAAGCAGATGTCTCCACGTCAAGCTCACTGAAAGTATAAATAATGTTTGGAGGCACAGTCGAATCTGACATCCAGTATCAAGCTTCAGCTACACCCAGGACAAATTTACTGTGGATATCACACACTTCCTTGGTTAACCTGTGTGCATACCTCTTCTATAATGGGGTCATCATCATCCCCACTGGCCATATTGATGAGGACAAGGACGGGAAATGAAACAGGAGGGAGTGGCAGCAGATCACAGATATCCAACCTGAAATGAAAAGAATCACTCAGTTAGAGACTTATTCTACAGACACACTTTTATCAAGACGCTCAAGCCAGAACGGCAATAATCCAAACTGATGACAAGCAGCGTGTGCTGTCACAGTTGGAAGCAAAATTATCACAGGAATGTTAGGTCATAGCAGCTAATAGGTGCTCTATTATGTCCTACAGACCCTTGTTATGAAGGGACTGAATAGTTTTCGGAGTGACATAATCAGTAATAGACGGGTCACATTATGGCACAAGAAAAAGTTCTTTTTAATGGGAATTTGTTGTAGACGGTCTGAAACCCGCTACGAAATCCCCACAGTGAAGCAACAATCTCGGCATGATCCTGTAGCCTGTCCAGTAATGTTATCAGTGATGCAGCCAGATAACAGCCAGATGATGCAAGACGACGTAATCCATATTTTACGCCTGCGATTCACACAAACACTGCGTAGAAAAATAATCACAGCTAACACACTTAACGGTGGATTTAAACTAATGTTACTCATTAAATGTAGGAGGAAAAGAAAACAAACTCAAGACTACGTTAGCCCGATTGATAAACTAGCACAAACACCTTTCAATCACTTGTTCCAGGCCTCGACTGGACTACAGCTGACATGTTCATTCACAAAATAAAAAAAAACAGAACTGCTCAACCTTTGGTCCCACAGAAAGAGTTCTACGTTTTACTTTCATGCAAACAAACGACCCAGCACAGAATCTAAGGTAGCTAACGAAGCTAATGAATGATGCTCAGCGTAGGCAGACAACTTTAGCCAGACGTTAGCTAGCTAGCTAACATTCACATGCCAGTTAAAATTAGACTCAAATGCCCAGCGGGACATTTCTTTGGACTACAACCGGCTCTCACCTCCACACCAGACCGAGCGCCTTCAACTGTCACATCCGAGTAAGAATGGCTCTGAAATGTGCGTTAGGATTCAGTTTATCTAACGCTGCACAGGTCTATCGCATTCATGTTGACTGTGCTCCTCACGGGCACGTGGGGAGGAGCCTGTACCCACAATGCACAGCGCTTCCAACACGTCTGTCGTTTGGTATAGTAAGTTGAGTTTCTCTGTATGTATCGTCATTCACTTGTTTATTATGTAAAATGTTTAATATGCATTAACTTGCACCGTAAGCAACACAAATCATAAAAACAATGTGGCAGCGGTGGGATTCGAACCCACGCCCCCGAAGAGACTGGAGCCTTAATCCAGCGCCTTAGACCGCTCGGCCACGCTACCGATAGTGACGCTGGACACCTTATGTGTTTATCAATATATCAGTATATAGTTACATGTCCGGGATGTTTTATGCATATCCTGTATAGTATCAACCTGTCATCCATCCCGTCACGTCACTAACATACAGATCAGTCAGTCAGATACAGCTTTATCTTGAATTCAGGTGCGCATGCGCAGACAACGGTGCCAAGTCAGCAAAACCAATGCATCGTATCCGAACGTTCGACCACGCTGCCTGTGAAAAACAATACCACCACACGAGGGCAGTATTTCTTATTTATGTCAGATTCGTACAATCCACATTTCTGTACAGGATCTCATCCTGTATTAAATACATTACTACAAATAGTTCGTTTGGCGCATTCTGTTCAAAAGAAGACATTAAATAAACTACATGTATAATTTAGTGGCATATTTATTCAACATTATGTTAACATTATGTATGTCATCAAAAAGTTTAAGCAAACCCAGCTGACACATTTTTAAATGTTCTGGCTGAATTAGATGATTTTAATCCTGGATTTAGATTTAGATTTCAGATTTGAGATTACCACTTGCAAGATGTCTTGTTCTTACTGTGTCTGTGAATACAAGAAAAGAATACAAGAAAAGAAACGGTAGGAATAATGACAGATGTTAATACAGTACATATAAAGCAATGCAAACTTTATTTTATGGTCTGAAAACCTTCAAATTTTTACATACATACTCAGTATGTTACATTTTTTAGACACATAAGTAAACCATGTTCTTTGTTTCAATTGTTTAGATTCTCTTTCATACGTAGGGCAAAAGTCATCAGAAGTGGGAAATTAAGGAAGAGCCAAGTCAGGATGACAATCACACACACACACACATACAAACACATACACACAAATCTTTAATAATCTGTAAACTGTAACCATTCAAGATGTATCTTGAATATTTAAAAATCAGCATAGCTATCAGGAGACACGATAGCTGCCGTGTCCTGATCCCGATAAAAGCGTGATGTTTACTCCTCCATCAGCGCCCAGGCCTCTTCAGCTTTCATGTAGTACTTGTTGGCCAGTCGACCTTTCATGGCCGCCATAGCAGCTTCTGCTGCTTCCGTAAAAAGATCACCTGCAAGGAGGGACATTATGAAAGGTTAGGATGCGTACCGTGTACTGTAAAGCCCGTTTAGACATTCTCCATTCAGACCTGCTCTCTGAGGGTCAGCATCCAGCGAGAAGCCTCCCTCCATGTACATCTCCGCCTCTCTGGCCAGCAGGAGGTAGCGAGGATCGTCCTGAGTCCCGTCAAAATCTCCTCCTTCGTCAAAGTCCGTCATGTTCAAGGCGCTGTCGTACCAATGAAGCGCTTCCTCCCAGTCCCGCTTCCTGGTTAATGGAGTAATAAAACCCAACAATGCACAAATCTTCAGAAAGAAAAGCTCCTTTTATGGAGCGTGTGATCATCAGAACTTTTGGATCATGATTTGACTATTCTGACCTATCAGCTGAAAGCCGGTCTCCTGTATCAAAGGCTTTGGCCACGATGATCATAGAAGATCTGTCACCGGCCTCAGAAGCCTGCAGGAGATACTTGAAGCCCTTCATGCGGTTTCCTGCGTTGTCCTGCAAATCATATAAAACAAGAAGAGAGTTAAGACAATAATTACACAATTTGCTTTGAAAAAAAGCTGAGGGGATAACAAACGGCACGCTACCTCGACCTCCATCTCCGGCAAGATGTGGTGAGGCAGCTGCATGTAGCACTGGCCCAGGACTATGATGGCCTCCAGTTCTCCACACAAAGCAGCTCTCTCTAGATGGAACATGGCCGAGTCCTGGTCCCACTGCTCGTTCTTTTCGCAGAAGCGACCCGCTTCGTGGTACCGCACCATCGCAAGGTGGACCTTAGAGAGAGGAGAAGTGATGAAGGTGAGGCTAAGCATAAAATCAGCAAAGTCTCTTAAAATAAAACCGTTTTGGAAGATTAAGACCCTGAATGTCTAGAAAGACATTAAGGCCTTTTCCGGATTCCTGAAAGGTGATTGGTTGCGTGAAAAATAGCAACAATAACATCTGAGGAAAGTTCAAATATTGTGTAATACTAAGTGTTCAAAGTGCACAAAATGTAAACGCCAAAAATCAACATGATAAAAAAAAAGTGTGAGCATGCAAAAGTGAACCGAGAGGAAAGCATGAGGTCCAAGAAAATCTTGGGAAACAAAAAATATGAAATCTTCAGAGGAAGAACTTCTGAAACTAAACTTTTGAGAGCATTTTATTTTACCTTTCCCAGGATGGACTGTCCGATCTTCTTCTGCATCAGAGCACTGAGCCGCTCCACCTCAGTGGCAACACAAGAAGATCTGTGGACATGAGCGCGAGAAGAATGGTAGAAGCTCCACTTCTCCTCCGTCAGCTGAGTGGAAAAAAGACCATTAAGATACATCAAGGACAGAGTATGAACTACCAGATGGGAGAAACTACAAAAGATGAGGGTAAAATCAAGTGCAAGAAACCACACTCTCAGGGATGTACTCGTCCACTCAGCTTCAGCTACAGTCAACTCTGGGCTGGAGGAGTACATCCCAGCTGGTTTGTCACTCAAAAAATGCAAAAATCACATAAAGCAGCAGGAGCGAAGACACAAAGACAAGATGGCAAGAATCATTATAAAGAAAGTGAAGGTGGTGAAACAGAGGCAGATGGTGTTCCAGTTCTCAATGTTTGATTTCTTTGTATATGCAAATAAAGGAGGGCCTGGAAACAGTCACTGTTACTGTAATCAGATGCTCAAATCTCAACCGGAGACTCATGCTGGCCAAAGCAACAAGACCGCACAACAATGCAAAGGCAGGCGGGGGGAGGAAGCGCCTGGTTCTGCAGCCTCCATGCAAATAATCACCCCTCTGTTGTCAGGACTGTTACAATTTACGAGCGCTGAAACTCTTGGAGGAGCTACCATCTTCCTCTAGGAAGGGAACACAAAGAGAAGGAGGAGGTGAGTGAAGAGAGGGAGGTGAGGAATTGATTTCACCGGGGAAAGAGTGAAGAAAACAACGATGAAGAAACTCAGAGGTGGGTTATTGATTGACGGCGGGTGAGGATGAGATGTACAGTTTGCCTATGTTTGTTTACCCGTCTGACACTGTCCTCATCCGACTCAGAATACTGCCTTTTGCAGCGATGATGGGCCTATGTGATGATACAACATGCATTAAAACCCCTGCAGTCAGGAGGAAGACAAACTCAGTGTGGAAAGGAGCGCATGTTAACAGAGGAAGAAGCGCCAGAGAAGACATGTCAAGGTTTACATTAAAGATAATACAGTCATGTTTTACTTCTAATTTTAATATATTTATTGAACATATTTACACATAATAAGTCTACTTGGTAAAAACCAGCCAGGGTAAAACAGTCGTTTGTCTAGGTATATATTAATCAGGTGTCAATGACTGTTTCTTTTGAGTCGTATTGCAAACAAATCAGACTTTTCAGGCTGAAATCAAGTCAAATAAACTTCGGATGGAATCTTTACCCCGTCCACGTGGTCGTTGGGGTCGCCTTCGCTCCTCCTCTCGCTTGGGTAGCCGCTGTCTCCGCCGCTATCAGGCTCCTACACACACAAATAAATACATCACACAATAAGACAGAACCTTTGCAGTCACGCCTCCTCAGCTGTCCACACCTGGACACGTGCATTTTTTAAATCGATAACTTTTAAATCACTTTATTTATCAAAGCAGCAGCCTCCACAGATAAACACAGTTCCTTGAATGGCCATAGGAGGGCAACGCGCCCATTGACCTAAATATAAACTTTACAGCTGTAATAAAAATGTTTACAGCCTAGTATTGAACATTTTAAACCTCTTAAGTGAATATACCAAAAACATGACAACTAAATTTAGATTTATTTTTTTGTTACTCACTTATTTAAATTAAATTAATGCATAACTGAGCTTTCAGGAGAATTTTTATTGCACATGTTGAAAAATAATAGGCATAATAGGTATAAATTCTATTCTGGTGGCTTTTTTTTTAGTCCTTTTCATTGAAGTTAATGCTTCAATATTTGTTAACAGCTTCCACTTTTGTATTGAAATCTTTGCATCGAGTTTGATTTTTGCTCACCTTGTGTTCACCTGTGTTGTAATTGTGACACCTTTCCATTTCATTCAGTCCAGTAAAAGCTGAGCCTGCAACATGTAAAACATTTTCATTGAGAAAGCCCTTCCACCCACTAAATTCCATTAAATATACCTTTATACCTGTGCTGTATGTGATAAGGTGTTCGGGTACGTACTGGAAACAGCCAGCGGGGAGCAGGGGAGGATGAGGGGGGAGCAGGGAACCGAGTCCACGTCGCTCATGCTCTCGTCTGCGGACGACGTCTCGGACATTCGGGACAGCAGCGGCGGCACGCGGCTTCCCGACATGGTCCGAACACGAGGAGATCCGCAGACCTCCTCACAGCCTCTCAGAACCGTCTGGGCAGACTTCTGGAATAAATCAAGAAGAGTCTAGTTTTATGACTGAATGTCAACATCACGCAAGGTTTATTTTACAATCCTGATGTAGATCATTTTACATGAACACTTTTCTTTCACTTCCTGCCACTGTTTCAGTTTCATATTTCATTATTTTCTGAACAAAAGTGACTTTTATTATTACAGGAAAAAAGTTCCTAGAACAAAACAGTCCTATTTATAGCTTAACGTGGTCAGAATGAACAACACTGTGTTTTTCTTATTTTACTATGAAAACTGCTGGAAAGAGTTTCCTTAAATTTAATCTAAGAAACCAAAAACAAGAAGACACACTTCAGTTTTGGAGTAGATCCAGAAAAAAGGAATTTAGGGTTAAATTCATCATTAAAAGAGATCTTTGGACCCTGGGGGGTTTTATTCTCTCTACATGCTGTCTAGGGGTTAATGTGATGAACTTCCACAGATACTTTAGGCCTGGCCCCCCTGCTGATTTCTGTCCCTGCCTGAGTCTTTATTTATTATCATGAAGATGCTAAACTTACAAGCAGTTTGTTGGTGCAGTCCAGCTGGGACCTCTCGGCAAAGGAAAGGTCAAAGGGCGTCAGGCCCATGCTCTTGCAGATCTTGTTGCAGAGATGAGAGTGAAAGAACAGCGCCATGCCTCGCACACCTGCAACAAACACAGTCGTGATGAAGACGAAGCTTGTTGGACATCTCAGTCAGACGTCTAGCAGCGGTAAATCACCTAGATTTCCATCTCCAAAGTCGGTCCCCTGCTCGGTGTGGATCTGTGGGTCGGTGTACAGATCCCCCACCCCTTGGATGTCCACCACGATCAGCTGGTGGCCCGATCGCTCAAAGGTGAAGTGACTGAAGGCCTGATGGGTGCAGAGGATCGAAGATTAGGTGACGGTTAGCTGAGCGCCCGTCACCACCAGCAGGCGCCGCCACTCACCTGTGGAGTGAGCCGAATGTTGTCGTCCCTCACAAAACCAGAGTTGGAGTTGTATTTGATGTACTTGCCCTCGATGTAATGTTCCAAGTGGAAGAGAGGTTTACCGGGTCGGTCCTTCATCTCCACCACACACATCTGCATGATGTCCACCTGAGGAGGAAGAGGAGGAAGAGGTTGCTACCTCACTCAGGACGCTTCTGGTCCAAATGATGGAATTAAAATCACAAAAGCAGATCTCCGGTACCTGTTTCGGAGGTCGATGGCGGCTGTACTCCTCCCCCCAGAGTTTGGCTTCCATCTGCAACCTGACGTCCTCAAAGTAGACGCTCCTGTCCACCGTCTCCATGTAACTCTTGGCAACATAATTGGACGCCGACTTCCAGTTGCTGCTGTGCGAAAAGTTCGACAACTTCTTCCTGGCGGGGAAATCAGAGTGACAACCGCTCCGATCACTTTCACAGCCGAAAACCACACCTCCAGAATTGAGATGAACACGTTTTCTAACTTTGAGGGAGTCTGTCGGATTTAAACTGTGGTTTGTGTCAATCTCGGTGGGGGTTGATGCACGTACAGGTACAGACATGAGGGTAAGAACCCCCGGAGGAGAACTGATGGATGCGGATAAGAAACTTACGTTCTGAAGCACTCCCTCATGGCCCCCCTCCCAAAGGGCTGTGAGAAATAAAGCAGAAATAAGTTCGACAAGAAACACAAAAGAAATGAAACACGTCTTCCTCTCGAGAACGGCTGTACCTGCGCCGCCATCTTCAGGTGGACCTGGTCTTGAGCCCACTCTCCTGTGATGGCATTGTACCTGCAGAGACAGAGCATTTAAAGTATGAAGAACGGCATTATGGGAGTTTCTTTTACACATTTTAGTTAACACATGCAGAGGGAAACTAAGAGAGCGTCATAAACAGACTTTATTGAAGGCTAAACTTAATCTATTTGGAGGAAGATAAGATAAGGAGACTTTTAAAGTTTACCTTTTTGAAATAGCAGCAAAAATGTTGTTTGACTTTTCCACTCTTGCAAAGCGGACATTTTTTATTGTTTTTTGCCTTTTTATAGACTAAATAAACACCGTGCATTGAAACTACAGGGTACTCTCCACATTGTTGGCCTCACAAGCCCTTTTCACTGAAATGAACCCTGAAATAAATTTGAACAAGATGCCTCCCCAGATCGGATTCCCTGTCCAGATCCACTTCCAAACTCGATGGCTCCTTTCCTGTCACACGCTCAAACTTCTTATTAAGTTTCATGAAAATCCAGCTGGCCGGTTTTTGTGTAATCCCACAAAAGACACGCTGCTTTGTTTCTCATCGGCCGACGGTCCTTTGGGCTTCCTTACCCAACACAGAGCTGAACTATGACCGCTCTCTGCAGGGAGGAAACCTGCTGCGTTAAAACAGCACAAACTGGGCCTGGTAGAAGAACCTAAAAGTCTGGATAACTTGAAACAAAGTCAGTTAACAACATTTTATAAAGTCTGATCGCAGAGGTGCCAAAGTGCACTTTGGAAAAACAAGGAGAGAGAAGCTTTTTGTTCCAACATGATTAAAGAGTTAAAGGGCCTCATGCTTCCAGGATACATACGTACGCGTGTGTGTGTGTGTGTGTGTGTGTGTGTGTGTGTGTGTGTGTGTTTGTCTTGGCAGGTTGTATGTGAGTTAACAAACACTATGCATGAATTGTAGGCGCGGCTAAAAGTCTTCCCGGTTGAAACCCGAGAGCTTTGCAGCGGGCCCAGTTCCATTTCTTTTAAGTTAGGATCTAATCTCAGCCGACAAAACGCTTCGAACAGAAAGAATCCTGATGCTCGACAAGATCCGACTGCAGGAGGGGAGGACATATGTGGGTAAAATTAGCACATGAAAAGAGAACATAAGTCTCTCTGTGGCTCAAGCTCTGTGTGTTGTGTAACACACGCACACACACACACACACACACAGAAACAAAGGAATGTATTTTCTCCCTGTCTTTTTACCTGACCTCATGCAGCCTTTGGAAAACACCGCCCACACTGGGCATTCTAAACGGCCCTGTAGTCGACATGTCGTCCACAACAACTCAGTATACAGTTCAACTTCGACTTACAGCGAGATATAAAAAGATCCGCGGGACGCCAGAGGTTCATGTTCCCACTGAAGGGGCAGCGATGTCAGCCGACAGTGGAGATTTAGCACCGCTGGCCCAGGACAGTCGATGTGGGAATCTGTCAACGCCAGCTAAATCTAATGTTTGCATTGAAGCTGGTTTTATCTGGGTCAGCATGCATGCCGTAAATATTTTGTGTCCCTCGCACCTCTTTTGTTGAGGAACCCTGGATTACCATGATTTGATCACCCAGTATCACAACGTTAATTTTCACGGATGAAACAGCCACTTTAATCATTTTTTATTTGACAAATTGCAAACTTGAGGAAAATAAACGAGCCTCCAGACTGTTTTAGCATCTTTCAGCTCCTTGTTCACGGCCTCAGCTGTCGAACCAGGCGTTACATCCAGCACCTCCAAGGGTCAGATGTCACACCTTTCACTGATGTTAACCACAAATATGTGTTGTGTTCACACTCCTTGAGCAAAAAAGAATTAATGAAGCTTTTAAAAGCCTAATAACATCAAAATCTGGGGAAATATGATTAAATAATAATTAAAACCTGCAGGCTGCTTTCGTATTTTTACTCTGTGTAGATATGAACAACAGTGGCACAATTTTTCCAGCTTTGATCAGCAGAAATGCTGTGAAAACGGTCCATCGGTGCAGATACCTGTAACGGATGCAGGATTCCGTCTTGATGTCCTCCAGGTGGAACTCTGCCCAGGGGTCGGGCATGGCTTTGGCCTTTTCGATCGCATGTCTCCACGTCTCCTGTCGCAACAAACAAATGTGAGGAATTAGCCATATGTGTTGTAGTTTACTCACCTTTTCCGTCTGAATTCCTGCACTGCGCTCATGAATTAAGCAAATTAGTTTAACAATAAATCCCTGAAAACCTTCCCTTTAAACCTACAGTGCAGATTATTCACCAGGAGAAACACACCAATGCAAACTGAAGCTTCCATAAAAGGAGGAACATCTTCAGTGTGTAACAGTGTGCAAATAAAGAAGAAGGGAAAGAAATGGAAGAAAAGAAAAACCACAAAGAGGAAAGAGCAATGCTTTTAAAACCCATTAAAACCGAGTAAACATGAAATATGAGCTTTGAGCGTAGGCCTGGCGTTACGTGGATTAATTCACTGAACTCCTGTTCAATGACGACTTAAAAACATGAATGTGATCAGCAGTTGTACTACATTCAGTTCCTAATAGGAATCATCCATCAAGTGTCAGCGGTAACCCTAACCCTGACCCGACCCCGGCTGCACAGAAGCACGTCTCCCTCGTACGACGGCCACTGTTCCACAGCCGTGAGACGCGTTTATATTTAGAACGAAGTGTCTGCATGAAAGGTCGTGTTATTAACTGATAGAGTTTCATGTGTTTGTGATGAGGAGCTGACCTGGTTCTGCAGACGCTGATAAATATTATAGAATCCAGGATTTAGTAGTTATATCTGAAAATTCTCTACATTTCTGGTGTTAGATGTGAGATTAAATTAAATACTGGGATATTGTTTGAATGAAAGGAGGAAATAAAAGAATTTTAAAAACAAGACAAGGGAGGAAGAGTGGACTACAGAGCTGACATGGGACAGGGAGGCGTGCAGATAGTCACATATGAAGGGGGAGCTGGAGGAGAGAGAACTGGATCTGTGACATACCCGTGCGCTCTCAGACAAAACCTTGTACGACGGAGGTTCTGCCGCTGTTTCGTGTTCATTCTATGCAGAAAGGTGAAAAAAACGGACGCCGTTTTGTCAGCAAACAGAAAAACACGTATTTAACATTCACATCACATCCATGATAAAAACACATCAGAACTATGAAGAGGTGGCTGGTGGACGGCAGATCCGGTAAGGACCTAAAATGAACCGATGACGTTTATGATTAACATAATCACATGAAGGGAAAACACAGTCTGGTACTTCCTGTTTCTTTAGAGACAGAAAGGTTAAAATCATGAAAGCATAAATTATCTCTCCTTATAAGGCGATGTGCAGAAGTGTGGTGAACAATACGAGCTAATAAAACTGTTTCTGTGCGTTTGTTTCGCTCACCTTGAACACAAAGTTGCTCTTAGGGAGAGAGCCGGACAGCTGGCGCACGTAAACCCGATTCTTCAAGTAGTTGCAGATCTCTCTGGCGGAGTCGTCCAGGATCGGGGCGATGAACTCCTCTTCATCGTCACTGTCGTGGGCATCGCTAAGGGAGGAAGCCCGCTGGTTGGGGGTGCCACGTTGGGCCGGTGGTCTCTTGGCGCTCCCATCCTCTTCCTCCATACTGAACATCAGATCATCCTCCATGATGTCTGCTGGGGGAGAGACGTAACCAGAAGACAGGCGCCGTGGGAGATAAAGAGAGACAGCTGAAAGGAAATGATGACATTCTCACTTCATCACTTTATCACTGAGGCCTTCAGTGTGTGGTTTGTTTGTTTTTTTGTAATTGCAAAAAGCTGATATAAACCTGCAGGAGCTTGAATTATTTTGTTACCAACTGTAATCTGTGGAAGCCATGTTAGTGTGTGGTCACCACCACCGTCACGACTGCATAGCTGTGCTGTGCCATCAGTGCGTTTATTTCGCACATAGCTGCACAGATCCCGTGTAATTTCCACAGACACTAAAGTGCATTACATGTTTATCATTTTTAAGATGAGTATCACCTTCTGTTCTGTTTTAATCTGAACCGATCGTTTCCACTGCAACCAGGAACAACAAGAGTTGTGTTGTGCACAAAGTAGCAGCTGGCAAGAGGAGAGGTATGCGAACCCAATAAGGACAAATTAAATTCTGGTAGAACATGCAGTGGAATTTGACGTTGCTACAAGCAGTAATGCAATATTCCTAGAGCTAATCTACTGTTAAATGCATATTAAATAAATAATCTCCTAACTCCAGGCGCAGACACACCTTTAATGAGTTTATCTTGACAGGTCGACCCGTCACCTCGGTCCTCTTCTCTGTCTCAGTGTGGTTTCGGATCTCGACACAGATTGTGGTGGTTTAACGATCCACTCAGAAGAACAAGTGTCGGTTCCGGTTCTCCAGTGGGTCCTGACGGTCCAGGGACGAGCCTAGCGGGGGGAACCAGTTCCAGAACGGTCCACCACGGCAACGTGAGCCTTCTGCACGTCCACACACTGGAGCGTTCGATAGCCACGCCTCTGAGGCGTTCATGTTCACAAAATATAACATGTGCACGGAACAAAAGATGTGGGAGGAGAACGAAGTCCGGACACTAACTACAGGAGCGAGACCCTTTGATAGACCCAGAATGCGCAGAAGCTATAAATTTAACATCGAGGGATCCCAGCAATTGTTGATTTATGAAATATTATTGAACCAGTAATATTTTAGTCATTTTATTGTTATTTTTTGTAGGATATTTCATAGCGCAAACAGAAATGCGGTAGCTAAGATTGCCGAAGAGCATTTGAATGCAGCCCTGAATAAATTATGGCTACCATCGCTGTCTACAGCAATGTGCATTAGCATCATGTGAGCGGCAGTTTGGAATCCTACTACTGTGAAGGCAGAGCTCAGGATTTTTTGCCTATGGCTAGTGTGTTTAGGTTGCTTAGTCGGATTGGTCCAAAGTAGCCATTAGCGGCGATGATTGGTTAATGTAAGGGTACTGAGTTAGACAATCAAAGTAGGCATAGGGGGCGGGCTATGGCCTCGCCATAGTGGGAATCTTAAATCTGCTGCCTGTATTTTCACCTGTGTCATGGTAAAATAAGAGTTTTTGTCAGGGATTTTAATGTCGTTGCACAAATTATTTAACCAGCAGCTTTAGAGCATAGTGTGAAATGTAATTACGTAACCCAACAAACAAGCTGCGAAGGTTTATAAAAGTCAGTTTGGGCGTGTTAGCGGTTATGCTAATTGTCTACCTGAGCTAAGGGCAATTAAACTAAGCTAGTGAACGAACGTTCACGAGTCGATCGTTTTTTATCATAGATCAATGACAATAAGTATTTTTACAACTAGTATGTATAAGCTTCCTCGTTTTTCATATGTATTGCATGTTTCATATATTGTCAGGCTCACAATTCAAGTAGGCATGGTAGCGTGGCCGAGTGGTCTAAGGCGCTGGATTTAGGCTCCAGTCATTTCGATGGCGTGGGTTCGAATCCCACCGCTGCCAGTAATTTTCTATTTTTTTTTTTCCCACCATGTGGGCCCACAGGTCAGTTTACTGTATATTCTTCTTATGCGTTCTACTTCTTACGCTTTTCCTCATACTTACGTACTCAGATGAAAATTGGCATGATACTTTGATCCCTAAAGTGCAACTATTTTTAAAGTGCTGTTGTTTTTGTTGTCTTTCTTTGATCTGTTCTTGTTGTGCAACTGTTATATATTGTGTAACTGTATGTATATATGTATCTATGTATTTACTGCGAACAGATGATATACGGAATTTCCCTCGGGATTAATAAAGCATATATCTATTTATCATCAGTCACTTGTTTGTTATGTAGACAAGCGTTTACTTGCAAACAGAAGAAAAATAATACCATACAGATATCATAACTTTTTTTTATGCGCATCCAACAACAGCTTTAGTCATATGTGTATATATAAATATAGAAGTCACATAGCACTCACATTAACCACAATGCATGCAGTTTGGTTGCCATCAATTTTTTAGTAAACAGCAGTATTAATAATGTACATTACAAACAAGACTGTAAACTTCTCAATCAGGAAGTATTCCGGCTCAAATAATATATTCAACTTAATGAGTGAAAATGGAAGAGGAGTGTCCTGCTGGTAGAAGCCTGAGCTGTAGCATCCTGCCTGACTTTGGCTGGGGAAACATTAGTGTCTGTGTACCTCAACAAATATTTAAAAAAATATATGACAATGATTCATTAAATTTAATGAATAGACTTTTTTTTAAAAACTGAACAAAATTACAGTATATGAAGATGATCAATATCTAAAGTGACCCTGGTTGTATTTGTCCAGGATTAGATTATCTTTTCTAGATCAGTCCCAATAATTAGATCAGATTTAAATCGCCTTATCTAGACTTTAACTTTCTCCTTCAAGTACTGAGAAGCCACAAACTGCATCTTCCTGATGGCCAGCTGGGTATCTTCAGGGGAAATCCCAAGGTGCCAGACGGCCCGAACTGAATTTCCAAAGTGGGGAAACATGAGGACTTGTATCCCCTGTCCCAGCGCCGCCTCCTCGCCCTGGCCAACCTTTTCCATTCGAGTGCAGAACTCAGTTGGACTTAAACCTGGCTCCCGTATAAAGAAACGCAGGATGTTCGTCTCCACGGTAGCCATGTCTACATCGAGCAGAGGCTGGCCAATGTCGAGCACGGCTAGGACGGACGAAAACAAGAAGTCAACAGCCGTGACTGTGATAATGGACAGTTAATTGTTTCCTTTTCAAAAACTGAACTGACCTTGAGCAAAGGTTTTGGCATTGCGGTGGTCCTCTTCCATCCTCCCAATATTCTCCAGCAGAGACAGTTTCCCAGCTGCTGCTAGTATGCCAATCTGTCTCATCCCCCCACCCAGGGCTTTACGGCACCGCACCGCCCGGGATATGAAGTCTTTGGGTCCAGCTAGCATGGTTCCAGCCGGGGCTCCTAAACCCTGTCACACACCAAGAACTAATTTAATTTCAACAGGATTTGGTTCTGACTTTACTCTCTTGCTGGGAGCAGAGGGAAGGCATATTATCATGCTATTGTAAAGCACTTTGTGCTTCAGCTGCCTCTATGATAAGTGACTGAATTTGATGTTTTGTGTGGCGTGTGTTTCCGCGTGTCACACCCCTAAGTCTGCTGGGAAAGGCTACAGCAACCCCCGTGACCCACAAAAGCCGAATAAGTGGCTAAGAAGATGAATGAATGAATGAATGAATGTTGTGTGTGTGTTCTGCTATCCCACCTTAGAGAGACACACACTGACGGTGTCTACGTGCTGCAGGATGGTGGCTGGATGAACACCCTGAGCCACGGCTGCGTTCATCAGCCTCGCTCCGTCCATGTGGACAGACAGACCGAATCGATCCGCTAAAGCACGAACCTTCAAGATGAAACCAAAGATTGAGCAACAGTAAATTCTGTTTTCTGATGTTGTAAGACTTGTACAAAACACACACACCTCCTTCAGGAAGCTCAGAGGTAGCACACGGCCTCCCAGTATGTTATGTGTGTTTTCCACACATATGAGACGTGAACGGGGGTAATGGGGGTCAGGATAATCGTGGCGGATCTTGGATTCCAGCTGCTCCAGGTCAAACGTTCCATCAGCAAGGTTGTTAACTGTAGTGGAGTGGACGCCTGCCAACTGTGTCAAGATCACACACACACACACACACACACACACACACACATACACAGTGGGTGCAGAGTACAGGAGCAGCAACAAGACACAAAGGTCCAGCTGGTGCATTCACCTGGGCGGTCCCTCCCTGCTCATAGATGTGTATATGGGACAGGTCTCCCAGAATGACCTCGTCGCCCCGCTCCCTGCAGTGTACCATCACTGCCAAATGAAACGCAAGACAAAGCTGAGCATTATGGTCTCAATCCATCTCCTTTACAACCATCTCAAATTCAGCCATTGTTTCACTTCATGGGTCTGCTAGAACCTATCTCAGCTGACTATGGGTGAGAGTTGGGGTACACCCTAGATGAGTCGCCAGCATATAGACAGACAACCACTCACATACACACTTACACCGACGAACAATTTTTTTGAGATAAATCCACCTATACTTCATGGTTTTGGAGGTGGGAGGAAGCTGTAGAACCCTGAGAGACCAACGCAGACATGGGGGGAACATACAGAAAGGAAATCAGAAAATAATGAGCAGCTCACCTGCAATGAGGTTACTCATGGTCCCAGAAGGAACGAACAGTGCATCCTCCATCTGGAACATATCGGCTGCAATCTTCTGTAACTCTGCAGAAATTAGATGATCAGATTCAGGAGAAACTTCACACATGAGCGACTCGGTACAAGGTTTTTAAGATCGTGTTTTCTTGTGACTTTTGTGCTTTTTTTTATAATTTATCATTTTTTTATTCAACTTATCTATAATTAATTATGTACAGGAAGAGTATGCATGTCAACTGGCTGATAAAAAAATATGTTTTGTCACAATTGAGAGGGCTTAGGAGTTATTTTACAAGGCTAGAATGGTTTAAAATTGTTTGTTGTGTTAATTGGGGAAAATTTCATTATGTTGCTTGATTTACGCGCTAAGTCACGGAACGGATTAAACTTATATCTCAAGGTAGTCCTGTGCTTACTTATCTGCTGCTATGCAAACAGTCATACCACCACAATTTAAATATATCAGCACAACAGAAAGTACAACAGCTCATCCCAAAATAACAGCTACTTTTCTGGAGGAAGAAAAACTAAGTCGATGCAGAAAGAACACCCTTATACAGCAGAGCATGGCGGGGTTTTGCTGATGCTCTGGAGCTGTTCCACTTCTTCACACACTGGAACTTGCAGTCAATAGAGGATCGGGTGGATTCCATCAAGGATCAGGAATCCAAGAGGGAAAAGTTCTCCATCTGTGAGGACGATGGAAGTCATGGGATAATAATATCTAGATGACCTAGAGGTCCACCAAGAACGGTTCCAGAAGACATTCTGTGACAGTCGAGGGTGTCACTTGACTGGAGCCCCCCAGAAACTCTGTAGATGGATCTGAAGAAGTGGACTGCAGCACACAGTTACATTACATAACATACATATACATTACATAAAGGGTTAAGGATGGAGGTCATCAGTCAAATACTACAGCAGTCAGTAAAGGCAACATGTTGTGTTAGAACACCTGTAATACCTGCTTTATTCAAACAGCTGTTAAAAGGCAGGTATATGATGTGGTTTAAATAAATTTGCAGGATTAAAATTTTGAAATAGCAAATACACTTATTGGAGATCTGTTGTGCGTAATTTCAGTTTATCTGCTCCAAAGACAAACAACAATTCATCCATTCCTGGATGAATGGATGTTGGGCTTTAAGCCTTTTACCGTTTACTGTCGGGTCTTCTCCCATCACGTCATCGCCCACCTCAGCCTCCGCCATGGCCCGACGCATCGCCGCCCCGGGTTTGGTCACCGTGTCGCTGCGGAGGTCCACTACCCGTGTCTGAGTCGAGCCATCCGGCCCGGTGTTACCGGGTTTAAAGGTCTTGTGATACCCCCGTGAGGAGTTTCTTCCCATCATGGCGGCGCCTGCTTCACGTGTACCGATCAGTTTACCCGAAGATTTCATTCCATGGCTGAAGAGTTCATACAAAATTCTGCCGGCAAGTGTTTTCACAGACATGACAGTGCAGTCGTCTTTGAGTGCAGCGATGCCGTCGCTAATGAACTTTGGATCAGTCTCATGGCCAAATCATCGATCATAAGGGAAGTTAATGGATGACCGATCCACCTGCGATCATGCACTGATCAGTTATAACCACTAGGGGGCGCTTGCCTACAATATCACTACAGTACATCAGCAGCGACAGCCACGTCTTCAATGTTGGATCGATCATTCTGAATCAGTTATCAATGCCTCCAGGGAATAGTAACAGATGACCTATTTGCACGGGTTCATGCATAGAGTAGTAGTGGCCTCAAGGTGGCGCTATTATCGGTACAAAGATCATTATTTTCGGGCCTGCTGTAACCTTTATGAAGGAACGACAGATCAATGTAATCCATTACAAAAGATATCTGAATTTGTCTTCGTGTATCTCATTCATTTTTAATTCAAAAATTTCATTTTACTCTTTAAAATGAAATTTATGAAGATGCAGTCTCTAGTCGTGACTTTCTGATCAGCTGCATTAATAATCAAAATTAAATCAACAACTCTCGGCTAAATAAACTAAAGAAGAATTAAAATCCTAAAGAAGAAATAATACAACAGCCAGATTACTGTATTGCAATATGGGTTGTCATTTTACTGTGTCTACCACAGTTGCATCCATCACTTGTTTTAATTACTAATGAATTAGATTTACTTCTGTGATCAATGCAATAATTTATTTAAAGCATTGCAGTACTACAGTATTTGGATAGAAAATCCCATAAATTAAAAAAATCTTATAATGTTTTTCTTTTAAGTATTGAACATATTAATAGAGTACTAACTTAATCCCAAATTATAGAAAAATATTAAATAAATTAAATATCAACATAAAGACGTAGAAAAGATAAGTTAACATAATAAAAGATTACTTTATTGATCCAAAAATGGAAAAATTCAATTGTTGCAGCAGTAAAAAGGTGTAAAATAGTGCAGTAGTACAGTACAGTAAAAGTCTTTCGAGTAGAACACACTGAATCATACCTCACATCCTGAGTACATCCTCTTCACTAAAAAAGGCAGACCGGTCTGCGAAGATAATTACATCACTAATGTACATTTAAAATGAGAATATGAACCTGTCAATCAGGAAATTAAGAAGTGTTCCTGCCTATTTCAAGAATGCATCCTAAAGAAAGAAAAAACAGAAGAGGAATATCCTGCTGGTAGAAGCATACACTGAGCCGAAGCATTTCTACTTGAGTTTGGCTGGGAAATGTTAGGGTTTGTGTACCAACAAATATTAAAAATAAAATGTAACAAGAAGAAATGATTCATTAAGTTCAACTTTTCATGCTCAAATTATGAAACCCTCAGTTGAGATTTTTTCAAAGTGAGTTTTGACTAATCGTTACATGTAAAAAACAAGTTTTGAAAAAATAAATTCAATGTTTATATAATAAAGACATCTTTCAAATATAGAAATGTGCAAAACTTTGAGTTACATTATAGAAACATAAACAAGTTGATTTCCAACTTCAAAAAAGTCCTTACAGAGAAAACTGCAGAATTAATAGAATAATTGTAATCTATGAATTGTTGTTGAAATAGAGCCAGTGATGCGTGATGGACAGTTAGTGGACATGTGATTGATTGGAATTTCCCCCAATATAAAATCAATATGAGGAAAATTGTGCAATTGCATGAACAGCTTAGTGGATCCAGCTGTCTTTTTTTTGCCCATCTTGGTGTCACTCTTTTTTCTTTTCTTTGGTTTTACTTGCAAAAAGATAAGATAGTACTTTATTGATGGCCTTGGGGAAATTACATTCGCAAATCTTACAGGTGAAATGTACTGGACCTCATCAACCTTTATGGGACGCTGCCACTTAAAGGCAGGGGGAGAGACAAAAGAGAGGGGAAGGGAGGACGGGTCAATGGGGAAGGGAGTGGGTTAGAAAAAAAAAGGAACTCTTCACTACGCTTCACGGGCGTAATGAATACTGACAAAAAAGCTCCTTATTTTTACAAATATTTGCACAGACATAACACCAATCACATGACGGATAAAGCAGAGAGCAGATGTGTGTGTAGTTATGTCTAAAGACTGATAACATTGGGGGAGGGGGTTTGCCAGAATAGGAGAAAAAAGACAGTTTTGGATTCGAGAGACATAATCCACTTCAGTTATAAGAACAGCTTTTCAAAAATTTTTTCACAGATCTTTTCTAGATCCCAGTGATTAGATCAGATTCAGATCGGCTTATCTAGACCTTAACTTTCTCCTTCAAGTACTGAGAAGCCACAAACTGCATCTTCCTGATGGCCAGCTGGGTATCTTCAGGTGAAATCCCAAGGTGCCAGACGGCCCGAACTGAATCTCCAAAGAGGGGTAACATGAGGACTTGTATCCCCTGTCCCAGCGCCGCCTCCTCACCCTCGCCAACCTGTGCCATACGAGTGCAGAACTCAGCGGGACTTAAACTGGGGTCTGGTGTGAAGAAACGTAAGATGTTCGTCTCCACGGTAGCCATGTCCAAAGCGAACAGAGGTCGGCCAACGTCGAGCACAGCTAGGACGGAAGAAGACAAGAAGTTAACAGCCGTGACTGTGATAACGGACGGTTAACTGTTTCCTTTTCAAAAACTGATCTGACCTTGAGCAAAGGTTTTGGCATTGCGGTGGTCCTCTTCCATCCTCCCAATGTTCTCCAGCAGAGACAGTTTCCCAGCTGCTGCTAGTATGCCAGTCTGTCCCATTGCCCCGCCAAGGACTTTACGGCACCGCACTGCCCGGGATATGAAGTCTTTGGGTCCAGCTAGAATGGTTCCGATTGGGGCCCCCAAACCCTGTCACACACCATGACCTAATTTAACTTCCAACAGGCTTTGGTTCTGACTTTACTCTCTTGCTAAGAGCAGAGGGAAGGCAGATCGGCGGGGTTCAGGATATGGGTTCTTTTATTTTAATATACTGTTTTTATGGAAAGCACTTTGTGCTTCAGCTACCTATATAAAAGTGACTGAATTTGACATTCTATCTTGTGTATGTGTGTTCTGCTATCCCACCTTAGAGAGGCACACAGTGACGGTGTCTACGTGCTGCAGGATGGTGGCTGGATGAACACCCTGAGCCACGGCGGCGTTCATCAGCCTCGCTCCGTCCATGTGAACAGACAGACCGAATCGATCCGCTAAAGCACGAACCTTCAAGATGAAACCAAAGCGTACAGAAATGAAAGCCGTGGGCGACGTTGGGTTCTGCATTCTGATGTCGTAAGACTACAAAACACACACACCTCCTTCAGGAAGCTCAGAGGAAGCACACGGCCTCCCAGTATGGCGTGGGTGTTCTCCACACATATGAGACGTGAACGGGGGAAATGGACTTTGGGATAACCGTGACGGATTTTGGATTCCAGCTGCTGCAGATTAAATGTTCCGTCGGCAAGGTTGTTAACAATCATGGCGTGGACACCGGCCACCTGCGTATCCACACACACAAAAACACACACAGTGGGTGCAGAGTGGAGGAGACGCAACAAGACCCAAAGGTCCAGCTGGTGCACTCACCTGAGCGGTCCCTCCCTGCTCATAGATGTGTATATGGGACAGGTCTCCCAGAATGACCTCGTTGTCCCGCTCCCTGCAGTGCACCATCACTGCCAAATGAAACGCAAGACAAAGATGAGCATTCTGGTCTCAATGAGAGGACATCAAAAAACAATGACCAGCTCACCTGCAATGAGGTTACTCATGGTCCCAGTGGGAAGGAACAGTGCATCCTCCATCTGGAACATATCTGCTGCAATCTCCCGTAACGCTGCACAAATTAGAAGATTAGATATTTTGCTGATCTGCTGCTTGCAAACAGTCACACAACCAGTTTGTTTGTTTGTTTGTTTGTTTGTTTTTAATTTGTTTTGGGGGGGTTTCCATCAAGGATCAGGAATTCTAGAGGAAAAGGCTTCCATCTCTGAGGACAATAATCTCAAGATGACCTAGAGGTCCACCAAGGATGGGTTCCAGAAGATGTTCTGTGACAATCGAGGGTGTCACTTGACTGGAGCCCCCCAGAAACAATGTGGGTGGATCTGAAGAGGTGAACTGCAGCGCACAGGTACATTACATAACATGCATATACATTACATAATGGGTTAAGGATGGTGCTCATCAACCAGACACCACAGCAGTCAGTAAAGGTAGCATATTGTATTAGAACACGTGTAATACCTGCTTTATTTGAACAGCTGTTCAATGGCAGGTATATGATGTGCTTTCAATGAATTTGCTGGATTAAAAATTTTGGAGAAAGCAAAAACACATATTGGAGATGTGTTGTGCGTAATTTCAGTTGATCAGCTCCAAAGACAAACAACGTGTCATCCATTCGTGGAGAGACACTTTGGGCCTTTACCGTTTGCTGTCGGGTCTTCTCCCATCCCGTCATGCCCCACCTCAGCCTCCACCATGGCTTTACGCATCGCCACCCCGGGCTTGTTCACATTGTCGCTGCGGAGGTCCACCACTCGTGTGCGCGTCGCGCCATCCGGCCCGGGGTTCCTGCGTGTCCAGGTCTTGTGATACCTCTGCCCGTAGCTCCGTTCCATTATGACCCCGCCTGATCCACGTGACCCGATCAGTTTACCCGAAGTTGCGATTCCATGGTTGAGAAGTTTATAAAAAACCCTTCCTGGAAATGTTTTCACAGACATGGTCGTCAGTGATGGGTCGGACAGTACCGAAGCTTCGCAGTGTCTGTCAAGCGATCCAGCAAGTTTCTCTTGAGGGGTGTGTCGAAGCCTATTCTTTATTGGTGAGTGACGTCACCGAAGTCGTTCGCAGCCTTGATCTATTCGAGTATTTGTTCTGACAGAGTTGAGCCTGATCGGAACTCTCCGGAGAGAGTGTTCGTTTATTCCAAAAAAAAAAAAAAGAAACAAGACGAGGAGCAGAAAATGAAATGAATCATCAATTCTGCAGAGGGTTCATTCAGTGTCACCAGATCTGACCAAGAGGAAGTCCTCTCATTGAAGAACAAAGAATCTAAAGTATGCTCAGAAGTTTTTAAGAGTCTTTCTGGGAGGAACTTTTCCTTCTCTTGCCTGTTCTGTCTCGTCTGACCATTCTGACATTCCAGTTTTACATTTATCACCCTGTTTTGGTGACAAACAGGATATTCAAGGTTAAACACATGAGAATATGCAGAAAAATAAGAAACTTATCTGAGACAAAACCAGTTAATAATATGCCTGCTTATGTCTTAACTTTTTATAAGACTAATTATGTGATCAATATAAAATCTTATTTGAATTTTGGACATCCTGTATATAAAGCATAATGGATCCCACAAAATTTGATTGTGCATGATTGTTTTGGAATTACGTTTGTTTATCAGCGATACGGAAGAACTGACCTTATTGGGAGCTGACCTCTCCCAGTAAGGTATTATTAATCATGTAAATATTGGCATAATTTCCTGCTATAATAACCAGTTCTTCCTTTCACTGAAAGGCGTTTGTTGTCTGCCAAGAAACACCTCATTGAGGCTGAGGCATATTTGAGCAAGTCATGAATTGAATGTAAAGACGGGATTGGCGGGCTCCTCCCTCTCAAACCCATGGTTAACATTCCCTCAATGCAAATCACCAACTGGTTTTGTTCCCTGTATTTATAGGATCTCTGTCTCATTCCATTGTTCCTCCATCTATCTCAGCCTGCAGGTCCTTCTGTCCACGGAGCTGCAGAACCTGGACCTGTGACTGATACCGTCACTGCTAGCAATAGCATCTGTAGTTTTATTTCTAATAAGTATCTTCATCACCAGCTTCCACCACATATCAAATGAAATTTAAAAAATGAATTGAAGTGATAGAAGGCTTTCCCCACTATGAGCTGGTGTCTCATCTGGGGTGTACCCTGTCTCTCACCCATGGAGATATAAGCACCAGCAGAACCCGTGACTCGCAAGATGATGCCTGGATGAAAGGATGGATGGATGGATGAATTAATTACTACTATTATTACTATTTCTCTTTCTTTGTTTTTCCTACTGATATTAAATTAGACGTTTTGCTTGCAAGATACTTCCGCTGTCTTTGTGCTTCTGCTTGACAGGTGGGGAACAAGTATGGAAGACAGGAAATCCAAAGGCCTGGAAATCCTGCAACCACTTCAGCAACTACAGCACAATTTGGAGTGCAAATTCTATCTGGCCTATCTGCCACTCTCTCTCTCTGTCTGTCTCTCTTTTCCTTGCCCTTCTCTCTTTTCCTTGTCCTGTCTCTATCCCCAGTATGTTTCCTTTCCCACCCAACAGTCAAGGTGGATGACCGCCTTCCAGGGTCTGGGTCCTGCCCGGAGTTTCTTCCTCAATGACGGAGTTTTTCCCTGCCACTGTCGCTTATGCTTGTTCTGGAGGGTTTTGGTGGGTTTCTTTGTCTATTAAAGCGCTTCAAAATGTCTGATGATGTGATTAAACATTATTTATTTTTATTTTATTTATTCAGTTTATTTTTCTTCTTACCAGACATGTTATTACAACATATTTCACTTTAATCAGTGCTAAAACATCATCAACAACATCGAAAAGAAAAAAAAAGGGTTAACAGGTAGAAGCCATTGGCTTGTAAGATTCCCGTCCCCTAAATCATCAACAAAACATCTCTCTCATTAGAATATGTAATCAACAAACTCATGTATTAAAAGTATTCAACCAGCTCATACATTGAATTTTGACAGACGTTCATTCCCTTATCCACTTCCAGATATTAGCCTTTTACCCTAGAGTATAATCATGTTTACATTCTTCGTAGGAAGACAAGGTTTGTTAACATTATAGATAGTCAAAACTAGACGTTGACAGTGTTCTCCACAAGAATATAATGATCATATTAACCTCTTTCAGCAGACAGTGTTTATACAAGAATTAACCAGTTTGTTGCAGACACTTTAACAGTTTCACATGATATTATATTGTCAAAAGATATCAACATGCTCTTTAAAGTCTCAAAGTTAATGTTATCCCATGTTATCACAAATACATGTTGTTGTTTTTTTGTTTTAGTTTTTTTTTTTTTTTCCATTAGTCCATGTTTCTGACATTAATGGTGTTGATTTTTTCAACTGTTCCATGAAATACTTGACGTGCCCAAAATCGTAGAGCTCCCAATATTGAAGTGACTCTGTTGTGCTGGTGTAGAAAGAATTCTTGTCCATCTTTATTGCTCATATTTCACCAACCCCTCTGCAATCCTGATCACCATTGTTTTCATCTGGTCCGGAGAAAGCCCCTTTGTTTTGATGAAGATCCTGCAGTTGTTGGTCCAGGTGTTGTCGATCAGCCCATTCTTTTTCAGTTGTCGGGCTTTTTTAGCAATATCAGCATTCTTTTTAGTGAGATTCTCATTAATGTAGACATTTTTTCCTTTCAGTTTGAAGCCTTGTTTCAGAAGAGCAATCTTGTGTTTACGATTGTTGAATTTTATCAGCACTGCAGGTGGTCTCCTACCTCCAGATGGTAGTGGGTGACAAGTCTCAATCTGGTCCGGCTCAATGTTAATCTCCAGGTTCCTCAGTTGAGTAATCACCTGTTGTTCCACCGACTCAAAATCAGTGCTGTGTTCACTTTCCACTCCTCTGGTCACGGCATGAGCATAATTTCTCGGCTTAAGTTTGATGCCGGTGATGATCACATCATTTATTCGAATGCTTTGTTTGAATTCCTCCATTCCTTGCTCCGCTCCTTTCTGCATTTTTTCCATGTCATCCTCCACTTTTTGCATGCAGTTATTTAACGGTTTCAGCTTTTCTTCCAGCCTATTATCAAGTTCCCCGTTGAACTTTTCGAAGTCACTCCTTAGCATCACAGTTCTCTGTAGCTCATCCATCCCAGAGACCAGCCGTTCAAGGGTTACTTTCATATTTTTATTCTCATGTTATTCTCAGACTCCTCGGATTTCCCTTTTCCTTTCGGCATTTTGAAGGAGTCAGTGAGAGTTAATGAGTGTTTATCCAATACGAGTTCGAGAGAGATAGCAAAGTTAGCAACAACGAGAGACAGAAGAAAAGACGTCTGCTCACATTGAAAGCCGGAAGTGTTATATAAAATAAAGGTTGATTGATTGATTGATTGATTGATTGATTGATTGATTGATTGATTGATTGATTGATTGATTGATTGATTGATTGATTGATTGATTGATTGATTGATTGATTGATTGATAAAGGCTTCAGGGACTTTGCAGCAAAATTGCATCCAACCTACCTTTCTCCCAATAAGGAAGTTATGTGTGGTGACATACATTTAGGCTTGAGATGAGTATTTTCTTTCTTCCCTTTAAGCTGTAATGGCCATGGAGGAGGACAGAACCCAACGAGACCCAACTTTCTGCTGGATACATGTGCACCGCTGCCTCCTCAGGTTTCACACGAACGAATTTGTCTCCTAAGCAGAGAAGAGAAAGTGACTGAGTGAAAGCACAGTGGAAAACATACTGTTTGTTACTAAAACATGAATAAAGTCACCATCAGCCCAGTTTCCATCCAGATAATCACTGTCTCATGTTTAGAAAACAATGCAACAGTTTTAACATGAACTCCTCGTGCCTTGTTTGATTTATTCTGACTGAAATCATACTGACAGTGTTTTGACATTAATACACTCCCACATTACCCACATATTACTCAAAGATAATCATTCAAACCTGACAGAAGCGTACAGGAGTCAAATTTAAAGCCCCCCCCCCCCAATTCATCCTAAGACTCCTCGACCTTGGATAGTTCATCGATAACAAGGGAAATTAATGGATGACCGACTCGCTTGTGCTCATGTACTGATCAGTAATAACCACTAGGGGGAGCTCACATGCTGTAAAGGTAATATGACTAGTTCATCAGCAGCAACTGCCGCTCGCGGAAGTGGAGGAAGCGGTTAGGAAAATGAATGAATGAATGAATTGCCATAATATTTATATATAGAATTACACTAATAAATGAACAAACTACAATAAAACACATTATAATTAAATACTTATTGGCTACATGTGGCTCTTGAACCATGGGCTGTCGACCTCTGCTTTAGGCTGTAATGACCATGGAGGATAAAATCCAACAAGAGAAAGAGAAGGTCTAAAGCTTTAGCTAAAAAAGTTCCTGCAGTATGTCTGCAGGAACCGTCATGGTGTTTTATGGTATTTTTGCTTCATTTAGAATCAGTTTGGTTTGGAGTTATGACTGAATGAACATTAACTGTATTTCTCAGGAAAAAACCTGCAGGGTTATTTAAATGTTAAAGCATAATTTTTAAATGACTCATAATTAAACCATAAAAATGGTCGTAGAGTCAAGAAGATCACACAATGCCACCGTAGAAGTGCGGAGATACCTGGAAGAATCGAACATCAATAGAACGGAGGACCCCATTCAGTCCCTGGGGAGGCAGAGGTGCATGTATTCAAGAATGTATGTGTGTAGGCGCTAGGGGGCGATGTTGGATCGATCAATCTGAATCGGTTATTAATGTCTCCAAAGAATATTAATAGAAAACCTATTTTCCCGGGTTCTTGCACAGAGTAGTGGTGACCTCAGAGTGGCGCTATTATCTCTACAAAGATCATTATTTTCAACCCTTTATGAAGGAATGACAGACCAATGTAATCCATTACAACAGACATCTGAATTTGTCTTCACGTATTTTATTAATTTTAAAGTTAATAAATTGAGAGGGTGCAGTTTCTAATTGTGGTTTTGTGATCAACTGAATTAATAAACAAAAATATGAGAATTAATTTAAAAACTCTCAACTAAGTAAACTAATAAATAAATAAAATAAAATCCCAGCTAAAAAAAATAATAATACAACAGTCAGATCATTGCAATATGGGTCGTTATATTATTTTGTCTAATAAATCTATCACTTCTTTTAAATTTAAATGAATTAATTGATCAGGAGATTTACTGTTGTGATCAATTCAACAGTTTATTTAAAGCATTGCCATACTAAAGTTTTTGGACAGAAAATAGCAGAAATGAAAACGTCTTTTAATGTGTTTAATGTGTTGAACATATTCATAGAATTCTAACTTAATCCCAAAAATATATAAAAAATAAAATAAACACATTAAACATCAACATAAAGACCTATTCACATGTTTATTTGAATGGGACAATGCAATTTCATAAACCACATGATTATACATGGTTAAAAAAGCCAGAATTAGCCAGAAGGCTAGTTTTCATATGTAGTGGTTCATGTGGTTCTCCAACCAGAATTCTGTTTCACGTAGAACTGGAACACACCTCATGTGCTGAGTAAATCCTCTTCACTGAGGAGGGCGGATCCGTGTGTGATGTGCGTGATGTTTATGATATGCTGACACTATGTTGTGGTCATGCTCTGAAATAACTGTGACACCCCTAAATTCTTCGAGGGTCACAGACCCGCTTTTGGCTTGACCTTTATCCCTGCGCTGAGCTGTAAAGCTAATTCTACCTCGGTGTTGCAAAGCATTCACCCGCCTGTAGGACAGAGAGTGCTGATTGGATTTCAATTGAAGTTGTGGGTGGTGGTTGTGGTGGGGATGTAAGCAGGGGGGGGGTCCACTCCAAATGTGCCTTGTTGGTATTAAATTATTGTTTAATTAATTTAACAGGGTTTGTTTGCCCTCAGTGGAGGTGTGTGCTCCATTGAGTGCCATTACAGTTTACATCTATTACTGTAGGGCGTACACACACACACACACACACACACACACACACACACACACACTAAGCTGGTAATATCCAGGCCCATCCTCTCGCTCCAGTTCCCTCATGCCTCATATTTGGAGGTTGGAATAGATCATGTGTGGACAGAGATTACTCTCTATGCACTTATTACAAAATAAGCCACCCCTCCCTTTCCCCCACTCCCACACCTTTTCTTCCTGACCCACATCACAAGCACCATCTCCCTCCTCTCCACGCCTGACACATTTCCCACTTGGCATGCGTGCTCCTGCTGTCTTGTCTGATTTTAATCACTCGATAAGCGTCCCAGTGTGTGTTATCAGGACCGCACCGTCCTGTAGTTAAAGCTGATGCTGCCGGTAACAGAGCCGGTCTTTATGGGCCATAACAAGTCGTCATTAAAAGTCATTAGCAAACATCAGCATCGTAAAAAGGCCACAGTTGGTCTCGAGAGCCCCACAAGAGCTGTGAATGGAGAAAGATAAAGATGCATTTGTGAGCAAGACAGAGATGGAGGTGGGGGTGGGGGGGAGAAGGACGCTTCAAGCAGGAGTTCTTCCAGGATTCCTGTTTTTGCGCTCCATTTCGGTAACCTCACTCTTTTTGTCTGTGTGTGTGTTTTAGTCCTGTTTTTGTTTCTCCCAGCATTCCTAGGCCTGGAAAGACGGCGAAGAGAGAGGCGTTTGGGAGAAAATATTGAATTAGAGAAAAAAAAAAAAAAAGAGGCAGAGAGGGAGAAATGAAGGAGAGGGAGAAATATTGACTCCTTCTGGGAAGGAGCGAGACGGCAACGCCTTTCCAATAACCATAAACCCGCTGGGCTGAAAATAGACGGGGCCAAATGAATAAACGAATGTGTTCATCCCACATGAGCTCTTCTCTTTCACTGAGGAGCAGCAGAGAGGAGGTGAAGCCACCCCCCACCACCACCACCACCACCTCCCCATCTCCGTCACTCCGCTTCCTCTCTGCCCTCCTTCACCGAGACCATCATTTCTTCACCGTGACGAAAGCGATTAACCGGAACAAAACAGGTGTTTATGGGAAGCCTTCCCTTTGACATAATCACACACACACACACACAAACACAAACACACACACATACACACACACACACACACACATACACCCTGGGTAAAGGTGTCATCAGTGCCTGATAAATAAAAAAAAAACATCTGTTTCACATTTCATACTGCAACCCCCCCCCCCCCTTCACATGTCATGGGCCATGTGGACATACTTTACTTCACACAAACACACACACATGCACACACACACACATACAAAGGAGGCCCATGGTTTAGTTTATCTCCAAGCAGAATGGGGGGGCCTCTCTGCCTGTTTTCACATTTTGAAAGGGTTCAACCCAAAGAATCAAACAGACTTTTTTTGGGCTGGCGCCGCCGCCTCACACCAACGGGGTTCTGGTTCAAAACACAACGTTGGGCTTTTCTGTGTGGAGCTTGGACGGGATCCCTCTGGTGCTTCCTCCCGCAGTGCAAAAACATGACTCCGCTATGGGTTCACGTTAGCTGGCTGAAGGGTTCTGGTTCTGGTTCTTTACCTGAAAGTGTCAGAAATCAAAGATTCTTGCAGTTAAAATAGGAAAACAATGTTTGGATACGTAAAATATACAGGAAGAGTATCACACTCTGTCCTTTGTATGCAAAATATTTTGTCACCGCTGATGCAAATGACATCCAAAACCAAGTCAGCGTTGACATGGCAACCATTAAAGTAGGATAGACATGCCCACATTAGCGTCGCACATAGATTGCTAGTCATGGTGTGACCTGTAACTTTTTACACAATGAGGGAATTGTTGTGTGGAAACTGGAAAACGGGTTCTGCCGTCATGAAACTGGCAGGGTCACTGTTGTCTTTAAGAACCGAGATGCCCTGTCATCACACATAACACACATATCATGCTTCGTCTCCACCCGGCTTAAGTGGAAACCATCCAAGGGAGATGACATTTGCAAAGCAGCGTGGTTCGCCTCCACCGATGGTTTCACCGTCAAGTCTGGACCGGGACGCATGTGGGTTACGGTCAGCAGAAAACTGCTGCAGAGACACAAAGGAGTTCAGAATGCCTTGAGTGCTCAAACTCCCTGTAATTCATGTGCACTTTAACATCCAGACACTAATGTTTGCTATAAATGATGTCTTCATAAAAGCACAAGTGGAGAAAATAGTCAAAATTTATTAAAAGTGGTTGAATTTGTCCAATTTATCCAACGTGGTGGGGGATGAGGTCAGGGTGAGGAAGTAGAGTTAGGATGGTTTTATCCTGGCTTCATCTTCTCTTCTCTTTCCCATTTTGTGCTCTAATTATAGACCATAATTAACCTGCAGGACTCCCACTCCCTCTCTCGTCCACCTTTCATTTCATCTCCATTCATTTACCTTCAATTCACTCATTCTTTCACCCTCCTGACCTCCTTCTCACTCCTCCTCTTCCTCACATTGCCCACTACTTTCTCTCTCTCTCTCACACACACACACACACACACACACATACACACACACACACACACACACACACACTGGGAAGTCATGTGACTTCTGTGAAGCTGGGCCCTATAAACCAGCGGTACTTGGGGGGCTCTGTGTCTGAACGGCTCTCTGATTGGCTCGTGTATTCAGACACCGCTTTACTATTCGGTGCGCGCTCGCACACGCACAGACACACACAGACACACACACACACACACACACACAAACATACACACCCCTAATGCAGACCCTACCGTTTCCTTCATTCAGGAACAAATGTGAACCTTCAGATTAAAAGCAGGACTGGGTGTTTATGGGTAAATTCATTTGATAGTATTTGAAATGGATAATGATGACTCTATCTCTTCGCGCGCGCACGCACGCACGCACACACACACACACACACACACACACACACTGTTACATTTCAAACATTACCCATGAAGTTGTTTTGGTTACCTTATTTAACTTTATTCAAAAACAGTTTTATCTGACGCTGATAAACCGTAAGTGTCGAAACAGAGGTAATGATTTACCGGATACGGAAGCGATAATCGGATCGTATTGATAAAGGCACGCGGCTGGTATCGAGCTCTCTTTGATGCCAGTCATCTATTTATTGACCGACACGCCACACACACTTTCCACAGCTGTTCCATCGTGACGTAGGCTGCAGGTAAACACAGGTGGGAGTCAGAGAAGAGCCGCGTCACTGGCATCCTTTCATTCTTCCATCACTCCATATGGACATGAGTTTTAACCCGCTTTGAGGGACTGGAGGTTGAGTTTAGGTGTTCCCTTTCATTCACGAACATTTACTCACTACAAATGCGCGTGCTCATGCTCGTACAACCATTTGCGCGTGCACGCCTGCTTAAGTTTCAAGGTCAAATATTGTGCAGGCCTGTTTGCTGGCTGAGGGCGCGCAGTGACACCTGAGAGTGTTGGAGAGGGTTTGGTCGGAGTCCATGTCGTTACAGTAAGCCATTTGGCATCTGAGCGTCTCTACGTTTCCCACAGCTGTGAATGGAAGGTAAAAAAAAAAAAAAAAGAAAGAAAAAATTTAAAGTAGCTTCTGGGCAAAACAATGCGACAGTGTGTGCTGAAGCACGTCCTACAACCTGTTTTGTGCTTTTCAGGTCATCCGGAGTTGGTTTCTTTGTTCCTGTAGCCAGAAACAGCCTGAGTGAACCAGGTGTTACTGGAAAACCCATTTCAGAGATGATTTCAGTGAAAATGAGGGGGGTGGTGGATGTGGGGGGTGGGGGTGGGGTCAGATTAGAGAAAATATTGCGGTTTGAATGTGTGTGTATGAGCTCCACACATACATACACACACACACACACACACATGCATGTCCAGTGCGTTTTACTATCTGCATACTTCCCATATGGTTTTTATTGATCCGTGTCCCAGCTATACCCCTCCTGTTCCCTCCCGTTCTCTCCCTCCGCGCTGATGGTGAAGGAATGATGGAATGCTGGAGGGTAAATCTCTGGTTTCCTGGAAGCTGGTCTGACTTTATCAGAAGCGGCTGTGACAATACTGGAGCTGATGGGCCAACCCAGCGTCTTTCCTATAAGCGCCGATCAGCCAACAAAGAAGTCTTCCTGGAAGCGCGCAGCGCGCAGCGCGTTCAGGGCATACTCCGAACCCCCTGAAGTTTTTTTTTTTCTTTTTTTTTTTTCCATCTCCTGCGCTCCAAAAAAATGAAACCAGGAAAAAATAAACACATTCTAATCAAGTGTGACGTCACTTCTCTCACTTTCACTCAGTTTCTCCTGTTGCGTTATAACACAAAGTCGACGCCCAAAGTTTTTTCTTTTTCTTTTTTTTGGTGTGAATGTTTTGATTGCTGGGGGAGAAAAATCACGTGTTGTGCTTGGCCCGGCGCTCTGTTGACAACTGTGGAGCTGGACACAGTAAGTCATTACCCGAAAAAATGAATCACGGTGGAAAGACTTTCTGTGAGTGTGTGAGACTCACAAGAGCAGAGAAGGATACAGGAAAATATTCCAGCCCCTGCTAACACACAATGAGTCATCCAGAGATGAGCTGGCTTATTTAGACAATGTGTGTGTTTGTGTGTAAAACTGGATTATTCTGGTTGGATTTTGGGAAGGAGGCTCAGTCGTCTGTTTGTACTGTGAAGTGCGTCAATCCGATCCATAATTACCCTTCTCTCATGAGGGAGTAGTGTCACACCAACACGCACGCGCATACACACATTTTTTCCTTTGAGTGTCATCGTAAAATAAGGAATCACGGTGGTGAGTTTTTGAATCATTGTAATTACCTGTTCTGAGGTAAGCTGTAAAAACAGTTGTTAACCATTATCCTCACTTGGCACTTCCTCAGAGGTCTGTGGCAGCCTCAGATCCAGATGTGTGCGTGCGTGTGCGTGTGTGTTTGCCACAAGTTGAACATCAGAGACGTTCAGTTTGTTTCCACCGTTTAACACAGAAACTGAACATCATCCCTCATCAGAGACATATGTTGAGCCAACCTGTTCATCCAGGCTCCACGCCTGAACCAACACCATCCCCACTGATGGCCCAGATAGAACCAGGGAAGTCAGAACCATCTAGATCGGAACCCAGAAGCTCCAGGATACTGTTCAGTAGAGACATAAAACCAAACTGAACCTCCTGGGGACTCTGGAGCAGCGGTATGTCTGGTGGAGGAAGAATGAAGCTGATGCTACTTTGCTTCCTGGTCCACTAAAAACCTGCAACCTGTAGCGGGTCAGATGAATTCCATCAAGAATCAGGAATCCTGGAGGAAAATGTCTGCATGTGTGAAGAAGATGAAGCTTGAACTTCATTGGATGTTCCAGAAAGATGAAGATCCCGAGTGGATCCACCGATACCTGGTTCCAGAAGAAGTTCTGTATCATTCTAGAGTCGCCTGAGTGGAATCATAAATTTCTGGTGGGATCTGAAGGAGGCAGCTGCAGCAAGAAAAGCATGAATAATCCAGAAGTGGAGGAACGGGATAAGATTCCTCAGGAAGCAGATGCTGGGACTGGACCTGCAGCACCTGCACACATTTTGTTAAAGGTATATTTGATCAGTCTTTTCCTTGGTCTTATGGATGCAAACATCGGACTAATGGTATATTTTGCTAAGAAACTTAATTTTCAATGACTTGAAAATTTTTGGATGATTATATTTCAAAAAATCCAGTTTCACATCATGTTCGTCCTTCAGCGTCAACTTCATGTCCCGTCACCCAAAGGTGGCTTTTTGTAAAAATTCTATTATCTCTAGGTGGAATTCGTCTCTCACTCTCTCTCTGTCACACACACACACACACACACACACACACACACACACACACACACGCTTGCACAAAGACACCTCACTCACAATTTCTCATACACACACACACACACACTATCAGCAGTCAAGCCATAAAAAGTCAACTCAATTAAAGTGCCTCATTTCCTGAAAGCCAGCCTCAGACAGAACACTAGGTATGCAGGGAATGAGAACTGTGTGTGTGTGTGTGTGTGTGTGTGTGTGTGAGTGTGAGAGAGAGAGAAATGGAGAAACGCGACTCGTGCTTAATTTTACCTAAAGCAATTGACGCGCGCACACACACACACACACACACTGTATTGGCTGCACACTAAAACCACAGTCCATCATAAATCTCCTGCATGTGCACCCTTTAACCTATTTGACCTCACACACACACACACACACACACACAGACACTGGAGGACACCATCCTCACTCAGCCCCTTGGGCAGGATGTATAAAACCCTGCTGCATGCCTTTCCAGTTAGTCCAGCCCAAAGTCAGCTTTCTACACAGTAACTGCTGTGTCAAAGTGTGTGTGTGTGTGTGTGCGCATGATGTTAACACAACTGAGTGCTTCTGGGAATCCCTTTGTTACAGCGTGCTGTGTACAAATGTGCAGCCGTGACCCCGCCTCTTCATATGTTCTCTGACGCCTATGGAATTTACCCACAATGCTCTGCAGACAAGCAGGCGGTAGTCGTTGAACGCTGGAGGTGCATCTTCCTGGCGGCTCCTCCTCGTTCGGCTCTCGTCAGTTGGAACACAAACACACACACACACACACACACACAGTGAAGGAACACACGGGGGCCAAGGCGTTGACTTTTGTAAAAATAGTGCTCTTTAATATAAATTATTGAAATATTTTAGAAATATAAATATGTGCAACGTTCCTTTTCATTTATTTTTTGTAATGCTTTGTTGTTTCAGGTATTACAGCTTGTATTATGCCAGACTAGTGGCCAGCCTTCTGCAGGAGTCTTTATAAAAGACAAATCATTTGCACACGCGTGTCCCGCTGCTGCCACACATGTACAAAACTCGCTGTTGGTGTAGGAAATAAAGACGGGAGATCCGATCCGAAAACGAAACATCACCGAAACGTTCAGAGTCCGAGATGGACACCGCCGCTCCGTGAAGCCGTTTGGATCAAATCACCGCAATCTTGTGTTGTGTTTTTACAAAAAAGGCTTTTTGTTTTCAGGAAGTCTTGCGTTCCCCTTGACATTCAGACAGACAAACCCAAACGCCGGCTTCAGAGGTAAAGGCGAAAGATCGGCTGGAGGAGAAAGCTCTCCTCCTCTCTTATCTCCTTCATGAACGGAGACGCTCGCACACCGACGTTAAAAAACAAAAGTTTGAGATGATAATGCAAAAGAAGAGAATTAAGACAAAATCTTCCTTCCCACACGGGACCAATCTATTTAGGAGCTCCATTTCCTCCGACTCTGGGACATCCATCCATCACGTGATGTTTGTGTTTAGCTGTTAACCAGTATGTCTCCTCCCCCCATGGACCCCATCTTCTATAGTCTCCTCTTCCTAATCCCATTCTCCTTCATTCACCGTCCCCTCCCCCCCCCTCTCTCGGTTGGTCGTGGTTGTCGTTCCCCCAAAGAACTCGACAATGTCGCTCTGGTCGGGGTAAAAATAAGTTCTGCTGTTTTCTTTGGTGGGGTGCCAAGCCTTTTGTCTCAGTCACAAGCTTTTGTCTCGGCAGAAGAAGTCTGCGTTCTGTCACTGTCAAAGATGTAACTCAAAAAAGTAGGCAGTGGGGGCGGGGGGTCCTTTTTCAGGGAATGTGTAGAGAGGGAGAAAAAAAGATATGGAGCGTTTTTCTTTCAGCTAATCCTACATGAGGGTCCATACCTGTGTGTGTGTGTGTTTTTTCTGTGTGTGTGTGTGTGTGTGCATGCATGGCCTCCTCGCCCCCCCCCCCCCCCTCTATGAGGCAACACTTGCGGGAAGCTGCAATGGAAATGTGTGCGCCACCACAACACACACACACACACACAGAAAAAACAAAAAAGTTAACATTCTCTGCAATGGGCCCCTGATTTGGACTTTGCTTTTTCTGATTCCAACCCCCCCACCCACACACACACACACACACACACACACACACACACACACACACACACCTTTCCTGTCTTTCATTTCAAAACACACTGAACAAACTGATGGAGGCTCTCGCACGGATCGCGTCACGTGTGTTAATATCTACCAATCGGGTTAATCTTCTGCGAGGCTCTGCTCTGCGTCTGAATCGCTGATAGGAAACATTGACCTCTGACCTCTAGCATTCATCTGCCCACCGGCGCTAGTGGTCAGTTTTTGCAAAAAAGGAAAAAAAAACTGGACGAAGTAAACCGCACTCCTCATCTCAGAGACTTCAGGTAGATGTTGTCTATCAGTGTTGAGCTGGGATCGGCGGATTCTGGACCTCATGTTAGCATCTAAGACTAACTGCCCCCCCCCCCCCTGCTGTCCACAGTCAGTCATATAGGAGCGTCATACTCCTCCAGGAAGTCTCTGAGCGTGTGCGGGAGCTGCTCGGCTCCCTCCGACCCCCCCAGGCCTCGGTTGTTCAGGGTCCTCCTGCACAAGTGCTTCAGGGACGAGAGAGAAGTCAAGAGGGGGCGTCGTAATTCCAGGGGGATCCTCTCTCCACCGGTGTGGATCAGGTAGACGCTGCGTCCCTTCATTTCTACCTCCCCTGAATTGCCCCCGCACGCCCCGTCTCTGCTCCTCCCAGCATCCGGCCCCTTGCCCATGTAGTGCGCTATGAGTTTCAGCACGCAATCGAACTGCGGGAGCTCTTGGGTGTTCTGGGGGTCCGGCTGTAAGAAGAAGCCGCCCCCCTCGCTGTGGATGCGCAGGTTCTTGGTTCCTCGAGCCGTCTGCACGGAGAGGGTGAAGAAGTGGTGGTGGTCCGAGGAGTCGCGGATCAGGAAGGTGCCCGGCGGCTCGGAGCGCAGCCTGGAGCTGGCTTCCCGGCCCCCAACGGCCCCCCAGTAAAACCCGCTCTCCTGTAGCTTACGGAATGCACACATCACCTGAGGAAGATGGAAAACACACACACCGTCTGTAAGCATGAGACGACAGCGCGCGCGCACACACACACACACACACACACACACACACACACACACACACACACACACACACACACACACCTCTGCCCAGGTGACACTCACCTGCTGGTAGTGCGCATGAGAGCTAAAGGGCTTGTAATGATGTGGGGTAAAGTTCGACCCCTGGACCCTGCCTTCCGTAGGGGTCACGTTGCTCATGGCGAGGGGGGTGCGTCCGTTGAAGGTTACCATGGCGCCATGGCCCCCTGCCTCTGGCCGCTTGATGGGAGGCAGGGGGCCCTGAACGGGAGCGTCGAGTTGGGCAAGCGGGAAGGAGTTGGGGGCAGAAGGGGAGGAAAGAGAGGGGGAATGGGGTGAGGGTGGCAGGGTCACACACCGGGTCCAGGGCCCCGGGGGAGAGGAGTCTGATGCATCCAGAGAGGGGCTGGGAGAGAGCACCTAAACACAGCTGGGGAAGGAAAAGGTGGAGGGTACAGATTAGCCATATGTGATATGTACCTGCTGCAAAATCAGGCTCCAACATGGACGCACTGGAGCTCAGCTTTATCCCCCATTCATGCAGTTATGGCGGCTGTGACAAACGTTTTCGGGGGGGGGGGGGGCGAGCATGCAGCCTCTTTACTCGAACCGAATCTTGCAGCAGCTGCTGCATCGTGCAGCCAGACAGCAACTGGATCCTGATTGCTTTCAATTGTCTTCGATCGTGCGCACCGCAACAAGGGATTTCAGAAACGGGGTCACCGGCGCGCTTTTCCCCCTTTTTCCCCCTCCCCTCTTTCAGGCCGGCGACACAGAGGCCCCATTCTCCGGTTTCACTCTTGCCTAAAAGGGTGTCCCGTGTGGAGCTGGCTGCGCTCCGATCCTCTGCTGGATGGATAATTAGAATCACCGGACGGTGCGCAAAAGCGGGTTTGGAGCCGCTACGTAAAAAAAAAAAAAAAAAGTCGGACCGGGAATTCGTTTTTTGCGCGAAACAATTCGATAAATTACATTTGCATCCAAGTCCGGGCTGCGCTGCACCAAAACATCCCGAACATCTCAAAAAACATCAACGACGCACCGCGACCCGCATCTTTTCTGTCATTTCATCCGGCTCGAATCGGACGCGCTCCGGATTCGCTGGAACTTACCTTGCGGATATGTTCAACCCAGCGCCGCAGCCGCTCGTCGCCAGAGGAGAGGATATGCAAACTACCCGAGAGTAGTGCTAGAAAAATTATTAATTCAGGCATTAAAATCCAAAAAAAAAAAAAAGTGTCTAGAACGCGTGTGGGGTTCGGGTCTGAGCGGAGGAATGTGGCGGCCGCGCCGGAGAGATCCTGTCCCAGTGTGGACGAAGGTTATTGGAGGTTGTTCCCAATGAGTAAAGCCGATGTTCGTAAGGCTCCGCCTCCTCCGTTCAGAGCTCCTTCCAGTAAACACACGCACGATCCCGCGCGCACGCACGCACGCCCCGCACGACCGCGCGTAAAAGAACAGACGCAAGTGCTCGCTCTCTCTCTCTCTCTCTCTCTCTCTCTCTCTCCCTCTTTCGCTCTCTTCTGGAAGATTGCCAATAAATAATCAGCGTGACCTTTGCTGGGCTGTTTCCTGGTACTGGTGGGTTCCCTTCTTGACAAGGTGAAGCGGTTCAAAGCTCGACATGCGCTAAATTATCATCTGTTAAATTATCATCCGTCCGCCGCAGAGGAAAAGCTGCGGCTTGTGCAACACTGAAACATCCAAGTCCAAAGTATGAGGATGAAATTATGGGGTACATGCAAAATATTCACCACAGGACTTTTTCATGTTATCTATATTAAATAATAAATATTTAACTTGGATATATTCCAGGGTAGACGTGCTATATCCTTTATTTGAGGGCATTATACTGTTTGTTTTCTCACCTGATAACGTTTTTGTTTAAGCTTATAGTCATTTTATTTATTATTTTTATCAATTTATGTTTTATGAGGTTTTTGTGTCGAATACATACAATGGAATGAAATTATTTTCTTCTAATCTGTATGATTTGAACCTTAAAATAGAAATATTTAAATAATGCACAAATATTTAAAAGTATCTCTAAAAGCAACACATCCTGCACGACTACCTCTACCAATAATGTAGTCTGATGTAATGTATGGTGCTCTGTATACAACTTATACCTATATTAACCGTATATCCATGTATATCAACTTTGTGTGTTCTTCTGTTATAACTAGAGTAATAAATAAATGAAGCCTCACCTCAGAATATTCACTTTTCAGATCAGGCTTTCTTGACAGCTTGATAGATGATTAACTTGCATCTACTATGAGCTGGCTAATGTTTGACGATAAAGAGCCTCAAACGTTTGTGTCGTGTCAGGAAGCATCTGACTTACTGTAAGTGCTCTTGAGCAACATCCAGCTGTCGTACGCTACTCTGCTGCTGGTCCTGACCTTAAGTGATCCAGAGAAGAAGAGCTCTTATGTTAAAAAGTATGCGTTTAATAACTGTAAAATGCACCAAGATTCCAGCACTGACAGTTCTCAATATTACATACAGTACTGTCACTGTATTGTAGTTTACTTACTAGAACTGGTTTATTTGTGTGTGAGCAGAATGTAATTGTTGTCTGGTCAGATGAGCTTTAATAAATAAGTTATGATGGAAGCATTGATGTTATTATTAGTAGTACAGTTGTGTGATATTAAAAACACTCTTCATTTTATATGTCCATTAAAGGTTTACAAGTTACTCCACAAACCAATACTCTGAAAGTAATCTGTACAGCAAATGTAGGGCGGTAAAAACTGCAGTATTTAAAAAAAGCAAAGTAAAAGTACATGAATATATAAATACTTGGGAAAAAAACAGGAGAATCAGGAACAGGAATTCCATAAAAGCAAACAAGGATAGTTTTAATAAAATAAACACATAAAAAAGGGGACTTTTTTTATGTGTTTATTCAAACCTTTGACATTTTTTTATTTTAATTTTATATCCTACATTATTCCCTGGAGGGAAATGATTTTTTCCACTTTTATAAAGCCACACACACACACACACACACACACACACACACACACACACACATACATACAGGCCTGAGCACAAACACACACACAATGGGCCTGTAAGCATGCTAATTAAGATGATAATGAGCAACAAGGATAACAAGCAACTTGTGGGGGTCGATGCCTTGTTCAAAGGCACCTCAGCAGCGCTCAGGAGGTGAACTGGCACTTCTCAACACTTGGTACTTTTAATCCACGTGGGTCTTGAACTGGTAACTCTCATGTCCCAGTGGACCGAGTTACTGCTGCCAACAGCAACAACATTCATTTTAATCATTAATAACCAACGCATGCCACCACCATTATTACCACCCTTTAACTAGTGGGTTTTAGATCCTGTCCTGCTAAGTAGGACTGATAAGTAGTTTGGGAGGAACACCCTGATACATTCTACTACTGTGCGAATCACATGACTGCATACCTGAGGTGACAGCTGCAATGACACCTTTCATAGATTAGACCAAGTGTAACCAGGCATTTTAGAGGCATCTATTTATAAATGAGGAACTACTCACTCCCATTAGTCATATGCTGTAATTGGAACTTTTTTTCCCGTTCACATAGGGAGCATTTTAAGATTTGTTCTGTCTTCAGGGATAATGCATTTTAAAAGTTTGAATCAATATAAGTAATGGAAAATTGTGAGATAAATATCAATGATAGATTTTCAGATAAAAAAAATTGTGATGAATTTGATGCAACTTTTATGGATTTGAAAAACAACACAAGTAGTGAAATGTTTTCTTGAATCCCCGTTAGAATGTGATAAAGGAGTCATGTCGTGAGGGATTATCACATTTAAATGTAAAACAGCAAAAGGAGCAGCCTTGGCAGAGCCTTGAGCTCCTGAGTGCTTTCTAATTTATGAGCGTTTGTTACTCTCTTTAACACTGATAGCAGCCATTTTGTAATTAAAGTATCTGAAGTTTACATTAGAATTCATTTTAATTAAAATGAAATGGGTGAATATGAACTTAACTGTGTCATTATCTTTTTTTAATGGATATATTTGACCAATAAGTCGCTAACAGAAGATGTTGATGAGTTAGTAAACTAGAAAAAAAACAAAAAAATATAGAAAACATATCATTTAAACACAAAAAAACATAGTTGATTTAATTTATTTACAGTATCTTGCGTGTTAGAATCGATATGCTGTTTGCTGCTTTTATCTTCCTTGTCTGTGAACGCTGGCTCGTGTCAATAAAGTTTATTCAAAACCTCGCTGTTGCAGCAATGGCGGCTTCCATGTCCTGGCGGAGGATAGTGCAGTCTGTGTATTCACCGGCCATCGCCGGGATTTTCAACCGACTTTCCGACCACCTTCTCCGGGCCCGGGACAGGGGAGGAGGGTAAGACGCACCGCGTTCACAGTGACACCGGAATGACGATAAAATCCGAGAATCGGAGCCTTCATGCTAGCCCGTATCCCGAAGACATGCTAATGTTCAGCTTTTACCTCCCATGTTAGCATTTAGCCACCGAAATTGAGCGTGTTTGAGGTTCAGATATTAGTTTAAATGCAAATCCAGACAAATATTAAAGTAAATATGCTTTTACCAGCACATCCCGAGGCTGTCAGTTTGGCAAATAGCGGCTAACGTTTAGGGGAAGTGATCGCTTCCAGCTTTGAAGGACGATACGTCATGATCTTGACAGTTGTTATGTAACATGGCATATCGCGCTCAAAGGCACCAGTTTAACCACCTTTGCTGCGCCTCCCGACAAGTCTTTGTTTTTGTACAAGTAATGTTTATGATGAGTTTGATCACGTTATATTGGAGGCTTTCTTTTCATTAAACAGATCCTAACATATTCCATGTTTGTTTTGATCCTGAGCTCTGTCCCACTGCAGCCAACCTCCCTTCATGTGAATTGTGGGCTCTGACTTTACACGCAGGTGATTACTGATTATCTGCGGCTAAATTACAGGGCATGCTCTGGGTCTTTTCAAAAAAACCTGTAGAATTACTTGTTGTTATGACTCATCGTTGGCATTAATGGTTACAGCAGACGATTTGACTTGTTGTAATTGAAGGAACTCGTGTTTACCTCACCCTGTAACAATAACATGTAATAATCACAAGCGTGACAGCAAACATAGTGACCGCAACTAGGTGGATCGCCCATGTTTGTCTGTCTTCAGGATCTAAGAATGTTGCCAGTAGACTGAGGCTGATGAACTAACTTTAGGAACATGTGGATTCTGCATCACTCACATACATCACTTTGCTCATGTTGTGTCTGCTAGCAGCAGCGTATATTGAGTTATTGTACTTGTATAGAGACAGGAGGAGGAAAACATAGCAGGGACGATGCAGACCCAGAGTTATCCAGTTTTATTTCCTGTCAGACAGAATTCTGTCGGGAACTCAAAGAAGATAAAAACATGATCCCAAATGCTTCCTCCCGAATTCTTGGGGAAATCACAGAATAAACAGCCTTTTATTGATGTTCTTCACTGTTAATGTCTTTAGTTGAATGTCATGTTTAATGTTTAAATGACTCTGATTATGAGCACTCATTCTGCTTATCTCCACCACGTCCACCTTGAGTCTTCACCCTGTTGTTTTTAGGTCAAAGTTGATTTTTTATTATTGCTCACCTCTGTCCTGAATTTGAAAGCAGCCACGCACACAGTGTGTGTGTGTGTGTGTAACAAAAATCTGAAGGGTTACCTGAGAGCTCCAGGTAATATGGTTTACATTATATGGTTACAAATCAGAGTGTTGGAGGTGATAAAGTTTGTATTTTGCACCATTGTAAAATATAATTGGTAAACTTTGAATGGATATGAGGAAGTTGTCTGCATTTTATTGATGTAGTATCTATAAACATAAATGTTCATGATCAGCCTCAGATACCAACGGTGGGGACGTCCATTCTGTCCGGGAAAGAAGCCCTCAGCTGTGTTTTCTGCTTTATGCACTTTTGTTCTTGTAGATGAGTTTTGTAGGTCAAACACCAAACAGTCACATGAAAAAATATGATTGTGTTTGTGTTCTAGATAAAATTAGATCACAGTTTCTACACAGGAATTCAGTTAAACCACCTCAAACATTTCTCCCTTGAGGGTCACAGTCTTCTCTCAACCTCTTTATTCAATGTGGTTGTTTGGGTGAATAGTGAGACAAAGAACAACTAGTCACACTGTAGAATCTGCGTCCTTCAAGACATATGACACATTATTTTCATTGTAGATAAAAGACAGTTTATTTTTGTGGATGTTCAATAAAGGATGAGAAAACCTTGATCAAACCATTAACTTTGCATAATCTGGTTAATTGTTGATGACAGTAATCCACCTTAAATTTAACGCACCTATAAATATCTCCGGCTGGTGGTTAGGTGTCACTCCCACTCTGCACACGTGACTCTACGATGTGTTCATGTGCTGTCAGAAAATTCTGACATCTGACACTTGAGAACCCGCTTGTTGCTGTAAGACGAGACGAAAGCAACCCATCAGCACAACGGTTGTTTCCATCAACGTAGAGCACAACTGGTTCATTTTGTCTGTGAAAGCAAATTACAGTATTCCGAAAACCCACCTGTAGAGACTGAGTACTTGTGAAAACTCCTCAGGCGGTGACTCCGTCTGTTAACCCTTCATGTCAGCTGAAGACTGGAAAATCACTTTTTTAAGCCCGTTTCTCTCCAGTCAAACCAAAGCTTTGTTACGCATTAAGAACGTCGATATGATGTGAAATGAACATGATGTCTCCACATCTCCTCCAGGTCCTCGGTGCTGCTTCTGGCTCCCCTCTTGGCGGAGACCGACCCAGCCCCCCAGCGTGTCTTCCGGCCCGCGGGGTCAGTCGAAGCTCAGAGCGCGGACGGCCTCTTCGCCCACTTCCAATGGATTGCGGATCACTCGCCTGCGTTCCGGGTGCCGGGAAGCCACATTCACATTCTCAGCTCACCAGACCAGTTCTACCAGGCCATAAAGGTCAGCGTCTGTCTGAAAACAAACGTTCAGTTCAGTGTGACGGAACGAAAATGAAGCAGATCATCCTCGTGACATTTTCGGAGTCGTATCTCCGCTGTGTCCCGTTGTGGGCGAAGGTCAGACCGATGTTCCGCTCCGAACTGTGTCATCTGTGTGTCGTCAGACAGTTTAGTCTGCTTGAGAAACAGAATTGATTCTCAAAAAATAACTGGATCAATCATCATGACGCTAACTTCCTGATTTTCCCTGACGAGACCCCAGCCCTCCCCGTTGAAAAACGTAATAAACGTCATCGACGTCACTGGCAGCCAGTGAGTTAAACAATCAGCTTCTGCTTTTTGAATCTGTGTCTGTATGGAAACGGTTTCTATTGTCAGACCATTGATGAAGATGTCATCAATTTGTTTATGCTCCTGACCGACTGGATGTCTGCGCTTCACTCCCACTTAATCATATCTCAATATGATGTAAGCAGATGCTTCTCACCCACGTCTGCTCGCACAAACTCACCACTAGCTTCTCTTTTTTTTCTACAGGCACGCATCAAGACTGCAAAGAGGCGAGTGGTGCTGGCCTCCTTGTATCTGGGAACGGGTCATCTGGAGCAGCAGCTGGTGAGAAAAGCGGCGACTGTGTGTGAGAATTTAAGATTTTATGTTTTTAGTTTTGGGGCAGGTGAGAACAATATCACCCAAACACTGATGCGGGCCAAAGAACTGGTCAGACATCCCAGAAAATGTGAGTCAGCGCTGTCTTCCAAGAGAACCACAGTGTGGTTTTTCCTCAGAATGAAAGTGCACTCCAGACCAACTACAAGGAATGACCCCGAAATGCAAGGGCTTATGGGAATAAGGAGACCAGTGTTGGCATGCGATAGCCTGTTATTCTTCTCGCTAGGCTTTCCGTGCATGAAAACACTAACCAAGAACTAACCACAGTCTGGACCGGCGCTCGCATTCAGCTGTTTTTCATGCCTTTTCGACCTGTAAGAGAAGCAGAATTACAGAAAATGACAGAGAAAAATTAAACATACTTGATTACATGAAGATTTAACTCAGCAGAGGCTGCTGGCAGCGTCTGTGACCTCACAGGATGATGGATTACTAGAAACGTGAGTCAATGAGAGCCGGTGAGTTCATGAGGCATTTGTTCTCAGCCAGGTTTCCTCTGAACTGAACCCCACGTCACTATAAATGTGAGTTTGGATTAATTTAATCTGTAGGTGTGATTTTATCCTCTGGTTAGGCTCTATTGACGTACTAACAAAGTATTTAACTGATGCTGAGAGCTTCACCTGTGTGGAGTGGCTACACAGGCGCAGGGATCATGAGAGCATCTCAGGACAGCCACATTTATCTTTATAGCACAACCTGTACAGATGATTTTACAGCTTAGAGACTGGTCAGATTGAGTCAGCCAGGAAGGCTCCTTTTGACAAAAAAAAAAAAAAAAGAAGAATGTGTGGCATGAAGGAGACGTCTGGTTCTGCTGGATTTTTTTCAGGTGAAGAACTTTTTAGTTGTTAGAAAGTTTTTTTTAGTTGTTGGAGGATGTGTTTTGGGTCAGATTTGTTTTAGTGTTAACAGGAATATGGAAATAACCTCATCCCAGTGAACCCATTAAACCCTCATTCAAAGGATGGGGTGGACAGGGACGTGGTGTGAGTCAGGTTTGAGTGTGAGCTGGCCCCTCTTCCCCCCCGGCCCCAGGCTGTAGACAGAAGGGTTGGGCGAGCGAGTTGACTAGCGAATGGAGAGAGAGAGAGAGAGAGAGAGGGAATCAGAGAAGCTATTTTCAGATTGTTTTGAGTCCTAAAGCATGAAACCGTCCGCACAACGCTGGGGGGGAGGTGTCAGACTCACACACCTCCGTGACACACACGGCAGAGCAGTGGTGGAGCCTGGGCGCCATTCATTTAGCCTGTGTGCTTTGATCTTCTTTTAAAACAGTAGTAAAATTGCGATCTCTGTATTTTGATCATCAAATTTAACCTTAAATTTTGAGTCAGCAGCTCGGCTGATGAACCAATCAGGAGGAATCGTTTGAGACCCACAGTAATGAGAGGTTTAGAGAGAGGCCTTCTTAGTTCGAGATCACAGTGAGTAAATCCTACCGATTTGAAATGATGAATCACTCTTCATTGTACTTCAGAGTTCCATCCCATGATCAGATTTCTCTGCGGAGCAGAGCTCACGGTGTCGGCAGCGTAGACTTCCCCTAAGAGCTCTCTACTGGAAAGAAGCAGCGTTTTACCGGCATGAAAACGGGCTCTGGAGTGACGTGTGATGAAAGTGTTCCTCCGTTCGGTATCAGGTGGAGACGATGAGCAGACGCCTCTCTGCTCCCTACCTGCGGTTGCATCTGACGAGCAGCCGTTTCCTGTCGGCCTGGAAACGGATCGCGTTCAAGATGATGGCAAAAGGATGCTATTGTTTGATCAATGTTTGCTCGATTAATCAATAATCCATACGTAATTAATTAGAACTAGACTGATGCATGTTTAACTTGAGCAAATAATATGCAAAACCATTTCTGACTGGACCTCTGTGAGGTTTCATCCCGGCTTCAAGCTAGCAGCTGGAGGTTGAATTAGCCGCGTTAGCTTCACGTCTGTGGGACAGGCGTGTTGTAACGTGGGACGGCCTTGACAAGGAAGTTGCGGAGGAATCGTTGGGAATGTGAAATGATTTTGTTGGCTCTGTTGAACTGATTTTGATGGAACGTCCGTCAACGCTGGTGCCGAAGCGTTAAATTAATATTTGCTTTTGCAGGTCGACTGCATGATGGAAGCTCTGCAGCGCTCGCAGGAAGACGGCCGCATTCCCAACCTCAGAGTCTCCATCCTGCTGGACTTCACCCGCGGTTCGCGAGGTAGGCGTCCTTTTCCTTTGAGAGCTGTTTGTGGCAGCGAGCCGCGCTCATCGCCTCGATCTCGTGTGGTGTGTTTCTCGTGCGCAGGGCGGGTGAACTCCAGGACCATGCTGCTGCCGCTGCTGCAGCGCTTCACGTCTCAGATGCGGGTGTCTCTGTATCACACCCCCGACCTGAGGGGCCTCCTGAGGTTGCTCGTACCCCAGCGTTTCAACGAGACCATCGGGCTCCAGCACATCAAGGTCTACCTGTTTGACAACAGCATCATCATTAGCGGGTATGACCTTCGACCCCCGAGTTCAAAAGTCCTCCCTTTGCTCTCGCCGTTCTTTAATCCCATGTTGCTTCATGTCTGCTAAAGAACTCCCCCAACGACGTGCCCGCGACTGTCGACGTTCCTGGGAAATGTTCTCGCCATTTACTCGAAATCGGCGCATTACCAGGTCGCTATGGTTTCCATCACGCAAGGCCACAAAGCTGCAGCAAAAAAGAGAAGCGTACAAATCAGAGGAGTGGATTACATGGAAAAACATCCCACTTCTCTGGAAAGACACTTGAAATATGACAACACTCCGACTTGTTCAGCAGGGAAATGTGCCCTCATGTTGGAAGCCTGTCCTGGAGTGAAATTTGAAATCAAAACAGGAAGTTACTCCATCATGATTGTCACGCGTCAATCTGTCATCGTCTTTCTTGTACGTGTGGAGTGTGATCGGTCAGAGCTGGACTCTGCGTTTACGTCCAGAAAACCTGATGCTCTGTCCTCCCTCTGTTTCAAACACCCTCCCTCTGTTGTTGCAGGGCTAACCTGAGCGACTCGTACTTCACCAACAGACAGGACCGCTACGTGTTGCTGGAGGACTGCGTCGAGCTGGCCGACTTCTTCACCGACCTGGTGGAGGCTGTCGGAGACATTTCCCTGCAGCTGCAGCCCGACGACTCAGTCACCCTGCAGGAGGGCAGCGTGCACCCGTATAAAGGTAGAGAACCGACGTGTGTGTGTGTGTGTGTGTGTGTGTGTGTGTGTGTGTGTGTGTGTGTGTGTGTGTGTGTGTGTGTGTGTGTGTGTGTGTGTGTGTGTGTGTGTGTGTGTGTGTGTGTGTGTGTGTGTGTGTGTACAAAGACACATGTTTACCCTCCAGCGTGTTTCAACACTTCATGCTGCGCTACGGTGGCACCGGCAGCGTTTTCAGCAAGAGGAGCCGATGGATTTTGTTAATGGAGCTTGAAAGCTCAGACAGGCGAGGAGATGTTCGGAGAGTGTGTGTGTGTATATGTGTGTGTGTGGGGGGGGGGGGGGGGGGGAGTGTACAGTGAAAAAGATGGAGAAAGCTCTTGTGGTCGACTAGCCATGCATCCGGATGTGAAATTGTCAGAGTTTTCTTTCTTTGGACACACACACACACACACACACACACACACACACACACACACACTGACTGTGAACTACGTACTCATACTGTGTCCGTAACTGGAGCACAGGATGTTAGTTTGAGGGATGAATGACATCATGTCTGCAGGACTGGACCGCCGTGGTAACGAACACCAGGAATAGAGTTGTGATGTCACAACGTTGCTGGAAGATGATATGAAGTGGGAACGAAACACACACACACACACACACACACACACACACACACACACACACACACACACACACACAGTGGAGGAGCTCTAATGAAAGACATTAGTGAGGCTGACGATGGAGATGTGTAATTATCCCAGGATGCTCCCTGACACACACACACACACACACACACACACACACACACACACACACACACACACACACACACACACACACACACACACACACACACGTGTCATGATGTTGTTGTGTTGTTTACAGGGTCGGTTCATTAGCTGTGTGTGTGTTAGCTCAGTGTTAGCCATGTCCAGCTGTCATATCGAGGGAGTAGAGTTACTTGGACCGGGTGGAGGCAGCGTTTCATGTGTTGCATAACCGATGTGAGCGTGATTATCAGTGAGAGGATTCATGGGTAATTATCAGCTCTCATATCTGTAGGATTAGTTTCTTTCTTGAAGCTCGAGGCGGTGAACATCTGCTGACGTCACTGATTGTTACTGTCAGTTGGCACAGAGAGAAATTTTCATGCCGATCAAAGAGATCATGATGTTCGAACTTCCTGTTAGCTGTGTGGGAACTCTGTGTTTCAGATCTTAATCACTGTTCTGAACTGTTTCAGGTCAGTTTTCTGACCTGAAACAGTTCAGGAAACTGACCTGAATCAGTTTTCAACGGAGAAAATAAATATGAAGACTGACCCGAGACCAGATCATTTTTCTACGTTAAATATATTTGGTTACCGATACAAAAAGCAGGTATGCTGCAGCTCCTTTGTTAACCGTTTGTCAACAGGAAGTAGATTCCCTTCATAACAATAGAAGTTATTTATAGACGCTCTTCAGACAAAGTGACAGTTCATTCACACACCTGCAAAGGTTCCCATGCTTTTATTTCTTAATGTATTTTTTTTGGAGGTGTTAAAGCATAGCTGAAACGCTGAGCTGTTGAAAGTTAAAGGTGTGTTTGACACATTTCACCAACGGACACTTTGACCGCATGTCATCGTTTTCCTCCTCCGTTTTCTTCCTGTTCCTCTCTCGTTCCTCTCCTTCTTGTCATTTTTATTCATCTTCATTTTTGTCATCTTGTTTGGCTTCTTCTCCTTCTTCTCCATTATCCTCTCTCCTCCTCCTCTTCCTTCTTTACCTTCATTGATGAATTGGCCTCTAAAGGTGTGTTCTTGCTCTATCGGCGGCTGTGCCAGTGACCGTGACTCAGCTTCGTATTATTGCTCTATTTATTGGGTTATGAATTTGTGTGCGATTGATAAGATAAGTTCTACTCTTGTTTCCGTGTCGTACCACTGCCGGCCCGTCCCACAGCAGATCACAGGACATTTACACAGCATAATGTCATCTGTCAAACAGCTAAGGCACATGTGTCAAACTCAAAGCCCGGGGGCCAAATGGGGCCCGCCAGATCATTTTGTGTGGCCTGCCAGAGCATAAAAGGTCAGAGTATCTAAAAATGAATAGGTCAAAAAGGGTGCTTTGAGCAAAACTACATTTCCCACAATAATTCAGCCCATTTTAACTCTCTTTGATAGTTTGATCCTTGATTGATGGAGTTCTGTGGATTAAATAACCTGACAAATTAAAAGGATTTTTGTTATAACAGAGAAACAAATTATTTTTGTGCAAGTGTAATGTTTTTAACTTGAATAAGTACTAAATTCAGAGTTATTCAACATTAAGTAGTTACATTTGTTTTATATTACATTGAGTTACATTTAGTTACATTTATTAGTTACATCTGGCCCTTTGAGGACAGTTGTTATACTGATTTGGCCCTCGGTAAAAATGAGTTTGACACCCCTGAATTAAGGCAAAGGAGGAGCAGAAATACGTCTGTCCTGACTGCCTCAGATCAATAGTCCATATCAATAAAGGTGATTCTCCAGGTGACAAGTTCATCGGAATGATTCCGTCCTTCACCATCGATGTTTTTCTGTCTTCAAGTCACTGATTAAAGTGATAGAACAGTCAGAGCAGAGCGTTAGACGAGTCTGCTTCTCTTCATCAGGCCTGAAATTCACTCCCTCCTCCTGGTTTCCAGGCGACAGGCAGGAGTTCTCGGCGATGGCGAGGAGGCGGATCGCCGAGGTGATGGACGCCGCCCTCGTGAGGCAGCAGCTGCTGAGCCAGTCAGACGACGCCGAAGAAGAAGGAATGAGCGAGGAAGAGGAGGACACCTGGGTGTTCCCTCTGGTCCAAATGAAACCTCTGGGGATCCAGGTGGACGAGCAGGTCACACAGGTGAGGATCCACACCTGATCAGGTGATCTCTGTTACCACTTCTGATTGGTTGAGTAGAGTATAAAAGAGTCTTTAGTGCCTCTAAATCATGATTCTCACTGGATGAAAGCTCTGTATAGTCATTATGGGATGTTTAAACATGTGACTCATAAAATATAAAAATGTGACAGATAAATTCTAAATAAATATTTATTCTGGGTTTAGTGGTCACAGACGGGAATAAATGCAGTAAAATGATCATCAGATTAAAGGACTGTAACTCAAACATGAAAGCATGCATGCATGCATTAAGCCGTCAGATCCAATCCAGTAATTTGATTGGTTGCACCACTGCACCTGAAAGGTAGACACGGACGTTTACAGACTCTCTCTTCTGATTGTTTAAGTGAATAAATCTAGCGGCGATAACGTGAGGCCAGCGTCTGACCGCAGAGGAAGACGTTCCGACTCATAAATGAATTCATTAACAGCAGGAAATGAAACCCGAGCGAAAACTAGGAAGAACAATTAATTTATTATTAATAGTCATTTGGTCTAATGTTCCTCAGCTGTGTAATAAACCCTTTGTTTTCAGCAGTAATAAAGTCTTGATAGCAGATCAGCTTTTTTGCATAGCAACCACTTTAACTTGAAGTCCCGCCCCCCCCCCCCCAAGCGCCTGCTGATGGACGCCGGGCCGGACTCCACCGTGTTTCTGACGTCGGGTTACTTCAACCTGACCCAGGCGTACATGCGGCTGTTGCTCGGCTCTGGAGCCGGGTACCGCATCCTCACCGCCTCCCCGGAGGTCAACGGGTTCTTCGGAGCCAAGGGCATCGCCGGGGCGATCCCTGCAGCCTACATCCAGATTGCCAAGCAGTTCTACAGCCAGGTGTGCCAGCTGGGGCAGCAGGAGAGGGTTCACCTGCACGAGTACCACAGGGCGCGGTGGACCTTCCACGCCAAAGGTAGGAAACACGTGAACGCATTTTGTTGTTTTTGTTTCTCCATCAGATGCAACTTTTAAAACCGTGCATGTATTGTAATTAAAATATATGAAAGCACTGCTTTAAAGTACATTTTAAATTTATTGTAATCTCCCCCGTTTGTCGGACACAGCTGGATTTCCAGCTGAAAGAATGAGGCTAAATATCACAGCATAAGAATGATTTTAAGCCGCGTATTGATTGAATGGAATACACTAACGTTCTCATGCCCTAATGATGGGATAGTGATATAAGAAGCCTATTAATTTCTGCATTCATTGATTATTTTTTCTGTCCTTCCTGCATTTGGCAGCTGCAGCCGTGTTGCTTTTAGCCTTGTTTAACTTATCATTAGCATTCGTTGGATATAGTTAGTCCTTCCCGAAACATGGCGCTGCGCTGCTGCGTTATCGTCGGGCTACATGCTGCTTCTTTAAGGCGAGTGCGGTGGAAGCAACCTTTGTGTTCCCTCTAAAGCGAGGCATCCTGGGTGTTTTTGAGTCCCTTTGTCTGGATTCGAGTTAAATCGTTTGCCGCAGACGTGTTGACATCCACACCTTGAACGTGGAGAGAATCCAGCTACGAACATCTCCAGTCGTGCTCTGCTGCTGTTCTTGTGGTCGCGGCGGTATTTCTCGTGCGAGCAGAGGACTTGTACAGTCATCCTGCCGTAGCCTCGGGCCGAGGATGTTCACTCACACTCTTGTTCTTTTGGGGTTTTGGATCCTCTCCGGGGATTTCTACATGTGTTCTCTTTTAGATGTGGTCTGGGCTGCAGAAATCCCTGCTGGAAGCTGCTTTCTGCAGCATTCCCTCCCCACCGGCTTACTCTGCTTTTCCTCTCCTCCAGGTCTGTGGTATTACCTCCAGGGGCAGGATCGGCCTTGCCTCACTCTAATTGGCTCCCCTAACTTCGGTTACCGCTCAGTTCACCGTGACCTGGAGGCCCAAATTGCCATCGTGACGAAGAACAAGGAACTGCGGAACCAGCTGCAGGAGGTTTGCACTTCTTTTTTCCCTGTGACCGCAAAGGATGATGAATGAGTGTGTGTCACTTGTGAATAACACACACACGTGTGTGTGTGTGTGTGTGTGTGTGTGTGTGTGTGTGTGTGTGTGTGTGTGTGTGTGTGTGTGTGTGTGTGTGTGTGTGTGTGTGTGTGTGTGTGTGTGTGTGTGTGTGTGTGTGTGTGTGTATTTTAAACTCTCAGGAGCAGGAGATGCTGTACCAGAGGTCCACTGAGGTGTCCAGCTCCACGTTCGAGCAGCCCGACCGTCACGTCCAGCTGTGGGTGAAGCTGCTCACACCCCTCATCAAGAACTTCTTCTAAACGGTACCACAAAACCTGCACATGAAACGCACATTTTTTATTTTCCATGCAACTTGTGTTTAGATACAAATCCATTGGACAGAAGCCAAGAGAAGAGAGAACCAGGATCAGTTATGAGGCACAAATCTTTCCGTTCAGTAATTAAAATGTGAAATAAGCATTTAGAAACCCGACAAGACCGGAGGCTGGATTCCTCTCTCATCCCTTTGAAATGTCTATCAGCGCATTGTTTTGGTTTTTTTTTTTTACAGTTTCAGCGTTGCATACTGGCTGGCTTTCACTGCTCTCATCATTGTTGTGCCCTGAAGGGGGGGGGGGGGGGGGGGGGGTTAGGGTTAGGGTTAGGATTAAGCAAGTTTAAGCAAATATATAGTGTATGTATTGTGTTGGTATTTTGTACTGCTGCCCCCTAGTGGCCACAAATCCATCACTGCTGAGCACCCGTCAGGTCAGTACCAGAATGTAAATACACATCTCCACCGGCCTGCAGTCTGTCCGTTAAAATATCGCAGAAGAAAGAGGCAGAGACACTGAGGCGTGATGGGAGGAGTCAGATCGCAGCAGGAGGTAGAGGCGGAGACACAATGATTCTGTCGTTTCTCAGAACAGGAAGTGTGACAACCTGAACGACGGTAAATGGGCGGTACCTCAGCGTTAAGAGAGAAATGGGCTTAGTGGAATGCTGATACCTGGATCGTCTGACGGAACCCGACTACGGTCATGAGTCTGCAGGCTGGTGCTACTTCAGATGATCTGAACACGATCAGAACCTGCTGGTCCATGTGCAAGTTTAGAGTGCCTTCTGACACCGCTGGTGTCAGCCAGAATGTGGGCCAAAGATGAACCCTAAGTGTTATCGATGATCCAAAGCGCCGATAAATCTTTGCAGAATGAGTTCGATTATTGTGAGCTCACGGTTCCTCAGAGGACTGGTAGATTCCCAAAGAACCACATGACAAAAGACAGAACTACCACTGTCCTTAGTTTCTCTCTAATTGATTCTTAGGTTCCCACCTATTGGTTCCGTTTGTTTTTGGTTCATTTTTTTTTTAGATTTCCCTGAAGTTTTTCTTTGGATTGGTTTAGTTCCAACGATTTTACATCACGAACAAAGTTCTATCTCATTCTGTTCCCGCTCAGGTTATTTCTGGCTACTAAACGAACAGTTTGTTCACCGTCACATGTTTTTAATCCATCAACAATCTGTTTTTTTAATCTTTCATCTTTTTATCTGCTGGCGGAAAAAAACAAGCCGCTGTTTCCGATAATAGTTCTACAGTCAGAAGGATAAAGTCCTTATCGACTGATCCGACACCAGAGACAACAGGTTGGATCAGGTCCAAACGGACTCAGGACAGATTGTCAGCAGATGTTGACGGTCCCATTCACATGTAAACGACTAAAAACCAAAGGCTCCTCCATCTTTTAACAAATCTAGAATAGAGAGAACCTTTTCTTTTTAGGATTCTGGATTAAAACTGAACCCGTTTGTGTTTTCAGCTGGAGGCAGGTGACTTTGGTTCCCTCCGGTCCAGAGGATGAAGGTCCCACTGGTGGGACGGTGGGCTGCTGCAGACAGGACGGCCGGACACACTCCACTTTCACCGCCATGCCGGGAGTCTTCAGCTCCGACTCGGATGTGACCCACGTCAGGATGCGACAGGAAGTGACTCCAAAACACACACAAATGTGTCAGATGTGGGTTGTCCAGAGTCGAAACGTCGTCTTTTTATTTCCAGGTCCTGCGGTTCGTTCAGGTCCAATATTCCAAGAGATTATGTGTGAAGACATTTCATTTATTTTTTTGTTTTCTAGAGTGTTGAATTACAGAAACCGACTGAATGAGATTAAGAACAAATGTGAAGAGTTGGTTTGTGGAGGAGCTTTACCTCAGCTGGAGACTAACTCACTCGTACCGTTACCTGCCGAGTAAAGATTCGACTTTTAAAGATGTGAAACGTGACTTCTTATACTTTTGAAAGGGACAGGAAGCAAAAAAAAAAAGGATTTTCATGTCACTAAACAGACTAAATAAAGAACAGGCAGTTGTTCTATTTGCAACCCGTTTGTTTGATCCAAGTTCCGCTGAGGTGTTGGCCCAGAACAAATTCTGGTAAAAATGACGTCTCTTCCTGGATAGAATCTTCCTGCTTGGCTTCGTCTGCTTTCATCTGTCAGCAGCGGTAACAGTTTAACCCGAGGTGCGAACAGATCCGTGACAAGCTGGATGGAAACGCATGAAAACAAGACTGACTGATGACATCTTATGTGTGAGAAAAGATTAACGATCTAGGAGCCACAATAGATCTGTTATTCTGACAGTCACACGCCAACGCTTACGTGCACACACCCACACAGCAGTTTTCTGCTTTTGAACACGAGAGTCTGAATTTCAAACTTTTATTGAGACAAGACTTAAAATAAATTACAAGAAATGTGGATAAATAAATATTTAGCTATTTGTGCTTGACCTTCATTTCTCAACAGCAGTAAGAAACTAGTTTTGAGGAAAAGCAGGAAGTCCAGCAACCCAGATCAGTCCTGCATTTGTTCCAGTTACAAAAGTTCTCGATCCTTAAAGGATCAAGAGACGGGTCAGAAACTTCAAACCTGCAGGGTGGGACATTTACGTTAACCCTGCTAACATGGTGATGTCATAACTGCTCTCGTCCTTCAGAGATGCAAACAAGTCTTATTTTATAAAACGGACGTTACGGGCGAGGATTTAAAAGTAAACAGTGTAAACTTGTTTCTCCTGTAAGACGCATCCCGACAGCAGAAGAACCGGTTCATGTGAACCGAATCGAGGAGCGGAGGGTTTGTTAACGGGACGTGTTCAAAATGAAATGTTTGAGGAGGAAAAGTTCTTTGAGTGAATCGCTCCATCGACATGAAGTCGCTGCTGGAAGGAGGTGCACAAGAGGAGGAGGAGGAGGAGCGTCGCCTCCAGATCCCTCCTCTAAAGCCCCTTCAGAGACGAGACCCTCTTCTTCCGAGAGGCCAGCATCTCGTAGAATGGGTCTTTACTGATGGCGGCCCTGCAGGTGGAAGATGAGGGTTAGATTGACGGGACATCATTATTATCGTCACACACCGACGTGTCTCACTTGATGCTGTTGATCCATTCGTCTTTCTCCTCGGCCGTCGGGGCGGAGATCCGGTAAAAAGTGTGGTTTCCCTCGACGACGCGGCCGTCGGCCTCCGTCTTGCAGGCCTTGATCACCTGATCTTTGTGGTCCGGGATGAAGAGCTCAAAGCAGTTCTGAAAGCAGAACAGATGAGATGGGAGGGAAGTTTTATGACAGTTCCGAAAAGCAAAAAGGGGAAAATACAATTTGTTTTTGGTTTTGAGAGAAAAAAAATTCCCAACGACAGAATTAGACTAAGACGAATGAAGCGGCAGCAGAAATGAATCAAGGAGTGTTTACTGGTTTCTTGGAGTCTTCAACTTCTCTGATGCTCAGATTTTCCAGTGGGATGATTCCTCTCGGTTCTTTATCCTGGGAAAGACAGGAAATAAATCACACTGAGGGATCGGCATCTCACCGAAACCTTCATAGAGAATACAGCAAACAGGAAGTGCTTACAGTGGTGAATTCAAAGTAGTAGAGGCAGTTATCAGTGAGGATAAACCAGCGTCTCTTCCAGGTCTTAACTCGTCCACCTAAGAGATGACAGGTGGGTGAAAACCTCAGGACAGACAAGCTTCAGCAGCTTCACAGCAGAAAAACACCGAAGGCACAAATCAGCAGGTTAAAGAGAAACGAGCGACTGGAGCAGAGGTTCAAGCTTCAGCCCAGCAGTTAGAAACATAATTGAGGCTGAATGGCAAAACAGCACAGGGTGAAATTAGACACGAAAAGAGTCTGTATGTCTGAGTCAGATGTGTGATGCGAAGATGGATGAATGCTCAAAGCTGATGGGAGTAAAAACAAAAGCAGGGAGGTAAGAGGAGAGGCAGATCAGAAGCAAAAGCAGTGCATTAAAGCTGGAGAAGTGGGTACGTACCTCCTGGAATCAAAACCCATGAAAAACAAACAAGAAGAAGGTCAACATCAATTATCACATCTTTACTGTCCTGTTAGGTAAAGGTGTAGTGACACAAGCCGTCCACTGGAGGGCGGAGCAGTTCACCGATAACAGGATAGCAAGGAAGGATGGATGGACTTACCGAGCTTCAGCAGCCATCCTTCTCTGTCCGGGTTGAAGAAGGTATGCGTGAGGTCGTTCCCATCATCCTCTGGGATCTTAAAGGGCTCGTTTTTGATGCTGTCGTACAGATTCTACAGAAATGGAACATTATGAGCCTCTGAGTGTTTACTGTGTTCTGAGTCTGGATGCATGATTTTAGAGAATCGTCGTCCCACCCTGAGGAGCTCGTCCGGCAGGTCTCCTCCATCGTTGATGCCTCGGTTCATCGCCGTGAATCTCTGAACAGAGGGCTTGTCTTTCACGTTGGGGTTGTGAAGACTGGTGTTCAGCATGATCACGGCAAAGGACAGCACGTAACAGGTGTCTGAAACGCACAGCAGAGGGCATGTTACCCCAGGAGCGCCCGAGTTACCAGAGTTACCAGGCTTAAAACCACAGCAGCGCCTGGCTAAATGATCCACGATGCTGACGTCAGAGGATCATCAAAGATTTAAATGCCTGGAAAGATAAACAGCTGGCGGCGCAAACGGCTAATTTAGGGGACGCGCAGCCAGATGAGGTCATAAAGACGCAGCAGTTAAACATCAAACCGTTTCATCCAGCTACAGACGACAGAAGATAGTCTGCGGTGTCATTTTACTGATCTCTACATGCCTGCAGAGCACAACCGATCCATAAACGCTTTATTTCTGGCTGCTGTGACTCCTGCGGCTCCTCCTACTTCCTGTCTGCGTACCTGTGCTCTGGAACACTCCGGGGTTACAGCGGCAGTATCTCTGGGCGAACGCCTCCATCATGCGGTCGATCTTCTGGGCTTCGCCCGGCAGCCTGAAGCTCCACAGGAACTGCCGGAGAGCCTGGACCAGGTTCAGGTCTGTGAATTCGTGCAACTCCAGGAAGGCGTGCAGAACCTCGATGTTGAAGTCGTCTCTGCGCAACACGCACACAAACACACCCAAACAGGGAGTAAACACAACGGACCAATGAGAATAATGACGGATTGTCGCGTATGAAGACTAGAACACTCAGAAAGTTCTAGAAGAGTCCGTGTTGCCTCTGGAATGGAAGCTTCTAACTGTAAATGTGTCAGTAATAAAAAGATAAGGCTACCTCTCCCCCAGGTAGTCGCCTATCGCCGTCTTGTTTAGCCCCTCCCCCTTGTAGAGGAACTTGCCGATGTCGCCGCTGGTGTTCTTCAGGAGGGAGCTGTCGATCAGGAAGTGAATCCCCTGCAGGAGGAAACAGGAAAAGAACAATCAATATCAACTTTTTAGATCATGCTTCTGGTTAAACTAGCTGAAAACAAAAAGTTATAATAATCAACATGAAGGCGGAGCCTAGCGCAGATCCGTTCTCACCTTTTTGGGGTCCATGTTGAACTTCTTCCGGCCGATGGCCATCTGTCTGTTCCTCTGCATGCTTTTCCTAAAACAAGATGAAACAGAAACGAACCTCAATGAACGCGTCTGGAGACTGGCGACATCATCAATAAACCAATAATCACCGGTAATCAGATTTACGGATCGAAAAAAGTCACGATCATGTAAATGGACTTCCTGTGAGTCCACAGCTGATGGAACCAGAACCGCCCACCTGGTCTTACCTCTCTTCAGTCAGGCCCAGGTTCTCTATCTCATTGGTCACCTCTGCTATCTCATCCTTCAGCCTCTGAGAGATAGAGAGAGGGGTGGGGGGGGGGTGAAACGGCGACAGACATACATGTGATGTTTTTCTCATGTCTGACTTTTCTCTGCTTTGTTACAGCAGACGTAACAACAGTCATGTGTTTCAGCGACATCTCCCCCACCAGAACGTTCAGATAATAACTTCTTTCAAAAAAAAACGTGACCCAGAAAGAAATGACTGACTGCAGACATGATTCACTCCCTCCCAGCCGGACTCTCTCTACCTCTTGACGGGAGTTATGTGGAACAGCCGCTGTCTGCAGAAAATCCTCTCTGGGAGCTGCAGCACCTGTTCTGGGGTCAGAGACGACCACCATTCCCCTCCCTGTGCTGACCCAGATTCATCAGCCAGCCCCCGCTCCCCCCTCCGACTCCCCCCCAGAGAGGGTCTGAGAGTTATGTAGGTGGGAATACGGAGGATGAAAGACTTTGGCTTAGCGGAGGTGCTTTGGAGGTGTTAGAGGGTATGGGAGGAAAGAGGGAAAATGGATGGAGGAGACGGAGAAGACAGACAAAGACGAGTTCGCGTCTCAGCATCGTAGCGCAGAGGCTAGCCCTGTGGGGTTTTTTTCCTTCCGATCATGTTGCGCGTAGGTTGTGGGCAGAGTCCGCAGCATTTGATCAAATCTCCTGAAACTACTAATTCTACTGTTTCATTCAGCAAATAACAAATTAATTTTATTTCTGTATTGAAGCGAGGGATGAAATGAAGAATCAGACCATTGCAAATAAACACACCAGCACTACGGTTACCAAGCAACAGTAGATGATATAAAATATCATTTTATTATCGGTACAGAAAAAAAGACAAACCGACACATTTAGGGAAATGCTAATCTACATTTTTAGAACATCAAATCAAACACAACATTATGTCAAACTTGACTTCATTCCTGTTTTACGCCTCCTGTTTAAGTTTTCTTAGCAGTTTTCCTCCAGTGACTCGTTTGTCCAGTTTGACCCGGTTATTTGAAAGTATCCCGAAACACCAGAACCGAAACAGAAGTAGTTTACATCTCATAACAGCCAGAATATGACGGGCATACGATGACATTCAATATCAGATTATATCAATAAATCCCTTCATGTTCAGTTAGTCAAACCGAATGATATTTTCTGGCAGCCAAACACTCACACACACACAAGCTGGTGGTCATATCTCCTCCACCCACACATGTCTCCTCCCTCTCTACAGTCGTTGGCACAGGGGTTATAAACTGTTTGCTCACAATTTAAGGTGTTTGAGTCACCAGGCAGCAAACACACACCGTCACAGGCGGCTCAAGGAAGAAAAACGCGACAAAAGACCAAAGAGTGTCGATTTTTACTTGTATGTCGTGCAGCAGCTCCTGTTTTCGGCGCCGGATACTCTCCAGCTCCTGTCTCTCCTCTGGACTGAGGTCATCGGGCACTGAGGAGACAGAACAGGCAGCGATCACAGATCAATAACCATCTCAAAACACAGGCAGCCTTTGAAACACTGAAACATGGAAGTCAGACTCTTTAACAGACACATTACAACTCAGGTTTCACACTTTTATTCACCTGTATTGAAAAGACAAGTTCCAGAAATGATTCCTAGGAGACATCTAAAAACTGATTCTGCCTCTAAAATAAACTAGAAAATAATTATAATTAACAAAGAACAGTAGATTAATATCGAAATGTTGAGCTCACAGTTAAGTGTATGATGTGACAGACACGCCACACGTCTGCAGAGCAACGATAAGGAAAAAGAGGGAAACAAATCAGAAGCGCAAGAAGGAACGAAGTGTTGCCGTGGTGAGCTGCAAATGTCACGTTGAATGTCACGTGTTTCAGACATCACTTCTGCGTGGAGGATAATTGTTCCTCATTAGACGGATGGTGCCGTGGTTCCGGAGAAAGCCTCCCGCGTGTAACGAGCATCATCACGCAGTGCTGCCGTGTTCCGGCCTCATTACAGGAGTCACGCTGAGGGATTCAGGTGACCGTCCTGTGACCGAGTTCCTCAGGTCACTGTTGTTCTCTGAGCACTTCTTCTCAGACAGTAAGGGGCTCGTGTTTTTAAATCCACACCTGTAATAGGTCTCTTTCCACTGAAATAACGACACACGATGCAGACAAGACCAATCAAAAGCAGAGTTGCTGGGCTCAACAGGTGCCACAGAACTGGAAGCTGATCTACATGGTGTAAAAACTCAGACTGTGACTCAATCGCCACAGGGGACCGATCGGGCTGGCCGGAACAGATCTTATTATAAACTGGACCAGAATAACGCACCATTGTGTGCCGACGGCAGGCAGACTGGTCCAGACATGCACTTCCTCCAGGTGGTTTTTCATTAAGAGGGGGTAGGGGGGTGGATCATGTACGACTTATAAACACCGTCCTGCCATCCTCTTGTGAAGAAAACATCCGATCTCATGTAAACAACAACAAACATTCCATCAGCTGCTCTGCTCCATCAGGAGGTCATCGCATGTTTGTGTTCAGAAGTAACGGGACACTTTTTCCATGGAAGCACTGCTGATGACCAGCTGCTGTGGAAAACCCATATATCCATCTGAAGGGTCACGCTCCACACATCACATCCTCTGAACCCACGCACGCGTGACGACACTCATTTACAGACGTTACTGGAAATACGAGGCCAAAGCAGAAGTTGTAGTGACGCAGCGAACGACTGTAGACCGGTGTCGCAACGCCGTGGTTCCTACCGAAGATCGCCGTCGTCTCCTCAACGTCTTCACTTCTCAGCCAAATTAACTTCAGTTTAACCACGAACAGCCTCCTGCAATCCAACAGAGAAATAATCCCACCGCGCCAAACCCACCAATCCCAATCCTGTGGACTTCAAATCCAGCCTCAGTGCTGCTTAATCCTTAATGCTCAGTCCAGCAGAGGGGAAACAGAAGGGGAGAAGACCTCCGGCTAAATGGAGATGAAGGATGGCATGGGTGAGGTAAAACCCTTGAACTCTCATCTGTCTCCCCCTCCCCTCTGTTCAACCTGACTCCTCCCTCACTCCTTTCCGTACAGTAGCATCAGACACAGGCTCCCCCACGTGGTTGCTGGCGTCCGAGAGAGGAAGAGGGAGGTGAGGGTGAGGGTGAGGAGGAGGAGAGGGCTCACAACAGCTGAACAGGAAAGAGGAGGATACGGTTCCTCTGCAGCAGCAACCGAAATGTGATAAATGACTAGACAAGAGTTCTCTGTTGTGTAAGAATTAAATCACCCTTCTGCACATTCAAACACAAACAAGCTCCCTCTTTTGTTGGTGTCATTATTTCTCTCACAGGATAGCAGCTGACCCAGCACCCGGGGCGAAGGCGTTGAGTCAAGACGGGACAATGATCTGGGTTTCACACTGATCGTTTCTGTGTTCACAAGGCTACACTTGTCTGCTTAAATGTCCCGTGGTCCGAGGATAACCAGCTCAACTGAGGGAAATAATCCGCTGGTTATGGTGAACTCCCTGGTGAACGACAGCATTCACACGGGCTTACAGGTCCGAAGTCCAAGGAGGAAGCAGGAACACATCCAGCAGAAATTAATAGAAGATTAAACAAGTGAATAACAGAAGGAAGCGGGGAACAGGTGACTCCCCCCGGATGAGGAAATCATTCAAGGTGAAGCTTCGGGTGGGGAAAGAAGTCACAACCGGTTAATAAAATAAAATAAAAGCTGTTCGGCTTGTACTTCTGATATGTTTTCCTTTGTCATTCATCTATTTGACATCTTTTCAACACCTGGAGGAATGAAATCTGATATTTAAAAGTGTTTAGACTCCTATCAGAGTTATATCACGACCTTTGAGACCCAATCTCTTGTCTAGAACTCTTTAAGGTCAGAACCGTTCTGTTCCTATGGTCAATGTCTCTTCTCTCTGTTGATGTTTTTTACCTCCTGACTGAGTCCTGTTAACTTTATTTACACACAGAACAACACAGGAAGCCCCAATGACGCCAGAACCCGTCCAGGTTACTAAAACCTTAACTTAAACTACTTTATCCAGCGTGGAATTAGATTTTTAGTGATTATATCACAGGAACAAACAGACAAAGCTAAACTAGCTAAAGATGTCTGAGTCGCTAGTTAGCTAGTTAACCGCTAGGTCCTCGGTTAGCTGACTGTCCAAAGCGCAGGAAAACTCACCAACTCCGTCTTCCGACTTCAGAACCATGTTTTTGCTGCTGGTCCAGCGGCGAAGAGGAAAACAGCGCGAAGTTTTTGCTTTAAAGCAACTTCGGAGCTCGAAATGCGTCTGCTTTTAACTCTCAGACGAGCTAACGACAACTGTCAGCGGGGAAACAGCCGGCGAACGGGCAGGAAGCCGGGGGCGGGGCTTCGACGGCAGCAGCCAATCAGAGAGCGGCTGAGGGCAAACAAATCTCTGCACTGTTTGTCTATACATCTATCATAGTTCCCTATCTTGATTTAAACCCCAATAAGAAGTTAAAAATACAGAAAAGAAAAGTTGAGTTTTATTAACTAAAAGGTTACAGATCCTGTTTAACATCCTGGATCTTTAACCTTTTAATTAATCAAACTCAACTTTATGTGATAAGGGAAAGAGGAAGGGAGAGGATTTAAGGAAGGATAGAGGAAGGGAGAGCAGAGCATTGCAGCTGTGTGCTTGAATCAAGGCTTTCTTCTTCAGAGTTGGGACACACTAAAAACAGGATATGCTGAGGAGGGGGGGGGGTCAGGGAAGAACCGGCCTAATTTAACAGTTTAAAGGGTCAGTGAACACAAAAGATATGTTTTTTCCTTTCTGCAGTATGTGGTAAGACGCGGCGAAATGTTTTCATTATTTTCATGACTGAACATCCATCATGTGTCAAAACTGAACAATGTGATAGCAGGAGGTTTTATATGCAGTCATTAAAAGCAGAAACTGTAAAGATATTTTTCATTTTAAATGTGTTTCACAACCGAGGGTTTTATCTTTCTGTTACAGAGCAACAGAATCAAGCAAATTCCAAAAAAGCACAGGATGTACTTCATAAATGAAGTAAAGGTTATAAAAGCTGCACAACAAAGGAGAAACTAGGCGGCAGTGAGAGGTAGGTCACGTGACCCATGATGTCACTGCACTTGAACGCAACATGCCTGTGATAGTTTGACCCCTGGAGCGTGAAGACCTGTCGCCAGAACCTGGAACCAGATGGGTATCATTATTGTTATTATTGATTATACCGATTATCATTGATTTGTTCATTAGCATTAACTACAGATGGAATGATAACTCTAATGTGAATCTGATAAATTCTGGATCAGATCCACTTGGATCGAGATCATGTGGCAGATCTGATACCTCTGATTATAGGTAGTAATTTGAAACAAAACTAAAATATTGATATTCAAAAATATATTGATAATAATCACCAACAGAGACCGGCTATAATTAAAGGTTTGTTCCAGCAGGATGGACACACCTGCGCTGTGGGGGAGCCGATTATGTCACCAGCTCCCACTCGGAGAGGAGGATCCTGGACCAGACGCTGATGGGTGTGTGTCATGTTCACAAATCATGCCCACCATTTCACACAAACACACACACACACACTCACACACGCAGAAACACACTTTGGCTGACTTGTGTTTAAGTGAAGGCAGAAATGTCAAAAACACAGCATGGCGCACACACACTCCGGTGTGTTTTATGTGCATGTGGAGGAAAAAAATCACCAGGGCAACTGAACACTAATAGCACTTTGTACCAGTTTGCTCTCACTGCGTTCGTTATTTGTTGGTAATCACGAGTCGCACAGAGGAGGCATTTATCCATCACAGACGCGCAGAAATAGAAATAAGAGAGACGACTTTTTCGGGAAACATGAAGATTAACAAACACCAAACAGCACAGTGTGTGTGTGTGTGTGTGTGTGTGTGTGTGTGTGTGTGTGTGTGTGTGTGTGTGAGAGAGAGAGAGATGAGAGAGAGGTGATCCTCCTCCTGATGGAGCTCACCTGTTGCTGCGTCAGGTGCTCCTGATCGGACAGAAGGACAGAGGAAAGCCTGGAAGCTGGAGGCGCACAGCTCGCTCACCGTCCCCATCACCAGCAGGAGTGAGTGACGAACCGAGATGAGGGCGATCCGCTCAGCATCGCCTCGCCCCACTCCCACAGGTGGGCGTCACGGCGAATAAATCTGCTGCAGGACGAAGCTCCGGTCCTGGAGGCGAGTTTCTCTTCCAGACTCACCAGACTGAGACCCGCTGGCGGGGATAGTCTCTCTCTCTCTCTCTCCCCCCTTCTCACTTAACCTCACTCCTGAAATCAGCATCACACACACACACACACACACACACACACACACACACACACACACACACACACACACACACACACACACACACACACACACACACACACAAACCTGTTGCTCATGTTCATGGATTTTTGGAGAGGTGATTAAAAAAACATTCTTCACATTGAAATGGCTCCAGTCTGGCACACACACACACACACACACACACACACACACAAACACACACACACACACACACACACACACACACACACTCTACCGTTGTGTCAATTTGAACAGTTGTTAAATTATTCTTGGACGGGATGACAAATGTGAGCACATGCACGTAGAACCATGCACACACACACACACACACACACTCACTGTTTTATAACATTTCAAAGTGCAGCATTTTTCCGGATTTTATCACCAATATATCTCCATGTGTGACACATGCATGTTTCTTGTGGTTTTAAATCTTTATCCTCATCTTTTCAGGATCGACTGTCAGTCCAGACTCAACATCCACCTCCTTTGTTTGTTTGACATTTAATTATGAATCATATCATTTAAGTGGCTTCAAAACCTTTAGTTAATAACAGGTCTATTGGTGCTTCTGTCACCAGTGTGGTTCTTTTTGGTTGTTATCAGATCACACACACACGCAGCAGCTGTTGCTGCAGCCCTTGTGTTGGGATGGAGACCTTCAGCTATTGATAGTCTGCATCTGCCAGAGAGGACAAGTGTGACTGACATGAACGGAGTGTTAAGACTTTGATTTGGCGCGTTTGATACATAATACGCTTCACAACTGTTTGGTTACGCTTCATCATCATTGTCACCATTATCACAGATCCCAGCGCCACTGGTGACGTGTCAGCAACACATGATCTTCTATAGCTGCAGATAAGAATGTACTTTATATTTAGAGGTATATTTATAAATTCTCACCTTTTACAGATGAATGGATCCATTAAATGAGTGAATTTGTATTGGATCTGGATTTATAGAGGATAATGTCATATATGCCTTGTTATGCTGTATATGTACGGATGTGTTAACTGCTAAAATGTTTCTGTACTTCTATAAGAGACGGTAAGGTCTGATGGTGGTTCTGACAGTTATTACCATGTAGCTAATGCTAGCACTTTTTCATGGTACTTTATTTTTATATCGCATTGAATTTAACCCGTTACTAAGCTGCAAACATTTTGAGGCAGTCTTGTGACAAACGTGACTTATCTCAGACACCTGGAGCTAACACTCACCATCATTGTACCAAATTAATCATGAAGTGATGTAGCCATATTGAACAGTGATCCCTTTATATACTCTGCATTTTGAGATATCATCACCTTCCGTTTATTGTACAGGTGTTCCTGTGGACCCTGTGAACGGATGCCCACAGAAGCAGAAAATATCTGCCGTTTGGAGATACCACTGGTAGCAAGATCACAGCTAAATCGCAAAGTTATGTCTCTATTTGGCTACTTTTACACTTACAATGCAGTAGCACATGAGAAATATAATTACAACAAAGTCTAATATGTTGTAATTGTGACATCTTGATTTTTGTCTCATTAATAGACATGTTACATTTTTTGGTATTCACGATCCATTTCTGTTGACATATACAAGCATTTATTTACATCAAACAACACACCCAAAAACAATAATAAGATATCTGGCCTATCGCACCTTTGTTAGCTGGTGCTGCGGCTACTTAGGACGTACAATACGGATCGTCATTCCAGCTTGTGTGCTCCTGCGCATACGCTGGGAGTTTCCTGAGGATGAAGCCCACTACGCTGGATTTAGAGTGAGCATCGGTTGAACCTGGTCACATAGCTGGCAATGACCTCCTCCTTGTCCAGACGCACATACTGGGCAGACAGATTCTCTGGGACAGGAACGGCCAACATCTCATTTGTGTATGGCATGGGGCCCACCAAGACTGTGTCATATATGAGGTCCAACACATCAGCTCAACCTGTTCAATAAAACACAAAGATATATCTTTACTTTTATTGATATTGTTTGATTGGCTTCTTTGTTAAGAAAAATTGTGTTCAAAATACATCTTGGTACTTGCTACGACGTCTCTTTGAGGGTTTCTTTACAGGTGTCGATGAAAAGGGAGAGGAGGGGTCTGCCGAGGATGTTCCAACACCAAAATCTTTGCAAGACACAGTTGCCTGAATAGCTGTAGAAACAGTATTTAGAAAATCAGTCTACTCAACCAGTTTTTAATTAAAACATATTGTATGGAATATGATTTGTACATACCTTTACTTCTATAGTGGCACTGAAGAGTCCTGACGGACAATTGTGTGCCAACAGAACGAGTGTCCACTGGGTCAGTTTGGCATGCCTTGTCCCTTGATACTGGTCGCTCAATGGATGCACTTGCCTGTATATAAAAAAATGTTGTACAGTTAAATTCATTGAGGAATGCTCAGATGTCTACAGAGGAAAACAAAAAGCCACTCAACAAATGTATGGCTCAAGAGGAAATGTGTCAGGACAGGAGTCAGCAAGCACCCTTTAATACAAGGAAGAGGGACACCAATTTCAGGACACTGAGGGGTATATGTGCTCATGCAGTAAAATATAATTCAGGATTGGAAGACTGTATGCATGGTTACAGCACTAAAACAAAAGGATGCAAATGCCTTCTCCAGCCCCCCTGAGATGAGCCTTGAATTCCGGGGGGGAAGTAACAACCTTCCATCTTTTACAACTATCCACCTTTTGTCTTTACAAGTATCGTGTGACCATTCACGTAACCAATCATATAGTTACTTAGCTTATTCCATTTGGTGACAACTATATAAGCAGCCTGATTTATTGTTGGGGGTTCCCGCTTCGTGATCGTGACTTGAGTGTGACCGGAGCAGGAACCCTAGATCTCATATTCTGTATTCAACTCTGACCACTCTACAATAAACCGTTTGTTTTGAACTCTCAGGTAAGTTCTATTCATTTTAGCATGTAGGAATTGTCTCTGAGAGGGAGAATCTAACAAAACCAATGTTCAGGTTTTGGATAAGGAGGACAGACCTAAAAAAAACAAACAAAGCACAACTCCCTACATGGCCTTGCATAACTTGACTTCATGCTAACAGACAACAGGAAAAAGGATTAAATGTAAGCCCAACTTATGTGTGTTGTAGCTAGACAATGTAGGTACAGTACACACACACACACGTGTTGGAGCGTGCATGCACACACACGCAAAGGCGAAACAATGCAGAACTCCCTATACAGCCTAGTATAACTTGATCACTCATGCTAACAGACAACTGCAAAAAAGACAATTGCGTTGAGACTTACCTGCGACCAGGGTAAAGCTGCTCGGACCCGTATGGTTGGGAGTGATCCTGGAATGAGGATCAGTCTCGAGGCAAAGCCTCTTCTGAACAAACCCTCATTGCTAAAACAGTTTGTAGCGAAGTGGTTCGCACACACAAAAAAACGCAGTGCAGTCAATGTAGCCGGCACATCGCCATTAAAAATGAAATGCAACCACGGTCTCTTCTGTTCTTCTACGGATGGAACGGAAAATAAACACTGGTGTTGACTTTTACAATCAACAACTGAGCAACTAGCATGCCTCCTTCTACCGGACGCCATTTCAACAGACTGGCCGCCAGTTGACCCCTGAGACAAAAAAAAAAAAAACTCCCCCTCGGGGATGACCACGCCCTTTGGGCATGTAAACCAATCACCATCGTCAATCATTCTGTCCAATCACAGAGAGTCTGTTCGAACGTAACCACAGGCCATTCTAGCAAAATCCGATCGTTTTGATTCGGTCCGGGCCATGAATTCCTAAAACTCCAAATATCTATTGATGCAGGAAGCGTTTGTTTACCAGATTCTAGGAGTTGGTCGGGTTAGGGAGGACCAATATGTATATGTAGAGACCTGAAAAAGTGTGATTTTCATAATAGGACCCCTATTATGAAGGCTGTACTGCTTCCTAGCGACCACTGAGTGACATTACAACTACAACGTCAATATAATTGTGATTCTAGATAAGTGGTTCTTAACCTTGTTGAAGGTACCGAACCCTGCCGGTTTCATATGCTCACTCGCCGAACCCTTCTTTAGTAATTTTTTTTAAGTTTTTTTAAATTTAAGACATATGTATATGTTTTACTGGTGTATTTAATGAATTGACCATTAATGTCACCTTTTTCAAAGAACGAAACCAAGACAGTGCATGAACTCACATGAAATGACCTACCTGCAAATCAGTGTGACTTCAGCTGTTGTTGTTTAGAGACCAGTTCAGATATGCGTGGCTTCACCTTGGCAAGTGCTATTCTTATGTCATTTATTTTCACAGCAAAGTCTGTTTCTGTTGTTTTCCATGCAGCTTAAGGAAGTGTTCCTTTATTTTTGCCAGTGCGAGACTAGAGTTGCTCAACTTGACATTGCAAATCATGCAGAACGCTGACTCCCATCATGTTCCGTTATACAGTACATGTAAATTCACGCACATTTTCGTCCGACCACTTTCTTTTTTTGCTCAACATAGTTACTATGAATTAAAATACTTTATTAAGAAAGCAATAAGATGACGTGCCATCATGACAGGCATAAATCGACTACTGAGTGCACAAAATCCCATGTAGCACAGGTAGGCTAATCGATGTAGCGTGATCACCTGCAGCCAGTGATGGCTGAGGGGGGCATGTCATCACGAATTGAAACAATGTGTCAAACGTACACAGTGATTCATGTATGTTCGGCAAAACACCCAACACATCATGTCGGGTGTTTTGTCTTGACCACCGTCTCCGCCGAACCCCTGAGACCGACCCACCAAACCCCTAGGGTTCGATCGAACCCAGGTTAAGAACCACTGTTCTAGATCATGAGTGATTTCTGTACAGAATAGGTAATTAGTAAATGAAAAGAATTATACATATTTCCAAGTGAAAGCTTACTTTTAATCACCAGAACATAAAATTAACTTCAAGAAAACAGTTTATTATAAATAAGTGACTGTGTTGTGCCACATCATTAGAATTTATGGAGTTATAATTTGTCTGGATTTATTTACTTATTTGAGTGAACACATCAGTATGAATTCTGTCTTCCTGTTTGTCCTCTCCTCTTCTGCGTTGGGTAATCAGAGTTGCTGATTGCCAAGGCGAAGGTTGCAGCAACAGTTTCCATGTAATTAAGGCTGAAGTAAAAAAAGAACTGTGGTTTCAGACATAGCTGCAGACATGGCATCAGCTGCCACCTCAGAGGCGTCAACGTGACCTCAGCAAAAGATCAGCTCCAACCTGTTGGACAGTTTTGAGGTCAAAATGAACAGATTTGACAGAACTACTCCATCTGGGTGTTTGTCATATTCAAGTCGATTAACAGGTTTATTTAGATGTAGATGTCTGACCGTGTCTTCCTCCAGAAATGATCACCATCCAAATGGAGGCAGTTTGAACCCTTAGCGTAGTACTTAGCATAGCAACATAACATTAAAAGAATTAATTTAGCAGATCTTTTTCCTTTAAGGCAATATATTAAAAATCTAGAATTAACATGACAAAATTTTATTATGAATAAATGTTTTTCCAGCGCTTCTTTCCACTACAATTTATGATAGCTAACCTAGCCGCTAGCTGCAATTTGGCGCCAGAACATTTTAATGTTACATCATTAGCATTAAGTGTCTTTTGATTTTATTGCAAATTAGCAAATGTCAGCTGAAATAAGAGCAGTGTGGTTTATGGTTACGCTAACAGCTAATAGAGACGACCCACAGGCAGTGTTTGTTCTTTCGAACAGGTTTTATTTGGTAATACTGAATATTTTGTCCTTTTGCTGGACTTACACAAAGCATCAAACACATGCACAGTCCTCTATTCACACAAAGTTAGCCATTTGTCACCTCTACACCCCTCCAGAAAGGATTAATCTCTCACTCTCACGTTACTCCAGCGCAAGAGGACCTTTAGAGCCCGACACTACAGCTACGGACATCGGTAGACGAAAACACACAGAAATCATGACACACTGGAAAAAATACAAAGTAATGCAAAAACGGGAAGAGTTTACTTTAAATTATGCCCCTATACTCCATCATATATATATTTTGTTAATGCAGCTTAAGGTGTATAAAACAGCACTGTAAACTTGCTTTCTATGACAGCGATCATGATTTTCTTTAATAATTGGAAGGAGCGGGAAAGATGAGCTGAAGCTAATACTCGAGCGCGTTAAGTCCTTATTACTCCTGAAATGAACCGGATTCTGAAACCTCTGTTGGCATTTACAATCAACAGGCAAATACGAAGACACTGAAATAACACCCCACAGGGTCGTTTTCCTTCCCTTTCACACATAAAATCTGCAAAAAGATCCCTTATATCCAAGCTTTTTCTCTTTCACTGCAAATGCTGTGGTTCTATTCTATCTGGAATGACAGTGATAGCAGGAATTAAGCTTGTGTGAGTGAATACAGACCAAAAAGCAACTCAAATGAAGCACAATCTGCACCTGAAGTCCATCAGATTGTTCAGGCTGTCGTCTTTACTGGGATTCGTCCTCAAAAAGTGCAAATCTAGTTCTAAAGCAGTAAATCATTATTATTAAGTAACAACAAAAGTATATGCATAGGTACTGTACAGCTACATGGAGGGGGTGAAGATGAGGTGAGGAATTTGGGATATTTCTAATTTGTTTTCTGTTTTACCTCATGTGCAGGTTTAAATTTGGAGTGCTTGCCTTTAGCGGCATAGACTGGTCCAGTGAGGCCTGTGACATCACAGGCTTCAGTTATAAACCGCGACAAGGACAGACTTCCACCGAAAGACTCCAGAGACGATGAGGCGGAGGCAAGCAGCGTTCGAAGAAAGCGACACAATCATTTATAAAAAAAAGGCAACTTGGAATTTGGCTTTGGAATAAAATGGAGAATGAGGTAACAGAAGTGGAAACACGATGGGTGATGGATGAACGCCACAGATCAGGGATCGCTGAAGAGCAGAGGTGAGAATTTACATCCTCCTGACGCCAGCCTCAGGAGGAAGTGATATCATCACTCGACCAGTCTATGTCTCATGATGCTATCTGATTGGTTTCTACAGACGCCGCCTCTGAGAACAACCTCTGACCCGCGTCGGAACCCGATCGCCGCCTCCTGACGACCCACAGAGAAAGGCTAAAGGTTGTTCTCAGAGCAGCAGGTCTTTTCAGTCACATTAGCGTTTTACCATTTTATATATATAAAAAAAAAACTTTTTAGATTTGAATGGGATCATTTAGATCTATTTTATGCCAAGTTGTGCAATGGGCGCTCAGCTGTGTGCCACAAGTTTAAGGCTCCTCCCCATCCAGGAACTCCTGTTTGGGCGTTGAGACGCCGCGGTACCAAGAGCAGGAGTTGTCCGCCCTCTTGATGCAGGCGAAGTTGTTGGCCTGGCGTCCGTACACCTGCTTGTCAATCATGAGGTCCGTCCACAGACACTCCTCTGGGGCGGAGATCTCACAGGGCAAAGAGGGGCAGCGCACGATCTGCAGAGACACAACACAGCGACCCGGTTCTGAACCCACAACCAAACCAGGAACACAACCCAAAACGTCCCGTCTCACAACCTAAAGTGAGACAGGCTCGTCTTTCACCCAGTTTCACTTTGTTCTGTTTAAAAAATCGACTTAAATGTATATACTGGCCTTTTCTGTTGTTTCTATATTTCTATTTCTATTTTCATCATTTCATTCTGGACCTTTATTGTCCTTTAATATTTTTATTCACCACTTCATTCCTCTTTGCGTAGTGCGTTTGTCATGTGTTGATCCGTCTTTAAGTACATTAACTTTGTCTGTTAACGTACAGTACTTCGTAAACTCCTTCTTTAAAGGTTCTACACAAATAAAAGTACTATTATTATACTGCTGAAGTACATTTTCTTTAAACCTCTGTTCTATTCTGGACATTCAGCTGCACGACACCGACTTTGCTGTGAGGGTTATCTGGTGATGACATCACAGGTCGGAACACGATGTACAGAACAAGAAAACAAGAAACAAGAAATCAGGATTAAAAAAAAAAATCCCTTGTTGTTAAAACAATCCTGAAACTTTAGCGGCAGCGACTGCTGATAAACGGGACGTCCTCGATGGCGTGTACTTAGCATTCTCGCGTTCTTGCCGTGTTTTAAGACTCATGTCTCATCTTGTCTGTTCCGTCTCATTCTGTTCTCTCAGGGAAGATAAAGCTAGACCCCCCCCCCCCCCTTACCTTGCACTGACATCCCGTCTCGTAGCGCAGGGTCAGGCCCTTCTTCTGGGTGGTGGTCAAGGAGTCCCAGGGCATGATGTAATCACACAGGGTCACATGCATGCTCCCGTCGGCCTCGGCCTTTCCTGTAAAAGAACGGAGCGAAATTAAAATCTCCACAAGGACAGAAAATTCAGACATAACAAGATTATGAATAGAGGAAAGTTCCTGCTGCATCACTTTAAGGTCACGTCTGATAAGGGAGTCGGAGTCAGACAGGAAACGCCTCCAGACACGACGAAAGCCGCCGTTTGTTCCACGCATGAGTGGCAGCAGTCAAAACAAGACCATATTTCCACTTCACGACTGCCTGCAGAGCAGCTCTTGACATGTTGAGCTCTTTACAGTATGTCCTGGCAGACGCGGCTGACTCACGTTTCGCTGTAAATCTTCCGACTGTTAACTCTTTGAACCAAAGAGAGAGGGGGGGGGTGGGGGGTGTCGTTTTAAAAGATGCTCCGGTCAGCAGAAAGCTGACTGCGTTTCCCATCGCTCAAGTCCTGCATCTTGGAACGGAAAAGAAGGTCTGAGAGCGAGGAAACGCTGGCTTCAGCAGTTCCTCCTCTTTACTACTCGATATGTAATTAGGGTCCAGCGTTTGTGGGTTCATGTGTCTGCGATGGGGAAACCAGAGCGAGCATGACATCATGATGTCTGCGCCGCTTTTATTAGCAATACCGCCCAGATTTATTCGACAAACATTAAAGGAGTAGTTCGAAGATTTGAGAAATATGTCTCTGAGTTTTACTCCTGGAAGGTCGAAGGAAAGGTTTTCAATGCTAAGTTAACGTAAAATGAAAAAAAACATGAGACAAAAAATAAAAATATGCACACATGAACAACTGATGATGGTCCAACAAAATGCTGAAGTAGATTAGTGATGAAATAGTGATGAAAATATGACGTTTGTGTTTCACCCATCTGAGAAATTCTAATGATTCTACAAAATCATTGTGGTTATTGTGTAATCGCAGTGATTGTGTAATAACTGCAACAGGAAGAGAAACCGAATCAAAACAGAGAAGTCAGACTCGTAAAAATCAGAACTAGTGGAGACGTGTCGGACGAAGACGTGCAGGATTGTTCCACCGTCGGAATAAAAACGTCAAGGTTTCTCGTTGGGAGAAAAGCAAACATCTTCTGTGTGATAATAAAGGCGACGCATCGAACCAACAACCAACCCAACATACTGTCTCACCGCCAGCGAGGAGAAGGAGATCAAACTGTTCTCTAGACGAGGTCGCTCCCTGTCTCCACATCTCCACAGCGTTTACCCATCAGCGTGTCATTACCCATAATCCATCAGCTCCACCTCCTCCTCAATGCAGGTCTGTTTACGTCGGGTTCTTATCGTCTGTCTGCATTTTTATCTTAGTTTGTTCCAATTCAACTTAAAGCAGACATGTTTGACTGGTGAAAACGGCAGCTGTGTTTCTACACAACAAGTCAGCAGTCATTAAAAACACACACACACACACACACACACACACACACACACACACACACACACACACACACACACACACACACACACATACACACACACACACACACACACACACACACACACTTTGTCCTGGCTGGAGGTAATAACAGCTTTGGTCTTGTTGTTGATTCTACGTTATTTTTCAGGGGGTGGCCCGTTGGGTGTCGTTGGCTAGGAGGAGGACCTGGAAGCAGCTGCAGAAACGGTTAACCGGACTAAAATGATGGATCTGGGATTTAAGAGTTTAGACACACTTTCAGAGTGAAACGGTGACTTCTAGGTAAACGTTTAGTGCCCTACCACAAATTTAAGCTCATCCCGTCGTTCCATTGGCTAAAAGTAGTGATCCTCAGTTGAAAGATCCGAGTTAATGACAATAAACAAAAAACAGATAGCAGCCGCTTAGCTTAGTTTAGCATAAACAACAAAATCCAGAAATACACACCTGAGATCAGGTACTCCTTCTTGCCGTTGGCATCCAGGTCAACGCCGCAGACGGCTGACACAGGCGCAGTGAAGACGGCCTCGATGTCCTGGTTGGGCCCCTTGAACATCTGGAGCAAAACCGGTCCAGGGTCAAAGGTCTTTAGGACCCATTCAAAGCTGAGCTGAGATCTGCGGCTGCGCTCTTACCTTGATCTGTTTGACCTCATACTGGATCCTTTTGATTGGGTTCCCGTAGATATCATTCCCAGAATCCACCTCTCTCTGTCCGACCACCTTTGCTCGAATCACTATGAAGGAAAAAAGAGGAACAAGGTATCAGGTTCAGGTCAGAAGATCCACCGAGGATCATCTATCAAACCATTCATCTGGTTTGCTGTTAAAGAATTAAACCCCAAAGGTTGACATGAAAACAACAAATGTAAATATTTTCCAGATATTTGATTTATTCCACATTTTAAACAAAACTAGGAAATAAAAGAGATTTATCAGATCCAACCAGCGGAAGTTCCTCTCAAGCAAACGTCTCCAGTTTGGTTCCGCCTTGATATTTATGCAAATATGCAGCAGTTGGAGTAAACACATAAACAAATACACAAACACAGCGGTTCACCTGGCTGCAGCTCTTTCCTGCATTCTTCCCAGTCTTTCCACTCATTTCCTGACCTCATTCCGAGCCACAAACTAATGAACGCCGCCGAGCAGCGGGACACAAACCCTGTTATTCACACAGGACACCATGATGGGAACTCATCCGGTGGTGCATATTTATTTCATCCCCAAACCCCCCACACACACACCAACCCACCCACCCCTGTAATGAAGCCCTGGCGGACGGGCCAGTCTAAACAGCATTCACAGCGTGATGCTGAACGCAGCACGACCGCCGGCGACCCGCAGGTTGATCCTAAAGTCACCTGACCAGCAGCAGTCAATCAGCAACCAGGACCCCCCCCCTCCCTCGCCGTAAACCACCGAGTGACCCACATTCGCTCTGCCCCCCTTCCCTCCCCACCAAGATGAACGGCTAATGACTTATACATGCGTATCAGTTGCATTACGCAATGTTTTCCATCCAAAACCCCTTATAAACACACACACACACACACTGCTCAATAATATGGTTGTGGGTACTCCAGCGACCACTAAATCATCCCTGACGGTTCTGGTGTGGTCCAGCGGCTCCAGACGTATGTGGGTCGTCTGTTTAAACGCTCCTTCACCTCCACATGGGAACAGGACCTGAGCCTTCATGGTGGCAACTGGAGGAGAAGAGAGGAAGAGGAGGAAGGAGGCGGAACCAACGCCATCACGATGATGACATCACCGACTAGTGCTGATGCTGCAGAGATTCGGAGATAAATCGGGGTTGTTTCTTGATTCATGATGATTCACGTTCAGCGTGTTTCATGAACACGTGTGTGATGTGGCGTGATGACCGGAATCATCACGCCACCCGCCCACAGGCCCGTCTGACTGGGCAGGGCCCGCCGGGGGGAAGTTCCCCTTTTGTGGGCGACAGCTTTGAAGGAAAAGCAGGATGTTTGTCTCCGGCTCGCCAACATGTGTGTGTGTGTGCGATGGTGTGGTCAGCTCATGACACAGGTCGGTCGTTGTGGGCGGCGGTCTGACCTGCGGCGTGGCCCCTGAACGGGCGACGAGCGGGAATCCGTCCCACAAAAAAAAAAAAAACACGGGTTGTTGTGTCGTTGCTCATCGTGAGCGAGCAGACAACGAACTCCTTTCTCCTTTAAACACTCCTCCAGCTTCTCCTCCAACAGCCCTCACACCCTCAGCGTTACCCAGAATCCTCTGCCAGACTGGTCTGCAGTCTACACACACACACACTGACTCACACACCGTTTCTAAACAATGCAGACACACACCTCTCTGGCGACACGTCCTGGATCTGAGACCTGGTCACACCTGAAAACAGAGCCGCTATTTTTGCTCTAAGAATCTTTGAGGAGGGTAAAGATGGAATAAAAACGATCCACCCTCCTCTGGAGATCAGGTTTATATGTTATTTATCAGCTGTTTTCAAAAAGTTAAACGAACTTAAAAATAGCTAAATCCAATAGATTTTTATGTTAAATTAGTAGCCTCACAAAACTAAACGTCAGTGATGCTTTGGAGCTGCTTTGCTTCCTGATCCACTGGAAACCTGCAGCCTGTAGATGGATTCCATGAAGGATCAAGAATCCTGGAATAAAACGACTTCGTCTGTGAGGAAGAAGAAGCTCAGACGTCATTAGACGTTAGAAAAGGATGACAATCCCCAGCTGACCTCAGAGTCCACCTGATATCTGAGACCTGGTTCCAGGATCCTGGATCATTCTAGAGAATGAAACCTCTAGTGAGATCTGAAGGAGGCGGCTGCAGCAGGTAAAGCAGGAATATTCCAGAACTGGGGGCCATCGTCTGCGAGGAATGAGATAAGATTCCTCAGGACTCTGGATCTGAATCAGGTTTGCAGCTGAAGGATCTCTGCTGGGTCTAGAAAGTTTTAAGGGACTGAATATCCGGAGCTCTTATCCAGCTTGTATGTGGAAGTGTGTGGTTTCTCATTCTCTGCATATTTTACCTTTGACTGGAACTTTTACAGCTTTTTTCCCTGAAACACACCCTGGACTGACAGCCAGATGTCATCCCTACACCCAGTGTGTGTGTGTGTGTGTGTGTGTGTGTGTGTGTGTGTGTGTGTGTGTGTGTGTGTGTGTGTGTGTGTGAGCGTCCACCACGCCTGGCAGCAGGCCTGCAGTTGTCTATTCCAGTTGTGAATGCTTGTGTGTGTGTGTGTGTGTGTGTGTGTGTGTGTGTGTGTGTGTGTGTGTGTGTGTGTGTGTGTGTGTGTGTGTGTGTGTATATGTGTGTGTGTGTCCCTGCGTTACACCGGAGTAAAAGTTGGGAAAATCCCAGCAGCATTCCTGTAATTCCTCCCGGTACCACCCCTCACAGGAAGAATCAGGGCAGGCATGGAAATTTAAAAAAAAAAAGACGAAGGAAAGCGTAACATATTCTGCGGTTGGGATTCAAACCAACCCCCCTCCTCGAAATCTCACATTCTCCATCCCTTGTCCTCCTCCGGGCTCTTTCCCCTCTCCTGTGCCACGTTGCCCTGCAGGATCCAGCTGGAGCTCCTGAGGGTGAACTCTCCTCCAGACCGGAGCCTCCTTCCTCTGGGAGAGTGAACGTTCACCCCCCACCCCCAGCTCCAGCTTTAAGGAGACTAAATCAGAAGGTCATGAGATCTATTAGAGCCCAGAGAGGAACAGCTGCTGCTTCAGCTCATTTTAAGAAATGAACCTTGATTTGGACTTTCCTGTTTCCTTCATTCCTTCCTTGTTTTTGGGGACGCACGATCAATATGGTTTGATTCCTAAATGTCTACTTGCGCATCTTAAAGGTCAACAATTTCTCAGGATGGTGTGATAAAGTGTGACAACTGCATCTGCGTGGATTTGCAATCTGAACGGGCCTCCACCATTCTCCACCTCCAGCGGGCTCCGGGAGCCTCCGCTCGCCCATTCAGAGCGCGCAGGAGGCGGACTTGAGCGGCTGCGAGCGCCCCGTCAAGATGTGGAGAAGACTGGTGGGCCAGGTAAACAACAACATCAACAATAACAACAACAGCAGCAGCAGCAGCGGCGGGTGCTGTACTCACCCACGTCCGCGTTGCAGTACGCCTGTTGCGGATGAACCGGGGCGCAGCTGCATGCCTCCGCCGGCTCCTCAGCGCGCCACAGGACGAGCAGCGCCAGCGTGCAAAGGATGCCGTTAACGGACAACGGCATGATGAGGATGCGATGATTTCCAACCCTCTTTGTTGTTGTTGTTGTTGTTGTTGTTTGCTGTGCAGATGCGTCGCAGTCTGGATCCGGCGTCCCCCCTCCGCCTTGTTCGTTTTTTTTTTAAATTATTATCTTAAATTAACCGACGTCAGCAACTCCGGATATTCTGCGCGCTCAGCTCCGGTAGAATGGTGAGACTTCTCCGTGGGCCCCCACAGGCGGGTCTGGTCCCTGCTGTCTGGCTTTAAGGAGTGTTTTCGTTCCCCTGCGATCAAGCGGTTTTATAAAGCGGACCTTGCTGCTCCTCCTCCCGGTAGTACCGTCTGGACCGACAGGGGGCGCTGCAGCCCCGTTTGAAGCAGCTGCACAAGTCCGGGGGCCACGAGCTCCCCGGGGCCCACAGACCTGCAGCACCTCTGCTGGCAGGGATGGAATGTAACGGAGTGCATTTACTCGAGTACCGGATGCGTACTTTAGCACACCGGAAGGAGCCATTTCCTTTTTATTAACGTTACACCAGACCACTCTCACAGGTACATAACGTTCTCAACTTCTGAACCACACATCACGTTTTCTTAAAATGTTTGATTAGTTTATGAAGCACAATCTAAATTTAAAATTTAATGATCTCATATTAAAATAAATGTGTAAATATTCAAGTGATAAAACAGGATCCACAGGACAATAATGTTTATGACCAATTTTGCGAGATTATTTTTTAAAATCTAATTCTGAACAGGTTTAGTCAAACTTGTATGAGTTTTTTTTTTAGTTGTCTTTAATATGAGAGAACATTTCATGAAGAAATTAATCTAATCCAACACGTCTGAATGAAGATGAAAAGCACATCATGACCAGCAGCATGATGGAGGTGCTGATGGAGGCAGCAATGAGCACAATTCAAGTCCCATTTGTTTTTAATGTTAAACTTTATTTACCTGTGAGGCTGGTTGAGTGATGTGATGAAATCTTCAGGAAGTTGTCTGTCCAGGTGGATTGTAGCTGTAGTCAATGAGCCACAATTACTGAGAGTGTACAGTAGTAGTTCCATCACTCTGTCTGGGTGATGTCATTGCTCCTCTTAAGTCAAACCAAAATCCTGACAACCTCCTCAGATTAAAAAAAACACCACAGGACACTTCATTTCAAATAATTGTGTGGTTTTAATCTGATTTATACTAAGGATTGTGGCAGGAGCCTCGTTTACGGGTAAATCACGATTACAGGTTGCACCAGAACTACCTCCACCCCTCCACAAGAGGGCAATGTCCTCCATCTTTATCTCTACATCCACAGCTCTGGGCCTCCATAGTTCATACATGTACGTTTATAATGTCACCATAAATTCAATATCAGTCTGAAAAGACAAAGTAGGATCCAGCAGTGTTGTAGTTCCTGTCACGTCGTGAAGGCACAGATTTTAGGAAAGCTTGGACAGTTAAGACTGCTGAGTCATGATTCTAACGCTGTCGGCCAATCGGAACAACTCCAGTTTAGTCGCACCAGCGTTAATCTGGCATAAGTATGATTCCTGAGATATAATCGTTTGGTTTTTCAACAGACATGACCTCTGACCCCAACTCAAGATGAATCAAGAATGACTGAAACTACTGTTAAAAAACACAAGTGACCAAAAATCACCAAGTTCTGCCTGATTGAAATGAGAAAACTATTTCCTGATACCCACGATGACACCGCTAAGATGACTGACATCCACAGACAAGGGAAGGGCGTCCAATCAGAGGCCTTTGTTGAAGTAGACACGCTGAACGGCGTCGCCGTACCGGGACACGATGGAGTCTCTCAGCTCGGGCTCCAGGTGAGACACTGCCATGGAGCTGGAGTGGATGGAGAGAGGGATCAGGGAGACAAGACGATGGACGAGAGAAGGAAAGAAAAGTTGCATTGTGGGTAATTTAGGTAGAAGTATTCACTAGAAAGGAAAACATGCTGACTCAGTCACTGCTAGAGGAATGAAGTGTTTAAAATAAACCCATCAGGCTTGTTACCATCTCTGAGGGAACAGAGAGCAGGCAGTCGGCACCATGAAGATCAAGCTTTAAAAAAAGAATAAAAAGAAAGTGAGATTTAAATCATGAAACCTTTGAAAACATCCAGATTTCTCCGCCCTGCTCTACTTACAACACTCCCACCATCATCACTTGAATCGGCCCGTGGAGGAAGGTGATTCTCTGTGAGGAGAGACAAACCGTGAGGAGGGATGCAAACTTTCATGTTGGAGACTTCAAAGAAGTAAAAAATTCTGACCTGCATGAACTTCAATTTCTCCATCCTCTGCATGATGATGGGCATGATGACTGAGGGAGGAGAAGACAGGAGTCAAAAGAGGGAGAGGACGTCTGGGGTGAGTCAACGTCAACTGTACATACTCATTCCTGGTGCAGCCATGGTGATACGAGAGATGACCACCTGAGAGATGCCTTTGACTGCTGCTCTCTACGGGAGATGTTCAACAAGGTTTAATGGTGGTGCATGAAAACTAAAGGAAATACTGAGCGCTGAAGCGCGTCCACAGGTCCCACCGTAGAGTGGCCCAGCTTGTTCCCGTTTTCATCCGTCACGGCGATGCCACTCAGAATTTCCCTGAAACAAAAAGAACAAAATGAAATGAAGAAAAGCAGAAAGCTAGCTGACGTATGCTAGCTGCTAGAGGGAGGATGAGTAACAGGTTCAATGCAGAGGTTGTTTATCTTTAATAAGCTTTGCATAAATTAATCAGAGCACAAACAGAAACACAGCAGGACTCACTGTTGCCTCATCATAGGAATGTTAACACAGTTGGCTGCTGCTACCGCGACAAAGGGGACCCAGCGAGCCACGAGGGGAGGAGCTTTCTGTGGGATGGGGAGACAGATCAGTGTTAAGATGATGTCTTCTGAATGGATCGACAGCCCACTGCTAACCATGCTAGATAGTCACTGGCCGGAAGTCTCCTCAAGCTAGCACCCTGCTAGTGAAGTAAAGTAGTACCTCAAGATGAGTGACTCCGCATATTGTCCATATTTTTGTTCGAAATATGAGGGAAAATCCAAAACAAAAGTACAAATACAAGTTGTTTGAGTTATAAGTTGTTTGATTTACAAGTTCAGTCACGGAATGGATTAAACTCGTATCTCAAGGTAGGACTGCACTCAGATCCAGCACCACCAAGTAAAACTAGCGTGAATAAGAGAGGTTGGATTTAAACCACTAAACGTCACTCATGTAACGTTTGTTCCTGGACTGTTCTATTGCATCCAAAGTTTTTTCTGTAGTAGAATTCCATTATGTCTTTATCAGACTACCTCATTACTTATCTGCTCATTTCATTTCATATTATTATGACTCTAAACTCATTATTAAGACACAGTAAAACAAGGGCAGTAAACAGTATCGTACAAAACAGTTTGTGTTGTGCGTGTGTGCGCACACCTTTGTGTAGAGGTTGAGTCCGACTGCCGTTGCTAAAGCTGTGCTGGTCGCTGTGACGTAGGCGACCCCGATCTGCCTGACAGAAACAACCCTTTTAACTTTATATTCAGTTTTGTCCCGCTGCTGCCTTCAGCAGTCACTTCAACCTGGAGTCGGTTGACGTGACTCCAAACCTAAGGCCTCAGATCTCTGAAGTAGATTCTTACTTGGGAGTGATGGGGGAGGCAGCGTTACGGTTCGTGTAGTTGACCAGAGCGTTGAAGGACTGATTCACCCACTGCCAGAACACCACAGCAGGAACAGTCCTGGACACAGACAGACATGAACCTCCATACTATCCCCATCAGGATGCGACCAAACGCTGCGGTCGCTCCCACGTACCTGTAGAACTGCAGCATGAAGCCGGTGATGGCCATGCCTCCAGGCACCTGGAACGACATGCGGCCAATGATGTTCATTCGGTCACCCGTGTCTGGGTGGAAGGCAGAATCGTAGAGCTTCTTAGCGTAATGGAGCTGCTCCACTGTGGTGCCTGGAGGGGTGGATCCCGCCCTGAGGAACACCAAAAACATGAAGACTGACTTCAACACCAGCTATATACAGAAACATTCATGCATGGACTGTTTTCATAAGGCTTTTCCCATTTTTAGTTTCCGTCTCTTCACCTGCAGCTTTCAACCAAAGCTTTGGCCTCGTCCAGGCGCGAGTCGGGTAAGACGGCCGTCCGACAGTCTGTGATGTTGAAGAAGTGTTTCAGTCGGCCCATAAATGTCGACTGATCCCATCGCGGAGCATCGATGTCAAAAGAACTCAAAGCCATTGTGGTGTTAACAAGCAGCCCCAACTTGATGCATGAAAAAGTGTCCGTCTGCAGGAGGTGACTCAGCAGCTGCAGGTGAAAACTGAAAAAAAGATGATAATTAAATATACTGTAAAACAAAGACATTACAGGAGGCCTGACTTCCTGTGAGACGGAACCAGCCAGGTCTGGTTGTGTCCATGATGCAACAAATCAGCTCCTTTGAACTCCAATTCCTGTAACGAAAGCGCACGTTTATCGATAACACTGGTTGATTGATTAGTTGTTCAATGGAAAAGGAAGTATTTAGATTGATGATTCACATTTAAGTCATTTTAATCTTTAAGTAACAATGTCAATCATTTGCTGCCTGCAAATTTTCAAATGTCTAGATTTGATGCTCTTCTTTGTTTCATGTCACTGTTTAAAAAAAATCCCTACATCTTAGAATCTGACCAGCACAAACAAGACACATTAGTTTGTTTTAGGGTTTAAGGAATTAAAGAAGCTGAAGTTCAGACCTCCAGGTTTCCCATCAAACCAAAATTTGTTAAAATTATGTTAAACTTGGGCTGGTCACAGTCGTTTTGGTGCTTTTTATAATATATGTTCCATAAGCAGCATGTGTAAAAGCAACTTGATCAACTTCAATGTAACTGGTAAATAAAGAAATACGTCTTCTAATGATTTATGTCATCTCTAAAGCAAAACTATCTATATCACTTGGCTTCAGCTTTCCAAAGTGAGAATTTCATATTATTTATGATTATTGGTCACAAGAAAAAGAGACTAGTTTGACAAATCCTCCTTGTGCTGAAGAAAATATAAAACATTATAAGTTTTAGATCTTTGGGGCGAAACTATTAAAAGAGTGAATCACTAGAATAAACACAGGAGTCCTTAAAGAAGCCTGAAGGTTACTGATCCAAATTTCTTTTACAGCTGCTGCAACAATTACAGTAGCTGATTAAACAATCAGCATTAGAACTAAGAGCGTTTTTATGACCCTTTTTTTTTTTTGGTGGCCATATTTCACATGAATTTTTCAGGTCAGTGGGTAAACTATTGTTGTTGATGTCGCTCAAAGTGAAAGCAGTGGGTTGTGGTGTGAACCTGGTGGCGCTTGCAGACCCCTCCCAAACACTTGGACCTGCTGTTTGCACTGGGTTTCAAACCCCACACAGGCTTGAGCAAACAGACTCTTCTCCTCGCTAAGAATTCCTCCGGGCCAAACTTCCTCTAGAAATCATTGACCACATCCTGGTAAATGGTTCCACTGGTTGTCATTCTGGGTGTTTGCAGCTTCAGCACTTTTTTCTTTTACTAAACCCGAGGAACCAGAAGCTGCTGACTGCAGCCCAAGATACTGAAGCACCCCACTGGGCATCCTCATCAGTACATTACTAGTAATTTACTGCAGTTATTCTACGAGGCCTTACAACAGAAACACAACCTTTGTGATTAATCTTTCACAAATAAAGGGTGCATGAGAAGAGGATTATATCAGCGCTCCCTGGAGGCTCAGTCCGGCTGTAGCTGGATTGTTTTCTTAGTAAGTAGGACGAAGGTCTGCGGAACCTAAAGGGAACCCCAGGATCAACAAAAGTCAATATTACCCCATATGCATCAAGGTCATGCGTATGGGCTCAAACAAGGTCATCAAAGCAGGATTTTAAAAACACACAGAATATGACAATATTAAAGCACATGCTATAATGAAAAATGGTTAATTATTCAACTGATTCTTTGTTTACCCTGTAGAAAGTCTGAGAATTATGAAAAAATTCTCCTCTCTGTTTATCAGTGCCAAGAATGCAGTTGCAAAACTAAAAGCTATTGAGACTGGAGATAAGGCAGAGAAAAGCAGTAAGGGTCACATTCAAAAAGAAAATCTGTGAAAGTTTGGTATATTTTGATAATAAATTACTTTGGAGAACAACAAGCTGCTATAAAGACTGACGTTGGTGAATATTGTAGTTGCTAACGTCAAGATAAAGCCAGAAAATACAATATAGGACGTCATTTGAGAGATTTCATATTTAGGTCACAGTGGTAGCAACAATCAGAAGGAAGCTATGCTGTGAATCATATCTTCATCTTCCAATTTACTTAGGAGCAACATGTATTGAATGAACTGAGAAGCTTGAGAGACATATTGAATGAACATCGTGATGTATTGAGGAAAAGTTGAAACCAGACTGACATCACAAAATCACGAAGAAAATGTCTACTGAGATTATAAAGTTAGAAATGGGGTCAGTTTCTCATCAGCTTCTATACAACCAGACATCTTTGTCTATCATAGTCAGTCAACTTTACTGTCAAATGTACCATATATGGTTCCAATTCCTCAATGTAAACATCTTCAAGCAGAATAACCTCAGTGTGTGTAGCAACAAAACTAAAAGAAAATCAATCTGCAATAAATATTGATGATTGATTTACCATTTTAGTAATTTTCCAAACAGAAACACAAAACAGTCTCTGGTTCTAATACATGGGGATTGTTTTTTTTTTCTGCAGATACGAATGTTAGCCACAACTGCAGGATGGTGAGAAAGGTTAGCATGAACATACTGCACTGAAATTATTTCAGAGAGGCTGGACAAACTGGATCTGCAGGTTTGCATATAGCTCTCATCTAAATACAACTCCAGACCATCTTAAAACACTGATAGCCTGTTTAAAGCGTGCATCTAACCTGTACAAGTACACGTCATATTACTGTACACTCATGTAGTGTCTGAAACAAACTGAGACCTGGATCAAACTGCTGTTACAGTGAAGACACATCCAAAGTGATGCAACTCACTGCTCGGTTTGCCAGCGGAATGAGACTGCAGCACCGACATGGAACCAACAACCGACCGAAGCATCAACACAAGGGGATGTCATATATTACGACAAATGCAGAAAACTTACCTTTGTTAGTCTTTTCTACCACCCAAAGGAGAGCCGGGTCATGTCTGTCAAACGTGCTCGTGTGGCACAGTGGGGCAATGCGCACGTGGCACACGATTGTCCAATCACGAGCCGGGGCAGCTCCCTACGTAACACCCGAACGGTGAAAACCAACACTAGACAAATAGTACAGTAATTAGTTTTTTTTTTAATTATTGTAAATAAACGTGAAAAAAATGTAACCACTTAATTATTCCATCTAACGGCTACTAACTACTATTTGGTAGCTTGTAAAGCTTTTCCACTTTCATATAGTTACAAGAGTAGCCCTGTAAAACTGTCCATTGTTATGCTAACCGTCAAGCTAATTGCCTCTAAAAGACGGATTTTTGTGCTTTTGGTGGCGCAGCGACTTCTGTAAGTTGTTGTAACATCAAGGAATAATAAATATCCGTTTATTAAAGTGTCTAACTATGTTTAATCCCTGTTTAAATCCATATTTAAATCCCTTTTAGCAAAGAGCTAACAACATCAACACCCCCCTTTCTCCACAATTCGGCTCGCGCTCGAGTTTTGTGCGTAACTGTGCGTCTGACGTCACTCCCCTAGTAACCCTCGGCAGCGTCTCCAGGAAAGAAGGCAACAAGATGGTGAGGTTAATTTATCGGAATAATTAGCCATTATATACTCGTATGAAGTTTTAAACGCACACATATTCGACTTTGGTAGCTCTTCCCCGAATAGAACTGCTCTTTAATGGCCGCTGCTGTCCGCAATGTTCCGAGAAAAACAACGAACCGCAAAAGCTGCATTGTTGCTTCGTATCAGTGGAGATTAGCATTAGCTTACGTGTAGCTCATATTTGCGCACCGTTATGCAGCCCATTGAAACATTAGCCACCAAGGCTAACGAAAGCCGAAGATTGTTCGACAAACTGACTCTGGATCTCTTTTTATCCTCATATATCGGTACCGTTGCAACATCTCTCCTGGAATAAAACACTTCCACGGCCTTTCAGTGAGGAGCGGATGGGAAGAGGAGCATTTCTACAATGGCGATTAGCTGCAGCAGTTCTCCCCTGTCCCCCTCTTCCCAGAGGAAAGTTAGCGTCACATCTCATGGCTGTTTGTCTCTGATCTTTGCAGGGATTGCTGTCCATTCTGCGTAAGCTAAAGAGCACACCGGACCAGGAGGTGAGGATACTGCTGCTGGGCCTGGATAACGGAGGGAAGACCACTCTGCTCAAGCAGCTGGCATCCGAGGACATCAGCCACATCACCCCCACGCAGGTATAGAGGAACGTTTCATCACACAAATCCACCAGGGGTGGCCTCACCCCGTGGGGGTGAATCTTCTGCTCCCCCCACCAAACTTTTATTGATGTGTTTTTTGTTGACTTCAGGGATTCAACATCAAAAGCGTCCAGTCTCAGGGAGTTAAACTGAATGTTTGGGACATTGGGGGCCAGAGGAAGATCAGGCCGTACTGGAGAAACTACTTTGAAAACACAGATGTGCTGGTGAGTAGAGAAATATTACATCACATATTTATGTTCATTGAAGATCTGTTGCATACGACTGAAAGAGGAACCTTTCTTTTCAGATTTATGTCATTGACAGCGCAGACAGGAAGAGATTTGAGGAAACTGGTCAGGTGTGTACGTAGTCATTGTTTTGTTTGTGTCCTGATATCCTGAAGAGATGCCACTTAATCTTGTGTTCATTATTCTCTTCTCAGTGAATAATCTGGTCTAATTATTACATCATTTGAGCAAGTCATACCTTAGGTTATAATTAAATCAGGTCTTTCAAGTTTCTAATCATGCACCATTAAATGACACTATTGTCATTAGAATATTTCCTTTATGGATTTACAATGTCAAGAGTGATTAAAAAAGTGGATATTCTATGACTGAAATTAAGTCCTTTTAAATCACAGGTAGTTAAATATTAAAGGTGAGCAGCTATGCCTGTGTTGGCCATTGTGTTTTTTGTCATTGAACAGGACAAGCTTTAATTTTTATGACGAAACTATCATCAGATTTTGAGTTCAATTTTTGGTTTTACCATGTAGCATTGGAAGTTTCTAAGTGACTGTATGTTTAGGGTTAGGGTTGACCTAGAATGCTCTGAAACTCTTGTCTCCAAACGTTCTCCATTAGCGGACGACACCGACTTTGTACAATTCACAGATGTTTGTGTGTTGCAGGAGCTGGCTGAGTTGCTGGCTGAAGAGAAGCTGAGCGGCGTTCCGATGCTAATCTTTGCAAACAAACAGGACCTGCTGACGGCCGCCCCCGCCTCTGAGATCGCAGAGGGTCTCAATCTGCACACCATTCGGGATCGCATGTGGCAGATCCAGTCCTGCTCCGCTCTCACTGGAGAGGGGATTCAGGTGGGTGCAGATGGGCTTCTGTTTTGTTCTGTCTGAACTACAAACAAATTGAGGGTGGTGGTTCTGTTTCTTTGATAAAATGGACCTGAGTATTTCATGTTTGATGCAGCATTATCTTCTTCCTCTCATACGCTGCTGTCTCTTGCATTCACTTTCAGGAGGGCATCAACTGGGTTTGCAAGAGCGTCAACTCCAAGAAAAAGTAGCTTTGCTTCAAGTCGTCTCCTACTCAGGAGGAACTGACTCAGCTCCCTCCTGAGCCTTAGTGCTATGGGATATCCCTGTGAATGTAAACACACTACTAATCCAACATGGACTCAGAGTTTTTAACCCTCCTGCATCACTGCATCGCTGTTTTTAACCAATCGCAAAACATCTCTATAAAGTGAAGGGACTCTAAAGGGAAATCAGCTCCACCCAGACAACCCCCATAACTTCCCAGTCCCAGCCGATCCCAGTCACCATCCATGGCCTGTCAGGACATTAGACATTCCCATTTCACTGCTGTCTCTTAATGGACTTCCATCATTATCTTCTTTACTCTTTTTTTCCACAGGTTGACATTTGTAGTTTTTTTTTTTTAACCATTCCACAATCGCTGTTAGCACTTTTTCCTGCTGCGGCTCTGTTTGAGGTGAGGTATATTTTTGTAACGGTTTATTTATGGTGAAGTAGAAAGTAGAGTGCTTTCGACCAACAGCTGGTACGTGTGATTTTAACTCATGTCGGAGAAACGGTCCAACTGTCCCCACTAAAGAACGATCCTCTACATGTTAATATGTATAAAAAGAGACAAGATTAAAGGGTAAAGAGCGCTCCATTTTTGGATTAAATGTAAATAGCTTGGCCCCGAGTTCACTTATATTCTATGCACGTGTTATAGAATATAAGAAACGCTGTTGTACTTTGTAGTCTATGATGTTGGAGTGTCTAATATTTGCTGGGAGGGTTTTAACAAGCGTAGACGTACTGTACATCATGATGCATTTCTCTGTGGTCTTTTGGCTAGTGAGGGAATTCACCCTTTTGCATTTCCTTTTGATATTACTGAATGTAACCGGTCCAGAACTGGAGGTACTGTATGTGAATAAAAGATGAGAAAAATAAGGAATAGATGCAGCAGTTCCTTCCTGCAGTAACCATCACAGACATTTTGTTTTTTTTGTGATTCTCTCCAGGCTTTAGTGGTCACACACTCGCAGCAGGTGGAGCAGCTGTTCATGACAACCATGAGTTTGTGGCGAATTTTCTGTTGGAGACAGCAGCTCTGCTAAATTTTACAGCACTGGACTCTTAATAAATCATACTGGGATTATGATGGGAATTAGAATTTTATATTTCTGAAAACAAAGCTCAGCTACTCTGGGAAACGGGTCCTATAATTAATTACACATGGCCGTGTTCATAAGAACAATCTGTCTCCACTGAATAATTCAAATACTGTACTTCAACTCCACCTTATTTGCCTGTGGATCAGCGATGCATGACCTGCAAGACTGTCTGCTTAATAAACTCAGAGAAGGTTAAAGACAAACTTGAAAATCCAATTAGGACTTTTATTCCCCATATAAACTACAAAACATTCAGAGAGCACAAAACTTGAGTAAAAGAATCAGAGAACACAGTATGTTCTAGTCGATGGCTAAAAAAAATTCTCAAGGCGTTTTGAATCACCTTCCCTACTGCACCCAGGGCATACTGTGATTTTTCCTCACGTCTAATTAAGTGATTAATTATTCTTTGACAATGCAATCATTTGTTTACTTTCTATATTCTATGTATTTTGAATACATAGAATAGAATACATGTAATCCACGATTGTAATCCATGATTATAATCTGCTTTATCTGTTACACACTGATGGTCAGGGATGAACCTTTTTGTTGCCACACTCTGCCCCTCCAGATCCATATTTTAATCTCCCAGATTGGGATTATGATTGGAATCCACTATGATCCAGATTGGAAGACATTTTGCAGACAAACAGATGAATCTGAGGAGATATGTGACGATTCAAAACAAGTAGAATAAAACAGAACTAACTGCTACCTGCTTTGCTCTTATTGTCTGACCTGTTTTAGTAATTTTATTTCACTACAAGCTTTTTAAGTCAATAATGACACTTTAAGATCAGTTTTGGAACATGCAGCCTGTGACCGGAGGATGGTACACTCTGTATTAAAGGCACAAAAAAAAACATCTTGAAAAGAAGTGAGCAGATATTAAATTGGATGTGTTCTAACATGCGGCAGCTTCAGGCAGGTGGTGCTGCATCCACCTGGTTGAGTGAATGCCTCACCGCCCTGCAGCTGAGGAGGGAGAAGCTGCACAGTTTGGATCTGATCCTCCTACTGGGCTGACTTTCTTAGCTGGAGGGCTGCAGTTACGTGAGCTCACCTGCATACCTGTGCTGCCGACACGTGTGAGGGATGAAGCTGAGTTGTGTGTTTTAAAGTGTGTGAGCCATCTGTGCTTCTCTAAAATGTCCTCATGCTTCCACACATGTCCACATGTTTGTGTTAGGGATGTGCTGTGGAGTCCTGAGGTTAATTCTGTTGTTATTTTGACTCCTTCCAGCTCAAACTGGATTTAAATTATCTAATTTTTTTGGTATTTTCACACAGGTTTGTGTGTTTTTACACAAACAGCCCCTCATCAGTAGATTGATAACCGTCCTGTCCATTCAGGAGGTGGCCTGGATATATTTATTGCTTATAGGACATGACATCATCAGCAGTCTTTGCCTTGTTTTCTGTTGGGAAATATTGCTAGATTAACTCTTGTCCATTTTCTGTTTCCAGAGACCAACAGGAGCCTGGTTGATTCTGTAAAATGTGAAAAAACTCCATCAGCCATGCTCGTTATAATGTAGGAATATGTTCCCATAATGCAACGGTGTGTCACGTTCATGTGACTGTGTCCTTATTTAGCAAATACAGCATGGTTTTAAGGCAAAATAGATAACTAAATATAATTTAATCCCTAGAGGATAAAACCTTTCCTTGTCTTTTTGATAGATTGAAATGAAATTTCATCCAATCAATAAAAAAAAAAAAAAAATCCCTTCCAGTCTCAGTTAAACGATATACGCATGACAAATACATGAAGCACAGTGAAGGAACAGGCCATCAGTTTTTCCCAGAAGGAGACATTTGGAGGTGTTAAGTGTCTAACAGTGTGTTCCGGTTGAAGGAACAGTATGTTGTGTGTTTTACTTGTACAGGATTGATTCAGAGGGCCTCAGAGACTCACTAACAGCCTCCTCTTCTTCGCTCACAATGACTCTCATTGTCCGGCTTCCTCTCCTCGCAGAGACAGAATGTACCGGTCCTCTTTTCTCTAAATACAAATGCTTTCCATGCAGAACATACAGAATTATGACTTATTTCAGGTCCATAAGTTCTGATCAGGACACAGTCCAGCACTCCACATTGTAATTAAACCTTCTGCAGAACGCAGCAGCTTTGTTTAGCATAGCATGGCTTAGCATCAAACTGTATATAACAGGAAATCTTACCTCTAAAGATGATTAATGAGCTGCTTCCGGTGCCTCTAAAGCTCATTAATGGACACGTTGCAGCATTTTAGTTTCAAACTGTGAATTTAAACAAACTTTGCTGTGACTCAGACCTGACAGGCCCCTGCAGGAGGCCGCCCCAGTTTGCTTGACAACTGGTTTAACCATGAAATTAACAATTTAAACTACATCTCCAGTTTTGTTTTTTTTTTTTTTGAGTCTTAGCTATGCTAAGCTAAGATACCAGGCTGCTATTATCACACTAACATATTTTCCACACTGTTATGTGTGTGTGTGTGTGTGTGTGTGTGTGTGTGTGTGTGTGTGTGTGTGTGTGTGTGTGTGTGTGTGTGTGTGTGTGCATATGTGTGTGTGTGTGTGTTGAGACATATCAGGGATGCAGGCGACCAAATTAGTGCCTTTCCCCTCATGGTAGATCAGACAGCTGTGCAGCAGCTGTGTGTGTGAGTGTGAGAAAATTTATATCAGGAGAGGGTGTGTGTGTGTGTGTGTGTGTGTGTGTGTGTGTGTGTGTGTGTGTGTGTGTGTGTCAGGAGTGAAGGCTGGGAAAGCAGCGCTGTGATTTACGCTGCACCTCCGACCTCACAGATCTTGGCTGGATGTGTCTCTGCTGACGTGAGAAAAGAAGCATCAGCCCTCAGCTTCCAGCTGGGAGGAGAAAGGAGAGAGGAGAAAGGAGAGAGGAGAAAGGAGAGAGGAGAAAGGAGAGAGGAGAAAGGAGAGAGGAGAAAGGAGAGAGGAGAAAGGAGAGAGGAGAAAGGAGAGAGGAGAAAGGAGAGAGGAGAAAGGAGAGAGGAGAAAGGAGAAAGGAAAGAGGAGAAAGGAAAGAGGAGAAAGGAGAGAGGAGAAAGGAGAGAGGAGAAAGGAGAGAGGAGAAAGGAGAGAGGAGAAAGGAGAGGAGAGAGGTGGGAGCATGCAGAAGCCGATCTGAAACGCTCAACGCATGAAACACAGACAATGTGCCTTCAGCTCCTCCAACAGCTGCTGCGACGCTTCCCCTTCCATCACATGACCTACAGCAGATAATTAACAAGAGATGATCGATTTCTCCCGAGCATTTTCAGGATATTGCATTAATTCTGGCACTATAGTTAATTACTGACCCTGGTGAGCAGCAGAGTGCCTACATCTGCCCCGGGTGAACAGTGTCCTTCTATTCAGATCTGCAGACACAGTAAACAGAGGTATATTCTGGCTCCAGTCCAGCTCTCCATCGTGTCATGGAATCCATTCGGTGGGTTCTGTGCAGACAAACAAACCCTTATAACCTCCCCTCCTACTAAATCCATCCTGTTATCTATTCCTGCTCATCTTCCACCCGGCTTAGCATTAAATATTGAGAGCTAGCCCAGCTGTCTTTATGTTGTTTCACTCTTACCAGGGTTTAAATAATAACTGCACTGGTTTTATGAAAGGTTTACTGCATCTTTTGTAAACCTTGCTCTGTACAAAGTCTGTAAACCAGACTTTGTAAAGTCTGTGCTAAGCTAAGCTAGCTTCCTACAGCTTTAAATTCATCAAAAAGCCACAAGAGTGGAATCAATCATTCTCCTCCGACTCACAGCAACAGAATGATTCCCCGAGAGTCAAACTATTCTTTAAGTTGCTGTTTTAGAGGCCGAATTAAATAACTTCAGCGCGTCAGCAGATTCCATCCTCATCGGTTAACGTGGAGCTTTCTCTCTCCTAAAGTAGTTTTTTTATTTCTATTCCCTGTTCTCTCACTCAAACACATGCACACAAGTGGATCATCCCTGCTGGTGGGAGTGGGATTGAGGCTCTTAAAATGCTGGGTTGGGTGAAGCATTAACACAAATCAGGCCGAGAGGAACCGACACTGACATCTCGTCTCCATCCTGTTTGGTCTCTACAGACCTTCACCCACGCATGGAGATGTTAAAGGTTCCTCTGGTAGGATCCTTCTTTCTGTTAATGCATCTTTTGAGATGATGCTTGAACTGCGAGAGGAGAAGCATGGAAGATTATGTGCATGTTTAAAAAGGAACAGGAGAGGAATGTAATATCTTAGCTCAACAAGTCTGGATCGCTTTGTTCTTCCATAATATATCAGTTTAGAATCTGCCTCTGGTTAGCAGGACGCATCCCAACCTGTTTCAGCCCCCAAGTCAGACGAACACTGATGTCGTCTCATGTTTCTGATGAAGGGAATAAATATTGATTAGGAGGCCGACCCCCCCCCCCCCCCACACACACACACACACACCTTGGATAAAGGTTAAAACACAGATGTTTTAGCTGAAGATTATCAAACACAACCACATTTTGTCACCAACTTCATCCCACAAACAAGGAAACAGGATTTTCAGTTAACAGGTTTAAAGTCGTTTATTTATTTGGAACCCTTCTCCAAATCACGTGTTATTTTTCCATTTCACAAAATATTTACAAAAAGAAGATACTTTTGTTTTTTTTCATCTTTATGACTGATGTAAGAGCTCTGTTTGAGGATGACTACTGCTTACATCTTTGCAGTACAGTTTTGTTCTTTTAGAAAACGTTCATGAGAAAAATGTATCCTACTCTTTTCTTTCATCCACTCATTTTAAAACTGCATAGCCCCCGCCCTGCCCTGCCCCGCCCACCCACACCCCCCGCCATTGTTCTTCTTTTGAGTGCTTTAAAAAAAAAAAACTCTTCCTTGCATGCTTTCAGCTGCAAACAGGAAGCCAAGAGCTTGTGTGCTTATTGAGAGGAAGTGACATCGTTGCCCTGCAGGAAGTACAATTACAGCATCATCAGGTCCTCCAGATGCTTGATTGGTTTGGTATGTCCAGTCTTGCCCGTCCAGTCAAACAGCATCTTGGAGACGAGCAGGAAAGGGACGCGTGTACCAGATGACAGAGTAAGTACTAAAACAGTCTTTGTCAGAAGGGTTTCTGTCCAATGGGAAGCCTGGTAGCAGGACAGGAGCACCAGGGATTGGGTTCAAGCTCCCGAAACTCCAAAGCCAATCGTATGCAGCTCTAGTGTCTGTGGCTCAGCATCTGTAGTCCGGGCATAACAAGGCATCCACAAGTGCATTGTGGGTGTTCCATGGAAGAGCATTTTGTTTTTAAGCCGTACGATCCATCCCTGAACTCGGCAAAGAATGGAAGAGGTGCCATGAAATAAAAACCAAGAGTCACCGAGGGACCGTGGTCGTCCTTTAAGCGATCTAACGAACAAAGTGAGCCGGGAAGAGAAAATATGATGCTAATAACATAAGGCAATTGACCTCAGTACAACTGGGGGGGTGATTAAATCTGAGAAACATGAGGTGCTAGACTGGAAAGGTCAACACCGCTATGCGTGATCACTTTTCCCTTTAGGGTTCACTGAGAATCCGTGAAGAGGCATGAGAGGATTTTCCTGACTGAAGTCTATGGATTCAACTCCTGCCCTATAAATAAAAAAAGACGCGTCGTTCGTTTTCCTCTCGTTTGTTGTTTACGTGTAAAACGCTGAGCTAAGTTGTGCCAGAGTGAACGGCTAAACACTACGTGACACGCTGAACACAAAGAAAATGAGCAAATAAAAACACAGAGAGATCGACCCTGCCCCCGAATGTGTATACATGTTCTAGATCTGTGTGTGTGTGTGTGTCTGCATATACATTAATATTTAAACGTATAGTATAGTATAACTGCAGTGTTTTTATCCAGTTAATAAATCAGTAAAGGTGTGCTATTTTGATGCCTGTCTTTATATCCAAGTAAGTCTGCGTGTGTGCGTGTGTGTGCGTGTGTGTGTATGTGTGTGTGTGTGTACTCTGTTAACTGGTAACATAGTGCTTTGTAGAGGGCTGCCCGTACAGCCCATAGAAATCTGCATGTCTGTGTGTCTGTGAGGCGTCAATCCAGTCCCTCACCGCCAAACCCTGCATGGACGGCCCCCCAGAGGCCAGGCCGGGAGGTGGGGGGTAGTCCTGGGCGCTGACCCAGGGGAAGGAGCCAGAGCGCGGGTACGGCGGGTGGCTGCGGTGGCCGGACACCGAGGGCACCCCGGAGCAGTAGCAGTTATCCATGGTGCACACCAGGATCTTGCGGCCGCCGTACTGCGGCAGCACGGCCTGCTGGGAGGAGTGGGAGGAGCCGCTGCTTCCGGGAGGAAAGTGTGACGAGCCGAACACGGAGCCTGAATGGTGATTGGTCAGAGAGCCGCTTCCGCTTCCCGTCCCGCCACTCTCGCTGATGTGAGACGGGCCACAGGGGCCGAGGGGCGGCTGATTGGTGGACTGGCCTTCCCCGGAGGCGGAGCCAGGGCCCAGGTACGGCTGCTTGGCTAAAGACGAAGAGGAAGAGGACGAAGAGGAGGAGGAGTCCTTGAAACCTGGAGCTGCGTTTTTTCCGACGTTCCCGTTTCCCTCTGGGAAGGCAGTGGAATGTTTCCGTTTCTCCGCTCCGGAGGTGGAGCTCTGACCGCTGGGATACGCAGGAGCGGACTGCAGGAAGGTGGAGGGGGGGGTGATGGGAGCTGGGAGGGGGTAAGAAAGAAGAACAACGATGGTTACTTCCAGTGACGACCTCCCTGGATTCTAAAAAGGAGAACACGTTGGGGGGGTCCTACCTTCCAGTGTTCTCTTCAAGCTCTTCTCTCTTTTAGATATTTCAGAGAGGAACAGTTTGGAGTTCAGATTCCCCACTTTATAGGGGGGGAGGCTGCTGCCCACGCATGCCTGAGACCTGCAACGGCAAACACAGGTCAGCATAAAAGCGACACAAACACAATGAGGCATTTTAAACATCTCGACACGTGCACCCCCCCCACCTGTCTGTGAGGATTTTGACCGGTTTGGTGTTCTTCATGAAGCTCAGCTCCTCCGCCTTGCTGAAGGCGGTGTGCAGGGAGCTCAGGAGCTTCTGGGCATCGTGGCGTTGCTCCCCCAGTGCCAAAACCTGTGCGGCGTTCTCCTGGCAGAAGCGAGCCTGAGCCCGGTCCAGCGCCTCCAAAGTCCGACCCAGATCCTCCTCCAGGAGCTGGTGCATCCGCTGATACTGCAGGCGCACCTCCTCCTTCAGCTCGCAGACCCGGTCCTGGGGGAGAAACAATTACAAAAGGCATCAGACGTCTGCTCGGTGTTTATCGGTTTGCAAAAAAAAAATATGCACGGCCGTGCCTGGCGAGCGTCAAAGCGTACCTCCACCACGCACTTGTCGGAGTCAAGTTTGCAGAGCTGCTCTTCGATCTCCTGCACTCGCTCCTCCACGCGCTCCTGCTGCCTCAACAGGGTTTGCTGCCAAGTGAGGAAAAAAAAAGCCACAGAGAAAGGAGCCATTAATCTTTGAGGAGTTGCAACCTGGGCTAGTAGCTAGCACCCCCCACACACCCACACCCACACCCACACACACACACACACACACACCCACCCCCATGCCTGAGATATTAGAATTCGTGCACAGGCTAATTTAGTCTCCATCGAACACACAATCCCTGTGGGGGAGGAGGGAGGGTGTGCTGCCATAGCAACCCACAGCTATTTTGTGTTTGCATTAGTGAGAGAGGACTAGTGCCGGAAAGGGGGGATGCTGGGGAGGGGGCAAGCCGGCACAGATAAATAAATGGGCAAACGGAGACAGAGCAGCTCCGGCAGCTTTGTGCCTCCTCTCTGGGCTCCTTCAGGACGAACACGCTTCACACAACGGAGGCCGATCGGACGCCGCTGAGGCTGAAAGCTGGTGTGATTGGTCGGATTGCGTGCGGACAGGATGGACGCTCATCGAAGAATAAACACAGACTGAAGGCTCCATGTTGGAGCAGCGATCCTGTGTGAGGCCGCCTGCGTTAGAGCGCAGCAGGAATGTCAGTGACACAGATTTATAATCCGTCAACTTATTAATATTTAATGTGAGATATGAATTATTCTCAATCAACACATAATGAAGGACAGGCGCGAGGATGAGATGCTGAGTTGATGACAATGTGTTCCAGCAGCTGCTTTCAGTCTAAATTAATTAACGATTTATCTCTCAATTATGAAATTCTTTTAGATTCTCCACCATAAAATAACGACAACATAAAAAAGGCTTGATGTTATTTCCCAGACCAAAGATGAACTCTGTAAAAAGGTTGTTATTTTATTGTCGATGATTTGATTCTGTTGTTTTCATTTCATTTTTTCGACCACAATGGTCAAAAAACAGGATTAAATCTGTAATTAATCCCACAACTCAATAATCTGTTGTCTGTCTGTTTACCGGCTACCATCACTGGAACCGGGGGGCTCGTCCAGAACAAACAAGATGGGGGGGGGGAATTATTTTTTACATCTGAGTTTTATCTTGATTCTGCTTTCAGCACCATCTTTATCAGCTGTGTGTTGGCAGATCAAGATAATTTCCTGCCCTGGATGGTTGTTGCCATTCTTCTGCTCGGAGTCAAAGGTGAAAGGTCACTTGTAGCCGAACCTCGATCTAACTACAAAATCCTGTATGTCAGCTTTATGACACGTAGACTGAAAACAAGATGGATCCGCAGACACAGGAACAGAAGGACATGGATCTTTGTCTCACTCTTCATATTGTTTGTCAATAATGGTTATCATGTATGTTTAGTGGGATTATTTATGTGTTTTTACATCAAAAGACTTCATATTGTCTCACAGCATCACGCATGAGAGTCCAGAGCCACCATTATCCTGTTAAGATGAAGCCTGGTCATCATCATCGTCATCACATCACTCCAACCAAACATCAGCTGATGATCATCAGTGATCAGCTGATTCTCATCAATGATCAGCTGATTCTCATCAATGATCAGCTGATTCTCACCAATGATCAGCTGATTCTCATCAATGATCAACTGCAGAAGAGCTTATAATGAAAACCTGCACAATCCTGGGCCTCTGTGGCACATGGTAGGGAACCATTGCCCTAGATATCTCTCTCTTTCTCTCTGTCTCTCTCTCACACACACACACACACACACACACACACACACACACACACACACACACACAGACACACACACACACACACACACACACACACACACACACACACACACACACACACACACACACACACACACACACACACACGACTGTGACCTGGTTGTGCTGATTGATTGAGTTAGGCTCAGAGCAGGAGCCAGGGGAAAAACACGATGGAAGGAACCGAATCTTCCCAGAGGGGGATGGCGACCGAGTGTATGGGATACCTCTGTGGGAGGGGGGTTTAAAGAGGGGAAGGGGCTTTTTAGCTGTCATTTCACTGCAGCGTCTCCTCCATCAGAGGAGAGCCAGAGGGAAGGTCGGATCTTGCTTGGAGAGGAGTGGATGGTGTGGGCGAGAGAGGTGGATTTGATGGTGGGGGGGATGCCGGACGTGAAAGAGCAGGGTGTGTGTGTGTGTCTGTCTGTTTGCATTCCTTGATTGCATTAAACAGGGAGGATATTTCTGTCGTCTCGATCATGAGGACTAAACATGACTTTTGGGTTCTGCTGGCTCCTCAAACAATTCCTGTTTGCTTTATTTTACTTTTATTGATTAAATATGTGCAAATATTTTGGTAAATATGTTTTAACATTTGCGATTGAATTTTTCATTGCCTAGAAACAAAAACAACATCCATCTAAGACACTAACACATCCTTCTTATGAGCTCTTTAGTAAATTACTGGACAAAAAAACTTAAACATTTTACTCTTTAATTCAGTTCCTGCACACAAGCCCAGAATCTGTAAAGTTATAAAGAAACAAATACGTTTAAATCTATGAAGAAAATGAAGTTAAACTGCAGGCGTATTCGATTTCAGATGAATTCCCAGCAGCAGTTAGCTAACATTACCAAGCTAACTTCCGACACTATGGGCGTTATAATAAACGTAACACCTGTTAGATATTAGCATGCTAGCTACTCATGGTGAGCATGTGATAGCATGCAGCTCTAGGTGGTTATGATGTTGTTTGAGTGAGCTCATCTTTGGCCTCATGCGTTGCATTTCTTTTGCCAAGGAGGAAATATTTTCAACACGTCTGCCTATCTGTTCAGGATCAGGCAAAAAACAACGTGACAGATTCTCATGAAACTCTGGAAGGGAGGGTTGGCGCGTGGCGGCGGAAAAACCCGTCAAATTGGATGAAGAAAAAGGGGCAGATCCAGTTTTTCATTTTGCTCATTCTTAAACGTGGAGAGCCATGAAATTTGGAAGGGTTGGGCCAGAAGGAGGACACTGGATTCAGGATTTATCGATTATCTTCCATTTTCTCTTGCATCTGTCTGTCATTTTGCTCGGCTGACATGTCCGCTACAGATCCAATACGTGATGCCTACGCTCGGCCAGTTATGATATGGATAGCTTTATTGATTAGGTCAATGACTGGAATCCGGAAGGAGCTTAATTTTAAGAGACACTGTTCTGATCCGCATACATTTATCTGTGATAAGCTAATATCAGATTATGATGATTGATCACTGTAGTTTGGCAATCAGAGATTATTCATCAGCTCTAAAATATCCACATTCACATTCATTTCCTACCTGTAAGCGATAAAACCTATAAGAATGTTCATTTAAAATATGTTAAAAAAGGAAATATCTGTAGATATGCATCATGTATTTGAAGATAAACCCTGGTTTCTACGTCTGGGTCGAGCAGACGCTTCACTGAAAGCAGAGTGGGTGATACAGAATGTAAAAAAGCTGAAAGTGTTAAGGATTTCGGTTTTAAATTCCGACCAGGTCCCACCCAGCAGTCCTTCCTGTGCCCAAAGAGGCCTATTAACTATACATAAAGCTGACTCACAGCATTACTAACAGGAAATACACCCAAGCATGACACATTTAGTTGGGTCTGGGGTGAACTACATGACTCAGTCAGCAGTAAAGGCTTCACCGTCCTCCCTCCCTCTGCTCAGCACCGTCACTCCACAGGAAAAAAAGGGGGGGAGGAAAGCCGATCCGACCGCTCCTGGAACCAAATGCGATGGCCAAACACCCAGGAAGGGAAGAGGTTAATAAAAAGCCAGAGTAGACCGCAGAATCAAGTGACAAATCACTTTAATCCCCCTTCCCCTTGTCTCCACTCCCACCCGCTCTCACAACTGGCGATCCCTGAGCAAGGATGCACCTGTGCTAGGGAGATAAGGCCCTCTGAGGGCCCCCTCATTGTTCCACCCTCCATTGCATTGTTTGTCATTCCAACAGATGACAACGAAGGCTGGAGTGGATCACAACTGAAAAAACGCTCAGGACTCGTTCACAGGAACTAGAATCACTCAGAAAGGCTGGTTTATAAAATAAGAGCTTCTGTTTTTGACTGAAAAATATTTTTCTGCACAGGGGGTCCCAAAAAAAAATCCAAATAAGGTTTGCCTGACCAATAGAACATGAAAATATAGGCTGAGATGTTTACTATAAAGTGGATGAACTGTTATATTGTTACCTCAGTGGTCACACATTCAGACCTCACAGATTACTTTCTTCAGATATTTAACTCATCAGATTAGAACCCACAACCTTGTTTCTTCAACCGACAATTTCATGTCTGGAAACTGAGAATTTGTGCTCAAATAAAGACCTGAAGCTTGTTCTGTTGGTGCGATGAGCCAGCAAGGAAGTCAAATGACTGGTGATTAATCATGCGTGTGCGTGTAACCATCCTCACCCTGATGTCGTTGCGGCGCAGCTCCACGTCGGTGACGGCGTGGCCGTGGCTGGGGTGGCAGCGGGCGAAGCAGCAGTACTGACACACGGCCGTCTGCTCGGCCTCGCAGTGGTACAGCCGGTACTCGTCGTGCTGGAGGCAGGTCCAGGCTTTCACCGCCTCGGCCTCCACCAGCAGGTGCCCCAGGGCCGAGCACGGCTGCTGCAGGTGCGTCTGGACGTGGGACTGGCAGCACGGGGCGTTGCAACGCAGGCACACCTTAACGGCCGGCAGCGGCGGACCTCGGCGGCACAGGATGCACTGCAGCGCCGGCGTGGTGGCTTTCTCCACACTCAGGGCGTTGTACTTCTCCACGATGTTGGACAGTTTGTGGTTCTTCTCCAGGCTGGGTTTCTGCGTGTAAGCGTGGTTGCACTCGGGGCAGCGGGCGAGCGAGGACTCCTTGGCCCAGGCCTCGCTGATGCAGCCCCGGCAGAAGTTATGCTTACAGGGCAGCTGGATGGGGTCCGAGAACACGTGCAGGCAGATGGGGCAGATGAGCTCCTCCTCAAAACAGTTCCTCCACGTCTCAGCCATGTCAGAGGCCATCATGGTGCGGGCCGGCATACACTGATCCACCCCCCCTTTCAACTGAACCCGTGGGCCTCTCTGCCCTCCAGAAGAAACCTGACACTTTCAAAAAAAAAAAGGAGAATCAGACCAAACTGGGGCCCGACCCAGAGGATCCAACCCTTGTGAACAAATGAAACGGACCTCCCTGACAGACGTATTGCTTATTGCTGCAGCATGAAGGCAAAATTCCAGAAAATGACTGGCGAAGGCTTCAGGCGAGGATGACAACACCGAGCTGACGTTACACAGATTACAGTCAACGGTGCTCCTTCCCCTAAATCACACACAGACAGCAGGCCTGCCTTAACAGCTTGTGTTTATAGGCCTACAGGAAGCCGAAGGCCTGCCAGCTACAGGTAAACCACCAAAAAAGGCACGGAACTAAATATCCACACAATTAGACAGATAATCCTGGAGCGGATCAATCGAGAACAGATCTGATCAGGCCCTGACCTGGAGGGCTTCCTTCACTTCAGTCGGATTATGATTGACTGTGGAACGATTCATACCAGCAAAATAAATTAAAAAAAAAAAAAATAGAAGCATGAAAACCACGAGAAGGACGGGTTTAAGTCCCCACCCTGTAAGCGTTCAGCTTTAAAAAAAAAAAAAAAAAAAAAAAAAAAAAAAAAAAAACCCTGGATCTGTTTGATCACAAAACCTCAAGGACGCGCAGAAATCACGCACGAAAAAAAAAAGATTATAAAATAATTATCATAAATATCCAAGAACCTGCAGTTTAATCCACATAAAACGTTCACCAAACGTTCCACATCTCACACGGACACCCCCAACATTTGATGAATTACGCCTGCTGTGTGGCTCATCTGTACACAAGGCCTCGGATTTTCTCTCTTTTTTTTTAATATTATAATCCAGCTCTCTTTCGATACCAAAAAAAAAAAAGCCTCTTAATCTGAGGGAATAAAAACCCGTACCATCCTCTTTTGGAGCCTGTTTACTGCATAGTTAATAGTTTTCCAGTCCGGCTCCTGCGCACAAAACAAAGGCTTTTAGGATCCGCAGGAATGTTGGCTGCTGTCGAGGAGCCTTTCTGTCCCCCTCCTCCTCCGACACATCGATCAAATCTCTCCTGACATAAAGATCATTCCGATCCGCGGCTAGCTTCTTTTTCCACCTTAGCTTTCCACCTTTTAGCCTTTAGCTAACAACATATTTTTCTACTTCCTTATCTCGGGTTAAATTAGCTCAGACGTCACCTCTCCATTTTCTAGCCCGACACAGGTAACACTATTTTCTGCTAGCTAAACCATCTCAAAAAGCAGCCATTTTTGTTTAATTAGCCCGTAGAAATATAAAAATATACCCCGCTAATCTTAAAGGGGACGTCGCCTTTCTGTCCTTGTTAGGGGGAGCTGTCATCAGCCATCTTGTAAATCCTCATTTTGAAAAAGAAGAAGAAAAAAAAAAAGAAAGAAGGGAGATATCCGCTGCTGTTCGATAGCTGACCTACAGACACATCAACGCCAAGCTCCGTCTTTACAAAAGACAAAACACGCCTTTTGTCGTCATTGTAGGTCCACAAGGAGACGGCTTCTCGACGGGTTCGTCGTTCCTTCCTGTCGCGGGGTGTCCGGTACGAGTCGCGTTTTATTTAAAAAAAAGAAAAATCCAACACGGTTGTGAATAATAATTGGTGTCTTCCCCCCTCCTCTTTCTTTCTCTGTCGGTCAGGCTTTAGAGAGAGGAGGAATGCAGACGAGCTGGACTGGTCTCAGACCAGCGCCGACAAAAAACAGGAGATCCGCACACTTCCGGTGAAGGCTTTCAAAGTAAAAGTCGGCTTTTCCGGATTTATTTTACGATCAAATCTGAATCAGATGGGATGAAAAGTCTGATTTACACTGGTTAAAATCTGATTTGGTCCAGTTTAGTTGTGGCTTTCGAATCCACATTCACATTATTATTGTACATATCTGTTTATTGTGTATTTTAATGTTAGTGTTGGCTTTCTGTGTATTAAGTCCTGTTAAAATAAGATAAGATTAGATAAACCTTTAATAGTCCCACAATGGGGAAATTTTCAAGACTGCGGCAGCAGAGGGGAGGGGGTTCATACATACATACATACATACATACATACATACATAAATACATAAATATTAACATAAGCAATATATAAAATATGCATATTAATATTTGGTACATGTTTTTGCTCTTTGCACTCTGAATTTTTTTGTGCACCAATCCTGCTTTATTTGCCTTCAATTGACCCTTGGGAACAAATAAAGTTTTTTTAATTGAATTAGAATTACACACAAGTCACTTATCATGAATAAAAATCATCAACATGACCAAATCCGGTGAAAGCAAAAAGCCCCACAGCTGAAGCTGGAGATGGGAACACAGCCCATATTACAAATGTGCTTCCAATAAATGGTCTGACTGTGCAATTCTGATTATTTTTTACTCAGATTGGATCTGGTTATCTTGTTGGTTCACTATCATAATTACCGGCTCCATTTCAAAATACACATTTGTCTACATTTTTGAGTCAGCTGCATCAATAACAAACAAACAAACATATTTGTATGAATCTGATTTAGAAGCACATATGAAAATGAGTTAAATCTGTTTTGAGTCTGTCTCTGCTTTGTGTCACATTTAAGGTGAAAGTCCTTGTTTATATAAAGCAGATGATTTCATCTTAAATGTCTTATTGAGCTCATAAGTCACTTCTGATAGTGAGCCATCAGGAAAACCAAATCTAATCTGAGCAAACAAATTGGAATGGGAGTCTTATGTGACTGTTATTTAGTTCAGTGTAACTAGTAGTCTTCAGAGCTAAATGTGGAGCAATCAGTGATCTTCTTTAGCCATGACTCACATTTTATTCACACAATGAGCAAGGAGGATATTTCTGAGGCATTACACACTAATAATGTCATTCTAGCTCTGATTATAGCCTCCAGAAAACACTAAAATGTTTCATCACAGTTTCTAAACATTACATTTCTTTCTCCTGCTGCCAACTTTGTGTGTTTGGTCTGAGTTGGTATACCTCTGTCACAGAGGGGCTGTTTTTTGTTCCACTGTAAGCAGGACATTTTAGTTGGAATTCGACCGTGGAGCAATTTATTAGACTTTGTGGTGATTTGATTATCATCCAGAGCTGGAGCTTTTTAAATCGTTTCTTTAATGCTATGGGATCATATATTGAAAAGCAGCTTGGATGCTATCAAGTGTGACTGCATTCAAGATCTCTTGATCTAGATTACTTAAATCCATAGGGTTGACATAAATTAAAGGACTGATCTGAGATGTTTATAGGAGACACTGCTGATGTAGTTTAACGTCAAGATCCTAGAAGAAATATAAATGTAAATGTGTTATTTCTTATTCTGAAAGTTTAAATGCCTTAAATGTTAATACGTTAAAAAAAAATCCCCTTAATTTCTTGGAACTTTTCAAACACAAAAGGTTCATACTGCCATTCTTACCTTCAGGTGTCTTTTTATTTCTATTTGTTTTACTGCATGTGCATTTTATGCTTTTATTTTAACAAGTCAAAATGATGTAATATTATCTGTATGAATGATACCAATAGGGTCTATGAAGTCATGGCATCCTTGCTATTGGGTGTAATGGGATGATGGGGAAACTGAGCCTCCTCGGCGAGGGCTCTCTGGTTCTCAGTGGGTTTGTCACCAGTGACCTCATGCATCACTCAGACATCTGATTCAGGTTTATAGTGGGTGATGTGGGAGGAGGATGTAAAACAACCTTATCATTGAGGGATGGGGGTTGGGCGCTTAGGGGAATTATGTTCTCGACCTGAAATGGACACGAGCGGGGAGACGAAAACCTCTTGTATTATTTTGAAGCTCGTCTCTGGGCTTCCTGTATGATTCAGGCCATCTCTGGCTGACCTGATGCAGCTTCTCGGCAATGTACGCCACTCCTCCTCCTCCTCACCCTCCTTCCGGATCAATGCTACAGCGGTCACGTGACATGTCACACAACTGATGGGTGTCACGTTTTAACTAGGAGGAGCTGGGGTGCAAATGTGGAGGGAGGGCAGGGAATCATCCTCTAAGGCTCCTTGGATGGCCCTGCTGCTCCCCAGGTGCAGGTCTGCATGAGATTCAGGCAAAGAAATATGAATGCAATATTTCTGATTATATAGTCTGGACAAGACTAAATTAAAATTAGCTGATCAAAGGTTGTTCTAAGTAACAGAATCAGTGAATAAGGCATCAAAATGAAACATTAAATTACTTTTAATGGTTGATGAATCATCAGGTCATTTCTAAAACATCTGAAGAAATCTATCCCTCCATCATCTGCACTGTTTGTTGATTTTGTGTGGCATTTCATTCAAAACTGAATTTCATACTATTGGAAAACAAGATGCTTCATAGATAAAAGGGTTACTTTGCAAATCTAGAATATAAACACAGAAAAACAGGCAGTGAAAATAAACATGCATTTCCTCTGTGGATATTAAATCCTTTATATTTTTTAAAAATAATTTATTGCAGTTGGTCCAGGTGATATGAAGAAGCTATATCTATCAATTTCCTTCTTTAATTATGACAAATTCAATAATGTGTATCGAAAATTATCTGAGATGTTGAAACATGAGTCAGAAGTAATTAAGATATTTAATAATATCAACTCTGAAGAAATAATGGCTGTATAAAAAACACAAACAAAAACAGGCATAAACATCCTGATTAAATAAGTTTAAAAAAATTTTTAAAGTACTGTTTCACTTCATGACCGTTTGAGTATTATTATTGTTTAACACACTATTTATTGTGACGTATGTGCCATTAGTTGGATGGAACAGACATCCATGTTTAGTGAGTTTTGACAGATCGACGACACACACATGCTAAAATAAACATGGTCTGGAGTAACAGCAGTGACATTGTTTTGTGCATTATAGCTCCCAAATATTACATTTGATTTTTTTACACGTATAGGAAGCCCCACTTTCGCAGGGCATCAAAAAATTGAGTAAAACTCTTGTTGTTCCACTCCACGGAAATCTTTAGTAAAAGGCGAAAGATTTATACGATCTGAAGTGAAACAAGAGTGATCTGACTATAATGAGTCAGACCGCTAATATTAAGCGGCAGCGATACGGTTTTAACTCCCGGTTTGTGTTAAAGCTTCTATATAAATGACTATAACGTGACATTATTATCAAATATACACATAACCAATGTTTATTTTACCGTAAACAAACACTTTATACGTATATAACATTAGTTAGAGCAAAGATTTAGCGCAAAGCACGACGGGATTGCAATTTCACTTCCGGATTTCCGGGCATTTTTAAGTCGCTATCGGTGTTAATTAAATCAATACGAAATGAAACCGCGATCAAATCTGTATTTTTGTCTTTATAATGTTTAATGTGAATGTGAGATGTGACGTTTCAGACGCTTTCTCCTCGTAACATAACCGTTAGAGGTGCAAAACGTCCCCTCCCCCACGGCCACGTTTCATTTGCCCGTTTATTAAAAGGCACACATTAAAATTTTGAGATCAGAGCGGCTTTAAAATGTTTAAAAGTACAACAAGCTTATCTGTAAAGTGACGTAAAGTTTGCGGGCTCATTACTTCATAGAGCGTGGTCAATGAATTAGTAGTTTACTTGCATGTCATTTCACAAAATCTTACAAATGTTTGTGAATCAGGACGTCATGGCTGAGGGAGTCACGTGGGTCAGAACCTTTGTGCTGAGGTTAGTGGGTCACAGTGCAGAAAGTGTGAGTAGCCTTACTCAAGTGTGAGTAGCCTTAGCATTAAAGGTGTGTTTTAAAACAGTGTCTGTTCCCACTGCAGTGGCTGTTACCCATAAGGAGACACAGGAAATATTATCATCTATTTATCTTGCTCAGGAGGAGTGACTTCCACACATATATTTACATCAGGCACTAAGGCAGACGGAATCACAGCCAGGAACAACCCAGAGAGCATCTTTGCTGGTGGGTAGGGAATGCAGCATCATCTGATACCAAGGCGCCACCAACCAGGGGCCAGCACACCGTGTGTGGATCTGTTGTAGACCATCAAGGTCCAGGTTCATAAAACCACTAGCTTTTATCAAGATGAACAAAATACAAATTCAGCTGGGCTTTCTTAAGGTCGATAGAAGACGCTTCAGCTCATTAAGAGTTGTTACCATTCATAAGAGGGTAGTTATCACAACCATCCTCATGTGAGCTGTCACGGTGAGCTGCACACAGGTGTGAATGGTTGTTGGGTTTTCTAGGGATGGTCAAGACCAGTCCTGAGGAGTTGACTCTCCTGTGTTGAACCTTAGACTTGTCACTGCATCCCTCGCTGTCCTGGACAGCAGACACTGTTTGTGTTGTGGTGTTTGGTCCTGAGAGTGAGCCAGCTTCTCTCAGTGTGTTATCATGTTTGAAACGTATGACAATCTCATGTTCACTGGAAATAACCTTGACTTTTTCCATGCGGCAGGTTTCCATCTATATTTCCTGTCCTTTTCAGTGCTGTTTTTATTGTTGGACTAGACGAAGGCCAGTTGGGAAAGCCACAAGTCTTAAGAGCTTTCGAGATGTGTTTCTGGTCCTTGTCTTTTCTTCTTGATTTACCACGACAGTTCTAAGCATAACATTAGTATATTATAATAAAGGTTGACTTTTTTTTTTTTAATAAAGTGCAACTTCTTCTTACATGAATGTAATAAACATATATACATCTTTAATATATTCACTGAGACAATAATATCTCAAAAGCAATGACCAAGACATTCATCAAAAATAAGTAATGAAGATTATAGAACTGTCATGTCTTTATAAGTTACTGTGAACTATATAAACTACTGTAGACATAAACTGTGTACTGGAGATCACAAAGCCTCCATGTCTGTGGCAACGTCTGACCTGAGGGAAGAGAAAGACACAGTTAGACAGTCTGTAAATAAATACATCTTCAGGTAATACGATTGTCATAATTATCCCAGTTTAAAAAGAGTTTGCTTTACAGATGTGGTATAATTTATGTTTTCAGTTATTATTAAGTCTTTAACAGCTTTCAGCAACAATTAGGAAGTACTTAGATATGATACCCTGATCACAACCAAACAGTCCAAAAGTACGGTGATAATCTTCATCAAAGATGAAGATATAATTAACCATTTAGTTAATTATATAATTATAAGTTTTAACCTTGATTCCTCTTGACTTGTGTCTCCAATAGTTCTGCTGGCATGATGCAGCCCGCATCCCAAGGACAACTGTTTACTTTTTATTGACCTATGGAGGTTTAAAATGTGACTGTAGTCACTGTCCTCTTTCATACCATACTCCACTTCCTTAACTACTTGTTGCGCCGTTTACAATATCTGAGTGGACAAAAAGTACGAAAACCAAAAATAAGAATCTTATTTACGTGAGTATAATTTTGTTAAAGCTGCAAATTTCAGAAAATGCTCTGTTTGCATCACAATGTATTTTTATAGAAAGTACAGAGAATATTCAAAATTAATAATATTTATCATATTTTAATCTAACACACTGCTGAGAGCTAAAGAAGTTGTCGGAAAATTAGAATTAGCCGGTGATTAATGCATGACTAACTGCAGCTAATCCAACATGACGTGACAGCGGTCAGATTTAATAATTTTAGATTTAATAACTTCTGAAAATCTCTTGAGAGTGGATGTAAAAATTGAATCGCCTTTAAAACTAATTAATCTTAAAACCCAAAGATGAAGGGCAATTACTTCTCCTGGTCAGCGTTGAAGTGACGTCAGGTAAACAGTTGAACTCGGCGTCTCATCTGAAGCCCTACTTTTCCCTACATAGAAGAAAAGTATCTTCATCTCCGACGTTTATCCTGATTTTATCTCGGGCTCGGTTTAATTCTCCCTTTTTTTTTTTGCTTTTCCTCTTTGACTTCCGCCGCTTACTCGTTTTTGTCGTGTACGCTGTTGTTGGCAGAGGAAAGACCGTTAACTTTGTCATTGCTGGTAGTATTTTTTCCGGCCATGGCTCGAAGAGCTAAGCTTCTTCTTCGTCTGTTTTTTTTTTCCGTCTTCTTCGATGCTTATTGGCGGTTGGTCAAACTGTCGAGGCGATACAGCGACCCTAGCTGGACAAGTATGGAACAACTCTCCCTCCTTGCCGTCCAACCTAGCATACAAGTCACTTGCATTGTAAAGAGTATATTGTATTTTATATTTAGTGCATACACAATTTTAACGGTAATGAATAATAACTAATAATGTCATATTATAAACGTAGCTAAAAACTACACAAATGCTCTGCTGCATTAACTATTGAAATTCATGTATCCGAACAAGTTGTTAGGCACACGCGTACATTTATTTTCAACATAGACAGTCAGCCCCGCCTTCGCAGGGCATCAAAAAATTGAATATACCTCTTATTGTTCCACTCCACGGAAATCTTTAGTAAAAGGCGAAAGATTTATACGATCTGAAGTGAAACAAGAGTGATCTGCCGTGTAAACGAGACCTCGGATGATCCGATCAGAGACACCAACAGTCTACCTGATGGTTCATTAACTTTAACTTCGCTCTAACAAACACAATGTCAAGAAACCCCAAATAACTCATCGATTTTATATGGAAATAAAGCCCGAAAATTTTGTTTAATCGGTAAAAAAGTGCTACACTACTTCACAAAATGGTGAACAGCATGCTGGGATTGCTCAGTCACTTCCGGATTCCACCGGGTTCCAAATCGCCACGTGAGTTTTAGACGAATTCATAAAAGAAAAAGACAATACAATAAATCATCCTTGTATTTTAGTATAAATATTAAAAGTTGTAAAAGTAACACAAAACACTATAATAGGAACAAATTATCTAGTTGACAATCTTTTGAGCATTTCCTTTCATTTAATTGTGCTATTACAATAAAAATCTGAGATTTTGACTGAATTTTTTTAGCTTCCTTGCCTGCATTCTTACCTTTAATTTGGCATGAAAACGGTTTTCATATTAGACAGTTAAATTGAATCAAATATTTTACTCTATTTTGGAAACTAAAATGACAAAAAAGCTGAATTAGAAGTGTTGTAAATACACACATCCATTGTTGTTTTAGTGAGAACATGGATCTTTATTCAACATAAACGTGTTACTGTAGTAGTTTTAGAGTTTAAATGAATGACAGAAGTAAAACTTTCAATTTAAAACTCAAATGTCATTCACACAAAAAAACGTAGTATTTGGCTCAAATAAATAGTATTTATACTTTAGGTATTTATACTTAATTTTAGTTTTAGAAACTGAATGAAGCTGATTTTTTAACTTTATCAACAATGATCTGACACAAATTTTATTGTAGATATAAGATATAGATTTAGAATTAAACTGACTAACTGAAGTAGGTAGAATTGATTGAAAGAATTTGAGTTCTATCAATTAAAGGCAAAAAACAAGGCAGTCAGAGACTGCAACATCCCGTGACCAACCCTGACCTACTTTCAGAGTAGGTCAGGGTACCCTGAAAGTAGTACCGAACGGAAGGACGAACACACGAACACTGACGGTTACAATACATCACTGCTTTGAAGCAGGATGTAACAATGTTCAAAGAAAAGAAAAAAGAAAAAAACAAATATTTTGGCTATGGAATGCCCAACATCAATGTGTTGTCCAATGTCCCTTGATGTTTTGATGTTGAAAGCTCACAATCTCTGATAAAACTGCGTATTCTAAAATCTCAAACCACAAATTTATGAAATTCCAGCAAGTCCAATCAAAATCTCCAGTCCAAACAGTCTATGCAAATCTTCCAGTCCAGCTAGTGAAGCTGGTACAGACAAAACAGTATCTGCCACCCTGCAGAATCCCACAACTCTGCTGGAAAAAAGTGTTACGTCCCATTTTCACTGGGAAGATCCGAACCACCTCCACCACACAAAGATCAGCACAAAGAGACTCACTCAGTGTTGCATCCACCACCAAATCCACCACATTGATCAATGTGCGACTTTTCCACCAACCACCTACTGAGCAGCCCAAGAAACATGATATGAGGATGACGTCAAAATCTTCAGTCCAGACAAAATATCGATTTCAACCAATGCCGCCAATTCAGGAAGAGCAACCAGTCCATGCAAATCCTCCAGTTCAGCCAATGAAACAGCAGCTGCCATCAAGTAGAATTCCACAACTCTGCATGAAAAAAGTGCTATGCTCCATAGTGATTGGAAAGAGTCTATCTATCTCCACAGAACAAAGATCAACACAAACAGACTCTGTCAGTGTTGTGTCCACCACCAAATACATCTCAACCACCAATGTGCGACCTGTCCGCCAACGACCTGCTGAGCAGCCCAAGAAACATATGAAAACGACGGTACCAAAAGAGGTAGAGAAACCCTCACCGGCCAACTCAGTCCAGGAAAAATATCGATGTGAGCCAATGCTGCCAATGCAGGATGAACAACCAGTCCAACCAGCCCATGCAAATCTTCCAGTCCAGCCAGTGAAGCTGGTACAGACAAAACAACAGATGCGACCAAGCAGAATCCCACAACTCTGCTGGAAAAAATTGGCACACGCCATAGTCACTGGGAAGATCCGGACCTCCTTGACAACACAAAGACCAGCACAAAGGGACTCTGTCAGTGTTGCGACCACCACCAAATCCACCACGTCTACCAATGCGCAACCTGTCTGCCAACCACCTACTGAGCAGCCCAAGAAACATGATATGAAGATGATGGTACCAAAAGAGGTAGAGAAATCTTCACCGGCCAACTACCCGAAGAACCAGCCACTCCCGTCAAAATCTTCAGTCCAGGCAGTCCAGGCAAAATGTCAATTTCAGCCAATGCCGCCAATCCAGGAAGAACAAGCAATCCATGCAAATCCTCCGGTCTATCCAGTGAAGCCAGAATGGGCAAAACAGCAGCTGCCATCAAGCAGGATCCCACAACTCTGTATGAAAAGAAGTGTCACATCCCATGGTGACTGGGAAGGGCCTATCTGTCTCCACGGAACAAAGATCAGCACAAAGGGACTCTGTCGGTGTTGCGTCCACCACCAAATCTATTGCATCCACCAATGTGCGACCTGTCCGCTGACCACCTACTGAGCAGCCCAAGAAACATGATATGAGGACAATGGTAAAGAAGCCATACATCACACTTGTGACATTTCACAAGAACATTGCGAAGTAAATCCGAGAACAGGCGTTGGTTGCCCTAAAGAGGATGTCTGCAATTACGGACAATCACAGGAATAAAAAGGGTTATGGTGAAGTCCCTCTGTACCTCGCAAAGTGCAGGGAGAAGCATCCTAAAGAGACAAAGAAGCAGAAGGAACTGGAAGGAGCAATTCCTGTCACAAGAAAAAGACTGCAATCTTCAAGCAATTGATGAGAGAGCAGAGTTTCGACAGGTGAAATTCTCCGGATAGAACGCAAAATAAAATCAGTGAATGTTTGGCATACCCGGAAACTGACATAAAAGTATTTAAGACAGGCAAACAACTGAAAATATCACGTCTGTCACCACTCAACTGCCTTCATTGTGAAGCCACCAAAATAACTGATTCAGCTAAACACATGTACAGTGAATTTAGAGATAGCCAAAAGTCCAAGACATAATAATTATAAACTCCTTTCTATGATAATGACAATGATCATGTGTTTGTATGTTATTGTCTTCGTCAAAATGGAATGAATGGCAGTGGGCCGTCTCCAGAGGGTCTAGTCAGTCACTCTTGTTTCGCTTCAGATCAAATAAATCTTTTGTCTTTTACTAACTGAACTTCTGTCAGAACAGAGCTTCCCTTATCTGTGGAAAGAGGTGTTTGTTGGGAGTACCTTAGTAGTTAAGACACAGGACAGAGTAGTAGGAGGCCGAGAAGGATTTAGAACTATATTTTTAACTAGCAGGATCCGTGTAAAATACATGAGTAGATATAAGTCGGACCCTGTGTCTTCAAATTCTAACAAGTGCAGCCTGTCTACTTCTTTCATTTTCCGTAATGTATTATCATCCTTTCTTCGGCCCTGTGGGTTGCATGTAAGCCAGACCATATCCCAGCTGGCTAAGTGTGAAAGACTAGGTGTACCCGTGTAAGACTCCATTGACGAAAATTTTTTCCCATAACTGTTCTGATACATTCAATTTATAATAAGTTTAGGCCTTTAATTCAGGGAGTTTCAAAACAACGTGTGACCATTTCACACACATGCACGCACGCACACACGCACCTATGCTCACACCCATGCAGCAGGTTCACAGTTGCAGGTAAACATGACTTACAATATAGTTTAATTATTGAAGCATTTTTAATAGTTTATTATTCGTTAGAACACAGATGATGTCATGCACAGTATCAGTGTTCACTTGAAATTCCCATGTAAAACTCATGTGAGACTTGTGATTGCCTCCTGCTGGAGAAGAAGAACAAGAAGAAATACACTTTAATAATCCCCTTGGGGGAATTATCTTCACTCTCAACTATATATTCCAAACATGCGTACACATGTGTGTGTACAGTCTCCTGAAACAACACACACTCCAGGCACTTGTAAGCATGCAATTAAATACAGTGGATGGTAGCAGCTTGTTGGGGAGATGGTGCCTTTCGCAAATTATCAGATGTGTGATCAAATGTGTGTTCTGTAATTTACATTAGAGAGGGGGTTTGCTATTTTGGTGTATTGTAGAGTTTGAATAAGTCATGTTAAATCCTAGATCTAACATACGTAAACCTAAGATAAAGGCTGCTGGCAAAGTTGTGATCAATAGGAATCTAGAAGCTCTCAGGACACCTCCAGCGATGTAACGCTGGAAAAACCCCGGCTGGTTTTCTGCAGGTTTCTTCAAAGCACTGCAGCTCTCCTCGATCTGTTGCACCTCTTTTCTCATATCCAAAAGTTTATGGATTCTCTTTTCCTCTTGATGTTTTTTCTGAATTAACTGGTTGGCCTCTTTCAGTTGGCGCTGAAGATCTTTCACAGTGATCTTCAGGCTTTTGTTTTCATCATTTTCATTCTTCTGGGCCTCCTGACGATCACGCATCGCTGCCCCGAGGCTTTCAATCTCTTCCTGTTTTTTCTGGTTGAAACTTTTAAGTTTGTTCACCTCAGCAATGAGTGCACCAATATGGTAATTTTGACTCTTGCCTTGCTCCTCATGCCTCAAGAATTCTACCCAAAGATCTTGAACCGTTTGGTTTTGCTGTTTGAGGGACTGTAGACGGTTGTCCTTTTCACTGTTCACTTGTTTAGCCTCTAACAGCTGGTACTGAAGATCTTGGATATCTTTCTTCAGATTTTGGTTCACATCAGCTTGTTTCTTTATCATGGCTGCAGATTGGTTCAGTTCATTGTCCATGGTTTTCTTGACTTCCTTCAGCTGCTCCCTGAGATTCTCTTCTGATTTAATTAGTCTGTTCTCATCCCTCAGCTCCTGTATTATAGATCTGTAGTGTTCCAGATCATCAAGCAGTCTGCACTTCTGCGCGGTCAAAGATCTCTCTGTTTCTTGAGTCTTTTCCAATTCTGCCACCAGATATTCCTTTTCAGATGTTTGTTCCTGAATAATAACTCTAAGCTGGAGATTGTGATTCGTAAGCTTTTTGTGCATCTCTTTCATTCTCTGCATTTCGGTACATAATGGGATTTCATGTTGCTCTTTTGTCATTGGTTTCTTGGTTAATTCTGGTACAGTATTGTTGGTGTCTCGAGTAGGGGTAAAATCTAACCTGGACCATTGTCTTTCTGCTACATCCTTGTAACCTGTTTCCTTTGAATCAGCGTCAGGAGCTCGGTTTGCCATATTTGTTTTGCAAAACATATTTTCAATGCCGTCACAAAAAGAATCTTACCCTTCCTGTATATAACTAGCTGTGACTTTGAACTTGACATCCTAACATGTCAAGATAAAAGCTATTCATGTTATCAAAGGTATTCAAACAATCAAAGCTGGATCAGCCAGTTATGAACAGTTAACTTTCTAATATCCTGGTTCTCTTTGCAGAAGGCATGATGGGAAAACCACAGGATTGTTAGAAATTTGACCTTTGATTTGCTCCATGAGTTAATTTACAATAACACAAATAACTCACAAGTGATGTCAACAAAAGCAGCAACAAGTCAGGATACTTAAAATGTTTTAGAATTCATAATTGTATAAAAGCTGGATGTAAAGCTCCGTAAATAGATTCATCCTGTATGTTAACTATTTTAGTGAGATCAGGGCTTTATAGCAGTCTGTCCTTATTCAACATAAAAACTGTTCTTGTTGGATTTTTAGAGTTTAAATGAAGTTGACTTTTTGAGATTTATCAAAAGAAATCTGACACACTTTTATTATTTCAATAGAATCAAGAGTTAGAACTCAAATTGACAGTCACTGAAAAAATATTTTACGATATGACAGATATGATATATCAAAGATATTTATCAGTAGACAATTCAATGTAGTACTGTGTTTTCACAAAACATTTGACTGGATTCATCACTTCAGACAATTCACAATGAATTGAACACCTGATGAGTGATGCAAACAAAAGCATATAAATCAAATATTTTACTGCAGTTGCTTTAGAAAACAAAACTGTGTAAAAGCTGTAAATATAAGCGTCTGTGACACAGTTAAAAATGGACTCCGGTGTTTTTTGTGATCGTCCCCATTATGAATCACCTTTGCTTAAAACCTGTGATTTGGAGCCCCTGGTGGACATTCTGGGTACTGCAGACTTGCTGCATTTTGTGCCTGAACAGCTGAAACTAACACACCTGACTGCAATTAATAATCAATGAATTTATTATTTTATCTCGGACTTACTTGTCTACTATGTCCAGAGTAAACCAAGTATTATCTAAATGACAGTTTGTTTTTACACAGCTAAAGGAAGCACCACTTTCTCAGGGCATCAAAACATTGAGTAAAACTCTTGTTGTTCCACTCCACGGAAATCTTTAGTAAAAAGGGAAAGATTTTTTCGATCTGAAGTGAAACGAGTGATCTGACTCCCGAGTGGAAGTCAGACCCATAGGATCACCGACAACACTTTAAGTCCCGTTTTATCTTCAAACGTTAAAAAAAAAAATCTCTTTAAATTAGACTGACAGAAAAAAATAAGCTGCCACACTAGAAGAAAAACAAAGATAAGACCAGAGCACTTTCCACTTTTGACGTTAACAAACTCCTAAAATTCGTTGCATTTGGTGACGTACTGAACATGGTGGCGCAAGGAATGATGGGAGAACGAGTTCTGGATTGTCAGACATATGATTTGAACTATTAATTATTGTTGTCAATGTAGGATGAAACTAATGAATATGCTCCGTTACCTGATTGTAATTTTAAAACTACAATAAGCGACTTACAATTACAGTAATTGCATTGATAAATTAACTTACGGTAGAGGTTAAATAGCTGTCCCGTATCTCATGACTGTATTGATATTTATTAAGTTTCATATTTGACATACAAAGGAAGCCCCACTTTCGCAGGGCATCAAAAAATTGAGTAAAACTCTTGTTGTTCCACTCCACGGAAATCTTTAGTAAAAGGCGAAAGATTTATACGATCTGAAGTGAAACAAGAGTGATCTACCTATCCACTCATTGCCAGACCCATCCGATTACCGACAACAAGACTTTAAGTCGCGGTTCAATTTATAAACTCAAAATAATAAACAGATGTTTTTACATTCAATTGATAGAATAAACTATATTTTTGTGTTGTTTTAATGAAAATAACGCGAAAAGTTGTTTTATAATTGTTTCTCTTTTCAGATTATGCCGCAATGCATGACGGGAAAGCATCTCGTTTCCGGGTTCGGGAAGCAAACTTTCAATCCTCCGTAAATGCGTATGGTTTCATATAAATCACTGATCCCAGCCGTTAAACATTAAAAAAAAAAAAAAAAAAACATTAGCGGTGTCACTGCAAGTCGGCTTGATTTAAAACATTCGATTATTTCTTTACTTTTGGAATGGAACCCCCCATCTCTCTTTCTCTCATTTAGGTGTGTTTACTCAGGATATCTACAGAAAAACGGGAAAATAACACAAAATAATGATGTTTGAATTCATGGGAATATATTCACTTAACTTCTTTGTCAAAATACTCGTTTATTAAAAATTAATATTGTATGTTTAGATGTGGGACTGGAAAGAAGGCACAAACAGAACGGTTGAATTTGGTTTCATTGTCTCATATTTATCATTATCCTCAATAAAATTACTATTTGAGATATTTTTTGTCATACCAGTGTCACATAAAAATTTATATAAGATATTTTTTGCTGTAGCGCTAATTGATGAGTAGGGTACTGTCAGTATTAACCTCTGCAGCAGTGGAATACATTCTATAGTTCATCTTCTACATTCTCTAAGAAAATTCCGCAAATTTCCAGTGGAGCTGATTCACTCCTTTGTCTCTTTTCTTTGATAAAGTCTAATAATGTTGCTGTGGTGCAGTTTTTTCCACACATTCTTCTCCAGCAGTAAGTCGTGGCTGATGTAGAAAACCACCTCAGTTTTATTCTTCTCAAAATAGTAGTTGGAGTATTTCTTGTAGTCGTCGGTCATGAATCCATACGTGCTCACCTGAGACCATCAAAGAACAAGGATGAAGAATAAATCACACCAATAAAAAGTTCCTTAAAGGTTCATGACTTTAACGTGAATTTACCTTATCACAGGTGTGCAGAGCGAGGAAGACGGTGAACGCCCCGTTTGTGGGCCTAAAATACGACCAGTACGTCGAGTTAAGGAGAGCGGATGTTAAGAACCTGTGGGCAGGAAATAGCATCACATAAAGCCATGAGGAATAACTGTAATCTGGAATAACCGGGATGCCTTGTGGGAGCTGACCTGTTCCTCACGTATCTGAGGAAGTCTTGGTGCAGGACATAGAAGCGACTCTTGTTGAACTGCCCTCCGTAGTATAACCTGGGCCTGGGGTCAGGGGTCAAACCCAGACATTAGTGGAGATAATGGAAGACAACAAGCTAAACGTTGGCCCGTGTCGTCTTGTCTGTGTGACATCATCATGTGAGTGCATTCACCATTCCTTGTGATGAGGACCAGCAGAAACTTGTTCTCCCTTCAGAAGAGCCTGGATCCAGTTGAAGTCCCTCCTCCCCTCAGGGATCAACACGTACCTAATGCCCTGCCGGAGGGAGGGCGGTAAGGATGACGTCGTGTGAACCGTTATGACGTCACGATTGTGCGGTTCTGTTGGGGTACCTCGTCGTTTGGGACCGTCTTGTGTCCGTACGTCTGGAGCAAACGCTGTGACGTGACGATGGAGTGGGCGGTGTGGACGTACACCGACGTCCTGCTTCCCACATCCTCCTCGTAACCGTTGGTAACCGCTCCGTTCATCCTGCCACAAAAACAGTGGGCAGTTGGGTCAAATCACTTTCACAACTTACCTGTCAGATTGTTTGGAAAGCTCCCAACCAATCAGCTGCTTCCTATACGATAAACAAAGCTTGTTCCCTTCTTCTTACCGGAAAACGTGATCATGAGCATCGATTTCTTTCCCCATCTTAGAACCGTTGAGAATCCCGGCGGTGCCGACCACGGCACACCGGACGCACTGCTCCCCACTGGGCTTTGGAGGAAGGAGTGGATCATCTGGCTTTGGAATCAACATCACCGATGCCATCACATCTGAAACAAACAAACAAACTAACTAACTAACAATGAGCAGAACAACATTTTCTAGACATTTTGTGAAATTTAGTCTTCCTGGCTTTCTGTGGAGAAAAATGTCCGACTTCCCAGCGACACCTACCGTCGTACCTGTAGCCCATGAATCCAAAAGGATTGTTGAAATGTGACAGTCGGTTCCACTCGCTCATGTTGATGTTGTCTCTGTGCAGGAACAGACGTATGCGGGGGAGGAACACCTCCCTGAATCCTTCAGCGTCAGACGTCTGCAGGGATTGGACGCATGTCTGCAAACATGAATTAAATTAACACGTCATTTAAAGCAGAGAATCAGTTGACTAAAGGACGATAATCTGAAATAATCCAGCAAACAGAACCCATGCGTGCAGACTGGGTGTGTCTCCATCATGTCTTGTCCTGTCCTAACTTGCTTACAGTGTGTCTGGGTGGGGCATCCAGGTTATAGACGTCCTCAAAATCCCACACAGGAAGCCTGGCGAAGGATTCTGGAGAGAGGACAGACATGGGAGTCTCATTCTGGTCCGTTTCGGAAGATTCTGTTCTGGATTTCTGAGCAGGAGGTGGAATCCAGGTTCCTTTTTTCCCTTCAAATTTGTGTCTGATTTTTCCTGAGATAATCCAGCTGGAAATTTAACCAACAAGCAAAACAAGATGAACCAATGCGACACTTGAGAAGCTGTTACTAAAGCTTCTACTCAGTTTACCTGATACTTGATAAATATTCCCAACATAACAATAGAGAAACCGTGGAAACGGAGATCACAACCAGAACAGAGAAAATCCTGGAGGTTTTCAGCTGCATCCCTGCGGAACGGAATGAAATAACATACGTGTTCTACGAGTTTCTAAAAACCCACAGCAGAAATATTTTGGGCAGGGCTTCACAAATGCAAACACACAACTAATCAGGACACACACACACCTTGTCGGTGGAACATAATGTGGTTTTTATTGCACAACAGAGAAGTTATGGAAAAGAATTCACCGGATTTGTACCTGCTGAAGATTCATTGAAGAGACCATTGACATAAAATTTTAAAAAAGTCAGACGATAAAGTTGAAACACATTTCCTTCTTTAATGACAGTAAAAAACTAAAATCTCCTCCCTTTGGCTTCTGATTTGCTAGATGAGCCTCCTGTGGGCTTCAGAGTGTCCTCGTGTGGGTTAGCCTCCACTGTGGACGACAATCCTTCAGAACAACACAACAAAGTATGGGTCTTCCGTCTCAGATGGAATAGAGTCTGAACTGCTCCTCCATGTCTCCCTCCGACAGATCCCCAAACGTCTCCTTGTTGTCCTGCAGCAGCTGGAAGATGGCGGCCAGCTGCTCCCGTTGCACCCTGGGAGGAAACGCACAACTCACATGAAGAGAGAAACTCAAGGAGATAAAAGTAAAACGTTTACAAGATCTAAAAACTGTGTTTTTATTAAAGGATAGCTTGTGATCAGGCTGGAGGTTTGCGTTGTGCTGATTGGGTCTAAAACTATTACAGAAACAGAAATTCTTAATTATTGATTGTGTTAAAGGTTCGACGTTTTCATTTTAATTTTTCAAAATGCGCATCTATAAAGATCATTGTGTGTTCACCTAAATAAATATATATTTAATGATAGTGGCTAGATGATCTGACATTCATCTGAATTTCTGAGCTGTTGCCAGGCAACCATGGGAGACTCCAGGACGACGCTGGTCTGAGCCAACAATCGGTCATCGAGTAAAGCCTCGTAAAATACGTTTGATTCTACAACACGGATGGAACAAACAAAATAAATGGCGTTAATGATTACAAGGCTAGGCTAGCTCTTTCCCCATGATTCCGGGTTAAATGTTGAGCTAAGCTACCTGGCTTGTTGCTGTTAGCTTCGTATTAAAGTGACAGATCAGGACAACCCATCAGAAGACGAAAACACACATGGGTCAAAACAGCGAAATAATCCTTTAAAAGAAGACGGACGAACTCAAGAGTTTTGATGTGATGAAGAAAAAAATAAGACACAAAAAAAAGGGAAGAAGGTTTTGAATTTCCCACTAAGGACTAACTAACACCCTTCAAAGAGGTGATGACAATCAACACCTTCACCTTTGGTCACCCGTCTAATGAGAAACCGCCGGAGGATAAAGCGCTGGGGATGCCAAAAGCTCACCTGTGCTCAAGCACACCTTTTCCCCCCCCCCCCCCACACACACACACATATACAATCCACTCCCACCTCCCTCCACCCAGCAGGCGACTGACGTTTAAGGTGTTTATGTCTGTCTGGTGTCATTCATCCTTTATCTAACGCCTGGCAGAGACTCAATCTGGCCCGAACAGGACGGCCGGCGGCGGCTAAATGTGGCCGGCGGCGGCGAACAAACACGTGAGGAAGATTAGGAGGAGGAAGAAGAGGAGGGGGTTTCATTTAAACATCTAAAAGTGAATAGAACAGCACATTTTCACCTTTTAAATCCTGTTTTTGGTAATTTTGTTTGATTTGGGGGTTTTGGGTTGCCAGATTGTAGAAAAACCCTCCTGTGTGGTCTCACTTTGTTTTCACTGACCTCTGCTCTTCCTCCAGCTCCTCTTTGGACATCATCATCTCCAGGTGATGGGATCGCGCCTTTCCGGGGACGTACTTCAAGGAGTTTGTTTCATTTGATTCCACTTTGTCTGAAGTCACACAAATAAATCTGATCAGAACCACAACATAAAAGCAACAAACACTGACGGGGTCTTGGGTGGGTCGAGGGGCTCACCCTGGATCTCTGGGCTCTCTGCTGCTCCTTCAGTCTGGGGGTGACAGAAAGCAAACTTTAGGAGCTCCTTGTCAGAGAGCCCGATGTACGACCTACGACCCCTCGCCGACGACGAGTCTACCTCTAAACTCGTGGAGGCGGAGGAGGAGAGCTCTAATGGGGGGGCCGGTTCTCCTGATGTAGGGTGGGGGTGTTCTTCCTGTCAGAGAGTCAGGTTCAGGTGAGGAGCATCAGTTTAAGCAGATTTAAATCATTAATGTGTGATGAAGAAGATGATCCGTCACTTCTGCTCCTCCAGGAAAAACACTGTTTCTGTTAAGAGACGCTTTAATCTAGATTAGAACCAACAACCACCTGCTAGACAAGATTTATTTTATTAATCTTTGTCTTTTCTTCATGGTTGTGTTGTAAATATAAATTCTAAAGCCCATAACCATCTGGAAGATCCTTAACTTTAATTCTTAATTCCATCACATCCCACTCAGATTTAATCCCACCACCACATTTCTCGGTTCTGTGTTCTTCCTCCTGCTGTGGACGTGAAGTGTCTCCGTGTAGAACAGATTAAGAGATAATGACGTCACACCAAACTCACAAACACCTCGACCTCCGTGACGGACAATTTACCGACTGCACGGATTTCACCACATCCCAGTGGTCGTGGGAGCTCCCGCTGATCTCACACCAGTCGTCCTCGGCCTTCTCCTCCTTCTGCTCCGGTAAATATCCGTTCATCTTCGGCGTGGATTCGTCTGCACCCGGCGTGGACCCGGAATTTGCAGCCCCGTCCTGCGTGGACGAATAGCCGTTGAGCAGCGAGGTGGCGACCACCAGGGCGAGCAGCGTGAAGATGGCGGCGGACAGGACGAACGTGAGATCCATGGCCGACAACCGGGATCGAGTGGCTCCTGTCGGTCCGACGGTCCGTCCTCACATGCTGGCAGTAATCCGCACCGAACATAAACGCTAACGAGCGCCGGGCTGCGGGATAGCCACGCGTGTGACGTCACATCCTCTGGTCCCGCCCCCTCCCGCTGCACTGGGGAGATGAGGTGAAGCCGTCACGTGAACGACTGTCCCGTTAATCCCGTCAGAGGTGAGATGCCGGTGCAGACCGAGAGGGAGGAGCCTGGCGTTAAGGGGGCGGGGTTAGAGCTAGGGGGAGGAGCTGGACCCACCTGAAGATGCCCCGCCTCCTTACAGACACGGAAGTGGTCTATTGAGCTAAAATGCGCCGTTTAATCCATTTTAAAGGCATTTTTACACATTTATAGTTCTACTTTCTGCTCGATCAGAACCAGATGAGGTCTCACCTGGTTCCTTACCTGCTGCTGGAGCTCATTATATATGTTTAATAACAAATAAATGAAGACAACTGAAGTAATGGTTTCACATTAAGCAGACACACGACGCATTTCTTTTATTTACGACAAATATCTTTATTGGCATTCACCTGAAGAAATTAAATGACAGTTGAGTTTGACAGAGGAATGGAACACATGTATTCATGGAGCAGCCTGGACTGCCCTTTGAACCCTTCACTAGGGAGTCACACTGGACCCAATTTCAGAAAGCCAGCAGAACCATAATGAAAAGTGGATAAGCCACAGAGAAAGGGAAGGAAAGCAGAAGAAGTCAAGAGAAAAAGCAGGGAGAGAATTCTTTTTTTATAGCACATGAAGGGAAGGAGGTCACAAGACAGGAGAGGATGGTTGATCTGCCACACCTGTGAGCTTACAAACCGGCAAACGGCAGCGGAGGGTCGAGCCCCGGAACAGCGCCGGGCACTCAGCACCGCAACACGCCACACCATGTCACCACCGCACTGCACCGCACCTTAACAGCTAACCAGCATTACTCAACTGCTACACAACTGCGCCTAGTGCACAAAAGATACACAAGAAAGAGGGTTAGAGTCATGGGAAACAACTCAAAACTAGACAGGAAACAAAACAAAAAAAGAGAAAAAGAAGAAAAAGATTTGACATACAGTGCTACTGCTGGACTAGTAGGTCACAAATTAAGTGGCACAGCGATACTTAAATGTACAGGAAGCCTTTGCTCCAGTAAGAGTGGTATGTCATAATTATCAAGTCAACATCACTCAAGACACACTTTTACCAACAACTCTGCAAATTAAACTTCCATATCCATCTAGAAAGAGTTTTAAACAAGGGATTTTTATGAGAATAAATTTACGTTTGTTCAGAAAAAGAATTTATAAACAAGGACAGCTTTAATCGAAAGAACAAAAATCATTAAGAAAACAAAAAAGGCCCAAAAACTGTTGAATCCCTTTCAATATGCTCAAACTTTACAAATGATCACGTTACATGAATGATTTAAGCAAATTAAGTGAAATAAAACTCTTATAACATTTTAGACCAAACTCCAATAACCTTTCAGTCTGCATTCAGTGGTAACCGATTCCCAGCCCCTCAGTTTGACTCTTCCTGACGTCCTCAGCAAAGAATCAATCCTCAGATCTGCAAAGAAAGACAAGGTCGAGTTACCCAGAGCCAAACAGGAAGCACTATTAAACTCCTGACACTATTTTAAATGTGATCTGATCTTGGCTGACACTATGTATAATTACAATTCTAACAACCCCCCCTGAAAACATACTAACTAACATTCTCTTACACTCGGGCATATGAGAAAAACAAACCTTGGGGTCCGTTCCCTTTGTGAGAGGCAGGGGACACCACAGGTGGAACAGAGCTCAGCGCATCTGCCCGTGACCCCCGTCAACGTACCTCACCACACCACCTCATACACCAACTGACAGCCCGAACCACCGCCATGACGACCTGCTCCTTAGCAACTGCCATCACTCTCAGCAACAGGCAGGTCACATGGGCGGGTCACACACTAACTGCTATCACACTGCCACACCCCCATCTCCTTCTCCTCCCTTTGCAAACAGGACTCCGCAGCTTGGAGGAAAGAATTCCACATTTAGGTGAACGTTTTTTTTGGTGAAGCATCCCATGTCCCTCCCATACACACTCCCCATATGATTGATGCCTCCATTTTGGAATATGATACAGGTCCATCAACCCAAGTCTACTGTTGCCTGTTGTGCTTTAGATTAGCTGAAGATACAGCTAAAGCTAAAGCACACAGAGGACTAGGGCTGTAGGTTCAGTCCCACTGTTATTTCAATTTCTAACAATATTCCAGATTCTACAAAATTTGTTGCTTCTGTTCAAATGATTGTAAGGTAAAACAAAGACAGCAGAATAATTGTGTGATCCACTCCCCCCCTTGAATACCATTATCTTGTGTTGATTTGGGTTAACACTCGGCCCCGTTGTCCTCCGGTGATTTCGGCCTACTCTTGGATTTGGATCTGGACCTGGATTTGGACCCCCTGTGGGATGGAGGGGTACGGCTCCTGGACTTGGACTTGGACCTGGAGCGGGACCGAGACCTGGAGCGAGACTTGGACTTGCTCCGCCTGGGTGTTCTGGACTTGGATTTGGACTTAGACCTCGACCTGGATCTGGAGTAGGAACGAGACCTGGAACGGCTGTAGCGATGGCGGCTCCTAGAACGGGACCGGCTCCTGCTCCTGGAGCGGCTGCGGCTTCGTCTGCGGCGGCGGGGACTGGCGGATCGGCTGCAATGGCGGAAACAGGAAACGCATTGAACCGGAAACTAACAAATGCAACTGATTAAAACAGTAACAACTGCCATTGAAACCCGCTCATAAATGCCCTGTAATAATAACTGCAACTGGAGTTCAAAATCACAAAATATTAAAATTAGGTTTATTTTCATGCAGTAACTGATAAAAACTGCCAGGTTCCGGTTAGCCTCGGCTAGCTGGTGTTGCTACATGGTAGCTAACATGCTAATTCCACAGAGCTAGCTAACACATGTCCAGATATCAAAGCGTCATCCCCCCATCCTGAGTCCTACCTCCTGCTTTTGCGTCCATAGCCCCCGTATCTGCGTTGCGGTGCTCCCCTACGGCTGTACATGGAGTCTGGGGGTCGTCCATAGCGGGCCATCTGCACTCGCAGCTCCCGCCCGTCGAGCAGCGCGCCGTCCATAGCGTCCATGGCGTCCTCCGCGTCGCGCTTGTCGATGAACCGCACGAACGCGAACCCACGGCTCTCTTTTGTGTACCTATCCCGTGGAATATAGACATCACCCACTCGACCGTACTTATCAAAAACTCGCCGTAAAGTCTCCGGCGAAGTTCGGTAAGTGAGGTTGTCCACTTTCAGGGAGGTCATCCCCTCCACGTCTGGCGGCGGCCTTCCGTAGCAGCTCATCGTCGTCTAGCAACAAAAGCCGGACAGTTAAGACGTAAACCAGCAGGTTCTGTCGTGAAATTAAATTATCACTGTTAATTAAAAAGACTCCAAGTGAAGATTTAATCACTTTTAGTAAATGCTTCAAACAAAAATAGAAACCAGCTCATTCCTCGCTGCTTCCACGTAAAATGGCGGCAACAACGTTTCCCTTTCGCCTTTAGGTGCGCACCCGTTGGCCTCACACGATTGGTTGATCCATTAGCCACACCTGATTGGCTACCCTCCTATACCCTCTTTTGATTGGCTGTCTGTCTCTCTCTCTCTTCCTTGTCAATATTTATGCTGCCGCCTGTCGACGGGGAGTTGTTATAAGAGCAACCCTGAACCGCTATTCGTCTTTTGTTCTTTTAAAAATCTTAAAATCAAAAAAAATAAGCATTAAAGGAAACTCCTCCTCTTTTTTTCAACTGTGAAAATTCTGATCTGAATCGTGAGTCGTTGTAAAACTCTCACAATTTGTTTCAATAAACCTACTTGTTGCGCAAAAAAAAGGATTCATCTTATTTTTTATAATTATTTTACATACTGTATATAGTTTTCATCATTTTACGTTAAATTCTTGAGCATTTCCCGACGGTAATGCTGTGAAACCGTACTGTCTGCACTGCAGTCAACGCCACTCGCCCATTTGGCGTAGGAAGGTCACTCTGCTGGAGAGAGGAGGACTGCGCAAAAACCAGCCCGGATTTGTGTCTGAGTGACGTCATGTGGAGCCACAGACCTCTTTGACAGTATCCAGCAACGAACAGCACCGGGATACACGATCAACACCCAGCGGGCCGGGGATGTCGACGTCCTGAGTTCGACACGGAGATTTCGGCTTGGCTCGGTTGCGCGTTTGAGGCGCACCGGGAGAGCGCATATCTGTTATTGAACGGCTGTTTCTGATTCAAAAACGGGCTGCACTGTTTGACCACGGAGGGATAAGCGGCCAGAAAACAACTACTAATCCCCCCACGACGGTGCGTTCACGGTTGGGGATTGGATCCCGACGGGAATGGACAGGCCGGCCGGATTAAATGATATGGAATAAAGGGAGACGCGGCGCATAAAGCGAACCTGAAGTGTTATGTCCGTTAACCCGTGTGGTCTTTATGTGACTGGAAATGGGAGCTTTAACCAGCAGACAAAACATAGGCGTGGAAGAAGTGGACATTCCGTCCAATTCGGTGTATCGTTATCCACCGAAATCTGGTAAGTCTCCACACAGGATGGGGGTATCGATACTGATTTCTGATAATCTATAAAGTGATTTATGGTGGAGGAATACAAATTAATGACAACCATCATCATAGTGTGTGTGTGTGTGTGTGTGTGTGTGTGTGTGTGTGTGTGTGTGTGTGTGTGTGTGTGTGTGTGTGTGTGTGTGTGTGTGTGTGTGACAGGCCTACAGGGGTTCTCATGGGGATACCTGTGGGGACAAGTGGAGGACCAATGAACCCTCTCTGTCCACATCACTCCTTTATAATTAAGAGTTAATTTATCATCTCTTAAAACAACACGTCTGGCACCACCAACAACACATATTTTTCATTTTCTGCTTGCATTTGCCTCTTATTTTTGGGGGGGGGGGGGGATTTGCTCCACCAGACTGCCTCAATCTGTCTGCTAAATAAATAAATCACGATAGATCCCGAGAGGATGGGAATAAAGCCCATTATGACCACAAGCAGCAGAGATCATTCATTTTTTATGTTGTATTCAGCACATAACAGAAGCTGGATCCTATTAGTGATGATGAAAATGTGCAAAAAAGCACTGCTTTAATAAAGATTTCATCGAATTTGGAACCAGAACATTTGCATTTACACTTTCTGGATTATCGGAATCATTTTTTGTCCAGTCATTGTTGGTATTATCCATGAATGGAGCCACACACCTACTTTAGAGGTAGTTTATGGCTTGGGCCATAAACTACCTCTCCAAGAAATTTCACCACAATCCATCCATAAATCTTTGAATAATCCCACTTGCAGAAATTAAAAACAACAAAAATGTGGCGTTCCCCTTGGAAGAAATATAGTAAAATAGAAAATATAGGAATGTAGCCCTTCTGTCTTCATAAGCGTCCAACCTGACTGTCCTTTGGACTTCACGCTAAACCGGGTTATAGTTTGAACTTTATTATTGTTCCTCAGTGGGACATTTTATAACTGCAGCGCTGCGTTCATCTTCCTGCCAAGGATGAGCTGTAATCCAAACAGTTCCTTCAAAAACACCTCATTGTGCAGAAACAATCATATTGGGTTTTTTAAAATTATTTTATTGCCAGCAAAGACAAAGCAAATTAAAATCCTTCAAATAAAACTGGAGTTCATTAAACCCATATTTTGCTGTATAATGTTATTATCTACAAAGGAACAGATGAAAGCTGTTGATTTCTGACTCTTCTCGCCATCATTCATTTGAATTAGTTACAGGCTGTCTGTGGATTTATGATTTAAATCCCTGGGTGACGCCTGGCTCTCGTTTCTGGTGGTGAAGCCGATCTGTCCGCCTCAGATCCGTCATCTGGGCTTTTTAAACTCCTGATTTGTCGTGTGGAACATTTTTCTGAATGGCTCCATCCAGCCTCCTTCCTCTTCTCCAACTTTAATAAACTTGTAAGGAGATGAAGACGACCAGCCTGTCAATGGCTGGTCTGTCCAACATGTATTTAAGGACTCCAATCCACCATTATGGCCTTATGATATTAGCACAGCCTGTGATTTAGAGGCAGAAAGTCTGATTAGTCTCCATGTCATCCAACCAAAACAAGATTCTGACCAGCAACACAACAACCCGAACGGAATGCTCTCACCGGTCCGGTTCAACAACAACTCATGTTTAATGATTCAGCTGTAATCTATTACTGATAGCAAATGATTAATCTTTAAAATAATCATCCGTTTTGTTGCTGAGCGGTTGTAGATTATTTGTCTGTTGTAGTGATTTAATTTTATCTTTGGAAACATAGTTGTTTGATGTCATATAGGTAGAAATAAAAAAAATATCTCTTTTTGAGCTCCAAATCTCTCATAACAAAATAAAAACTTCAGTTTCTTTTTATGCAAGTCACTAAAAAAAGGTTTGGTGCAGTTATGTGGAATAAAAATGAGTTTTAAGCGAACAGAGAAGTGTCATTCCCTCTCTGATTGGTGCATAAATGTTAAAGCTGAGTGTCTCTGCAGGGAGTTACTTCGCCAGTCACTTCATCATGGGGGGGGAGAAGTTTGACTCCACCCATCCGGAGGGTTACCTGTTCGGGGAGAACACAGACCTCAACTTCCTGGGGACCAGACCTGTGGCAGTGCGTATCCCACACATCACAACCATTGTTCTTGACTCTTCCTCTTGTTCTTAAAAATACTCGACCAGAGGAGAACTGTGACCTCAGAATGACCTTCAAGGTTAGAATATTGAACTGCTGATGAAAAGGAGCTGCAATCTGGAGGTCAAGAGGTCATTAAAGACGGCGATTCCCGGCCGACGTGGAGCTGATGTGACTCTGCGATAATCTGTCAAACTGCTGCTTCTGTCTAGACGGAGGCTAAAATTAGGACGGCCGTTTTTCCCTGATTATGTGGGCGTTTATAATCCTGCTGAAAGCTTTTGTTTTACGTGCAACTGAAGCTCCAACATTATTATTAATATTATTATTATTATTATATAATATTTGATGGTTTCCATTACCAACACTGGCATCTGGCGTGAATATTAAATGGAACCGTTTTGAATACGTGAGCATTTTTATTTCCTCGGATTCTTGTTGTAAGTGTGATTTAGCAACTCAAACCCACCTGTGTCTGGCAGGTAAAAACGGGTTTCGTGAGTCTGAGCGCGTGTGATTTTTTTTCCTGAGTCAAACATGAATGCTTCTTTTCAGCATCTGTGTGTTTGCTTTGCTGTCGTTTACAGGCGTCGTCCTGCTGAGCCCAGATGTGTGTATTACCCTGAATATGATTCTGTTCACCGCCACGCAAACACACAGATCGGTGTGTGTGTGTGTGTGTATGGGGGGGTTATCTGACCACATCCTGTATGTTTCTCCTCCAGTGATCCTCTCTTCACGCCCCGTCAGCAGCATCAAGGTTTTACAGCCGGGGCTTAATGTTGTTTTTATTGCTAAACAGAACAGGAAGTGAATTTTTATCACATGAAAATGAAGCTTTTTACCTGCTGATCCGGACGCTTTTATTCCCTCCCCAGGAAAGTTTCTGCCTCGTCCCTGGAAACCCAATCCGAGCGGACTTTTATTTTCTCTGGGTCTCTGCAGAGATCTGATTGGTGCTGACCCACCAGAACATAACATCTTCTGTTCAGGGTTACCCAGAATCCTCTGTGGTGTGGGGAGGAATGTCAGGGCGGTTGGATGGAACACGAACACCGCTACCCCCTCAGTCTCATAAGATATATTTTACATCTATAAATTCCTTCTGTTTTCAGTTCCCATACACAGCCCCCCCGCCTCAGGAACCAGTAAAGACCTTACGAAGCCTTATAAACATCCGTAAGGACACGCTGCGGCTCGTACGGTATGCACCTTCATCCACCTAAACAAATATGTAACCCCTCATCATCACTGCTGTGTAATTGTGTGTCCAAAGGGGGGAGTTATTTTTAGGCGAGTGGCCACAACAGATCATTTCAGGGATGCAGTCAGATCAGGCGTGTTTTTTTTCGAACGTCGGGCTGCTTCAAACACATGAAAATAACACGATGATGTAGAGCAATGTAGAACAACATGTAATTTAACTGTCAGGAAAATTCAATCACAGAATATCCATTTTTTTAAAGAGGGAAAGAAACTTGTTAAATATAGAAATCCACTTGGTAATCAAATAAAATCTGATTCTGTGTGACTATTGCTGATCGGAGCTCCTCTCCTTCCTCTCCTCTTGCCTCCTCCTCCTCCTCTTCGTCACCCGTAGGTGCAGCGAGGACCTGAAGATGCCGGGCGATGAGGCGGCGGCGGCGGCGGCGAAGAACAGATCGTGCTACAACATCGAGTTCACCTTCGACGCCGACACGCAAGTGGCCGTAACCATCTACTATCAGGCTGTTGAGGAGTTTCACAATGGAGTTCCAGTGTAAGTTGACTTCTGGTGCATTATGGGTAATGTAGGCAACAGGATTTGACGGTGAAAATGAAAGTAAAAAATTTAGTTTACTCATCAAAAATGAGCTAAAAAGGAACTCTCCCTCCCACCGTCTGCAGCTACCTCCCCCAGGACAGCTCTCTACAGTCCGAGACGGTCCACTTCAAGAGGGGGGTGTGTCAGCAGTTCTGTCTGCCCTCCCACACCGTCAACCTCAGCGAGTGGGCCGACGAGGAGGTAAGAAGGACGTCCTTCAGCTGATCTCTGGTGATGCATCTTCATCTCTGCTCTTCTTCACTTCCTCATCTCCCCCCCCCCCACACCAGCTGCTGTTCGATATGGACAAAGAAGTTTTCCCCATGGTGGTGCAGGCGGTGGTGGACGAGGGCGAAGGTGAGTTGCGGCGCCGTTGGCAGGGCTTTAATTTTTGCACGAGAACGCGTTTGACCGTCCGGTGTCGTTGCAGAACATCTGGGTCATTCTCACATTCTGCTGGCCACGTTTGAAAAGGTGAGACACGCCCCCGACGTCGGATCCGCCTCCACTTCCTCCTCCCGAACACGGATGTTTAAATTTATTTTTTTGCGTCATGGATGACGAGCCGTGTCTTCCTTTTCCAGCACATGGACGGGAGCTACTGCGTGAAGCCCCTGAAGCAGAAACAAGTGGTGAATACTCGTCTTTACTTCACGCTTTCTAGTGAAACAGATGATTTATTTCCCGTTTGATCATCAAAACCTACCCCCCCCAGCCCCCATGAGACGCGCCTCCTTTATCCTCCGCTCTGTTCCTCCTCCCCAGGTGGATGGCGTCAGTTATCTGCTGCAGGAGATCTACGGCATCGAGAACAAATACAACAGCCAGGAATCAAAGGTAAACATCAGACGTCTGCTCCTCTTTGAGCGCCTCAAACGTCATTTGATTTTAGAAATTCTAACTTTAAAGTGTTTTTTTTTTTTTTTTTTTTTTGGGGGGGGGGGGTTTCATCTCCAGGTTGTGGATGATGAGATCAGCGACAACAGCGCCGAGTGTGTGGTGTGTTTGTCGGACGTGCGAGACACGCTCATCCTGCCGTGCAGACACCTGTGTCTCTGCAACGCCTGCGCAGACACGCTGCGTTACCAGGCCAACTGCTGCCCCATCTGCCGACTGCGTGAGTTTCCGTCTGTCGTTCTCGACCAACGTGTGGAAAAAAAATCTCTTACGTTTAATCCGGAGTCGATAATTCTAAGCTGTTGGTTTGTTCAGCAGCAACAAACGGGCCCGTTTTTTCCATGTCGTGACCTCTAAACGTGATTTGATTGATTGATTGAATCGTTTAAATTCCGCTCACGTCTTCCTCAGCTTTCAGAGCTCTTCTTCAAATCCGAGCTATGAGGAAGAAGCTCAGCCCTCTCTCTCCTAGCAGCTTCAACCCCGTCATCACGTCGCAGACGTCGGACTCGGAGGAACACTCGGTGAGACGCAAAACCACACAAAATTCAAAGTCCCATCATTCCCAGTCGACTCACCGCCGCTCCCCCCGTCTCGCTCCCAGGCATCGGAGCACATCCCCCCGGGCTATGAGGCCGTGTCTCTGCTGGAGGCGCTGAACGGGCCCCTGAACGCCTCCTCCGTGGCTCCTCCTCCGCTCACCTCGGGTCCCAGTCACGTCTCCGGCGCCCTGCCCCCCTACAGCAGCGAGCCTCACCCGGCGCCGGCCCGCTCCCTCTCCCCGCTAGACCACTCCAACTCCAGTCAGGGACTCAAACTGAAGAAGAGCGGCTCGAAGTGAGTTCAGAACGACTGGTCCAGGCAGAAACTAAACGATTAAAATGAGACTAAATGATGCTACAGCCTAAAAACATGAGGTTTTTATTCTTTTTTTGCTGGTTTCTCTCCTCCATCCTCGTATTTCAGGCTGTTATCAACTATTTTTTTTATAGCATTCCACTTTTAGCCACTTTTTCTATTTTAGGTCACTTTCCCAGAATTCCTCTGTGCTTCCCGAGGAGGAGGATGAGAAGTCCTGCAGCGAGTCGGAGGCGTGTCGCCACAAACTCGCAGCGGAGCAGCAGGAGGTGCGTTTGAACCCCCCACACCCCCCACCCCCCGGGTGGATCTTGTGATGTCGTGAGCTCGTCTCTCACTGTTTCCGGTGCTTTTACAGAACGGAGCCACTCCAGACAGCGAGAACCTGACCCTGTCCTCGTCCGGAGCCATCGACCAGTCGTCCTGCACCGGAACCCCGCTCTCTTCCACCATCACCTCCCCCGAAGGTACGCAGTCTTTGTCTGCTTCAGACACATCCTCTCAACCTTCGGGGGATAAATGGGGACGTTTCCGATTTAGCGGTGGTGTCGGTTCAGGACCGGTTTGTCTATATCAGAGGTCACGCGCCTCCCATCCGCAGCGCTCCCTGATGTTTCCTCACATGGATTGTCACCCCAGGAGCCTGAAAGCGTGCAGCAGGAACCAGTGATCGATCCACGGATGTCCCGCTTCCAAAAATAAATGTCGGCGCGTGTTGTAAAATGTCTTGAAACGGCGAGCAGGAAGCGTGACGTGTGTCTCCCGTCTGTCTGTCAGACCCAGTGAGCAGCAGCCTGGCCCAGTCAGTGATGTCCATGGCCTCGTCCCAATCCCAGCACTCCCACATCAGCACTGACACCATGTCCTCCATGTCAGGGTCGTACCTGGCCGGGGCCGAAGGCGAGCCCGGGGGGGGCGACGACAGGGGAGACGTGGAGCGTGAGGAGAACCGGGACGCCCCCATGGAGAGCAGAGGACCGTCGCAACAGGATGGGGTGAGGAGGGGATGGGAGGAAGGAGGCGCAGCTGGGTTTAAAACATCACGGATATGCCGTCTCCTCATTGGTTTGTCTTCTGTGTTTTTGTCTTCAGGAGTTCTCCCTGGAGTCAAAGGACCAAAACTACATGGAGGAGCAGGACTCAGAGGTGACTCACGCCCGTTTGGGGTTATTATCTAACGTCTAGAAACGTCTACAAAGGTTTTTTTTCGGTTATTTCTAGGGAAATGATGTCACGGAAGAGGACTGCTCCTCGCCGTCTAATGGGAAAGGTAACTATGACGACCATCCTTCACCTTTCACCCCTGACCTCTCACCTTCCTTTACGTTTGTTGCTCTCAGCCATGATATAGACTCTGCATATTAAATATATATTATGGACCGAGTGGTTCATCTAATATATTGTCTCTGACCATAAATGCTTTTTAATCATGGCCGGGTAACAACACAAATAAAAGAGATGCATGTTAGATATTGTCCTCTAGGTGGCGCTGGTCTTTTCACAATGCACGGCTGAAATCACAACATGCAGGTTCTGAACTGGAGAAAATGGCATCTCATATGGTGTGTGTGTGTGTGTGTGTGTGTGTGTGTGTGTGTGTGTGTGTGTGTGTGTGTGTGTGTGTGTGTGTGCGTGCGCACCAGAACCTGAAGAACTCTATTTACTGTACTCCACACTTTATTTAATTTTAAATTTATTTATTTATTTATTTATTTATTTATTTATTTATTTAATTTTTCAAAAATTACAGTCTTTTTTTGAGGGTTCAAAGGTCATCTGATTGTAGCCCATGTCTGAATACCGATCACACATAATGTGTTAAAGTCTATTTCTAGGCTGGAAGGTTAGATGGCTTAGGCTCACAGGTGAGGAGCTCTCTGACGTCAGCGCTGATTGTTTGTGCTGCCATCTAGTGGCCAAAAAGGATACTGCGAGTTTAACGGATATAGTTTTATTTATATACAGTATTTATTATCTATTCTGTTCATTCAAAGGTGTCTTTAAACAATTATACAACAGAAGAATGAGATTTAGGTTAATATTCAGACAGAGAATCATCGATCAAATGATGAATCGGGCAGTTTGAGCTCCTTGTATTTCAGTATCTCTGTTTTCATCAGTAACTGTTTCCTTATTGGTGATTTTAATGGCCACTAGTCAAGATATTAGCATTTAATATCAGCTGATTCCAACTGATCGGATTATCCTGTCAGTCACAACGGGAATTGTGTGCGGTTCTGAAACGGTTTTGCTTCACACCAGGCTGCCTGCTTGCATTTGCATGATTTGCACCTCCATGTAAATACACGTGTGTGAACACGTGCATGCTCGTGTGTGTCAACACGACCAGGTTTCTCATCTACATTTTCTATGCATGGTGCATTTTATGAATTATTGTATCTGCTGCATCACAAAGTGGAAACTCCTTTATGTTGGTGTTTGTGTGTGAGTGTGTGTGAGACAAGGGCGATGGTGTGTTAAAGAAAGCGTGACGTGAGTCGGTGAACAGAAGGGTTTGAGGCCAAAGGTCGTATCTGCATATGTGTGCCTGTCTGTGTGCTGGGATCTTTCCTGAATGACCTTCCAGTTCTCCAGGAGCCGGGCCGACCCGCCTGACAGGCTGTGAATGTGCACACGCACAGCAAGATGTATGTCTGCACGCACGCGCGTGTGCAGCCGCACCGCCACGCGGCTTCTGAGCGTCCTGTGTGTGTGTCTCTGTGGCAAGCTTCTGTCATTTCGCCATCTCTGCAGGCTCCTCCCCATCAGTTCACACACACTTGCTGCACGCGTGAAGCAGATGCACACGTTCATCATGTCTGTGGTTTGATCTGGCCATGCTGGAAAAGGAAGGATTCTGATTGGATGACATTAAATCTCACCGAAATCTGCACAGTTCAATGCAGCTGGTGCCAAAATAGATTAAGTGAGACATATATGATTTATTATCTCATTAAATATTGAAATTAAATGTCAAAATCATGACAAATGATGTTAAAATTACAGAACTATTTAAGATTTTATTTTTAAATTAAAGGTAACTATAAAAACAAGTCCTGCAGATGCTGATCTACAGATTTTTTTTTTTTACTGGAATGAAATTTGATATTTGAGGATGAGAATAATGATGAAAATAATAATAATAATAATAATAATAACAGTAATAATAACAGTAATAATAATAATAATAAACTACAACTATGCTATGAAAATTTAATTTAGAAATTTCATCAAATTATGTTTCGTTATTGTATTTTTTCTCATCAGTTTCTTTTAATTTAAATTTTTTAAAAATTATTTTATTAACTCCTTTCCAGCATGGCTAACCCCCCCCATCCCCCTCCAGTCTGACACCCCCCACCCCTACCCCACCTGTTCCGCTCCCCCCTCCCCTGCTGTGCCTGGCTTCTCTTGTTTGACCTTTGCCCTCGCTTGCAGGTGGGCGGAGCAGGTGTCCAGAGTTGGCCAATAACAATCAGGGCGTCGCCCTCTGTGACACGCCCTCATTGGGGCTGGATAATGAGCAAGCTCCCGACAGCCGATTCGCTGGTGAGTGGCACCCTCCGGATCGTGGACCAATGGGAGACGAGTACTGGACGTGAGCGTGAGGGGGGGGGGGGAGGAGAGTAGTGTAGGAGTATCTGACACATTAGCCTGCTATGCTAACATGCTAATGCAAATTTAAACAAGCAGGAAACAAGAATTAGGTTTAATTAATCCGTCAGATTAGATTTTGTCCAGTAGGTTTTGTCGCATTATTTCCCAGCATGCAGCTCTTCTCGTCATTCCCCTGTGTTGTGGTTGTGCTTCATCGCTTCTCTCTTCGCTTTGCTTTCCCTCCTCTTCCTCGTACTGCTGAAGCCCTGGTGTGTGTTTTTGTGTGGGGGTGTGTTCTGCATGCTGTGTGTTCCCCCCCTGCCCCCCCCCCCCGTATCCTCCCCCCAAACCCCCCTGTGTCCAAGTTTTGGATGTTTAATTTTAGTGATTTCTGCAACCCCCCCCCCATCTTAACCCCCCCACCCCTATTCCCTCCAGTCACCCCTTTGGTCTAACTGTGGATGGTGTGACACGTTTTCTCTTTCCGTGTCGTAAAAGTGTTCTGTTATCTCTCTGTTTCTTCCCCCCCCGCCCCCACCCCTGTCATTCTTCACACCTGTCTTTTCCTGGACGTTTTTCCTCCCACCTCTCTCCTCCTCTCTCCTCCCTCTCTTCCTTCTCTCGCCTTCTTTGGGATGGACAGATGAGGAGTCGTGCCCAGTGCACATTGAGGACTAGGTATGGAGTAGACGCTTTAGATCCGACGACCGTTTGCTTTCAGCGCTGCTTTTTTTTTTTTAACAACTTTTAATCATCATCTATATCAGATCCCGCTTTTCTTTTTTTCAGTTCCGGTAAAGTATTAATAATTAAAAACATGACGCAGCATGACTCATAAGAAAACCTCCAGAATCTGATCCATAAACACTGGAAAAAAGGTGGAAATTTAATGCAGGACAGGAAGTCATAACATGGAAATTTCAGTACAAATTCTGTACAAATTTAATATTTTTTCAGATATTCATGAAATAAATCATGAAATAATTGCATCTTAACCCTTAGGAAATGTTTGGGCCCAAAAGTGACATTTTTGTTGCTTTTATGTGTTTTTCTCCCAATAAATAAATCAGTTAAAAGGCTAAATACATGAAATTTTGCCAGTAATTTTCTTTCAAATGTATATCTACGGATATGTCTGAAGTAATGGAAAAGATCTGATGCATTGAAAGAAAAAAAAAAAATTTTGTATTACTTTTTTTTTTTTTTTACACTTTTTAAGACGACCTTTTTGTGACCCGATTAGGTCCCTTAGGGTTAAGCCCCGGTTCTTCATCACATCCCTCCTCCTCTTCTTCTCTCCTTCAGGGCTGATGTACCTAGGGGGCTACAGGTCTGCTTTGGAGCCCCTCCCCCACCACACCTCCACTAGCAATATCAACCTGGAGGAGCAGGGGGCGGAGCATAGGGACGGCCAGAGTCCTAAACACCCCCGCCGCGGACCGCTCATTGTGTAACATGGCCACGAAGACACACACACACACACACACACATACACACACACACACATAATCCAGCTTTCACCCTACCACAGTGCCGCATGGCTGGATCCTCTCCTTACTGACAGGGACCCCCCCCCCCCACCACCACCACCACCACTACCACCATCACCACCACCACAGCCGTTTCTTCTTCTTCTTCTGTTGTTTCATACCTGGCAGGAAAGACCCGCCCACTCCTACGTCATTATTTATTACCTGTGGGGTCGCGGCGGCATCTGTAGGAAATGCTGCTGCCCCCCCCCCTCCTACCAGCCTAACAGTCAGGGGCTTCTGTGATCGGCAATCGGATTTATTACTGACGTTAAAACTTCTTCTTCTGTTATAAACTGAGCGGTCGGACACTCTTTCTGGTGCTGACCCCTCCACTCGGATCAGGGAGCTCCCGCATGCAGCTTCTGCTTCCTCCTCTCACCCCCCCCCCTCTTCAGATGTCGGACCGGGTGGCAGCGGGAAACCCCGCCGGGGGAAAAGGGTCCGGTCCACAAGTGGAATGTAGGACGACGGGATGTGGATCTCTTCAGAAGGGAATTTAGAGTATCACCTGAACTGGAATTAACCCCCCCACTTCACCCTCTATCCGCCACCAGAAACAAAAGACACCAAGCAATAAAAGATGCTGGAGCTCCTCTGCCCCCACCTCACCACCCCAGGAGGACGCCACCAGCAGAAACCGTTCGCTGCGTTCAAAACTTCTCAGTGTTTGCATTTTTAATTTTCATTTATTGTAGTTTGTGGTGAGAAAAAAAAATGTCATAAAGTGAACCTGGGACCCTCGACTGGACATGAAGGTCACCCCCACCCCACCTCATCTTTACCCCCCCCCTCTCTGTTTGTGAAGCTTTTAGCCATTTTTGTTTTGTTTGATTTGAATGTGTAGCTCACCATGTTATTGATGTTCTCCGTTTTGTCGCAAAAAGAACATTGTGTGTTTAACAGAATGTGGATGAAAATATGTGAAACATTTGTAAAGGTTTACACAGGTGCGGGCACACAGGCGCGCCCCCCCCCCCTGCCGGTACATCTTACTGAAAAGGGACGATATCAGCATTTAATGCACTATTAGCTGTTACCTAGACGACACGTGGTGGTGCATGAGGCGATGCTAGCGTTAGCATGTTAGTCTAGGTCAGCCTGCACCCCCCCCCTGTACAACACCTGAGGATGGATCTGAACACGCCCCACCCAGACATGGGGGGGGCCCCGGAAAGCCTGCACTAGTATATAACCCAGCTGCAAACAGTCACGTGATCAGATCCATGAAGCTGCTTTCAGGCACCAGTTACAGTATAAAATCAGAGGAATGGGCCCCCAACCCCCAATCCTAACCCCCCCAACCCCCAGTTTTCTAGAATTATGAGTGAAAATGTTGAAAACATCAAATGAATAATAAAGTTTTGAACTCTGAGTGGCCTGCTGTTGATTTTCACACACACACACACACACACACACACACACACACACACACACACACACACACACACACACACACACACACACACACACACACACACACACACACACCTAAAGTAAAAAAAGGAGTTGCTCTTAAGTTTCCTAATTTATCTAACATGGCGACACACCTGAATTCAACATTTTACCCTGACATTTTTGTGCCTCTGGCTTCCTGAAAATGTTGCTTTTTGTTTTGTGATTATATTTCATCAGGTTTCAGAGATGTGAACCTAAAAAGGTATACAGTGCGCCCTCTTTCTTTTGCGGTTAATGTGTTCCAGGAACCGCACGCAATTAACATATTTCGTGAGAGAGCGACAAACTACGTTATTATTTACGTTAATTTAAACGTTTATGACCCTCCCCAAACTGATATTAAACCACCTTTTGTCTAAATGACCTTTTCCCACACTCTTATCGACTGTTTAAAGCACTTTTGTGTCTCACAGAAGCTCTTTCTGGTTTTAATTAATTTGTCAAATAGAAAAACTGAAGTAGATGAATGTGTATTTGTGTGGTGGGCACACACAGGGTGGGGTGCGTCATTAACCTCCCCCTGCCCCTTCTAATTGTAGTTTGCCTTCTCACGTCCTGTGATTCACACAAAGCTTTTTTTGTCACCAGTGTCAATAATCAGTCGCGTTTGGGAATCGCCTCTGCTTTCAGTCTTCCCCCCCCCCCCCTTCTCTCACTTTCATTCCTTTCTCATCCATTTACATCATCCATCCTTTCTCACATTTCTCTTGGCCTTCCACTGCAGTGGTTTCTCCTTTCAGCTGGTGGGCAGACGTCATTCGCTCAGCTCACAGCAGGGAGTCGCCTCGCCGATCTGCAGACATGATGCGCGTCGCCTTTCTGCTGGTGTTCGTCTCCACAGGTGAGTTTCCTCCAGAATTATGAGTTTCAACTTCAGTGTAGCCATGGTAACGGATGGGAATCCTGATTCTCAGAATCGTTTGAGCGTAAAAACCAAACAGAATGAGATCATTTGATCATTTGAGTGACAGATTTTTAAATATACTCTGATACCGGCAGATTTTAAGTTCTGTTCCCTTATTAAAGAAAAAAAGAAACAAATAGTTTACACAAACCCCCACTTGACAGAAATCCCAAAGATGGCGCATAAATTCAAATTGTAACCATGGTGACAAAAAATATAAGCAAGCAAAGTCCCCAAATAGCAAATGACATCGAATCAAATGAGTTTGCGGGATGAAGTCTTTAACATCGCTTGTCCTTCCTGGAGGGTAAGTAAAGAAATCTTTTTATTATAATTTATAGCTTAAAATACGTGAAATAGTTTAATGCAAATTAAAAAAAAAACAAACTTTTAATGTACAGTAAGTGGGACGCCTTCGGAAAAAGTGTGCACCTACTGGGACGTTGTGGATTACTTGAACCTGACCACTGACGCAGACTTCTTTAAAGTGACCCGACCCACTCTGGACTACAGGAACCCCACCGTACTGGAACTGGACCTCCTCCTCTTTGCCATCCTTGGTGTGGTAGGTGTTGCGCCGTAGCGTCGGCGCATAAACGCGGTCCTAAATGCAACCATTCATTGATCAGATCTTCTGTTTTGTCCCTAGATTGAGAAAACGCAAACGTTCATCCCCTTTGTATGGACATCAATGGTGAGATCTTTCTTTTTTAAAGCTCTGGTTCATCTTTCAAACTTACCTTCTTATTCTTCTGGCATCCTGTCCTCACTGCAGACCTGGGTGGACGAACGCATCTCCTGGGACCCCGATCAGTTCTGTGGAATCTCTAACATCACCATCCCCAAGGAAATGATATGGAAACCAGACATTATAATCTATGAGATGTGAGCTGGCGACACACAAAGAGGCTTAATGATGCAGAAACAAGCAACTTAATGGGATGGAAAGAGAGACACACAACACTGATAGCGCTTGCTTGTCTGCATGACTAATCTGAAGCGATATTCAGTGTGTTTGTGTGAAATAAAGGCTAAAGATAGACAAGGGAACCAGAAATAGATAAAGATAGACAGGGATCAACAACACCCAATCAGAAGCACAGGAAGTAACAAGAACATAGCAAAACACTTTAAGTGAATCCATCCACTGGTGTGTGTGTGTGCGTGTGTGTGTGTGTGTGTGTGTGTGTGTGTGTGTCTATCACTGCTGGTGAACACACAGTTATAGCTGTTGGATATTTGTGGATGAACCACATCCTGTGTGTGTTTAGAGGGTGTGTGACTCCACCGTGAACTCATTTCATCATCCATACATTCAACTAATGATTAATGTGTTGAAGTGTGTGTGTGCGTGTGTGTGTTTAGAGGTATATGACTCTGCATTGTATTCATTTCATAATCCATACATTTAGTTAATGATTACTGTCATGAATTGTGTGGTTTATATGATCTGCAAACACGCCCTGAAACAATTGTGTGTGTGTGTGTGTGTGTGTCAGGACAAAAAAAGACGACTCCCCTTCCAATCCCAACGTGTTTGTGTCCCACGATGGGCGGGTCATCTTCGATGATGACATTAAGCTGGTCAGTACCTGCAGGCTGGACGTCCACAAGTTCCCCTTCGACACGCAGAGATGCAACATCACCATCGGATCTGCGATACACAGCGGTGAGGCGGTGTGTGTGTGTGTGTGTGTGTGTGTTCGACATACGATGGTCTGAGCCTCCTTTAACTCTAGTTTCCTGTTCACAGTGGAAGAAATACGAATCCTTCCTCTCTCCAACGCCTCACGCATCACCCAGTTTTCCCAGGAGCTGATCAGGTCACAGGGCGAGTGGGAGTTCCTCCATCTGTCCATCACCAACCTCAACCTCACCATCTACGGCCGGGTGTGGGAGCAGCTGGTTTTCACTGTAAGCAGCACAGATGCAGAACCGGTACCCAGAGGCTTAGGCCCAATCCCAGTCTGGCCTTCCAGCCCCGCCCCTTTCACCTGTGTCTTCTACGGGACGCCCTAACGGAGGGAGCGGTGCTGAAACCGGATTGAAACTGTCATGAGATCAACAATTGAACCGATTGGTATGCTTTTCCGTATTTCTAGTTCGTCATGAAGAGGAGGCCCCACCTCCACGTCATCAACTTCCTGTTGCCCATCCTGTTCTTCCTGTGTCTGGATCTCGCCTCCTTCTTCATCTCAGACAACGGTGGAGAGAAGCTGGGCTTCAAAGTCACCGTGCTGCTCGCCATCTCCGTGCTCCTGCTCATCCTGAACGACATCCTGCCCGCCATGTCCAACCAGACGCCGCTCATAGGTAAAGAACGTTTAATTCGGACTCAACAGATCCAAGACTATCATCATTAACCACCTGTTTTCCCCTTGCCCCCCCCAGCGACCTACTGCATTTTGATCTTCGCTCTGATGCTGCTCAGTCTCCTGGTGACCATCTCAGTGACGTATCTCATGGACAGGGACTCCGAGCTGAAGGACGACAAACAGGAAGTAGTTCCGGGTGGTACCTGTAACACAGGTGAGCCTTTACAGAAGCTTCTGGTCCACGCTTCCATGCAGCAGGTAGACTTTTAGAGATGACGACCCTGCTTTCTGCTTTCAGAGGAGAAGATCCACACCATACGTTCCTGCACCTGTAACGGGTTGGAACCTGTGGCTAAAGAGGTTCAGTACAACAAGACTCTCCTGACACCTGTGCAGGTGAACGCCACCTTCAAGCCGGACGATTCTCACGTCCTCCTGATGATCCTGGAGGAGCTGAAAGAGCTGAGGAAAACTCGGAACACTGACGTCGGCTGCTGGCAGGAACGAGGGTCGACCTTCATCTGGGCCACCAGAATCAACAAAGTCTTCTTCATCTTCTACCTCGGCAGCGTGTTGGTGTTCCTACCGGCCATCTTCATCAAATGGATGCATTAGAACGTTCCACTGTCGTTTAGAAAAATATGTGAGAGTTATCAACAGAAGTTGTCTTTGATTCTCATTATGAGGTGTTTTTTTTTTATCTGGTTGAGGTTTAGGTAAGAATAATAAACAGCAGGTTGATTTTTGCATGTCTTCCCTAATGTAAAGGAAATAAATAAAAAGGAATTTAAAAAACACTTCCTGTTTGTTCACGTCCAGGAATACCTGAATTAAATTAAATGAGTTGAAACAACAGAGAAAGACGAGGTTCTTCTCGACGTCTGATGATAATTTATTTATGTAAAATAAATTAACTGAACTCCAGAAACATGAGACAGAGTTTTATAGTGTACCGTCATATTTTATAACCCAGCGTCACCTGCTTGTTGACACGTCCTGTCCGCCCCAACGCCCCTAAAACCACCCGTGCTACATCTATGTTTGTGTGAAACACGACTACACACACACATCTGATACCTGACATGACATCACCAGATAGACCCGTCATGTTCCAGCACCTTCCATCCATCCTCTGATATCCTGTGTGTCTAGAAGGCATCATGAAGGTGGGGGGGTTGGATGATGGTTGGGTGTTGGAGAGGAGACAAAACTCATCCGTCAGATGAACCTTAAATCTATATATGCTATATATAGATTACTATATATTATATAGTAATCCCATTTGCAGCTGCACTTTGTGCAGAGCTAACCCAGCCCATTTGTTGTATTGAGTTCTCTTTTAATTTATATAATTATTCTAAATTATTCTCCTGTTTTACTGACTGATTTATTTTTCTGCCTGAATCAATGTGTAACCCCCCCTCCCCCATCTCCACCACGGCCTTCCTGCCTTCCTGAGAAGAAAAATCACTGAGATGTGTGGCGTCCTCTGAGGAAGTGAACATTATCTCCGGATGGATATTGAACTAATGAGATTATAAAAACAACAACAACAAAGGCATTAAAGATTGGTCACTCAATTTGCCCGGCCCCCCCTCCAGAAGGAGGCAGCGGTGTCAGAACTGAAGCAGACTGGAGAACGCAGGATCCACGTGAAGAGCGCAGCACTCCGACTTCAGCGCCGTCATGATTCTGACCGGATTCATCTTTCTGCTCACCCTCACAGGTAAGACGGATCCGGCAGAATCAAACCAACCTCTACATTTTAATTAAACCTTTAACAGAACCTGGAATTAATGTTGAAATTTAATTTAACAAATAGGGCGATAGAATAATGGGATAAAAGCAAACTTTATTTTAATTCACATTATATTAAGTGTAATGTTAAAACCTCCACATATGACATAACATGATGTGTATGAATGGAAAGGATTTTAAAACAGGAATTTCATTCCAACAACAACAAAAAAATCTTTTTCCATATAATGATACTTTTAAACCCAGATTTGCCCTAAAATGTCATCGCCTTGATTTTAACAGTATGTTATTCACAAACGACGTAATCAGAAAAATGGATGTCGGGCTCAAACCCTCTCCGATTGAAATGACTACAAACAACCAACATTTATAAATCATTAGTGGTTAGATGAGATAAACCCATGTCATCTGCTCACACTCATCCCATAATGGCCTTTTAGTGGCCGCAGCTGGGGGAGATGAGGGCACACACTTTTCACCATAGAAGATGATGTCAAACAGGAGGTCTGAGGTCCTGATCCAGGACAAACCTTCCTGAGAATCAGGTCATTTCTCTCATGATGGAGGGGGGGTTCTTCTGCTGCAGATGGGGGCTTCACCGAGAGCAACTGCAATCACCAGGCTGTTTTAAATCACCTCAATCTCACGCTGCACAACGACGTGTACTTCATGACACGGCCCGTTAGGAACTACCGACACGCCACACGGGTCTACCTGGAGGTCCTGCTGTATGCCATCCTAGATGTAGTAAGTCTTTATAACGTGATGAAGCCTCGCCAGATGTGGACCAGAAATTTAGAATCCCTTGAGGACTTGTGTCCATTTAGATTAGGCTCAAAATGTAAATGTAGTTTTTGATAAATGTTGGATTTGACACACCTGGCTGGAGTGGTGGTCACATGTTTGTCTGGTTTCAGGTGGAGAAAGACCAGAAGTTCATCCCTTATGTCTGGACCGTCGTGGTGAGTTCTGTCGATGACCTTGAAGAAGTCAATAACGTAATAAAAGTGCTGAACTGACTATGCAATAAATTTTAGCTAATAATTAGAGGTTAGAGTAAATAATAAATTATTACGTTATTGGCCAGTTATTGCATTATTTGGCTATTATATTTCAAAAATGGACTAATTTATTACATTATCAGCTGTTATTACATTATTGGCTTTAATAGACCTTAAAGACAAATCTGTCATCTCCAGGAAATTCTTTTTCAAAGGACAGGTCAGAAAAAAATTTAGGACCTGAAGAGAAGCTGTGTCAACTTTTTATTTTTGTTTTTTGAGTGAGTCGTGCTTCTTCTATCCAAAAGCGCCTTAAAATCCAACCTTTACTAACGTCTTCTCTCACTTTGCCTTTTGTTTCTGATCTCTCCTGGTTGTTCTCTCCAGAGGTGGAAGAATGAATACATTTCCTGGGATCCACAGCAGTTTTGTGGGATTGATAACGTTTCTCTTCCTACTAATGCACTCTGGAAACCAGATCTGACTATTGAAGAAATGTAAGTGTGAATACGTGTGTGTGTGTGTGTGTGTGTGTGTGTGTGTGTGTGTGTGTGTGTGTGTGTGTGTGTGTGTGTGTGTGTGTGTGTGTGTGTGTGTGTGTGCAGCACATGTACTTTTAGAAATTTGAAATTACAAAGATTTTATCGCCAGTGGTTCTGTGGGTTGGGGGGTTCAGATCAGAACTCTGATTCTGATGGGGAACCATCCGCTTGCAGTTTGTGGTTCATTGCACCAGTGATGTTTTTGTTGTGTTTTCACTCTCAGGACGGAGAAGGACAAAGCTCCTCAAAGTCCTTACCTCAGCATCAACTCAAAAGGGGACGTTGAGTTCCGGACCAACCAGGTCCTCGTCAGCACCTGCAGGATGCACATCTACAAATTCCCCTTCGACACGCAGCGATGCAACCTCTCCTTCAAGTCCGTCATCCACAGCGGTGAGAGCTCCTCCACTCGTGACTTGTGACCCGTGACTCATGACTCGTGACCCGTGACTGGTGTCACTGTGGTCTCGGACTTTTGTCAGATGCAAAAGAGATCAGGCTGTGTTAACATCATGATGAAAGTTGTCATTCATTCACTGGATTTAAATTGATAAGTTTAGAAAACAAAATGTTGAATGTAATGAATGTGATATTAATCACATTTATTAATGAATGATAATCTAGTATTAAAATGTTGTTCACTAGTATCTTACCTGAGCAACCTTTATTAACTCCCCACCCCAGCCAAGGACATTCAGCTCATGGCGAGCGACAACTCCTCAGAGGCCACAGAGGAATCTCGGGACATGATGCGAACCCAGTATGAATGGCTCTTCATCAACATGAAAGTCACCACCAGAAATGCCACGGATCCGGAGGACCAAGATACCATCATTTACACCGTATGTATGAAGGGTACCCCCCGGAGAGCAGCTGCGTCAACAAGAGTCTTTTTCTACTGTGAGTCTTTTCCTGTGCTTCACTCCTCAGATCAACATGAAGCGGCGGTCCGTCCTCTACATCGTCAACTTCCTGCTGCCCGTCTTGTTCTTCCTGTGTCTGGATCTGGCTTCTTTCATGATCTCAAACAAGGGTGGAGAGAAGCTCAGCTTCAAGGTGACCGTCCTGCTGGCCGTCACCGTCTTACAACTCATTCTGAATGAGATTCTGCCGTCTTCGTCTAACAAGATCCCGCTGATAGGTAAAGTAGCCCTCAAGTCTTTTTTGTATGGACAGGGATAGTTGCCTAAAAGTGTCTATGACCCCTCCTCCCAGCGGTCTACTGCATTGGGGTCTTCGGTCTGATGTTGCTGAGCCTCCTGGAAACTATTTTTGTGATGTATCTGATGGAGAAAGACTGTAAAAAGCAGCCCACTGGAGACCAGAACCAAGGGGAAGACTGCATCCGACAGGGCAGAGACAACTTTAGCCACCAGGGAGGTGAGACCAGGACCAAGTTGGGTTCAGAATCTCGTCAGAGTCTTTTCATGTTATATCTCTTCCTGTGTTGATGCTCTTGCTTCCAGAGGACACCAGATGGACTCGCTGTGCTTGTATCTACGATGCTCCTACAGGAGAAACTCCCTCCCAGCTGCTGTCTGTGTCCAAAGAGGTGACGTTTGGGTCGATTTCCATCACAACAGACGTGAACTGATTGTCCAGCATGGGGACATCCGTTCACTATTGGCTTCTTTTGACTCACCTTTGCAGGGCAGCAGCAACAAGCTGACCGAGGAGCAGCACACCATGGAGGGGCTGTCGGAGGAGCTGAAGGAGATCGAGAAGACGCTGTCTGTGGTCATCAAAGAGACGAAGGACGATTATATACCGGGTTACTGGACCCACGTGGCCGAACGCGTCGACAGAGCGTTCCTTCTTTTATATCTGTCAATAATAATTGTGTTTTTAATTATTATGTTTATCCAGTGGAACGATGCCTAAAAAGGATCTTTGCTGTTTCCTGGGTTACCTGGAGCTGATGGTTTTTACGTTTATCATTAATCGTGCCCTGGTCGGTGTTGTTTGCTTTGACTCTGATGCTAATCTCTCAATTTAGAGTTTGTTCCTAGAAAAGAATTAGAAACTTTAGGTGCAAAACTAAGCTATGCTACTGTTGTTAGCATATTTTTTGCTACATTTACACGTGTGTGATGCAATTGTGCTGTTGTTCTGCTTTGTACAACTGTTACACGCTAGTGTGATGTCTGTAGTACTGTTAACACCTGTAGCAGCTACATGTGTTCATGTGTGTTTTCATGTGTGTGTTCATGTGTGTTCCTGTGTGTAGTTCTGCACATGTATGTGAGTCCTTCTGCATTATGTTCCATTCATCTGACTGAATAAGAGTTTTACATCCTGCGGCATGAAAAAGTTGACCTTCGAAGCATTTATCACATGTTAAACATCATAAACAAATAAACAATATCTGTTGACAACACGTGAGCATATTTTTTATTCTATCTATCTGTCTGTCTGTCTGTCTGTCTGTCTGTCTGTCTGTCTATCTATCTATCTATCTATCTATCTATCTATCTATCTATCTATCTATCTATCTATATCTATCTATCTATCTATCTATCTATCTATCTATCTATCTATCTATCTATCTATCTATCTATCTATCTATCTATCTATCTATCTATCTATCTATCTATCTATCTATCTATCTATCTATCTATCTATCTATCTATCTATCTATCTCGCTCCAGCTCCTCTGTGAAATTGATGATGCTTAAAGATGCGCAGATAGAAATGGACACCCCTTACACCCGCTTACACAACAATCATCAGTGGACTAATTAGATCAACTGTAATCTGCCAACGCCCATCAGAGATCAGCTGGTCGGCGATTGGTGGGCGGGGCTGCAGATGTTTTCACATGTTTTGCGAGTGTCCTGAATGTCTTGTGGATGTCCTGATCTTTCCACAGCAACACAAACTGTGTTTTTCAACGGGGTTTCTGTCTTAAAACATAATTTATTTGTATTTTTATTCTGTCTGACAAAATTCAGACATTCAAGCATTCACATTCAAATTAAATCTGGGAAATAAGTAGAAAACTCACAAAAATACCTCAAAAAAGTTTGTTAAGTAGATCAAATGTCCGTTTTTTTCTCATTGGATACCAAAGCCTGCATTAGAACAAATGGGGTCTTAGTTTGCTGCTACCAGAACCAGCCCAGACTCAGAGACGATTGGACATCCAGAGTCCTGACCCACTCAGTTCATACTACTGTGGTAGAACTGATGGATGGGGTTTGACATCAGTGTTAATCGGCCCCCCGGTGTGGTCGATATGTGGTAGGCTCCTGGTGCGTCACCAGTTTAAAACACACTGTTGGTCCTGCCCTCCTCCAGTGTGATGATGACAGTTCAATGACAGCGTAGCTTTGGATTCTACACTCGAGATGCTGGTTGGCTTCCTCCTGTTGCTCCTCCTCAAAGGTAAGATTTTATTATCCTCCTGGAGTCTGTATGAATTGTTTTCCTTTGGATGAAATCTGCTTAAACTGGAGTGAAATCTAGAGTTAGATGGACCAAAAAGAGCAGAATAGTAATATAAATGGAGGATATATGATTACATGCACAGAAACCTGGAGAAAGATTCAAACTGAGTCTGGTGTGTTTTTGATGTGTTTATAGCCCAGAAGATGATAATACAGGTTGATTCTGGCATCATTTCATTTCATTAAGACGAACGTGTGAATGTAAAACTGCTGCCGAATCCCCGTTTCTAAGAGCTCACCGTTATTTAATCAATCAGCCTCTGATGATGACATTGCTCTCAAATGAGGTAAAAATCATTTGGTGGTTCAGTTGATCAGCGAGCGCAAACATCTGAAGCTCCTGAGATGAACTGTTCTTCAGGTTTAGTCCAGTTTTAGTCAGTTTTGCTCAACAGCTCCCAAAGCCTGAGTCAATTTTAGCCAAGTTCAGTCAAAACGTCTCAAAAATAATCCCATTAGGCTGATATCGGCATCGGATGACAGTAGCTATAGCAACCTGCCTGGAGTGCAGTCGGAGTCTCTGCATCCTCATCGTTGGTGTGTCATTGCTTTCAGCTGAGGGCGGCCGGTCCTCTGAGAAGGTGTGTGCTTATCAGGACGTGTTAGACTACCTGAACCTGACCAAGACCAACGAGCTGTTCTTCATGACTCGACCTGTTAAAGACTACAAAAAACCCACACAGGTCTGCCTGGAGGTGCAGCTCTATGCCATCCTAGATGTGGTGAGTTCAATTCCTGCAACGTCAAAGAAATTTGTTGTGCTGGAATCATTTCATTCATATTTTGTGTTTGTAGAGAGAGATCGACCAGACGTTCATTCCTTACGTTTGGATTGTTGCTGTGAGTCCAATCTGTGAACAGAACTTTCTGCTCGCTCTTCATTCTCTATGTTTCTGATGGTTTCTCCCAATCTGCCTCTAGAGCTGGTATAATCAGTACATTTGGTGGAACCCAGAAGACTTCTGTGGTATTGAGACTGTTTCAATTCCTACTGACGTTTTGTGGAAGCCAGATATTTGTATTGATGAGATGTGAGTGTGAACGACCTCAAACACACTTACAGTAATTAGTGCAATCATCTGCCACAGCACAGTTTCCCCATTATGTCACTGCACCCGAATGCAGCACGCCTATAACAGACATCATAAGACTCCTCGACCATCAAAACCTGCCATAGGAGTCATATATATCATTATTTTACAGGATAATGTTCCTTACATTAACAAATGTAGCTGTAAAATGTTTTCTTATTGGTTCATGAAGAGAAAAATAAGAAACACAACTTTTTCTGCTGTAATTTCCTGCTATATGTTGTGTCTAACGGGTACAGTCTGGTATAGGTATGTCTTGTATTTTAGCGTCTGCATCTCCGTGTGCTATTATTCAGGACAGAGAAGGACAAAGCCCCCCCAAGTCCTCATCTCACCATCTACAGCAACGGTTTGGTCAATGTCCAGAACGACCAGGTCCTTGTCAGCACCTGCAGGATGCACGTCTACAAGTTCCCCTTCGACATCCAGCGGTGCAACCTGTCCTTCAAATCGGTGGTGCATTCAGGTGAGTCTCCACCTGGTTGTGTCGCTGCTCAGACTTGGTGAGGACTTGATTTGGTGTGACTTGATCGTTTTCTCTCCCATACCAGTGAATGAAATCCAGCTGGTTCACCAACTCAGCACCACGGAGGACACACATGCAACAATGCGTACGCAGTACGAGTGGCTGTTCATTAGCATGACCGTCACCAACAAAACCGTTGTGATGTTCAACATCGAGCAAGACGTGTTGGTTTACACCGTGAGTACCAAGGGTTTGCTTCCCATTGGCTGGTCCCCTGGTTACCGCCTCACCCCACATGTGACACCCCTCCAGGTAGAACTGAACACCTGTATAACTCTCTGTCACCTGGGTAACCATCTGGTACCTCTCCCTAGATCTCCATGAAGAGGCGATCCGTCCTCTACATCGTCAACTTCCTCCTGCCGCTCCTGATCTTCCTGTGTTTGGACCTCGCCTCCTTCCTCATCTCGGACACCGGAGGCGAGAAGCTCAGCTTCAAGGTCACCGTGACGCTGGCCGTCACCGTGATGCAGCTAATTCTGAATGAGATCCTGCCTGCTTCATCTGACAGGATTCCACTGATAGGTAGAGAAGAGTCTGCAGCAGCGCAGATGTCAATGCTCACGTCAACCAGCCGACATGCTAAAGATACCAGCCAGAACTGATGCTGATGGAGGTTTCTCTTGTCATGAATGAAACTATAAGGAAAATGAAAGTGTCTCTGATCTGTTCTCCTCCAGTGGTCTACTGCATTGGGATTTTTGGTCTGATGATGCTGAGCCTCCTGGAAACCATCCTGGTGATGTATCTGATAGGGAAAGACTCTGAAGCCAAAGAGACGGATGGAGACCGAAGACTGAGAGACAACAGCAGCCATCAGGATGACTATAATGGAGGTGAGACGGAGGTTTATATATTTCCAGTTCAGGTCTATTCTTCATGCAGGTGTGTTCAGATGAATGCATTAGCATCTTTAATGAGTGTTGCGTCTTACTTCCAGAGGACAAGCGGTGGACGGTGTACATCTCCGATGTGTCTGCTGACCAGGCGCCATCTGGACCGCTGAAGGTCAGGGGTCGCTGCACACAAAACTCTGCATTATTTGATTCATGATCACACTTCCTGAGCTCTCACCTCCAAATTCCGTCTGCAGGGCAGCAGCAGCCTGTCGATGGAGGAGCGTCGCGTCTCTGAGAAGCTTTCTGACGAGCTGAGGGAGGTGGCGAAAGCCCTGGCTCTGCTCATCAACAGCAAGAAAGAGGACAGGAAGCCCGGCTACTGGACCAGAAAGTCAAAAACGATCAACAGAGCGTTCTTCATCTTCCATGTCATGTCTACCACCCTGTTCTTAGTCTGCATGTTTACCATTTGGAGCGATCCACAGGAATAAGTACACTTGGATGGGAATGATTGCTGCTTCGTTTTTCACTGTTACGCCTCACACATAGCCGCTATTAGCATATCTCAGTAGTCAGGTTCTTCTACTTATACATCGATACACTTTCAATATGTATACTGTATGTTGAATTAATCCATCAGATGACAAAAATAAACAATCATACAGGTTCATATTTATTTTGTGTTGGAGTCTCATTTCTGGAGAATCAATTTCATCCAGGCATGTATGGTCTGTAAAGTTTGATGGGTTCAGATTATCGGGCTGTTACAGTTTCTAACAGACCTGATCTATACTTCTGATCTCTGACTGTTCAATAGACTCAATGTACGAACATTTTGCCTATTGAATGCACCCCCGACTCTCTTTCCTTCTAGCATGCTGCCGGAAGCCGCTCTTCTTACAACTTTAACTCTAAAAGTCTAAAGTTTTACCTGTTAAATTTCTAACTTTTGATTAAGTTTCTTTTCTTTTAAGGCAAACCAACATTTAAAATCTCTTTTGGATTATCTGGAAAGTAACGTCTCACATGATCAAAACTGCTCCAAACTGTAAAAATATGCAATTGTCTGCAGAGTGTTGTGTTGTGTATTCGTTTGCACATAATCAGATTTATTAATGTATACAGGAAACTGGAAATGTAATCTCACAGAATCTGTGTGTGTAATGAAGCTTCCCTCCAAATCAAAACTAAGTGAACTGAGATTTGTTAATGTGAAGAGGAGCTTAGAGGAGCAGCAGTTTGGTGGCGGGATGATTTTACTGGTCCATGTTTCCTCTCATCAAGAACTACAGTCTGTAAAAAACAAGACAAAAAAGAAAAAGCTTTAGCTCTGGCTTCCGGCAATTACCGTAAAAACTTCATGTTCAGAGTCGTCAGTCAGTCTGAGATGAACAAACATGAACCAGAGATCCGGATGGCAATAATGAGAATGGACAAGCATTAATTCATGTGAGAAGAAAAACGCCATGTAACGACATGTTAACATCGATTAAAACAAAGTCAAAGGAAGTGATTGTACACAAGGTGCAGTTTGAGCTTAAACCACAAATGCCCCTTAAATGTTTAAACATTTACAGGAACTCCATTACTGAAGTAATCCCAGGAGGACATCTGAACGTGGGTTTGGTTATTGGGTGTGCCCAGCCTTCTTCCTCTTTGATGTAAAGGCGAGGACATCTTTGTGACAGGCACATAGATGCAGACTCTTACTCAGCTTCTGGTTTCTCAGCGGTGCTGAAGTCATGATGCTCGCCGGCGTCTTCCTTCTCATCCCCCTGGCAGGTAAGCTTCCTCATGTCCTCATAGTCTCCTGCTTCTCCTAAGGCCTCACCTGAAATCAAAATTTCTTCATGTTTCATGTGTGGCTAATCCAGAGCAGCAAGTATTGAAACAAAAAAACCTCCTGCTGTGAGCACCTACAAATGTTTTCATGTTGAGCTGATGAGTAAATTTGTCCTGATGATGAGGGGAAATTGAAAGATTGTGGGCACGATTCATCGTCTGCATGAATATTGTATCAAAACAATCGTGTGTGGGTGAAGCTGATGGTTGAAGCGATTGAGTCAGATAAAAGTAGGTAGAAAGAAACCTTTAAGGGATGCTCGCAACCAAACATTTATAGAAGGTGCTTTTATTTAAGGTTACATTTATTTTATTTAACCTCTGCAAAAGTCACATAATTTAGCAAAGAATGGGTTTTCTGTAGGCGCTAACTTCTTTTAAATCCTCAAAAGAGGAGTATTTGATTCATTAAATGTTCTCAAATTTGGTTATTTTCAGTCTTGCCAAAAACAGCGTGGACAGTCAGCCTTAAAAATATGATATGTAAGGGAATCTGAGCAGAATCTAATTTGCCTGCAGTCTGGACGCATCCTAAATCTAAATGAAGCCACTGCTGGACTGGGTGGGTCTGATGGCGCCCCCTGGTGGCGATCAGCATCACAGCAGGACTGAAGCCTTTCTTAGAGAATGTGTCTAGTTGCAGACGGGCAGTCCTCCAGCGATGGCTGCAGTTTTCGGGATCTTTTAAGCTACTTGAAGCTGAGGGACAACTCGGCCCTCACCATGAGCCGACCTATCAGGAACTACAACTCATCCATGGAGGTCACACTGGACATTCTTCTCTACGCCATCTTAGACGTGGCAAGTTATCGACGACTTTTCGGGCTTAGAAAAAGCACTATAATGTCACCTTAAATTTGTGATGTTTAACGACTAACTTCGACACATTTCTTTGATTATAGAACGAGAAGGCCCAGAAAATGGTTTCTTATGTTTGGGTTGATATGGTGAGTTCCAAACTTCCACCTCATTCTGTTGGGAAACTCAGACTTCTTTCATTTAAATAAATTTTGTCAACCGATTCTCCTCTGCAGATGTGGCGGGACGAGTACATTTCTTGGAACCCTGAGGATTTCTGTTACATGAATGTAATTTCTATTCCCACTAAAGTCTTGTGGAAGCCAGATCTTTCTATTGAGGAGATGTAAGTGTGTTCTCATCGTGTGCTAACAGCTTATTTTGCATGAACTTAAAGTGTCTGTTTGCACACAGGACAGAGAAGGATAAGGCCTCCCACAGTCCTTATCTAATTGTTAAGAGTGAAGGCAGGGTATCGCTCAGGAACGACATGATGGTGATCAGCACCTGCAGGATTCACGTCTACAAGTTCCCCTTCGACACTCAGAGCTGCGACCTGTCCTTCAAGTCCGTCGTTCACTCTGGTGAGAACCATCGACTTCCTGTTGCTCCTACAGTTCCTTCTGCTTCGTTCTTTGGAATAAATACCAAAAGGTCATTCATTCTGTTCTATTTTTCCTCACCTGCTTCAGCCGAGGAGCTCTACTTTGTTCCGTTTGGCAACTCTTCAGGCAACACAGAGTGGTCTCGTATGATGATGAGGACTCAGTCTGATTGGGTGTTCATCAACATGGAGATCTCCAACAAAACTGTGGATAACTTTGGTCTCATGCAGAGCATGCTGGTTTGCACTGTAAGTGTTTCTGGATGCAGTTTGCGGAGAAGCAGGAAATAAAATACACCTATTTCCATTAATTGCTCAATAATAATATTTTCAGATCAACCTGAGGAGGCGGCCCAACCTCTACATCGTCAACTTCATGCTGCCCATCTTGCTGTTCTTGTCTCTGGACTTCGCCTCCTTCTTGATCTCGGACAGCGGAGGTGAGAAGCTCAGCTTCAAGGTCACCTTGATGCTCGCCGTCACCGTGATGCAGCTCATTCTGAATGAGATCCTGCCTTCCTCCTCAGACCGCATCCCACTCATAGGTAAAGCAGCTCATCCCCACACACTTCACTGGACTGGATTTGTTCCGGACAGCGATGTCTTCACACGACTGATGTTCTTCTCTTTCTTCAGCGGTCTATTGCGTTGGGATTTTTTGTTTGATGTTGCTCAGCGTCGTGGAGACGATAGTGGTGATGCATCTGATCGACAAAGACTCCAAAGAGGAAGAGGAGGATAAAGATCGAAGCCTGAGTGAGGACTCTGCTGGCCAATGGGGTAAATTCAGCTTCCATAGCTGTTTGTTGATCCAAAACAACACAGGATAAATATATTAATATTAGGGTATCTCTATGATTTATAAAGCAGGACAGAATTGTGTCCTGTTGAAATAGGACTCATGTTGTGTATTTAGTTAAACTTTCCAGATGTTAATCAGTGTGTTTGTCTCCAGCTGAAAGCCAATCTGAGCTGAGTCCAGTCAACAAACAGGTTAGGATGTGTCATTTTTCAGGTTTTTTCTTCTTTTGAAAAGGTTTTCCTGTCCTAAGGGGTCCTACGCCCCCTTAGAGTACTATGAGATCGTACTTTTTCTAAATTTTTGGAAAGATTTTGGTGTAATTCTGCTTCATTTAAAGGGTGTCTTTTCCAGGGAAGCGGTGACCAGCAGACGGAGGAATCCTTTGACCGTGAAAAGCTGTCAGAGTTGAGGGAAACACTCGCTGAGCTCCGGAGAAGCAGGAAGGAAGAAGGAGAGAAAGGCTATTGGAGCAGAAAGGCAAAAACAATCAACAGAGTTTTCTTCTTTTTCTATGTCTCAGCTGTTGCTGTGTTTTTGGTTTGTATGTATTTAAGTTGGTATTAAATAATAACACAATTGTGTTAAGTGATAAAAAGGCACAGTACGAGTTACGATTATGTAAGTTATAAATGCTGCAGGTGGAACAGCCTCATTTTATTTTATCATCCGCACAATTACATCATCAGGGGATGAAAATAGGGGATGTGCTCATAAGTATTTAGAGTACAGGGGTCACTATAAGGTCACAACTTCCCGTCCTGTCTGTAACAGCCCACCTTAGACACTCAACAATCTTCCTCCTATCTGTCATTTGCATGTTTCACCTTAAATAATTTGATTTCTATATGGCTCTGAAAAGATGTAGAAAAGATGTAGAAATAAAAATGGAGCCCATCCTCTCTGTCTTACAGTAAGTTGTTTGTGTGTGCTTGCAGAGGATCAGCCATTAAGCTGCTGCAACAGAAAAAGACAATAACACAACACAAAAGTAGTAGAAATGATGGAAAATTTCTGTGGCTTCATCACCACTTCCACCTAAGTGGTCATGAAGCCTGATATAAAATTTGGAATGGTTTGATATAATGGGAATGTTTGGAATAAACATGCAGGGTTCTAACAGTTAAAGCTGCTCAGGATCCACAAGATTTTTGCTTCACAAAAAGATTCTTCTAACCATAATGGCTTCAAAATTCTAGATGAGAAGAAAAAATGCTGCTTTCTTGTTTACTTTGATTAAAAATTGCATGTTTTGGGAGGAAGAACCTGGAGAAAACCCATACAGACACGGGGAAAACATGCAAACTCAGGTTTTCTTCTTTCATTTTCTTCTGTCTTGACATGGCTTATTTGTACGTCATAATCATCGGAATTTCAAGAAATAAACGCTTTAAATATTTTACTCTACGTGTAATAAATCCATGTATAAGAGTTTCAGTTTCTGAAATGAGTTACAAAAATTAACTTTTTCATCATACTCAAATTTTTTTTAGATCATTTGTAGTCGAATAACAATGTGACAATTTTTTTTATACATTTCCTTCCTCGTGGCTGTAGTTGCAGGTGTCCTCCGGTGCTGCAGGTGGCGCTGTTTGCTCTGACGTCACCGCGCTGTCGTACAATCAGTGACGTGGATTTTCATTGAGACAGTCAGTGCTGCCAAAAACACAGGTTTAGCAGCGTGTCACGCCACGATTCCACGAACTTTTCCACATATTTTGAAGTTTCACACGTCTCATTTTGTTTCCTTCGGTTGAAGGCATCTTTCAGAAAAGGTGAGCAGGTCGTGAAACGTTCACGTCAGACGGTTTCCTGGTCGCTGCCAGTCCGAGGTTTGATTTATTTTATTCTAGGGATTTTCTCTCAAGACTCCAGGATGAGTAAAAACAGCAAAGTGATGAACCTGAAGGATAACATCAGCGGGAATGAAGTGGATCTGAGTCTGTGTAACCTCACCGAGGTGCCCGTCAGAGAGCTGGTAGGTAACGAACCGAATCAAGAGGGATTGTTGGTTTCAATCTTTGAATATTTATACACATAAAACTTGAAGTGAACTAATTCCACCTGTAATTTCTCCTTCAAGTCTTTATTCACCAAAGCTACTGTCGTGGATTTGTCCTGCAACAACATTACCTCCCTTCCAGTAAGTACAAACGCAATCATCCGGTACTTGAACGCACCATTTGACCTTATTTTTGACTTCAAATGAGGTCAGGGGTCGTTAAGGGTCATTCCACGTTTCACAGGGGTGGGGCTGCAGTTTTTTTCAAATTTTTCTTTCAATAGAAAACTAAAAACATCTTTTTTGGCATGTTTTTGTTCATTTAGCCCGAGTTCTGCAACCTGACCCACCTGGTGAAGGTGGATCTGAGTAAAAACCAGCTGACCTGCCTGCCAGATGACGTGGGGAACCTCAGCGGCCTCCAGCATCTGGATCTGTACAACAACAAGCTGACCGTCCTGCCTGTCAGCTTCTCTCAGCTCAGGGTCGGTGCCAGACGTCTTAGTGTGTCAGCTCCAGCTGGGGTTTAATCCCTGCAGAGCGGTTTTTTGCTGAGTGTGTGTGTCTCTGCTCTCAGAATCTGAAGTGGTTGGACCTGAAGGATAACCCGCTGGAGGCCGAGTTGGCCAAAGCTGCCGGGGACTGTCTGGATGAGAAGCAGTGCAAACAGTGTGCCTCCAGGGTGAGAGAGGCAGCGACGCCATGACGGTGGGACTAAACCAAAACAGAAGAACTGAGTACGTTGGTTTGTTTCAGGTCCTGCAGCACATGAGGGTGATCCAGGAAGAGGTCGATCGCGCACGAGAGAAACGTCTTCTGAAGGAAAAAGGTGAGAGTCAAAACATTTTGACTTCTATTATGATTGAGCTGCAACTAGTGGACATCAAACCTGAAGTGTTGACAAAATTGTGTGTTAAGTTTAAGTGTTTTACTAACAAAAAAATAATCTGTTTTCATCACTAAACCAGAGCAAGAGAGGAAGAGGGAGATGAAGCAGAGGGAGCGAGAAGCCAGAGAGAAGGAGGCTCGCAAACGGGAGAAGGCGGAGGAGAAGGAGAAAAGGAGACGAGAATACAACGCTCAGATGGCGGCCATTGCTGCGCGGGAACAACAACAACAGAAGAAGAAGAGCGGGGAGAAGAAGAAGAAGAACGGGCAGGCAGCAGGTAGGACAGGAAGGCTGGGCGATGCAAGACGTGAAGGGACGGATTTCATTTTCCTGTTCTTGTTTTGACGTTTCATTCTCTCGCTTCATCTCAGCTGATAAAAAGGTCGTCGTCGAGGTCACACAGAAACCTCAACGCTCTCTCATTGGCTTGATGTTCAAACTCCTCCTCTTGGTGCTGCTGGGATTGGCCGCCGTCGCTGCCACCTGCCGACTGACCGATTTGAGGAAGGAGGCCGTGTGCGTGCCGGTCAACGTCGCCGTGGACGACGGCCTATCCTGGGCCAGAGAGCAGGAGGGCGTCGTCAGACAGCTGATGCAAAATCTGTCGACTGCAGCCAAGGAGTTCCTGGAATCCACAAAAGCGTCTAAGAACTAATCGATCATTTGCCTCCATCGGCTTCCAGAGCGGCGGGTTCCGCCACCTCCATCTGATAATAACCGACATCATGAACCTCAGAGGACGAACCCGCGTCGCCACGTCTGAGGTGACGAGTCAGACAGGACAAATGTGTCGATCACTTTAAATTCCTATGGAATTGTTGACCCTCTTTGTACCACAGCTGGTTTATAACAAAAACTGCGCACCTCGAATGTTTCCCCGATGGCCATGTTTCACGCCAGAGCATGAAAACCAGACCCGGTAACGGTAAGAGTCGGTTCGGAAAGGCAGACGTTAGTCCCTCAGAGAGCCAATATCTGTGATTTTCAGACGTGATTAATTATATCAGCAATCGGCTGTTTTAAATTCTCAAACTGATTTGCCTTAAAAGTCCAGCCTGTTTGGTTCTAATGTGAAAAACGGTTTAAAATCATTCTGCATGCTTCAGGGCTTTTGCTTCCTGTTTATTAATCGACGTTCCAGCGCACGCTGAGTTCCATTTTTATTTAAAGTAGAATCTGAAAAGGAACTAGCCTGAAAACCAAAGAGAATAATCTTTAGAACAGCAACGAGTTAACGTTAAGTACATCTTTCCACGTGCACTTCAGCTGGTCTACCACGATTACACCAGATTCTGCACTGACTGTTAGACGTGTGCGAGCGAAATGGAACGCACCAGCTGGATGTCAGGAACGGAACAAATCCAGAATGCATGTCCTGCTGGAGTAACTGGTGCGTTTTAAAGCGAGTCTGCTGAAACATCTCCCTTCTTCTAATCTCAAACAGGAATTTATAAACAAAGTATTTCACTTTTGCTGCACTTGAAACCAATAACTTTGGACGTTTTTGCTGCCTTCACTGCTTTGCTTTTTGTGTCAATCATCAGCGTCAATAAACGGCTATGCAGAAACTGTCTGGTTCTCAAAATTTTAAATGTCTTATGGAGCATAAAATGATATAAACTGATAAATATAATTATAGAATCTAACCAAGCTCTCACATTTGGCACAAACAGGAAAGATTAAACATTGTGAGGACGTTTTGCTGACTGTTTGGCGTTGTGTGGTGTGATATGACAGATATTCAATAAAGCTCCAGCATTTGGGATTTGAAATGAAACCCCACCCTTCCGGCTGTGACAAAAAAACCGAAGCAGGCGGTGGACTAATGCGACCATTAACAGGAACTGGAGACAAAACATTTTGGGTGTAACGCGAGACGTGTATCACCCGTCTGATGGAGAGGATGCTAACCGATTCGTCGCTGCTAGATCTCCACATGAGGGGTGTTAGCTCAAGAATGTGCAACGTGTGTCACTAAAACCACAAAAAAACAAAACAAAAGACAGACTCGGAAAACTTGTCAGATGTTTTAGTGACTTAAAAGTAGAAAAACATCAACAGAAGAAACAATAAAGTCAAAAAGGGAAAACCTGCTTTTCAGTGACCATTAAATCTCATTAGCTTGTAAATAAACAGGAGGAAGAGGAGGGTTTTTGGTCCACATGGCGACCCCACCTCAACCGACCTTGTGAACACGCCTCCCATCGGAGGAGGGAGGGGGGTGCTCCAGCGGCAGATCTGGCCCCACCGGCTCTGATTGGCACTGGGTGTCCTCAAACTTACGGCCACACTGTGTGGAAGAACCCCGTCCAGGATGACCCTTCTTAACGCCGACGTGTCTTTGGGTGTGTGTGTGAGCACGGTGTCGTCATCACGATGATCCCTGGCGGCCGCCGCGGGCCTGTCTGTAGTCTCTCTCCTTCATGTCGGCGGCGGCGTCCAGAAGCCTTGTCCGGACGGATTCATCCACCGTCATCGCCAGGGTCACCTCTCTGAAAACCTGACACACCGACACCTGCGAGAGACACGTGCTCAAAAAAAGTTCGTGGGGAGGTCGTTTCACTCTGGCATCATGGGAAATCATTACCTCCTGGAAGTGGAGCTTCTTGAACATGGCGATGCTCACGTGGTTGTCCAGTCCGATTTTAGCTTGAAACTTTTTGATGCCGAGTCTGGAGACACCTGGTGGAAGAATCCTACGGAGGTCATGTATTTTCCACACTATAAGGCGCACTGGATTGTAAGGCGCACTGTAGGTTCATGAGAAAATCATAGCCTTTTAGGTGTGCCTTATAGTGCGAAAAACATACTGTACCACACGCACATAAATATGTCTCAGATATGAGACTGACTACGTCACTTCCTGTTTGGAACATCTCACCGTAAGACATCATCATGCGCGTCACTTCCTTCCCGATGCCTTTGCCTCTGTAACCGGGCTCTGTGACAAAACGAGGTGCATCATGAATGCGGTGAGAAATGATCGCCGTGGTGACAGAGGTTCACGAACATGTCACCTGCGACCATGATCTCCAGCTCAGCCACGGACGGGTCGGCTGGGTCCGTCAGGAAGATGTTGACGTCTCCCACCATGCATTCCTCCTCGTTTAGACTGGAGTCATCCCAGCGCTGCTTGTCTAAGATGATGAAGGTGCACTCTGGGAATGTAGAGTTGGAAAACGATGATTATGGCGTGGCCTCAGGAAGGTGTGACCTATTGTCATATAACATCACTGGTCAGAGCGTTTCTACGGGCTGAATATTGACTGATGACTCCTCACTGTCGTCGTCCTCCCTCCAGCTCCTCTGCATGTCGTACTCCTGCTCCAGGGTCAGCGGCTCCGAGGCCGTCAGCTGCTGCAGCTCAGGAGACTTCATCCACTCGTGATACCTGAGGACCAGACAGGAGGGGTCACGAGGGCTCTGAATGTTAGAGAGAGTTATAAAGTGTTACAGCGTATACTAGAATATTAGAGAGAATAATAGAATGTCAGAAAGAATGTTGTAGTGTTAAAAAGAAAATTAGAATGTTAGGGAGAATATTAGACACTACTATTGCGTCAGAGGTCAAAATGTCAACATTAGCCCTCGGCTGTTGTTGATTTTTGGGATCATTAACTTTAAATGATTTCAGTTTGCTTGTTTCAGTCCATTCACTGATCAATCAATCAATCAATCAATCAATCCATCAATCAACTTTTATTTGTATAGTTCTTAATCACATCAGCAGACATTTCAGAGCAAAAACAGAGAGAGAAACCCCAACAGAACCCTCCAGGAGGTTCTCCTCATTTAAAGCAGCTGTTAAAACCGGAACCGGAAATACTCACCTGGGCACGTGCTCTTCAGTGTACGGAACCAGCACCACTCTGGTTCCCTCCAGCAACGTGTTCGCGTTTAACTTCATGATAACAAAACACTGAAAACACCGACATGAGCGACAGGAACCTTCGCACAGCTCCTCACGCGTGACGTCATCTCCTCGGAACTTCCTCGGTGTAAACTGCAGCTGTTCTCACCGACAGAACAGCGCCAGCTTCCCCCTGCTGGACAGCTTCGGTAATGCAACTTCAAATGCTGAAACCTTTTGTGAACTGGTCCAAGATCAGTTCATACAGACGTCAAACGTTCATTTTAAAATACAGCCAAATAACAGTTTTATTCTTTATTATTATTTTTTCATATAAATTCTCTTTGTGTGAGTTTCAGGTGGCCCTGCTCAGTCCATGCCACAGTTTGACTGGCTCCTGGGGTGTGTTGACCATATCCATCCAATGCTGGAGCTGCAGGCCCCTGGCGTACATGAAGGGCCCCAGCACCAGCACTCCCAGTAGGACTGGAGGCTCTGGGAGAAAGACATAGTGAATTTAATCCATCCGTCATTCACAGTGATATGAATTATGATGGAAACGGCGCTGACGCTTTCACCTCCGCGGGCGCCGTTCGGCTGCTGCAGCTCAAATCTCAGGCAGGCCTCATCCAGATGCTGCGAGCGAAGTTTAAACGTCATCCTGTAGCTGAAATACGGCTCGACTTCAGCTTTCACCACACAGCTGCGCCTGATCTTCACCGCCTGAGTGTGTATCTGTAAGCTCACCTGGACGCACACACCTAGGAAACACACTGATGCTGTATGAGCAGCACCTGAGGGGGGGGTTATTCAGGTGCCGCTCTGGTATACCTGCGTCTGAGGGCAGCTGTAAGCCGCGGGCCCTCAGGACCACCACCGAGAGGCGCTGCAGAGCTGGACTGTAGCAAAGGGAAATCTGCACGTCGCCCAAATCTGAACACTGACAGGTTTGAGGAGAAACAATTGATTACAAGCATTCTTGATCACTTCCTGTGTGTCGATTTGCATACCTGGGTGTCGTCCTCCGTCTCCAGGTCCCTCCAGAGGACCCTGCCTGCCTGGCCCAGCTCCCCCTCCAGGGGGAACAGCACCCTGCCCACGGCGTGGCGTTTACTGTCCTGCTTCACGCTCAACACGCAAACGCTCAGTGTGCTCTGGGACACGCACACACCCGACACCTGAGGGGAAATACTTCATCCATTAAACTTCCTCTCATATTTTTAAAGCAGATTTTTTTACTTGCAACTTTAAATTTTTTTTCCCTCCTCGCCTGGAAAATGAAGCAGTCGTTGAACTCCGGGTCGGGCCCCGTGCCCCGGGCCTTGGCCTGGCGGGGTCGTCGGTCGTCGGGGAGAAGGCGGAGCTCCACCAGAGTCACGTTGCCGTGGAAATGGGGAGGGAGGTTGCCGAGGCGGAGCAAGGAAACCAGGAGCTGCTCGCTGCTGTGGCGATACTCCACTGAGAAGCAGAGACGGGTGGCCATGCCTGGGGGAGGAGCGACCACCTCGTTCAGGGGGGGGCCGGAGTAGAGACCAGCCAGCAGCGTCCCCAGCGGGTACCATCCTGGTGGAAACAGGTTGATCAGTAGGTTAGAACACGCCCTAAAGATTGTAATCTTCAATATAAATTCCATAGAAAAATGTATTTCCAGAGATATTTCATAAAATCTGTTCCACATTTTTTTCCACTCATCTTCACATTTTCTGTTTTTGCATCGACGTTGGGTGAATGTTTTATTACATTCTGCTTTCTCATTGTATAAAAAAAAACAAACCCCGTGAGAGGAGACGTCCTTTAAAACACGGATCACGTTGAGCCAAGAGGTCAAACGTGCTCACCAGATGGTGATCCATGTGCAAGATAGGAAAATGAAGGAAGTCTCGTGTTTCTCTCTGGCTTCTTTGAGCCGAGTCAGTCCAGCAGGATGTGAGCAGGAAAAATTAAAATGCTAAACGCTAAACCAAGATTGTAAACGTGTTTTACTGAGGGTCTGCAGTCTCTAGGTTTAAACATTCAAACCATCAATTCTGAAGAATCTTGGACAAGAAGCTCACAGATAAGTCAGAGATGACGTACTGCTTACTGACAGAGACCCCCTATGGGATAATATGTCCCCCTGGGGCTCCATCTTCATCTTCTCCTCTTCTTCCTCCTCCTCTTTCCTCAGGTCACCCTGGCTTGTCGTGAAGCGAGGTGGCAAAGTGAACGGGATCTCCTTCAAGCTTTCAGACGGAGAGAAGCGTAACATTTTTAGTGTCTTCTTCTTTAACCCAGGGTTAGGATTAGGGTTAGGATTAGGGTTAGGGTGGTACTAACGTGGCCCAGGAGCCCTGAGACACTGGGATGACCGGAGCGGACCAGGCTGGCCCTGAAGGCACCACAGACAGCAGCTCTTCGTAACGACTCGGACCCTTCCTCTTCCTCCACAGATGACAGACCATCAAACCCAGCAGCAGCAGCAACAGGAAACCAGCAGAGAGACCAGCAGCCAGCAGCAACACCCGGTCTGAGCGCCAGAACGCACAACAAACACACACATGAACACACACCTCAGGCTAGAAACGCTCACGCAGTTCACAGCTTACCTGTCATTTTGCAGCAAACACCCCCAGAAGGTGAACCTCCTTTGCTTTCCAGCCGCTGACTGACGCTGACTTCCACCGATCGAAGAGGGAACGACACAGATGGCCGTTTCCCACCGTCCCGTGCTGCTTGCTGGGGCTCTGCTTTAAACCTATTTAAAGAACCAAACCGCTGTTTCAGGAGCACGACATCATTTACGAACCAAACCACAGAAGAAGAAGTGTTCCGATGATGCTGGGAATCCATGACATGATGGAACGGCCAACGTTTGTCCAAGTCAGAGGCCTGCTGCAGGCCGGAGGGCATCGACCCCTCTCCTTCAGAGGCTGATAACAGTGTGTGTGTGTGTGTGTGTGTGTGTGTGTGTGTGTGTGTGTGTGTGTGTGTGTGTGTGTGTGTGTGTGTGTGTGTGTGTGTGTGTGTGTGTGTGTGTGTGTGTGCCGCCTCATGTTTATTAGGATTTAACTCTGCAGGATGTCCGTCCATCTGTGGTGTCTGGAGGGGTCCAGTCAAGCTGTGCTGGGGGAGCACTGGGTTGCTCAACATTGTGGAGTTTTATTTTATACTCACCCTCTGCTTTAAATACCCCGCTTCCCCCCCCCGTAACCATTAGACATGTGAATATGCACATATATGAGCGCCCAGACAGCTGATCTGACCTGGACGCCTCCACCCGCTGCTGTTTCACCCGTGCACACACACTGTCCACAGATTGGGCGGCAGCTAATGAGATGACGGGTAATCCCAGGAGCTAAAGGCAGAGTAATGGTTGTCTCTTCTACAAGGAGGCACAACATTCAGTAAAGAAAACCCCTCACGTCCCCTCTGGTGCCAGGTTGACATGGAGATCATCTAACAGACAGAGGAGGTGACCAGGAGGAGGAGTTAAGCCTGGGAACGAAAACGGTGGTTTTATTAGGAAGGGAGTGAGGACAACGAGGAGGGTGGGGCGACATTTAGCCTTCTGTGGCGAGCAGAGGTCACACACGGAGAGACGTTTAAAGGTAAGATGATTTTCTTTGATTTTTCTCTATATTTGTGTTAATTTCTGTGGATTTCCTTCATGAAATTATAAAGGAATCAGGATGTGTGCAGGTAGAAATACAGAAGGGTCGGTTTGAGATGCAGATTGTTTGTTTTAACAATATTGATTACGTATTTGTGATGGTTTGAAGCAGGAATACAGAAGAATAGAGTTAAGCATAATCTGCCCTGTAATGGAAAATACAAAAAAATCTAGTTTATGCCCATTTTTTATGCTTGTTTGGTATTTCATTTATTGTCTGTCGACTGAAGGCCATGCGGGGGCCAAATGCTCTCTGATCTATCTGTATTTTGTTGTAATAATGAAATAATCTGTATTGTGTAATCCCATTAGGATAATCTGGGAGCTCTTGTGTGTGTGTTTCAAATTCAGTCTGGTGCAGTCTGCAATTGCACCACCAGACGGCGCTAAATCACACTGGAAATTTAAATATATTGCCATACTGTGTTCAGATGGCGTTTCTGCTGAGGTCAAAGGTCACGTATGGGAGGTTCGACATTTTAGCGTGTGTTTCCTGTGCAGGTGGTGCCGTTGCCATGGCGAGGCGTGATCGCCCCGCGTCTGAGTCCTACCAGCCGGTCTGTTCCTCCAGCGGTCAGCTGGCGTCCGTCTCCAGTGAAGCCGTGGGAGTGGAGGATGACGCCGACCGCGCGCCCATTTTCTCTATCTCTAAGAGCTCCATGGATGTCGTCATGGCAACGGGGCCGCCTCACGAGCGAGACCCGTCCTGGACGAGGATGGACCTGAGGCGCAGCTACAGCACCAACGCCCGCTCCGAGCCCCTCTCGGCGACGCACAAGAGGTTGCACCCCCACCTGTGGCAGCACATCGGCACCGTCAAGGACCAGCAGTGGCCCCCCCAGGTGCAAAACGTGGAGGTCCACAGCCCCCCCGCACACGGCGAGCGCTGGTTTGCTAACAGGCAGCGCTGGAGCCAAGGTAGCGGCGGCACTCAGAGCCGCAGCAGCACGCCAGAGACCATCGTATGGAGAGACCGGACCTCACGCCCCCCCAGTCTCACCCCGGACTCCCCAACGTCTAAACCTGCCTCCCCCCTGACTAGCACCTCCCCCTTCATCTCCCCAACGTCACCACCGGGAGATCTTCTAACTCCTTCTTCATTCACAAATTTGAACACGTGTCCCCGGAAAGACCTTCCCTCACCCGCAACACCTCCCCCGCTGTTGCCCCCCCCATTCTCATACCTCCTCCCCCATACCATCCCTCTCTCCCACCACAGAAGAAGAAGTCTTCCTCGAGGACAACTTGCTCTTCTTCACGTTTCCCTCCCCACAACGAACGCCTGTTAGCTTAGCGGGAGGAGGCGGGGCTCCGGGTCGTGGTGATGATGTCATAGAAGGACTTCAGAGTCCTTCATCGGAGGATGGGGGAGGGGGGAGGTTAAGCTACCTGATGCTGAATTCCCCGACAAAGACCGAAGACGCTGGACCTTCAGTCGTTCTGGGGAACGTTTGTCCGGCGGTCCAAGGGTGGGGGTCGCCCCTGGTTTCATCCAGGAGCGACTCTCATTTGGGGGAGTCCTGCAGATGCAACCTGAAGACCAGAGAAGATCTCGCAAAAATCCCAAAGGGGGTGTTGTTTAAGGATGAGGGTACAATGACCTCGCAGCTGGAACTGACGGACGCGGCGGTTCAGACCGTCTCCCCACCCGGCTCTTCGTGGGGCCTCATGAGGAACCTGTCGACCTCCAACACGGGCTCCCACTCCATTCTGGGGTCTCCACCTGGATCCAGACTCAACCTGAAGTCCTCGGTGGGGTCGCATTCCAATCTGGTGTCGCCATCCTCCAGCATGTTTCCTGTGAGTAGCGGAGAGGAGGAGAAACCAGGAGGCGACCCGACATGGAGCTCCTCGCTTCATCTCTCCTCCTCTCCTCACGGTCTGGAGAGGAGGAGGTCGTGTCTGAAGATCCAGGGGGAGGAGAGCGACGGGATGGGGAGGAGAGGCAGCATGAAGCAGGTGCAGTGGGACGAGAACGGGATGACGTGGGACGTTCACGGAGCGTCCCCGGATCAGGAGGTTCTGACCGCGGCCATACGGAAATACCTGGAGGTCCACACCAGCCCCCCACCCAAAAGACCTTCCTCCAAGAAGAAGAAAGCTCCAAAACCTCCTCTCATATCAAACGTGGTGAAGGCCATGGCGCCGGAACTCCACCCACCCGTCACGATTCCTATGCCGACTTGTATGGTGGAAGGTGGGAAGGTGGACACGCCTGATGGGGCGCCGGAGGATGGGGTGGGAGAAGAATCTGATTGCAGAAGAAGTAAAGCAGAGGTAGAGGAGGAGGAGATCAGAGATGAAGGTGATCCTAAGTCACCCTCACGGGGGGGCGGGACAAACCGCAAGAGGAGCGTGATGCGGGCCCTGAGGAGGCCCCGGTGGTGTGGGGGCTCCAGGACGGCAGACGACTGATCCTGGACAAACTGGTGGATTTACTGACAGCCCTCCAGGAGAGATGTTTACTCCCTGTTGTTGATGTTTACGAAAAACAACTTGTTTTCTGGAGTGCAAACCTGGTGACCCCCCCTCCCCCACCTCAGGTGAGGGTTCACCATTGAGGCACTGCTGTTCAGATGAGCGAGCACATTCTCTCCTTTCATCAAAAGCTCACCAGCGTTTTCCACTGCCGGCATTGTTGTCATAGTAACACAAACACTGTTTGTTTCTGCTCTTTGGGGGGGGGGGGGGGGTTTCTTCTTCACTTTCAATCGGGAACTCATTTTTGATGAATTTTTATTATTCCTGATGAAGGTAATGTAAGATAAGCAAGCGGAGGAAGCTAATTAGCATGTTGCTATGCTAATTTCTTCACCTCATGGTGACTCTAGATGAATTCAACCTCTGGGGACCGAGAATAAACAAACTTTAAAACTTTAAAGTTTAAAACTTTAAACTTTTAACAACTTTAAAACTTCTTTAAAACTTTAAAATCTTTAATTCATTAAAACGCACCAACATGACGACTAAACCGCGTTAGCTTAGCATGAATATTAGCGGTATCTCACAAATTTCCCCACTGTTTCACAAATTTCCCCACTGTGGGACAATAAAGGTATTATTATTATTATTATTATTATTATTATCTTCCTCATTTCATGTGTGGCGTTAAACTGTAATCATCCTGGTGAACATTTCCACTCAGGTTCCTGTTTTCACGGCGGAGCCGTCCAATCAGAGACCAAGGTGACGCCCGGGTCACTGTGTCACCGTGTGGCGTGATGTTGTTGGTTTGTGTGCGGCGCTCTGCTGCTTTTGTCTGGCTACATGTACTGTATGTGAAACTGCTGATGGGACCTGAGCGGGAGAACAATCCAGCGCCTCTGTTCTGACCCCCGTGCACGCACAGCTGCTCGGTATAAATACCCCGGGCCGTGAGCGGCCGGCGATTCCGCGACAGACGATGGCTGTTCCTGCACCTCCTCTGCTCCTCCTCCCGTCTCTGCTGCTCCTGCTGCTCTTGAGCAAGGCACCTCAGCCTGCAGCCACGTTCACGCTCAACCCGGGACGTCAGCCGCAACACAAGCTGCTGCATCTGGGTGAGGGTCGACACACGCACGCATACACACATGCACACACACACACACACACACACACACGGGCTGAAAGTGTCGTTCTCCACAGACTGGCCGAAGGATTGTGGGACGGCGCACTTCAAACCCAACATGGCTGAGAGGATTGTGTCGGGGAACGAGGCCAGGCCTCACTCCTGGCCCTGGCAGGTCTCTCTGCAGGTCAGTCATGATGACATGATGAGGTGGGGTCAAAGGTCACCAATCGCATCTTCAGCTTCAGTGTGTTCCAGGTTTCTACTGAAGCTCTCAATCTGACTTACAAAGACGTTAGTTAGCTTTTTAAAGATGGGATTTTCACTCTTTCCGCTTAGCTAACGGAGGTAGCGCTAACACCATCAGGTGTGGCACGGGTATGGGATCTAGAACTCCACTGTATCCTTCAGTATCCATGACAACATGAGGCTGGAACACTGGATCAGACGGAAACGACTGGCGTCTGAAACAGCCGCAATTTTCTCCATCTTTTATTTTCATGAACGTAAAAATAAAAGTGAATAATTAAAGAGGATGTCTGACTCTCCTTCAGGTTCGACCCAGAGGAAGCAAACATTACATTCACGTGTGTGGAGGAACCCTGATCCACAAGAACTGGGTCCTCACGGCTGCTCACTGTTTCCAGAAGTAAGGAACGAACACACACACACAGTCGCTAAAACCGACACACACCAAATCAACGCAAAGGCCTCAACGTGAACTTCCTGTCCATCAAGGGGTAAAGCCGAGGATGCTGGGAGCTGGAGGATCGTCCTGGGGAAGCACCAGCTGAAGCGCTCGGAGATGCCAGAGAGGATTTTCCCGGTGAAGAGGATCTACCGGCATGAGAACTTCCGCTACCCGGCTCACAGCGAGCTGGACTACGACATCGCCCTGGTGAAGGCAGCCACCGACATCAACCCCTCCAACTTCATCCGATACGCCTGCCTGCCGCGCAAGCAGACCAGCCTCAACCCGGGACACCACTGCTGGGTCACCGGCTGGGGGGACACCCGGGGTGAGTGAGCGGGGGGGGGGGGCTGGAAGCTAGATGCTAACATTAGGGGAGCAAAGCAAGACCTCAGTCATCTGAATATCAGCAGCCGTGACTGATACTTTTTTTTTTCTTTTGTCCTGAATATTACAGTTTGACAATAAGATTTAGCGTCAAACTGTGAAATTTTATAAAAGTTTTATTCACAAATTCTTTTAAAATTTTCTGAGGAATTAGTTCAGAATGTTCCAAAGAAATTGAAGTGGAGAAATTCAAGATTTATAATAAAAAAGTCTTGATATCAGCTCTTTTAAATCATTGCATCCTGTTAAACAGACATTAAAACCACATAAATCCAGATAGTTGAATATTTGAATTCTGTTCTGTTTCTCATTCTATATTAAATTTGACCTTTGTTTCCATATATTAGCTTAACAAACTGACACGGTTCTTCAGGTATAATGTGTTTACCATGTCTATCAACTATCTGTTATTCAAAGCTCAATCAAACAACTTAAATGTTGTTTTTTCAGGTGGGAAGGAGAACGTGTCTCTGGCAGAAGCTCTGAATCAGGCTCGCCTTCCCATCATCGACTTCAAAACCTGCCGGCAGAAGAAGTTCTGGGGTGATCGAGTCCGGGACTCTATGATCTGCGCCGGCTTCAGGGACAAGGAGGACCCACCGGCCGCATGCCAGGTTCAGAATCGATGCTCACAAAATCAAAAGCAGGAGCGAGAATCCATTTCTTAGAATGTGATTGTGTTTCTGCTTCAGGGCGACTCTGGCGGACCCCTGCTGTGCCAGCTGGGACGCGACCGCTGGGAGGTGCACGGCGTGGTGAGTTTCGGCCCCATCGGCTGCACCGTGGAGAACAAGCCCAGCGTTTTCACTCGCACCGCCGCCTACATCCCCTGGATGGAGGCCACGCGCATCAGGGACTTCTTCCTGCACTGAGAATAAGCTCCGCTCTGTTTCACGTCTGACGTCCACTCAAACTGTTTTTTTCTAGAAGCAACACATGTTCACCGTTTCTGGAACTGCCATCCTTCTAAAGATGCAAACACACTTTCTGAATGTCGATCGCTGTTTTCCAACACTCCACAGGACACAATTACAATCTATATTTGCACAATAAAACTGGTGAAAAGCAAAATCTTGGAGAAACATTTTCCTTTTTTTTTTTAAATTTGGCTTTAATCGACCAGGTTTCTGGAGACAGAACAACAGAAATCACTGCAGACACAATAAATACCACAGAACTGATTGTGAGTCTTAGTTCTGACATCGCATCCCTCTTTCATGATGGAAAAATCTGTCAGTCGTGATGAACGCGCTGCCCTTGCCGTGGTGAAACACACACACACCTCATATCACACATTGCCTCTCAAACCGGCTCCATCGAGCCACATTCACTGGGTTCATTCATTCAGAGAACACCCCCCCCCCCCCACAAATAGATTTAACAGTTCACATTGGAGGTTCTTGATCCTCACAGGCTCAGGACAACCGAGGTGAAGGGCGGTCTAGATGATCTGGATTTCCAGCAGAAGAGAGTCCATATATTTAAATCCCAGGTTGTTCCTGGATGGGGAGGTGTCCATGGGAAGGGGAGGGAGGAAAGGGAGGGGTGAACCAGTGCACTGGGACCAACTCCAATCCCCTTGTGCAGCACACTGCATTTGACCTCTTAGTGCTGTGGTTAAATGCTGTATCCTGGACAGATATTTGGCCCCAATGTGGATGCAGATGTGCAGGAAGCGTTTAGTACAGCCTGGAAGACGTGGAGGAGCCGGTGATGTGGTCCCAGTTGTTGTAGAGCGCGTAGGCACCGGATAAGACCAAACCCACCAGACCTCCTCGGGCTGCCCCCTTCAAACCACCTGAACACAGAAACAGCACCAGCATGAACGTCAGAGTCTCCACTTGAGACGGATAGAAAAGCAGAAAAAGACACTCACTTCCTGACTTAAAGAGCATCCCCGTTAGTGTCCCAGCAGCCACTGTGTTGATGTCATCCTCTGCCCCTCGGGCCTTCTCTATGGCCACGCCAAACACGCTGTATAACAAGGCTGCAGTAAAGACAACACAGGTGTGTTTACAGGAAGACGTCTGCATAGAAACAACTTTCCTCCATACGATCCGTTGCTATCACTGATCGCATTAATATTTCTGAAGTCCTACCAACAGAGCCCAGAGAGTTGGCCCAGGAAGCCCCCTGTCTGGTCACCATGTTGATAATCCTGGGGAGGAAAAAAGCAAGGGGACAATTTATCAGCTAATCCACGTGTCATATTAAGGTCAACATGTGAAGAAAACCGAATGTGTGTACTTACTGTACATTACGAGGTTTGGACCACGCAATGTCTCGAGTCTCCTTCAAGCCCATCCTGAGCCCATTCAGAGCTCCCACCGTCGCTCCTTCAGTCAGAAAAAAGACACAAACACTGAATTAGTGATCAGATCCACTAAAAATACTCTCAAACTTAATGTCAGAAATTCAAGTGGAGGTGATTTCTATCACGTACCAGTCATGCAGGATCCTCCAATGGTGAAGAAAGCCAGCTCAAACCTCCCCCTCGTCTTACTGGCGCCTGTGGGGAGGATGAACTCATCTGTGTCCTGAAACACAACATCATCAGAAACTGGACACCAAAATGTTCTGTAACCCAACCCTGTAGCTGAAGCTCACCTGAACCAGGTATCGAGGGTCGACATTGAGGTAAGGAGAAAGAGAACTGGCTCCGGTTACTGAAATGACATTGATGATACAAAAGGGTTGATCATCTGCATAACACAACATAATTGATATGGAAATGAATGAATTAGCTTGTAAAGTAACAGCTATGACGCCGGAAGACGTCATAGCTAACCACAGCTAGCTAACGTAACGTTACACCATACTTACAAGGAACACTGGCGAGCTCTGATTTGGAGTATTCGGGCGCACCTCCTCCAAAAAGATTCCCAAACCCGCCTCTGATTCCTCCTGATCCTTGTGATTTGTTGTCCATGGTGGTAAAAGGTCCGACGGGTCACCCGGCGAAAACCCGCAGACAGGGGTTAGCTGCTAGCGCAGGTAGCTAGCCGACAAGGCTAACGTGATAATAAACTATCGTAAACTTCAAAATACAAAGCTAGCTTTTATCCCCGGCGAACTGCTACTCGACGATGTCCAGTTGATGTCTGTGTTCAATGTTTTCTGAATTTTACCGGTCAGAACATCGGGTTTTCATATAGGACTACCGAGATCAAGTCGTCACGGCCCTGACCTCCAGCAACACGCTCTGCCGTAAAGCAGCTGCCTGCCGTTTACGACCGTCGACTGTCGTAACTCACATCCAACCGTGTAAGGTAAGTAAAACTAAAGCTACCTAACAAATGTCAGTTTTATCGAATTATTAAGATGTTTATACAAAATAAAAGTGACGAAAAGGCGATTAAAACCGCTTTGAAAATGTTATCGAGCCCCCAAACGTCACGACACTACAACAGATCCTGGATCTGTTAACTCAACCAGAGGTCGAGCGCTTGGAGGCAGCCTCACACTTTAAAACTGATCCCAGGCGAAAATCAGACTACGGAAAAGGCCAAGGGTCAAATAAAGTAGAACGCCTCAGGAATTTAGAATTCTAAAGGAGTTCTAAAATCAACATTCTGCCTTTTATCTCAGAATTATGTCATTATTCTTGGAATTTTAGTTAGTAGATATTAATTCAAATCGATCACGTGCTCGATAATATCATAACTATTATATTTAATTTCCTTTAATTTTTTAAAATGGTTTTCGTACTTAGTACATTGGTTTCACAGTTGACCGATATTAGAAATAGTAGTTCATGTTTGTTCTAGCATTATGCTACTGCTATTCTTTGGCATTATTTCATTCACTCTAAACAGAACTATTTATTTCCCCTACCGTTTTTTCGTTTCTATTCATGTAATTATTTGTTTGTTTGTTGCTTACCAGTTGTAGTTGACTGTACAATTGGACGGAGCATGTAGTTCTCCATACGTGACACAAGGGGGCAGCAGAGAGCTGGTGTAAAACCCACAAAAGACCAGCTGTTGGGTTACCGGACCGGTTCTGCCTTCCCTGGAGCACATTGGCAGGTTTAGAGAAATTTGCTCCAAGGACTCCACCAGATGGACGTTCATCTTGCTGTTTGCGTTGGTTGAAGTAGATAGGTAGAGAATACATGAAGAATATTCACCACATCTATCCTGCCTTTTAATGCATGATTTAAAACCGTCTTGAAACTTACCCATGATGCAACAGGGACCACACAAATGCACATTTATGCAACAGGCCCCTGGCATTTGCTGCCAGTCAGAGGGACAGCGGGACTGAAGGAATTTAGTGTGTTGAATTTCACGAATAACAGAGCATCTTATTTGGATTCTGTCTTTGTATGTGTGTATTCAGAAGGGGCCAAGTGGAGCGATGAAGTTTGCCATTGTCGCCCAGTGTGGGTGTTTTCAGACTCTCTGGCATGATCTGTGAGTTAGTGTTCTCTGTATTGCTGCCCAGTGTGCCCACTGTCTTTCCCACAATGCCCCATTCAGCCCCGGGCCTCTCTTTCTCTCTCTCTCTCCCTCCGTTAACACTCTCAGAATGAGTTACCACCCATTTTGTCCCTCTGGCTAATCATCATCATCATCATCATCATCATCAACATCATCACCATTGGACTACAAAACCAAATTTTCTGAAATAGCCGTGATGTCATCTTTATTATCCGTTTCGGCCACTCTTATTTCCAGCTTCTCCTTCGTTTCCTCTCCTCCCCATCGCTCCGTCTCTCACTTTCTTTCTGTCTCTCTGAGCTCCCAAACACAAAAGACAGAGAGGCCACGACAGGACCCCAGTGTATGCTGGTTGTCAAGGAGACAAGGAGACAGTGTTGGGTCTTTAAACTGCCTCAGAGGGGTGTGTGGAGTTAGGGGGAGTTGGCCTTATTTACATGGGAAGAGGACAAGGGAGAGAGCGGTTTGAAATACAACTTTTGAGCGGCTTATAAGACTCCGCTGTTATTCTAAAATCATTCCTGCACTCCGCCTTCAAATATTTACCAAGAAGAGGAAAATCTGGAGCGCTTCATTATGTGGAGAATGCTGTGCATACATAGTAATGTAAATCAACCTGTCCTTTCCTCCCTCCTTCCCCAACACACACACACATACACACACACACACACAGCCGTGCTTTTGATTGTAAGCTCTGGGCCCCAGTGTTGGCTGCTCTTAGGGGTCGACTACAGAATACATTACCAGATGCTTGACGAGTGTTTCTCACCAGACAAGAAAAACGAGAAAAAGACGCAACAATTTTGAGTGGAAACAGGAAAAACAGACACGAGCGTTCACACCCATCCACGCACATATTGCACCCCCACCCATTTATGTCACACAGAAACACACACACACATACACACACACACACACACACACACACACACACACACACACACACACACACACACACACACACACACACACACACACACACACACACACAGTCCCTCCTTTATTTTCTCTCTCTTTTTTGCTATCTTCCATTCGGCTTCTTCCTGTCCAGAGGATTGTCTGCCGTGGTCACAGTATGTCCTGTCCCTCTCTCTGCGATCCGGGGGCTTGGGGGGTTGAGGCACAGGCTCAGCTCCAAGCTTGAAGTTCACTATCAACCCCCTCCAAAAAAACTCCACAATGAAAGCAGGAAGGGCAGGGAGAGGACGAGCGAGCCACCCACTGCTGCATTCAGCGCAGAAAAGCCCCCATGTGAACCTGGCCTGTGTGCAAAACCTTAAATGTATGGTTGGAAAAACAAGATTTTATCCTCAATCCAGGAGCAATTGACCTGAGAATCTGTGCAGTTTTTTAATTCCTAATGCGTCCACATTAGATATAAAACGAGTTTTGAATGAAACACATGTTGGTCATGAGCAACAGGTTTCACAGACTTCAGGAACAAATCTCGATCCTGAGTAATATTTACTCTGCAGATGTTTGAGGGAACGCTTGCACAATCAATTTCCCCTCAATTCCCCAACCGCCCAGTTCCTCCCAACCTGAACCCCCACCCCAAACCATTTTCTTTCTGTTATCCATGTGCATGCCTCTCAGGAACCATGGTGAGCTGGGTGTGTTTTGTACTCTCTTATTACACACATGGATGTGTGTGATGTCCACTCAGGAATAACACGCCAAGGGAGAAGTTTAGGGAAAAAAAACAAAAAAAAAACATGGCGTTTGTGGCCTTTCCCCTTCATTTTGTGTTCAGGACCCCCGCCCCGGCCATCTGAGGAGCGTTTGGTGATTAGTATGCAGAAAGGAAGCTGATTTGCATCATTAAGAGCTAACAGAGAAAAAGCGACGAAGTTTGTTAGTTTGAACAACTATGAGTTTAATCGTGTACAAAGAGTTATTCCTGCTTCAGTTAAGAAGTTCATCGTTCAACACACACATTTTGTTTCTCAACGGTTTTAGACACACATTTTTTTTTTTGCTTTTTTTGTTTGTTTGTTTTTTAAAGGAATCCAAAGACAGAAACCATTTAAGTAGTTAATAATCAAAGTGGTAACAGTTAGTAACCTACACTTGGCACTGAAGAGTAGATTAATGTTGTACTACACTGTTAATCTTCACACTCAAAGTATACAAAGGCACAGAAGGCAAGCAATGATCTGAAAGGCTCCAGTTAATACAGAGAACATCAGGATTACCGACGACACAGGAGGGATCCTTACATCCACCAAAGTAAGGCGTAACATTCTTACTGAAAAGGTCATTTAATGTTATTTTCACGTACAAAATAGAATATAAAAATACATTATAAACTTGTTACAGGTGTTACGACTCTTTATGTCAAGGCATCTGCTGGTTTCTTTTTTTTTCTTTTGTGCTTCTGAAGAGGATACACATGCAAAAAAAAAAACAAAAAAAAACAAGAAAGGAAAATTTGATCTTCAATAACACCATCAAACGAACACAAGAGATCAGATGTAACACTGTTTCCTGGAAGCGTACGAATGAATGAATGAATGAATGTCTGAGCTGCTGATTCAATACTGCGTCACATCTCCAATTCAAATAAATCACTTTGTTTTTGCCGTTTGACATTAAAATGGGATGAGTCGGCCGACTTTAGCCTGAGGAGAATCTGCATAAACCCGCCGTGTAGCAGCGGATCCAGGGAGTAAACGTCGTCCCATCGCTCTCAATAAATAAAGGCACTGAAGCTGGTGCAATACTGTAGTGTAGTGAGACGGGTGTGTGTGTGTGTGGGGGGGCATCGATGTGCAACAGGTTTGGACCTTCATCCCGACTCTGGTGGGACGCTAAAGACACACTTTGGCATTGTGGATTCAGTGAGCACCTGCTGTTTTATGGTTACACACAATCACACCAGGTGTTACGTTTAAAAAAAAAAAAAAAAAAAAAGGGAAGGTGAGTTAAATATAATCTTTCCACCAGCAGTTATTTCATTTTATAGCGAGTTACAAAAGGAAGAAATTATTTTCAAGGACGCCCAATGAGAGGGGGGGGGGGAGAATGCTATAACACGTCAACTTTAACCTTTAGTTTCGTGTTTGTGCTGGATGAGTGTAGTTACTGTTATTACCAGTTTAGTGACACGTTATTTATAAGGTCATTATTATTGCATCATATGGGCTGAGGGTGGGACAGCTCTGAGAGACTGTTTGGCACGTCCAGACACTGATTTAGTGGCCCTTTCACCACTCCTGGGGGGGGGGGGGCATTCCCAGTAAAGTGTACTGGTGTCAACCGTTACAGATTAGGATTTCAACTGGTTTGACATTCTGACACTGCAGCAGAAGAAGGCACGTTTTGGTAAAAGTTTAGATTAGGACTCGGTGGTGGGCGGGGTCCTGAGGTTTATTCCCATGATCGCTGTCGTCTGGTTGGTTAGACAAGAAGCAGCCGGGGTTGTTCCCAATGTGCTGGTCTGGTTGGCTGAGCAGAGGGAGTGGCGGGGCCGTGGGCCAATGAGCGCGCCAGCAGGCTGAGATGGGTGGGTCATCAGTGGGCGGAAAGGTCAGAAGGTCAAGGGGTCATGGGTTAGTTGCCGTGGCAGCTAGAGTTAGACAGACAGACGGACAGACGTGGAAAGGAAACAAAAAGGGCACATAAAAGGGGGGGACATAAAAAGAAAAAAAGGTAGAAGAGAGATTAGTTTCAGCTAGTGGCGTCAGGATGACAACAAGGCAGATCTACGGCAGTCACGCAGCATGAGGGGCGTAAGAGCTGCGCGGCGCCTTCATGAGCCCTGCATAACCATTCATAGTGACTTACATCAACCACCGGGTGGTGACATAAAGAATGGCTGGTTAGCGATGCTCATGCGTCCTCATGAAGGTGTCTGCAGCCCCAACCCACCACCACCCCCACCACCACCACCACCCCCTCCTGCGGCGTGACTGCTGCTATAGTGATACCACTCATGCTAGCTGGGCTACGCTAGCTCAAGACAGGACAGAGAGGGAGACAGCATGGCTTCATGTGGGTGAGAGAGTGACCTTTGTGTCCAAGGAGGAGACGTCTGGGCCTCACAAATAACGTCCAGCAGACATTCAATCTGGATGATTAACAAGTTATTATTAACGGATTATTGATTATGGTTTGATTGGCTTTCGGCTATGACGTATTAGAAGAGCTCCTGATGGCTACGGTAAGCAAGAGACGCCATAAAGGAGAGTGATGAGAGGTTAAAAAGATGGTGATTTTTTTTAGAGGGACTTAAGAAACAATTTAATCATAGACAGACTAACTACAAGAATTTAGAGGCTTTGGTTTTCTTTCGAGATTTTTTTTTTCAATAGTCATCTTTATTGCCTTTTAGTGTTTTTTTGTCCATCGTGTACAACAAGGAGCGCCACCGCTCACATTCACACATATATTGTAGCCAGCTAGTCCATTTTCTATTGCATAAACAGTCACGAGGCCTGCGAATCGAGAAGGTCACCTCATCTTAAATAGACAGAGCAGAACACTGCCTTCATTGCCACCTGGGTGGTGACTAAACAGTAGTAGCTACACACCTTGAATAAAAGTTTTACATGGAGACATTTCATCTATAAAAAGCATAATCGTAAAAACCAAAATAAAAATTTACAAACTAAAAACACTAAAAAAAAAAGAAAAAAAAAACAAAAAAAAGAAGAAACTACAAGTATTTCCAAGCAATCTTGTTCCATAAGCTTCAAATATAAGCACTTAAATCCTTATAATCCCTATATACAAATTTATTTTGCAGCTAAATACATGGTAACAGCACCACTCTGGCTAGGAAATATATGAAAGATGTAAACAGCCCCAATGATAAAGTCCAGTGGGCGACTGATAAGACCACAAACAACAGTATTTCATACAAAAGAGCTTGTAACACAGACCTCAGTAGTCATCACACGCTGTGTTTTAGTAGTAAAGACCAAAGATCATGTTGAAGGGAGTGACCTTCTGAGGGAGATGTTACTTTAAAATGTCATGTAGTCATGGGGCTTCACACAGGTTTTTGAATCAGTAAAAAAAAAAAAAAAAAAAAGAAAAAGAAAAATGTTTGTGGAAATCTACTGGAATGAAGTTGGGCGTGAAGAAAAAACTTCCCACAGTTATTTGTAAGGTCAAAAAAAGTATCAACGAGGAGAAAAACGATGACAAGAACCGTTTTGTTTTTTTTTGTTTTTTTTGATAGAGAGAGAGGACTCCCAATCCGGAGTCACGCGGATCGAGTCACATGAACGGAACGATCCATTCGAATGGAGAAGGGTTCGCGGCCCGACGAGACGTCCAGGTTATCTAACAGCCCCCCCCCCCGCCGTCATTTTCTGCTCTGATTCGACCCCCCACCGCGACAAATACTGTTTCACATTCGACGCTGAGGCTGTCCACCTGACACCCTCATCCGTCTTTTTTAGGCATGCCGTATTACAGAGAACACGTAAACTGAAATTGGTCCATTGGTCGGCATGCATGCACACACACGCAAACACACACACACACACACACACACACACACACACACACTTATACACACACATAAAGTGGCTGGTGAGCTAACTAACCTCTGTCTGGGGTCACTACCCTTTGGTAAGGATGGATTCTCTTGTCGTGGCGTCGTACCTTAGTGGTCATGGCACCTGCTAACAGCCATTGACATCGCCAAAACAGAACACAGGTTACTCATCAGAAAGACATCAAACAGTCCACCAATGGCACCAACATCAGTGAAACCAGGAATTTACAAAAAAAAAAAAAAAGAAAAGAGAGTGTTCAAGTCTGAGGGTCAAAATAAGTAAAAAAAAAACAAAAAACCAAAACACTTCTAAGAGACAGAATTGGTGTTGTTTTGTGGTCTTCTGTTCTCTAAAGAAAAGATTAAATCCAAACCGCTAAACTTCTCACAAAACCTCCTCTAGTAGATTCAACAATCAGCTGTAAGCAAAGTCACTCTAGAGCTCTGTGATTAAAAAATAAGCTTTTACATATATTAAATCACAAAACAGCGGCGCTAAATCGGGTCTATGGGATCACTAAAAAAATGTGTTAAAAGTTACGAAGCAGAAGCTGAACTATTTATAAAAAAAAAAAACAAACGAAACAGTTAAATAGGGTGTCACACCACAACGCTAGTCCGCTAATACAAGAAGGAAATGAAGAGGAATGAACGCTCGACGACAGGAGTGACTGTTGAGGAATCTGTCATCCTAAAGTATGAGCAAACTGAGTGTTTGCCCTGAGGGGGTGAGGGTTGAGGGTGGGGAGGGGAAGGGGGAGGGGGAGGGGGGGGGTTATTTCTCTGCAAGCCAGTCCGTGTGTGTGCGTGAGAGGGGGGGGGGGTGGAGGGGAGGAGGGGGGTTTGCTATCGCTTAGCCTTTGGTTGGGAAAGCCATACCTGTAAAAACACAGGGAGAAGGGACTGTTAGCCCAGCAATGAGCTTCAGCAGGCGGCTCTGGATGCTGAGGATGTATCACAAGAGCTGGATACCTTCCTTTTTTCGTTTTTTTTTTTTTTTCGTGTGAATTTCGAGGCTCGTTTTCTGGTTTAAAACCGAACCGAACGCACATCAGACCCGGTTGACGGGTTAGCTTCCAGCTAAACGTTTGTAGAGTCGTCACGGCGACTTGTTAGGAGTCGGCGATGACAGACTGCACAAACAGGAAAGCCGTCTAATCGTGTCAAGCGTCCCCTTGGGGTTTTTTTTTTTTTTTTTTTTCTCATCGATTTTGTTTTGAGTGTGTGTACGGGAGAAGTGGGCGGGGCCAGATTTCAGGTGTACGGTATCCAGTTCTCGTAATACATCCATTGACTCTGTATGAAGGTGAGGAACTTCAGAAATTTAAATACCTAAAACTCCGGTCGAGTCGATCGGGTATTCCAATATGGAGGGTGTGAGTGTGTACGGGTACTCGTATGGCGTGTAGATGATTCCGGACTCGGGCCCTTGCTGCACCAGCGCCGGGTGCGGGTTGGCCCCGGGGACGAGGGCCGAGCTCTGGATCTGACGGATCAGGGGCATGATGGTCGGCGTGGTGACCGGGGCCGGATTGCGCAAGGTGGGAGGCAGGACGGGAGTGGGGCCCGTGATGATCCGAGGGGCCTGAGGGGTCGCTAAAGGGAAGGCGGCGGTGGCTGCAGCGACACACAAAACGCACAATTATGGAAGTATGCGCACGCCCACACATCGAGAACGCAACAAAAGACAGGGGAGAGGAGAGGACAAACACACTATTTACCACGAAAACAGAGACATTGTTCAAACACAGTAGACTCCTGTACCAAGACTCCGCCCCCTCCCTCACCCACCACCCCGCCTCCACATCAATGATGTCATCCTTACGCGTCTTAACATTGGCGTCTCTGTAGGTCCCGTTGAGAATGGCCAGCTCCATCAGCTGCATCTTCTTCAGGTTGTCCTCTCCTTCAGCCTACACACACACACACGCACACACACGCACACACACACACACACAACACACACACACAACAACACACACACACACACACGCACATCAGCTGACGGCGTGAAGGAGTGAAAGTGAAAACCAAAGTAACCACATCTGAACCTGATCTTAAAGGAGGACGAGTCAAACGCGTCGTTAAGCGTTGAGCGGCGGCGGCCGTGGTGCGTATCGAGTGTCTCACACACGCGACACATTCCCGGCTCTGGTGACAGCGTTGGCGAGAGGTGGGGACTGATTTATAGCCGGGACGCGAATCCGACCGCGTTAAACCAACACAGGTGTTCGGACGCCGCTCGCCTTTTGAGGCCAGCCGAAGCCTGCGCCGTGATTGGAGCGGAAGTGACGGCTGATTACTACAATAGATTAACCCCCCCAACCACCATCACCACCACCACCACCCCCACCCCTGCTGATCTTTTCAGTCTGTTGCCATTGTTGGAAAGAATACGGAGGAAGCTTTGTGATTTCAAAAAAATGTGCTTTTTGTGATTGTGTCCGCGTCACGTCCTCGTGTGGCGCACATTTATGCAACACACGAGGTCTGTAGGGTGTGTGTGTGTGTGTGTGTGTGTGTGTGTGTGTGTGTGTGTGTGTGTGTGTGTGTGTGTGTGTGTGGGAGGGGTAAAGGTGGGCTGGAGAATGTGAGAAATGTTGAGGAGTGCAATCAAAAAAATGTCCCCTTGTGTGGAAAAACAACAACAAGAAAGAGACGGGAGAATACTGTAGCCGGTCGTTTGGGAATGAAGTGAGTTGTGAACGAGTGAAAGGAGTGATGGAGTGGGGAGAACAAGTGAACAGACTCTCCATTCATTCCCTCAGCCTTTCAAACAACCCGGGGTTACCATGGAAACCCCTTTATGCGTGTTCCCTAATTACCCTAACCCCTTACACATACTCTCTCATACACACAGAGACACACACACACACACAAAAAAAAGACACACACTTTCTGGACAGACAATCCCCTTCCCCCCCCTCCATGCATACCAACACAGCGAACCCTCATCCTGTCACACACACACACACACACACACACACACACACACACACACACACACACACACACACACACACACACACACACACACACACACACACACACACACACACACACACACACACACTCTTCCCATCGGTCCGGTGCGTGATGTTCGGGGTCGGGTACTCACGGCGGGCACCAGCAGCTTCTTGACCTCGTTGATGGCGCGCTGGAGCTTGATCTTGGCGCGGTTGTGCGTGTCCTCCACCGTGATCAGGACGTGGAGGTCCTCGCTCAGGTGCTCCCAGTTGGGCTTCCCTCGGTTCATCTCCTCCTGGAACGCACAGAAGCAACGGGTCAGAAGCGACGCAATAAACTAGGCCCGTCTGGGTCGTTTTCTGGATCGGCCTATGAAACACGCACCGGCTCAAGGTCGCGGGAACGCTATCAGGTTTTTGTTGCTCTGCAGTCGTTACATGAGACCGGTGTTGGATTTTACCGAAGTCACTCGAAGACTGAGAGCAACAGTGAACTTTCCCAGAAGTGGTCAGGCTTCAAAAAGTGTTCAATGTGTGTGTGTGTGTGTGTGTGTGTCTAGGCGTGTCCAGTAAACACCAGCGTGAAGGAGAGGTGAGGTGAACACCATCTGAAAGCATCACTACATCCCTTAAAGGACTCAAACCTTTAGATCAGGGGTGTCAAACTCAATTCCACCGAGGGCCACATCAACATAATGACTGTAATCAAAAGACCAGATGTAACTAATAAATGTGACTAAATGTATCTCAATGTAATGTAAAACAAATGTAACTATTTAATGTTAAATAACTCTGAATTTATTACTTATTCATGTTACAAACATTATAGTTACACAAAAAAAGTATGTTTGTTTCTCTGTTCTTACATAAATCCTTTTAATTTTTTAGGTTATTAAACCCACAGAACTCCATCAATCAAGGATCAAACTATCCAAGAGAATAAAGAAAAATAACATCAAACACAAGTTACGACGTTAACTTTGTTCAAAATGTTTTTGTCAAAGTTAAAATGGGCTGAATTACTGCATTGTGGGAAATGTAGTTTTGCTCTAAGTACACTTTTGACCTATTAATTTTTAAACACTCTGACCTTTTATGCTCTCACGGGCCACATAAAATGATGTGGAGGGCCACATTTGGCCCCGGGGGCCTTGAGTTTGACACATGTGCTTTAGGGAATGGGAGTCCCGACTCCCATTCCATTATGGAGGGGGTGGCGGTGTCATGTGGGGACGCCTTGCTTACTCATTGACGAAAAGAACGGTGCCTTCTAACAGGAAGTTCTGGTTCGGCCATCACCCTGTGAGTCCAAGCTGGTACCTTCAGGTGATTTAGGTGCTGCAGAACTTCCTGGACTTATGAACTGAAGTGATGATCTAAACCCACGCCGGTACGTGTGAACGGTTTGGATCCTCCTGGCTGGGAAGCAGATACGCTCTTAGCAGCTTCACACCGCTGGTGAACGGGGCTCAGGAGGATTTACACGTCAAGTTCTGAGTTCTAAGTTCACCAGAACGTTTGAGACGAGTGAATAATGACAAGAAAAGCCCGGCGCAGACCCGACCCCAAAGTGAAACTACGGCTTTTGGTCTCTATTTGAGGCAGAAGTCTGTCCTCTGGATGTTTGGTCAAGTGAGACGTCTCATTCTGAAAAACATCAAAAGTCAACATCTCTGCCTCCTCTCCTCCTGCTGCCTCCCACTGGGGCTCTGTTTTCCTTCCTCTCTGTCTCTGTGTGTGTCTCTCTCTCTGAGGGGCGTGCGGGGTAGGGAATGTTCTGGAGAGAGAGAGAGAGCGAGAGAGACAGAGGGTGGGATGGAATGCTGGACTTGCTCCACCTGCCGTTTGGAAAGCTGGAGCCGAGTCCGTCCAACAGAACTCACCGGGGGAGAGGAAGAACAGATGGAGGGAACGCTAGGAGGAGAGAGACAGGAGAGACAGAGACAGGAGAGAGAGAGACAGGGGAGAGAGAGACAGGGGAGAGAGAGACAGGGGAGAGAGAGACAGGGGAGAGAGAGACAGGGGAGAGAGAGACAGGAGAGAGAGAGACAGGAGAGAGAGAGACAGGAGAGAGAGAGACAGGGAGAGAGAGAGACAGGGGAGAGAGAGACAGGGGAGAGAGAGACAGGGGAGAGAGAGACAGGAGAGAGAGAGACAGGGGAGAGAGAGACAGGGGAGAGAGAGACAGGAGAGAGAGAGACAGGAGAGAGAGAGACAGGGGAGAGAGAGACAGGGGAGAGAGAGACAGGGGAGAGAGAGACAGGAGAGAGAGAGACAGGGGAGAGAGAGACAGGGGAGAGAGAGACTGGGGAGAGAGAGGAGAGAGACAGGAGAGAGAGAGACAGGAGCGAGAGAGACAGGAGAGAGAGAGACAGGGGAGAGAGAGACAGGGGAGAGAGAGACAGGGGAGAGAGAGACAGGGGAGAGAGAGACAGGAGAGAGAGAGACAGGCAGATAGATAGATAGATAGATAGATAGATAGATAGATAGATAGATAGATAGATAGATAGATAGATAGATAGATAGATAGATAGATAGATAGATAGATAGATAGATAGATAGATAGATAGATAGATGTGTTATGTGTTCTGGGTTTTGTGCGTTGTGCGTGTATTGTGTGTTCTAAGTTGTGTGTGTTCTGGGTTGTGTGTGTTCTGGGTTGTGTGTGTATGTGTGTGTGTGTGTGTGTGTGTGTGTGTGTGTGTGTGTGTGTGTGTGTGTGTGTGTGTGTGTGTGTGTGTGTGTGTCGTGGTGAGCGGTACCTTCTTCTTGTCCCTCATGGAACCCTTTCCTCGCACCATGATCTTGCAGCCGGTCTCGGCCTCCAGCTGTTTGGCGGTCAGTCCACGGGGGCCCAGGATCCTCCCCACGAAGTTAAACTACAACGGAAAGCAGAACACACACGGTCAAACACACACACCAGCTTTATTTAACAACGAGTGTGTGTGTGTGTGTGTGTGTGTGTGTGTGTGTGTGTGTGTGTGTGTGTGTGAAGCCGGTGCATCTGCGATGTGTTTGTGTTCTAAGAGACAAAAATAGCCCGTTCTGTTGGTGCTGGCGGCCGGCGGCGTGACCGGGCAGCGCCGTTCTCTTAACCTTATCTGTCACTGCGACTGAGTGATTAACCAGACAGCTGCGCCGTGTGTGTGTGTGTGTGTGTGTGTTGATGTGTGTGTGTGATTCGTTCAATCTCTCTCCCTTCCTACATTTTTCTACATTTCCAAAAGTCGCTTCAGTAACACTTGCGACACATTCCTCCTCCCTCCCTCTTCGCTTGAACCCAGATAGAGGAACCGTTCTCTAAATTTAACCTTGATCTCGTCCAGAACGCTCCTGTGTGTGTGTGTGTGTGTGTGTGTGTCATGTGAGCGAGGACAGCCTGTCATTGTACTCTCTGATTGGCGAGCTGATGCATGGAGAGAATCATGTGAGCCATTCGGCGAGGATCAACTCATACTGAAGTACTTAACTGTCCTCGACGCGGCGAACGGAGGACGGAACCTCGATTCCCCGCCTGAGTTTGTTACTTACGGGGCTTCATCCACCTTTTCTAAGCTGTTCAAACATTTATGTTCTCAACTGGACTTCAAAAGAACGTTTCTAAACTATCGATTTTTTACTGTTAATCATTTATTAAAGTTGCGGAATCAGATATTAGATCAACATTAAGCGAAAGCCGCCTGCGATCCGAAACCTCTGGCAGCCTGAGGAGAGATAAAGTGACAACAGCTAAAAGTAAACACAAATACAGAAAGGTCAGAGGTCACTGGGCGTGTGTCGTGGAAGGAGGGGGCACTCACGTCGGGGTACTCCTTAACGGGGACGTAGAGCTT